>ML685756.1:20557762-20691630 GCA_007922175.1 Pelusios castaneus | reverse complement strand
GTGTGTGTGTGTGTGTGTGTGTGTGTGTGTGTAAAACATGGAATAACTCATTTTCCCTCTGATTTTCCACTAAATCACAGTGCTGAAAGGGGAATCTGCACTGATTTCAGCATGATAAGCTGTGTACATCTATTTTGAAGATCATGCTACTATTGCACTGACAATGAGTATCAACCTACTACTTGAAAACCATGATGTGGATCTAAGAGGAGAATCGTTCCTTCAGCATATGAATGAACAGGTTGTTAAAATTATTTTGTACAGACTTATGTCACAACTGATTTATTGCTGTGTAGAAAACCTCATCCAAAACAGCAATTTAATGTGAGCAATGATCCTGAAACCTCTATAGTTCATTGTCCTGGGCACACATCACAGCAGAAATGTGTTCTTGCTTCCTCAAAAGTCCAGCCTTCAATTTATACACAGGCAAAGTTTCTACATGTGTTTGTATTAATATGTATTAGCAGTGTTTCTGATTAGCAACTATATGTGTCTGTATTTAGTAAGATGAGCTGTAATCCTTATCCTAAGAAGAGCAGTCCACAGAGAGTTACTATCAGCAAAAGGAGTAACGTTTTTTAGAATTTATATCTATAAATGACTCAGAATTGCTCATTCCCAAATCTCCTGGTCCAATAAAAATGTTAGATATAATTTCACAATGTGTTTTCCTAACAAATATCCTAAGGCGCCTTGATTCCAGAACTCTTTAGTTAGTAATATAAACTGGATGGAAAGGAAAAAATAAAAGATCTATAATTATACTCTGTGTTCAAATACTACATTTTACGCCTTGGATCAATATTTAGAAAAAGCCTAAAATACTGATGCTATTTTTTGTGAGTTCTAGTTATGAACTCCCTCAATATTAGACACAGTATGGTTGATTATGCCTGGTCTCAAGAATGAGATTGTTTGAACTGAATTGTAAACAGCTGAAGATATTTTAATAGTGCTTAATACTGATACTGTAAGCATCTGAGGTGGAGGTTTTGGGGGTTTTTTAAAACTTGCTGAAGTGTTGTTCCAAATTAAACGTGGGTAGATAGAGATATAAAGTTAAAGGTATTCAGGCTACAGGAAATCATTTCCTGAAATTAATGACAAAGATACAGAAACAAACAGGTATCTGACCCTTACTGTATGTGTAAAGTAGAGGGGAAGAAAAAGGTTTAAAAAGTATTATCCTGAAGACTGAAGCTGAGACAATAAAAACAAGGAAAGGAATAAATACAGAGGAGGAATGAACAAGAGGAAACAGGTTAGATTTTGTTTCCACTTTCTTGACTTAAAATAACTTAAAAACATGGTATTTCATTCTGGCCAAAGATTGAAATGCCCAGGTGGCTCACAGCTTTGTATAGAGGAAGAAGTAATCCTCTAGAGCAATCTCTGACATTTTTTAAATAGTTCCTAAGAAAATAGCCAACAAAATTACTTTGGCCTTTGGAAGTTGCTATAACATGCTCTACACTGAACAGCAAGAGCCCTTTGACCTTCCCACTTGCAGCCAGTGTTTTCTGATAAAAGCTAGTGTGATCAAACTTTATGAATATCAGGGAAGTCCTTTATAAATCCATCAGAATCAGAATAAAGCAGTCACACCTCTTTATAGTATTACACCATATCGGAGTCAGAGTTGAATTTATGTCATGGATCAGAGGTATATGATCATCCCTTTCTTTCCTAACTCAGGTGAAAGGCTAAAAGCTGAACAGGGGAATGAGACAAGAGTGCCCATTGTCCTCTACAGTTTACCTTACCGACTGAACATCTGGTTAACTAGATACACAATAACCTCCTGAAACAAAGCTTATATAGATGGGATACTACTAAAAGACACATTATCTCACTAATCCATATACATCAGAATCATTTGCCTTTCAGGTTATGCAAGATTTCCTCGAACTCTCTGATTACAGAAAGAACAAGATAAATGTGAAAATAATGAGGTCATCCTCCAACCTCCTCTTGGGAATCCAGAGTCTTGCATCTAGCATATAGAATTTAGTGGGTTTCCAGTGCTAACTCCAGACATAAGATTCCATAGGTGATGAGTTTTGTTTCTGTTACCAGGTAGAATTTGGATCTTTAAAAATAAATCATTTAAAATTCTTCTTCCTTTTCCAATATCTACCTCCAGTACTCAAGTATTCTCAACAGGATTATTGGATCAGCTTGGGCCATCTCACTGGTCTGGTTCTTTCTCTCTTTTCCTTCTGAATCTCAATTTTCATTTAAAAACAATCAAATTGTTACCCATCTTTGGAAAGAAAGAAAGAAAGAAAGAAAGAAAGAAAGAAAGAAAGAAAGATTAACTGAGTATGACTGATGCAATGATAACTTCCAGGTTTGCAGAAAGCCTGAAACAGTAACTTTTAGAGGTGTGAACTACTCTATGCATATCTATAGGGTATTGCCTCATTTGCTAATGATAATTTAAATCCTAATTCCTTGTCTTCAGTGGCAGTTTCTCTTCTCTCTGCTCAGAGTTGTCTGCAGATTTACTCAGAGAACACAGGGTTGATACACTGACACATTGCATGTTTTCACAGCCATAAGGGCTAGAAACATTTTTTATAAATGAAAGCTGAGGTTCTGATATCACAAAGCTATGGAATCTGGGGGCCTAGGTATATGTCTCTGCCTTAATACAGCATTAAAAGCATTAAACCTCAGACAGGAAAAGCTATGTTTGCTATGATTATATGCTGACCATTTGAACAATCTACTTTAAGTATTGCCTCAGTCTCAAGTGGGCAAAGATTGGGAGAGCACCACTACAATTCTCTTTCTTCAACACCCTGATCCCCACCCCCTGACTGAGCTCCATTCCCAGTCAGATGTTTTCTGAGTCTCCATGATCTGGTGATAAAGTACTTTTGTTGCACTTAGGTCAATATTGCCTCTTCCTTATGAGCTCGTCTGACATTCTCCTCCACACTTGAGACTGGTGAATTGCTGTGTCACCTCAAACTCTCACTCTTGGAGCCTGTCTCACTGTGCACTGCTGCCTGAACTCCCATTCCTAAGCAGTTCATCCACTGGCTTCTGCAAGCAAGCTTCTCTCAGTTCAGTCAATGAACTGGCCGGCAATAGAATCACTCCAGCAAAAAACCCCAGCCCCAGATGCAAACCTAGGAACGTCTGTCGTTCAGCGTTCAGTGCTGCCAACTGAACACTGCAAGCTCCTAATCAGTTCACCAATTTATCAAAGAAATCAATATGCAAAACCCTTGTCTCTTCAAATGAAATGACACCTTAAACCACATGCATAAAGAAAACAAGTGTTAAGTACAGAATGTTTTAAGTGATTGTAAATCATAGGAAAGCAAGTCAGATTTGATCAAAAATAAATAAAAGACAAGTTGCATTCTGAACTAAACTTAACACTGACCCTGCCAGCAGGTAGAGGATCTTGGGGAGCAGCTGCCACACACACACACATGCTAGTGAGGTTTGAATTAATAAGTGTCTTTATTGGGAGTGAACAAGGGTAAATGGAATGGGGCAGTGAGGTGTATAGGGGGTACTGGGAGATGGGCCTCTCTATTGAACAGTATAGTGTCACAGTGTGGGAATCGATGTAAACCAGTGTAAATTAATATGCCAATGTAAATTAATGTAAACCAATGTAGCTTAATATAAACCAATGTAAATTAATATAAACCAATGGGGTTTTTTTACAAGCATAAACATACAAGGCAACTGTATCAATGAGAGAGTGAGGTTAAGGGAAATGGCCAGGGAGTATGGGCAGGCAGTAGCAGGGGGGTGAGGAAAGACACAACAGCAGAGGCTGCAGTAGCAGAGGCTGCAGTAAGCCTTGAAGCCCTGCAGGGGGAGACCTGGAGTAGTCAGTCTGCAGGCCAGGTGTGGAGGTACTGAAGACAGGCTGGAGTGTGCTTGAAGCAGACCAGGTAAGCACACTCAGAAGGTGGGGGCAGGATAACACATGGAGGGAGTGAAACAGACTAGGGAAGCACACTTAGAAGGTGGGGGCAGGGTGGTAACACGTGGAGGGAGTGCGTGGGGAAACTGGGCAAGGGAATGGAGATAAAGAGGGGGTCTAGGGTGGATCTGGGAGCGGGGGTGAGGGGAAGACCAGACAGGGGTTTCAGGGGGTGGCAACAGAGGGCAGCGGCTAGCAGCGAGCGGGTTTGGGGAGCTGTGGAAAAACGGCATGGGGGGGGCAAAGGGAAGGCAACAGAGAGCGGCGGCTAGCAGAGAGCAGGTTTGAGGAGCCGGGGAAAAACGGCAGAGGGGCAACAGAGCAGGGAGCAGATTCGGGGCCGGCAGAGGGGCAATGGAGCAGAGAGTGAGTTAGGGGAGGTGGCAGAGGGGCTGCAGAGGGACGGCAGAGGGGCTGCAGAGGGACGGCAGAGGGGCAATGGAGCAGAGAGTGGATTCGGGGGGTCGGAAAAAGCAGCAGAGGAGGAGGAGGGGGTTTGGGGGAGGCACGGAAAGGATCTTAACAAAGCTATAACAGGGAACAATAGTAAAACTTAATCTAACAAAGATAAAACTAAGGAGAAAAAAACTAACAGCAAATTAAAGGTAAAACTTACAATGTTAAACTTAACACACTAATCAGCAACAATTTAATAGCAGTCGACTTGCTAAGCAGCAGCAATTCAGCAGCAGCAGCAGACTTGCTAAGCAGCAGCAATTCAGCAGCAGCAGCTGACCTGCTAAGCAGCAGCAATTCAGCAGCAGCAGCTGACTTGCAACGGTGAAATTTAATAACAACTTACAATGAAACTTAACACAGCTAGGGCAACCAGTATAATAAACTTAAACTTAAACTTAGTAAAAACTTACAATGAAATTTAACACAGCTAAGGTAACATACTAACAAAGCTAAGCACAGTGTGAGGCTGAAACAGCTGGGAGCCGGGAGCTCCGGGCAAGGTCTCCAGAGGCAGACGGCTCAGCAGCGGCATGGCTTATGCTGCCACAGTGGAAAGGAACCGCAGAGCAGGAGGGGGTCTCTGTTACAGACCCCGAGGTAAATTTAGAGAGAATCTGAGAGGGGGGAATCTTACCAATCCCCAGGAGAGCAGCAAGGACAGAAACTGAGGCAGCAGCAGCATAGATGAGTGCAGAGAGGACTCAGTTCTCGTAGTCCGTAGCTCGTGGTTCAGGAGAAGATTCGTTGTTCGTGGGAAGGGGGTTTAAAACGGGGGTATGCTCAATTACATAGCCGGGAGCGGAGAAAGGTCCCCCAAAGACCCCGGGGTGATCAGGCCAGGAGGCAGTGCAGGAACCTAGTCTGGGGTCTGGCCCCAAAATGTCTGGTTTTAAAGGCAAACTCAGGCAGCTTCCCGCCAGTAACTCTGATAGGCTCCCTGAATTACAGGGGCGGAGAGAGGGCAGGGAAAACTGTAGGACAAGTCTGGGCAGGGTCTTGGGCTGCAGGTATGTGACTCATAGTCACAGGTGTTGGTGTGTGACTCATGCCCTTTGTGAAAAACAAGCCACTCCAGTCTTGCACTCCTGGGCATTGTCCACCCTACGCCGAGCCAGGGCTGAAACAATAGTTAAGGGGCCTCCTCCCTAGGCAGGGCCATGGCACAAAAGAAGCTGAAAGGAAAGGGCCATTCCCATGAGCAGCCTGGGAGGGGTGGCCACACAAACAGGGGAGACAGAAACTGGCACAGGGGAACATCTGTCAGGGACAAACACTTTAAGGAACCTTCCAGTCTTAGATGATTCTGAGCAGAGTCTGGCTTGTCCATCTCCAACCAAGCCCTTCCCCTATGATCAATACTTCAGTTGCTTGATGTTGTTCGTGGATGGGAGTGAAAGAGCGAGAGCACAATTGCCAAATCTCTTTCCTTTTTAATAAATTCCTTTGCCCCACCTTCAGGGTCACCTGACAAACTGTCTATGTATGGCTCCCTCCATGCCCTGATTCACATCAGGCATCCCCTTCCTGATGCTTAGACTAGTCCATTGTTCCTGGAAGAACTGGTTTGTTTTATGCATGCCTTAGTGAGGCATGAACCACTTCTCTGCTCTTGGAGGGTATTGCCTGAATCTGCTTCAAGCCATGAGATACATTCTTGAGATTACATAACAAAGCTTCATAACAATACACATAAAGTTGCAGCAAAACTGCATACTATTATAACAATAATGTTCACTGTGCCATGAGCATTCCAAAAAACATCTTACTTGAGAAACTTGCTTTAAATAATACAGTTACACTATAAGAGTGAACATCAATAATACACAATCACACCATATAAGGATATCCATGGGGTTGCGGTATTTCACAGCCTGATCCATCTTCAGATGAAGGATATGTCTGTACTGCAATCAAAGGGTTTGATTACAGTCTGAATAGACATACTTAAAACAGTTTACATGTAACTAGCTTGGGTACTGGTGTAGTGAAGTTGTGGCAGTGTATGCTTTATCATGGTCTAGCTCTACAAGTAATTACCCAGGATTCTGGGTGAGTAAGCCTGAGGACTTTTATAAAAGTTCCATATAAAATGCTTCATTTAGCAAGGAGCAGAAATGCACTGGGGCTTGAATGCCTGCTCTCCAAATCCATCCATTGGCAACATGAGGGGAAAAAATCATAACAAATACTATTGTCACTTTTCACTAGCAACTTCATCTGCTAACTACTGATAAAAGTTTATTTGTGTTCAACAGTTAATTTGGTATCCTTTTTTCAGGAAATATAACTGAAGTGTTTTTAGTATACTGCATTGTATTACACTAGAACAGCTCAGGTGATAGAGTGCTTGGCCATATGTCAAAGAGTCACGACTTTATTATGCCTCAGTGCAATGTGACAGCGCATTTGAGATTTTTTTTAAAAGTTCTATTTTTTATTTGATGCCAAACTTGACTGCTGTTAATTTAGATAGGAAGTATCCCATCTGACATACTGCAGAGAAAGTAAAAATGTATGTAATGAAAACACTGCTTTCCAAAGATTATTAAGAATTGACTCATTTGATTTTTGTCTTCTTTAAAAACCTCTTTTTCTCTTTTTACTCATTGTATAAAAATGGGCCTTCCCTAATTTCTCCCTTTCCCTTTGGTAGCTATAACTAAAATTGAGCCTGTCCTCTTCTAATCTTATCCTTGACTTTCTGCAGGTCCTTAGGCAAAATTCCTTTGGAGACATGACAAGATTTGTCCCATTGACTATGTTTCCTTAATGAAGACTCTGGGTTCTGATCCCAACTATAAAGCTACAACAGCTTAAAGAGATACTTTGAAAATGATTAGTAACCATACTATTTCTCCAGGTGAGATGTCATAATTACAGAGGATTTTTTTTCCATAACATGCTAGTGATCAGGAATGCTGATTTTAATTTTGAACATCTCTTTCCTTCAGTGATGTCAATTTCCCATCGGTGTATACTATTTATGAACAAAGTCAACATACCTGACCTGCTTAGATGGATGCCTGGTCTAATTTATTATAGCAATTCCTTCGTTTCTAGATAATAATTTTAAGATGTGTGGGCAGTTGTTTGCGAAAGAAAGTCAAATATAGTGGGCATGAGGCCCTGGAATAAAAATATTGAATGTTATAGGAATAACATTCAAACAGCTATCCGAAAGCCAAAGAAATATGACTCCTTTTAATCAGACCATAAAAACTAAGACTATGATCCTAAAAATAAACTCCCAATAAAGTCCGTTTGTACAGAAATGACATTTTAATTGTTCACATTTTGGGAGCATCAGGAAACGAAGTTCAGGTGATTTCACTCTCAAAGGGGAATATGAAAAATAATAATTTCATAGGCCTTAAATAGTAATTCTGCTTATGCAAAGAATTTCTAGGAGAATTTCAGTATTCATGCTGGAAGTGCTGGCATGTTCATTTAATCAGGGACCAAAAGTAATGTCATGTGACTTATCTCACCAACCACACCAAAGTGACCTGGCTCAAATTTGGAATACTTGATATCAAGCCATGGACTAAATGTTATAAAAAGTTACTCACTGAATAAATTTACATAATGAATAAATTAGAGGAAATTGAGAGCTGCTCATGGACATAACCTGAGTAGAAAAAGATGCTAAATTTGTCAAATATATTATTCACTGTCAATTATTCACTCATCTCTACTTTAAATATAGTTCCAAATACTGGATATAAGACAAGTGAACTGATTTCAAAGGAATGTCATTCACAGCCCTTTCATTCTCCTTGAATACACAGCTCTTTCCTCAGGTTATAGCACAATTTAACCTATCCTTACTTCCAGGGCACCTAAAATGAATACCTTAGTTGAATTTGCAAGTGAGAATTTAGCTACATAAACAACAGCAAAAAATGTGTAGTGATGGGCAAATCTCAAAAGGTTCTGTAGAGATAGGTATTCAAAAGCTGCCATGCTGTACATAGTTTTAAAGGCTATTTTTTATTCAAACCCCAGTATCTCTTTACTGAAGATGGGTCCCCTGTGTACTTCAAAGGCAGAAATGCTGCAGATTTCTCTGTGGTAGTTTCTGACTTTTAAGTCTTCAAAACATCAGTGGGTGTCACTTGTATCAAAGAGAAAGTGATATTTTACATTTTTTTTAAAGAAAGCTTGCATTTAATTCTATCATTTTATTTCAGGTACTCCAAGTAATATGGTTGGTGAAAACTTTAGAATATAAAAAATGTAAAATGGATTCAATATTACCATTCTATTTAGTGAGCCCAAACCTCACTCCTTGAACAAGCTTATTTAAAACAAAACTGTAGTTCCTCAGAAATGTTGTGACACCTGACAGCAAAAGCCGTATTCTCAAATAGCAGATATGACACAAACACAAAAATAAGAAATTAATTTTTAACATATTGTTATCTTTGTCAATCCCTCAAAATCAAGGAGGATTGTCTTTCATGGGTTGTCCATTTCAAGTTATCTGTGAGTTTGCTGATGATCAATGTGGCCTATTCTAGAGCCACAAACTGTTCCACATTGCACATATTTCCAAGCAGGGTAGATAAACCTGAGATGTTTGTTTGAGCCACGGTATGCTCTTTGGCTATGTCTACACTGACAAGTTAGTTGGAATTAAGGAAGCTTAATTCGAACTAATTTAAGCCTTGGCTACACTAGGCTTTCATTAGTTTGAATTAAGGGCTTCCTTAATTCGAACTTATAAATTTGCTTATACTTTTTGAACTAAGGGTTAATTCAAGCTAGTTTGTTCGAATTAACCCAATGTGGCCATGTTAGTTTGAACTAAGTGCTTAGTTCAAACTAACCGGCACCTTGAACTCAATGCAATTGACTAATTCGAACTAAGCAAGTGCCATGCATGGCACTTGCTTAATTCAAAATAAAATTTGCTAGTTTGAATTAACGTAATTCGAACTAACTAAAATTAGTTTGAATTAGTTAGTTTGAATTAACTAATTCGAACTAACTTTGGTAAGTGTAGACATAGCCTTTCTGTCTCCCCCATTTTCCCATTACACGTAGTCGCATCTGGTTCTCCAAGTGCTGAGTTTCCTGCCTCAAGCAATTTCTTAACATTGTTGTCAGTCCTAGGCTACACATTCCCACGAGTTGATGTCAATGTTGCATTTCATCATATTAGCCTTGAGGAAGTCTTATAGCAATTTTTTCTCTTACACATTTGCCTTGGCTGAGTTGAGAACAGAAAACTTGTTTTGGTTATTTGGAATCAGGCATCCAAGCAACATGACCTGCTCAGCAAAGGTAATGATAGATAATAATTACTTCAATGCTCATGATATTGAACTACAAAAAGACACTGATGTTAGGATGACTATCAGCCATTTCATTAGAAGACGTTTATGAATTAGTGTCGATGATATTTCACTATATATTGCAACATATTGCACAATGCAACATCTATCAGCCCATTTAATCTATGTTACAACATATTATAGTGTGCTTTTAATTAAATAATGCAAAGTTGAAAATTGTCACCTTTGCTATCTCACATTTATTACTACAGAACCAGAAATATTTTCTGTAAATTGATATTTGCCAGAACTAAAAATAAAAGGGAAACAAATGTATAGTGCTGAATTGCCCACTTCCTCACAGAAAAACAAACAAACCCATGAGAGCACTTGTAGTGAGAGCTAAGGGTCTGGTCTTCCAGAAACTTATGGATGTACTTAACTTTATACATGAACCAACAGAAGCCAAACTACAGTAATTGCATCACACACACACACACACACACACACACACACCAGATTCCCTTTAAACTGTATAAACTGTCAGAATAAACAGATCTAAGTCTGCTGATAAGCACTTTAAGAAGTGATATCATATTATCGCCCTTCCCAGTTCAACCTACTGTGTATTGTAACTAGAGTAGAGTAAAAAAGAGGTTGTAGTTAAAATAGCCACTATATTACAGAAGCAAATAAATGTGCTCTAGCACAATAAAACTAACATCCAAGGACAGTAGCAGCACCACATGGACTTCCACTCTGTCCTCATGGAGGATCGTCTCACTGTTATTCAATTGCTGATCAAGGAGTACCACTGGAATATATTCCTGGAGTGTGAAAGAGCCTTTAATAAAATACAAATAAAAGATGAAAGACACAGACCGTTAACAAGAAAAAGGTAAAAGTTGAGGGAAAAACATAAAGAGTGAAGATTTCACTTTTCAAAACATTTCCAATTAGAGCTGGACTTGTGTTACCACAGTAAGAGCTGGACTTCAGAAACCCAAGAGTTCCCTAATATTTGGTTCAGAAGCTTTAATCTGATCCACTATCAAGTTAGGTTTCAACTGCACATTTAGGATCAGAATTCAGAATCTTGCTCTGTCTGAAGACCTCTAGAACTTAAAATAAATTATTTCTGTAGGAATTTTGATCCATCTTATAGAATTTTTGTATTCTTGCTACTGAATTCTACTGTGGGTACTGGGGGTTAAAAAACAATGAAAGTGATAATTTTACTTAAGTTTTGAGTGAATTCTATTAAATTTCTATAGAATCTAATTGATTTTATCCATGTTAATTTTTTAGAGGACTTTTCCATATGGGCAAATCCAGGGCTGTATGGTTTTAAGATTTTAGTTCATCTCCATGGATAGTTTTGATCTTAACAAATATGGTTTTTTTCCCCTCATAATAAAGAACAAGCTAGAACAATCAGTTTCATATACACAGCAATAGCATAGCAATGCAAGGATGTATCAGCTAAAAGTTGTTAAAAGCAAGCCCCATTTTCTGCTGTAGTATATTATGGTTGTACATAATTTCAGTATTTTAAATTAATTGACTCTCCATTACACATAGGTATAAAACAACCATTTCAAAGCAGGCAAAGAAATGCCTTAGTGATAAAGGCAGGGGGCCATTGTTGTACTGCCGTCAAGTTATGAAGTGTGTCAGCCATCTAAAGCTTTACAGGGTATTGTTAAAACTCAAAAGAATTAAGTCATTACATCTCATGCCTTTTGAAAGGTCTCAATTCCTTTCTTCTTTTTCTTTTTGTATATGTGTTTGCGTGCGTACTTGCTTCTTTTGGGGGAGGGGGGAATTTAATGTTAGAGAGTAGTCACTAGGGATCATCTTTCAATGAATAGCTCTTAATTCTGTCTAATGTGTGCTTATTTTGCTGTGTTGTATTGCATTATATATTTTAAAGTTCTTCCAGGGTTTTTTCGGTACAGCCTTAAGTGGGGCAGTCCCTTCTGAGCCATAATATGGTAATACGCTTACATGTGCCTTCTGTACGGATTTGAAATGTGTTCTTGCTTATTTTTCTAGTCTGAGGGAATATCTCCCAAGATATAATAAAGCAGATTTAAAATCACTGTAAATATATATATATATATATATATATATATATATATATATATGTGAGTGTCTTCTATTTTTTCCCTAAATAGGACAAACAGAGTCGAGTGATAAGTTCCAGAAGGGTAGCCATGTTAGTCTAGTTCAGCAAAACAAACAAGGAACCCTCTAATACTTTTAAAGACTAACAAATGTATTTATCACATGAGCTTTCATGGGTAAAATCCCATTTTATCAGACATGTGAACTGGAAACTATAGAATGCAAGGGAATAGATAAATGCAGAGAAGGGTAAGTGATAAGGTCAGTTCAGATTTTTTTCAGCAAACCAAGCAAGTTGTTTGGATTGAAAAAGTGTGGAACAGCAGATAAGAAGGTGGGAAGGTTAAAAGAGGGGAATATCACCTTTTGTAAAGACAAAGCCAGCCAAAATCTCTATTCAGACCTGATGTAATGGTGTCAAATATGAATTCTATCTCTGCAGTTTCCCTTCGGATTCTTGATTTGAAGTGTTTCTGCTGAAGCACTATAACTGTCAGGTCTTTCACAGAATGTGCAGGGAAGTTGAAGTGTTCCTCTCTTGGTTTTTGAATGTTACCATTCTTGATAGCTGATTTATGTTCATTTATTCTTTTGTGCAGAGACAGTCCAGTTTGGCCAATATATAAAGCAGAGGGGCATTTTTGGCATATGATGGCATATATCACATTGGGGTGAGCAGATGAATGACCCCCCTAACGGAGTAGCTGGTTTGGTTAAGTCCTATGATAATGTTATCTGAGTAGAAAAGTGAGCCGAGTTGGCAACGGGATCTGTTGCAGGGATAGGTGCCTGCTTTAGCATTTCTATTGTATGGTCTATAGTTGCTAGTGAGTATCTGCTTAAGGTTGTGGGGGCTATCTGTAAGTGAGGAGAGACCTACCTCCCAAGGCTTGAGAGAGTGAGGGATTGTTTGCAAGATAAGCTATATATTTTTGATGATGTGCTGCAGAGATTTGACTTGTGGGGGCTGTAGATGATGACCAGTGGTATTCTGTTGTTTTCCTTGTGGGCTTGTCCTGTAGTAGTTAACTTCTGCATACTCGTCTGCTTCAGATAAAATGGAATTTTACCCATGAAAGCTCATGTGATAAATAAATTTGTTAGTCTTTAAGAATTGAGGGAATGTTTCATTCTACTTTGTAATTAATTTACTATTGATATTCATCCATATCTTTTGTGAGTGGATTATGAAAATGTTCAAATAATGGAATTTTAGTGGAACAATTGTTCACAGTAACCAGATATTAAATTAATGCATGCAAGAATTCATTATGAAAGTGCTCAGGGAACAGAAATAATATTATAGGATTTATATGATCTATCACAACTAAACAAAACACCTCCAACATTAGGGATTCTCATGGCCAGTCCATAAAGAATACCACACAACGAGATACTGATCAGTTATCCTTAAATATCAAATACATTTGAGATGATAATCATTTTTACATAAGTAGAAAAAGAGTCTATGATCTTGTCTACATGGTAAATGGAATTGAAATAACTAAACTAGTTGTAATTCACACCTTTGTTATTTCAGTGTATCTTCAGAACAGTGTTGTCTTTTAGCATAATTAAGTCAGTAAAAGAATAGATATCTATATATTAGGTAAACAAGACATATATTAGTTGATGAAGTGATATCAATTATTCAGTCAGTTTTAGATAAAAGGTGACAAAGTTCTAGATACCATTAAAGAATATGGGTAAAGTAGTCTGGGATATATTTATACGAATTTGCCAGAGTGCTAGTTATCTTCTAAAACTGAAATCTAACTAACTAGATTTACCAGCATATAGTAGAATCCCATAGGATAACTTCTGTTTACTAAATTCAGGGATTGTTAATTTACTAATTTTAATGCTGGGTTCCTTCCATGTCAATTTTTAACTTGAATTGTATTTTTCAAATCAGGACACATTCTTTTTCTAAACCAACCAACAATTGATCAATTCACCAAGAATCACTATAATATATTATCAACAGTTCACCCCACTCAAGTGAAGACACCATCAATGTTCTAGGTGTATGCTACACACACAGTACAATCTTGTAAGCAATTATCACAGGCAAGAGTTGAGAGTGAGTAGTTATCAAGGAACAATACAAATTATGAAGATTTCTTATTACATTTAACTTACAAATATCAATTCACATTTCTTTAGTACCTAAAACTTCCAAGTATGCACTTGTCTTTAAGGCGCTTTGAAGAGTATGGTTTCTAGTGTATGAATGGATTGGTATAAAAAGCTGTACCTACACTGGCAATTTAAGTTGACTTAAGGAGGCTTAAAACGACTTAAATTAAGCTGCGTCCTCACTAGACTTTCATTAAGTCAATTTAAGAAATTCCTTAAGTCAACTTAATGAAAGCTTAAGTCGACTTAATAACTACCAATCATTAGGTCGACTTAAGCCTCCTTAGGTCAATCTGACCCTTCCTTAGGTCGACCTAAGCCCAGTGTGGATGCATAAGTCCACTTCGTTAAGTCGACCTAAGGGCAGTTAGGTCGACTTAAGAAAGTGGAGTAAGTCAATTTTTAAGTCGACTTAAAGTTGATCTTATCAAGTTGACTTAACAAAAGTCAACTTTAACTTTTCTAGTGTAGCATAGCCAAAGGTATTAGTTTAGAATATTAAAAGCAATTGCTTGACATTATTGTTTTCAATCTCTTTTAGGCTAATTTGCTTGGATTTATAAAAGAGTTAACATACAAAATATTGTTACTTGAGATTTCAGAGAGAGTGTAGACTTGGAAAGAAAACCTTCAGGTATTTATATTAAAGAAACAGAAGGGGAAATACAGTTTCTGAAATGAAATGTAAATACTTCTTATCCTCTTAATTCTTATTTGGGGCAGTCTTTCCTGCAAGCGTGGTTTGGGCATTGGTTGCACCAAGGATTCTGTAGCTTCTTGTTGGATTCACACAACTCTTCTGAACACATGGTTTATATACTCTAGTTTCAGGATTGTTGGAGGTTAGCTATCCTTTGCTATTTATTGGACACATGCCAAATGAGTGCTTATATTTCAGCTCCCTCAGTCTGTCTCTTGTTTCCATCTTTATCCAACTGATTGTGATCTTTATGCTCTTGAAGGACATGCTCATTACATTCTTTCATTATACTAAGCATTTTCATATTATCTAGGGCTTACACTTGAACAACAGGGACTTTCCAGAGAAAGCTCTAGATGTATCTTACAAGCAAACAAAGGAACAGATTTGGGGAGAAAGATTATTCATGATATTTAAGGTAATAATGTATAGTTTATAATTTAGGGTGAAAGCATGTTCCATGTATTTCCTGGGATAACAGTTGACCCAATTTGACTTTCAGTATGACATAGGATCATAGAATCATAGGGTTGGAAGAGACCTTATGAGGTCATCTAGTCCAACCCCCTGAACGCAGGACCATCCCCACTAAATCATCCCAGCCAGAGTATTGTCTAACCGGATGTTAAATATCTCCAAAGATGGAGATATCACTACCTCCCTAGGTAACCCATTCCAATGCTTCACCATCCTTCTAGTGAGAAAGTTTTTCCTAATATCCAACCTCAAGCTCCCCAGCTGCAACTTATAACCATTGCTCCTTGTTCTGTCCTCTGTTACTACTGAGAACAGCCTAGCTCCCTCCTCTTTGGAGCACCCCTTCAAGTAGTTGAAGGTTGCTATCAAATCCCCACTCAGTCTTCTCTTCTGCAGACTAAATGAGCCTACTTCCTTCAGTCCTTCCTCATAAGTCATGTGCCCCAGCCCCCTAACCATTTTCATTGCCCTCCACAAGACTCTTTCTAATTTGTCAACATCCTTTCTGTAGTGGGGATCCCAAAACTGGACACAATATTCCAGATGCGGTCTCACCAGTGCCGAATAGAAGGGAAAAATCACATCCCTTGATCTGCTGGCAAAGCTCCTACTGATGCAGCCCAATATGCCATTGGCCTTTTTGGCAACAAAAGCACACTGTTGACTCATATCCAGCTTCCTGTCCACCCAAACCCAAAGGTTCTTTTCTATAATGCTGCTACTTGGCTAATTGGTCCCCAGCCTGTAGCAGTACATGGGATTTTTCCGTCCTAAGTGCAGGACTTTGCATTTGAACTTCATGAGATTTCTTTTGGCCCAGTGCTCCAATTTGTCTAGGTCTCTGAATCCTATCAATGCCCTGCAGCATATGTACCATTCCCCCCAGCTTGGTATCATCCATGAACTTACTGAGCATGCAATCTATCCCATCATCCAGATCGTTAATGAAGATCTTGAACAGAACTGGCCCCAGGACTGACCCCTAGGGCACCCCACTCATTACTGGTTGCAAACTAGACATTGAGCCACTGATTCCTACTCACTGAGCCCGATGATCTAGCCAGTTTTCTATCCACCTTACGGTCCACTTGTCCAACCCATACTTCCTTAACTTGCCGACGAGAATGCTGTGGGAAACTATATCAATAGCCTTGCTAGAATCAAGGTATAGCACGTTGACGGCTCTCCCCGCATCCATAAATCCAGTCAGCTCATCAAAGAAGGCAATCAGGTTGGTCAGGCATGATTTGCCCTTGGTGAATCCAAGCTTACTGTTCCTGATCACTCTATTTTCCTCCAAATATTTCAGGATGGATTCTTTGAGGACCTGCTCCATGATTTCTCCAGGGATTGAGGTGAGGCTGACTGGTCTGTAGTTCCTCAGATCCTCCTTTTTCCTTTTCTTGAAGATAGGTGCTATATTTGCCTTTTTCCAATCATCCGGGACCTCCCGCATTTGCCACAAGTTTTCAAAGATAATGGGCAGCAGCTCTGCAATCACATCGGCCAACTCCCTCAGCACCCTTGGATGCAGTTCATCTGGCCCCATAGATGTGTGCATATCCAACTTCTTTAAGTAGTCCCTAACCTGACCTTCTATCACTCAGGGCCGCTTTCCTTCTCTCCATTCTGTATTACCATTGTAGTAGCCTGGGAACTGACCCTCTCTGTGAAGATTGAAGTAAAAAAAGCCTTGAGTACTTCAACCTCTTCTGCATCATCCACCACTAGGTTACCTGCCCCATTCAGTAAGGGACCTACACCATCCCTGCTCCTCTTCTTGTTACTGACATACTTGTAGAACCCCTTCCTGTTATCCTTCACATCCCTTGCTAGCTGCAACTCCAATTGACTTTTGGCCTTTCTAATTTTATCCCTGCAGTCCCAAGCAATATCTTTATACATCTCCCTAGTCATCTGTCCAAGCTTCCACCTCTTGTAAGCTTCCCTTTTATGTTTCAGCTCAATGCAGAGTTCTCTGGTAAGCCACACTGGGTGCCTTCCACATTTGCTGTTCTTTCTGTACATTGGAATGGTATCTTCCTGTGCCCTTAGCAGGGTATCTTTAAAATACACCCAGCTCTCCTGGACACTTTCCCCCTTCAGATTAGCCTCCCAAAGGATCCTGCCCATCAGTTCCCTGAGGGAGCCAAAATCTGTTTTTCTGAAATCCAGGGTGTATGTACTGCTTTTTTCCTTTCTTCCTTTGATCAGAATCCTGAATTCTACCATCTCATGGTCACTGCTGCCCAGGTTGCCATTCACATTCATTTGTGAGCAGCAGGTCGAGAGGTGCAAGGCCCCTAGTTGAGTCTTCCAGCATTTGTACCCGTAAATTGTCCTCAACACTCTCCAAAAACTTCCTGGATTGCTTGTGCACTGCTGTATTGCCCTCCCAGCAGATGTCAGGATAATTGAAATCCCGCATGAGAACGAAGGCCTGCGATCTGGAAATTTCTGCTAGTTGTCCATAGAATGCCTCATCCACCTCCTCCTTCTGGTCTGGCGGTCTATAGCAGACACCCACCATAAGATCTCCCTTGTTGCACTCTCCTCTAAACTTAACCCATAGACTTTCAATTGATTTGTTTCCACTTTTATAGTGGAGGTCCAAGTAGTCATATAGCTCTTTTACATATAGGGTTACTCCTCCATCTCTTCTTCCCTGCCTGTTCTTCCTGAACAATTTATACCCATCCATGGCAGTGCTCCAGCCATGCAAGTTATCCCACCATGTCTCTGTTATTCCATATTTCTAATTGTTCTAATTTGTTTAACTTGCATATATCCCACCCATCTCTTCTTGACCCACTTAATGGGTCACTTTGGATAGTAAATAATTGCTTGTTAACTTGACATTCTTTTTTATCTAAGTTAGACAGAGAAAGAGGTTTTATCAGTATTCAAAGTAGAATAGATTCTTTCTTAGATGATTAACAATATTCTCCTTTAGAGAGACAAGATGTGTGAGGTAATGATTTTTATTGGACCAATTTCTATTCATAAAAGAGACAAGCTTTTGAGCTCACAAAGAAAGGAAAATGTCACTACTAACTACAAATTGGAACAGATTGTTTAGCATAAACACTTAACATATATAACATATACACATATATAAACTATATACATATTAACATATATAGTATCCAAGTAGAAGTGGCCAGTTAACACTTCTTCAATCATGGGGGGAATGGAGAAGAAAACAAAACAAAACAAATTGCTGAGGCAGGCAGGGAAGGATTTACCCAGTTATAGATTGTTGTAATAAGCTATAAATCCTATGTGTCTATTTAGCCCATGATTTTTAGTGGATGGCAAAGTTATGAATTTAAACCCCCAGCATTTTTTTGAGGGTGTTGTGCAAGTTTCCTTAGAGAATGAGCATTAAGAGGTCACATGTAGAGCAATCACTTTGTGAAAAGTGTTCATCCACAGGTGATGAAATATTTTAGTCTTTTACCATTTTTCTAGGTGAGCTCATTCCAGATCATAGTGATTGCCTATTTTCGCTCACATAGTTGTTGTTGGGGCATTCAGTGCACTGGATGAGGTATACCACATGATGTGATAGGCATGTGTATGGAAATGTCACCCACTATTTTTGGCTTTTATATACTTTGATCCTGGAATAAAATGACATACAGGTATGAGATTGTATCAGTTAAAGTTTAAGATGAGATAGAAATGCTGACAAGAAAATGTAATTCTCCAAGTCTTCTAAAGTTTCAGATTTTATTAGAACTAGAGTAAGAAGTGCTACAAGTTTGATAACAATTAGCACCTGACTACAAAGTGAACAATGAGTTTTTCTATCTGCTTTTTGGAACTGGGACAAGTGCTCTGTGATCTGTAATTTTATCATTTTAATCCACAGAATGTTAATACTCTACTGCCAGCAGCAAAAAGTCAGATGAGGATTATAATGAACAAGCAGGAAAACAGATTTTTATCAACCCAGACAGAACAGATGCAATATTAGCTAATAAACAATAATAGACAGTTAATAAGGACTAAAACTTATATGATGTCAAATAGGAAGCCAGTGCAATGCAGCGAGGATGAACAAAATATGGGTGATTTCTTTTGTCCGACTTAGTACTTAAGCAACTGCATTGTAAATGAGTTACAATTTATGAAGAGTATTCAAGGAAAGGCCTATAAAAATAGACTTGCAATACTTCAATCAGGACAGCAAAATCCTTAGATCACTAGGGTACTGCTTGGTGATATATTTTTCAGTAACACAAATGAAGGTTTGTAGGGCAATATCACAATTCAAATCCACCTGCAGATGTGTGCTGGTCCTCATTACCAGAGGGTTTATATAGAACAATAGTAGTATAACTCTAATTAAACTATATGCATACATAAACAGGAATCAATTAGCACAGCAGATTTTGGATCTTATTCTAATTTCAGTAGAGTTGCATGATTTTTTTTTTTTTTTTGGATTAATAGCTTATTTAAGGAAATATGCAATTTCTGTGAACCTGAAAGTGTTCATGAATTTGACGTGAATAATTGATCAGTCACCAAACATATAGAAGAGGGAATGATGCTGCTCTTTTTTCCCCTTCCTTTCACTCACTGATTAGGGAACTTATCTGGAGTGTTAGATACTAGGGCTCCAGGTTCAAATCTCCATTCTTCATTGATTCCCCACAAAATTTGATTTGTTTTGACCCGAACCAGATTTTTTATATATATACAACAGCCATCACACACATACCTAAATTACATAAATACATAAATTAATTAATCACCCAGCTTTAGATCTCAGTCACACTAGTGTAAATCCATAGTCACTTCAGTAAAGTCAATGGCAATGCTACAGATTTACACCATCATAATATATAGCTGTGTAACTAGACCTCATCAGATTATTTTTTTCTGATTGACATAAAAACTTTTCATTGCATTTCATTTTATTGCATTTTTTTCACAAACTTGTTTTTAAGCTGATTTGTTTTAGAAAATATTTTAAATGAAAAAAGAGGAAAAAATGAAGTAATACATCAACTTGTAAAAGAAGCATTTCTCTCAATTTTATTGGCTTTTTTGTATTTGTGATTTCTCTCACTTTAAAGTAATATTTTGACTTTAAAAAAAGAAAAAGAAAGAAAATAGTTACAAATGTGAAAAATGAACTTTACTTTACTGTTTTTTCCAACTGGCAATATTTAATAAATAGTTGTAAGAAAGTGGGACTTGGTTTCTCCACAGTTTCCTTTTTTTTTAAAAAAACAAAACAAAACATTTTCTCACAGAAAAAACATTATTTCAAGTGGGAAAAAAAAAGTTTCCTATTAATATCTCTGGGGAGGAAATTTCTATTTTCTAGTCATTTCTAAGTGTAACTGACATAAAAATCTGTACATTTAAGATTGATTATCTCATGTAAAATAAATATTGTAAGTGTAACCTTGCCTTCTCGGTGTGGTGCTCTGTCCCCTTCTAGTGGCACCTGATCCAGTTAAAGAGTGAAGAGTCTTCTTCAGGTTTAGCTAAGGGTTAGATGGATTTTAGCCTTGGTCTATGCTGACAGTGAAGTTTGACATAACACAGCTTACCTCCACTTTCTGCAGCCTGGGTCCCCATTGTCAGAGCAGTAAATTAAAAAAAGTAACGTTTTAATTTGATCTGCTAACACCGCCCCTGCAAGTGGTGTAGTACTAAGGTTGAAATCTACACTTTGAATTTAGGTCCATGTAGCTAGAAAGCAGCTCTAATCTTGTTTTTTTTTTTTTTTTTTCCAGTTTCTCTAAACTATTTCACCATAGCAACATAGCTCCTCCCCTTCCTGTTACTCTGGGGAGAGTCTAATTAATTTGTCTCTCTACATGCAGCACTGTGCCTCTCTGTTGTATCTGAGGCAGAAAATCAGCAAAGAAATCTTTTCCTGCTTTATTTTTCTTTAGAAAAGAGGGGTGGGGAATCAAGCAGAGGATGACTGCCACCCCACAAGCCCCTGCACCAACAAACCACAGCACAATGCATTTGAGGAAGTAATGTGAACAGTGGGGATACAAGACACTGAGCAAGCAATTTGCTGTGATCACTTGCCTTTGCTTTCTGTAATTCAACATCCTAAAACCAAATTATAATCCCACCCCCAGTGTAGTCACACCCTTAGCTTCAGAGATCCCATGTTTGATCCTGCCTGCCTGCAGCCAGGTCCATCAGCGCTATACAAGGAAAACTTAAGATATATATCCAGTGACTTTCAATCCCTTTTCCACCAGAAGCATCCATTGATCCTTAAGCAGATGTTGACTATTAACAATGGTTTGGATTATCCTTATGCTTATCAGGTTGGTGCAGACACTATCAGGCACAAAGAGTATATAAGGAAGGGATGCTTCATTTGCAGCGATCTTCTCAATGGCTATGTCTACACTTGTTAATTTAAGTTGACTTAGCATGTCCACACTTAAATTTTAAGTTGACTTTGGGGGGACCCTACAAAGTCGACCTAGCGCTTCCACACTGGACACCTAGGTCGACTTGTAGGGGCTAGGTGGACCTGGGAGAGGTCCATAGTGGCGGGAGGGCACCCCTTGCCAAGTGCCAGGGGGCTCAGCCTTTGCCCCATTGTACTTGGGTACAATGGGGCAAAAGCGGACAGAGACCCTGGCAGGCCATAGGGGCAGGCTCTCCCTGTGCCACCCCCCCGGCAGGGAGGGCAGTGGGGGAGTCCTGGAGAGCCCTAAGTCGACTTAGCATCAATTTAGGGCTACTCCAGGTCTACACTGGCTTAAGTCGACTTTAGAAAGTCGACTTAAAAGCAGGTTTCATAAAGTCGACTTAATTTTCCTTAAGTCAACTTAAGCAGCTTGCTTAAGTCAACTTAAGGAAAGTGTAGTGTAGAAACAGAGTAAATTAAGTCGACTTAAGCAAGCTTAAGTCGACTTAATTTACAAGTGTACATGCACCCAATGTTATTCAACCTTTTAGGATCCCCTCTGCATAGAGACAACTAAGTAAGATTTTAAAATGGGGCTTGGATTAGTTTCTCTTCATAGCACCACCCCCTGCTCAGTCTGTGGAATTAGAAACTGGTGCTGTGCTGTATTCTACACAGGACAGGTAAGAATGTTCTATGAAAACTGATCTTTGACCCTTCCCAGGTGTTTCTTTGTGCCAAAGGTGATCTGTTCCAGTGTAACTAATGTATGTATAAGTAAGAGAACAAATGATCAAGCTGAGAAATGGTACCTACAATATTTGACAAGTTTGCAGATATAGGAAGGACTTTGAAAAGACCTTATAACAAGAATAATCAAATTTATTTATAATATCCAGAACAATAGATGACTATCTGTCAGGGCACCCACATGGGGGAGGCAAAAAGTATACTTTACTGGGGCCTGGAGTTGCTCTGGGGCTCAGCCTAAGCTGCAACCCCCATTATCAGGGTGCCCATGTTGCAAGATTCTCCTGGCCCCCAACAAGTTATACTTATGCCCTGCTGTCTGTCCTGTTTCGTTCTTTCAGCTTGATATTGTTATATTAATTTGCTGCCAATCATTAATTGAATTTGGCCTTTTTTTCCTGTTTCCTCAATTGTCATTGAGATTGTGAAATTCTCAAATTTATTCTTTATGTGAAGATTTTTGTGAATGTTTTTCTCAAATAGGTTTTTTTGTTTGTTTGGTTGGTTGGGTTTTTTTTAAACTATAGCAAGATTTAAAGCTATTCAGAGACATGGCTTGTTAACAGCACATAAGGCATATTAATTCTATTCTCTGGATGAATTATGAACCTAACACAATGCAAAATGAATTTTACAAATGAATACACAATTGCCCAGCTACTGGATGTGAACTGTTTAGTTACACAAGTCATCTACAAGGGAACAGAAACAATATCATAGGACTAATGTAGCTATGCAAACACGGTGCAAATTTTGAATAACAAACTGCAAATTTCACAATCAGATATGCAAGTCAATATTGGCATTATTTTTCAAAATTCACTTTTCACAAAGAGTAGTGACTGTAAAGCTCCAATTCTTATGGAAGGTAAACAAGAAAGAATGGCAAATATAATAATACTGGCATTTGCATTTGAATATGTTACATTTATATTTTCCTATGATTTGCTCATTGTTCCTATGCAGCTGTTTGGAGCCAAAACAAGATTACATAAGCCGATTAATATAATGCAAGTAGAGGATAAAATACACAAGGAGCTGATATTTGCTAATGAATAATGATATTCTATATTTGCAACCCAGAAAGATTTTACTATCTAAACTCAATTTAACTGCATTGAGAAATATGGCATCATATCACGGTACAAAATAAGCAAGCCAAAGTCATAAATAAAACCAATAGTGTGTGTCTTTTTTTTTTTTTTCAATTCCACTTTACTAAATTGATTTCCAAATGATCTTCCCAAACACTGTAGTATTTAGGCCTTCTAATAGCTACAAAATTAAAAGATCTCATTAAATTTAGCTTATAGTGATAAACAGACACATCAGATTACATATTACTAGACATGGACTCAGAGTTCAGAACTGGGACAGAGCTGCATCCACAGTTCAAGGATGTTTTGACTCAGGGCTTTTGTTCAGAAATTGTGACTGTGTCAGGTTGTAGTTTACTGCATGAAAGGAGGTGGTGAGCTGTTCTTCTGACTTATCCTGTCAGCCAGATCCACTGGGTTTCATTGTCAATAACAAAGTCATATAAGTCAAAGGAAAGGTAGGGAGTGGAATTGGAATTAGCCACCAACTCACCGAAAGCTCCAGGTAAGGTTTATGTATGATTGTTACTTAAATTAAGGGAAGAAAAACCCAGGAAGGGGAGGAGGGGACACCCCACTATGGCTAACACTAAGAATACAGAACTACCGTCAATTATCTCCTTTCACATTGTGATCTGATCTTATATATTTCAGGATTTATAACTCCAAGGAAAGGTCTAATGCATAACCAAGCTGAATGAATTTTGAGAGCTCTGAGAATTGTGGAAAATTTAATATTAAAAACAAATGTACGCCCAAAATAAAAGTTTAGATCAATGATGTGAAATGCATGGTGAAATTGTACTGACAGGAATCCCAGCAATGGTTGCTACTCTTCTAAATTCTGTAAAATGGTCTGACTTCAGAGTATAGAGGAAAATTGCTTACTTAAAAAATCACAATCTCAAGCTATGTTCATTTCTCAACCTAAACTACGCCTTCCCATCTGAAGACCATATGCATGTCCTGAACTCTCTGGAGATACTTCTGCAGGGCTCTTGGGAGAGGGCAATGCTATTGTTTTAGCAAATGTGTACTCTGTTAGAAGAAAATAGGGAGACCTACATGGGGAGAGGCCACTGGAGCAGATTTGGAACTAATAGCTTGCTTTATATGAATTGTATTGGTGCTCAGATACTTTGGATATAAGTGCATTAGCAAGAAAAAGAGAGATCACTATAAGTAAATAAATAAATAAAATAAAAATAAACCCAAACTAATAAGAGGCCTAATGATCAAAACATCTTCACAAAGCCCTTTTCATTTTCATTGGAAAAATATCATGAAGTAAAATTCAGCATTATCACATAGCATTACTTTTTATTAGAAACAACAATGCTGCCCAAAAAATGGGTGAGTTGAATTCATTATAACTGGTAGCTAGATTTTTAAATAAAAACAGAATTTGAAGCTTGGTATTGCTGATGAAAGAAGGAACTACATGTTGTGAAATGATCTTGTTCTCTCTGAACATTTCTTTTCTTGTATTGCTTACCAGGATCCAGATATTGTCATCTACTGAGTTCAATCAATGAGGCTGTCTGTGCAGTAAGATACTAATTGCCATGAATAAAAGTAGGAAAATGTGACCCTACATTATAGCCTGATTTTATGAACTTTTCAGCACCCTCAACATGCATTGACCAATGATAATTAATGATGCTTAGTACTTTGCAGAATGAGCTCAGAACATTGCAAGACTGAGCCTTTATCTTATACATTGCAAAAATATAACAAATCAAAATAAGTGGTAGAAATGAGTTTTAACCAAACCCGCAGGTATGAACATGTTTTTTGGATCCAGAACCTATCTTGAAGGAACAGGCTTAGCTCAACTAATAAAATATTTATAATATTAAAAGTGTCAAGAAGAAAGAAAAAATACACTGAGGTTTGAATTCATATAATATTGTTTATGGGCTCACGCCTGCTTCCATTAAAGTCAGTGGGAGATTTCCATTGATTTCAGTGGAAACAACAACAGACCCCATTAAGTGGACCACATCAAAAGAACATAAGAAAGATTATCTGCCAATGGGACTAGTTTCTTGATGGAATTTCTTACAAAAACTAGATTCAAGTTATTTAAAAAAAAATCTCTCAAACTATGAATGTAATGCAAAATGAGATAATAAATCTTAGGACAGGTTATTATGGTTGTCGGTATTGATCTCTAGGAATAAAATTGCTATATTACATGTTGTAAAACTTATTCATATCCCAGGAAAATATTACATTAAAACTATAATAAATTGCAATAGTTTAATCACTTGGCAAGTGATTTGACTCCTTCTGTTCAATTTATAGTATAGTTTCAGCAATGCCTGCTTCATAAAATATGAATATTGCTGATTCAATTCTGATAGCTTTTGTAGGGACAATACTGGAATAGTATAATTTATGCAATTACTCTTTTAACTATTATTTTCTCCCTAGGTAGATTAATTTTTAAACTTTCACAATGTTTAGGCTATCACTGACTTGTCAAATTCACCATTTCCAGTTTTTAAACTAATAAAGTACCTCAACTTAATATTTCATGGGATAAGCAAAAGAAAAAAGCCCCAACATTAATACTTGTTGGTGTGTCTATACTTAGAAATTAAGTCAACTTAAAGAGGCTTAAGTCGGCTTAATTTACTCCGTGTCTACACTGGGCTTTCCTTAATTCTACTTAAGCTGCTCTTTAAGTCGAAATAAGGAAAAGTTAGTTTGAATTAATAACACCTTGTTTTAATTCGAACTAGCGCTTAAGTCAACTTTATTAAGTAGACTTAAGCCAGCGGAGACGTGGAGTAGTGCCTAGTTGGACCTTTTTAAGTCGACTTAAAATATTAAGTCTACTTATTAAGGCCAAAAAGGGGCCACGTCTACACTTGAAAAGTTAAGTCGACTTTTGTTAAGTTGACTTAATAAGGTCCATTTTAAGTAAACTTAAAGTGGACCTTATTAAGTCAACTTCATAAAGTCGACCTAACTTTTCAAGTGTAGACATAGCCTATATTCTAGCCTTAATTGTAAGTCATTTGAATACAAGTTAACAGAATATGAGTAACAACAGAGTCCTGTGGCACTTTTAAAGACTAACAGATTTATTTATCATGCATGGCTACCCCTTTGAAACAGAATATGAGTGTCTCTGAGATTACATATCTGTTTCAAGTCTAGTTTTATGGCACTGCATTCTTTATTTTTAATTAAATTTTTATTGAATTTTCCATATGAGTAACAAACAATATAATGTGAATTTTACATGAGCTGAAAAATTTTACATGTCAAAAAGAAAAAAATCATATTTGCCCAACATACATTTTTCACCTTCAGATTAAAGCTACCCCAACATAAAACTGAAGTTTCCCACAATATAGATATTCAGCCTTGGTCTCTTTTCCATATACATATGATAGGAGAAAACAGGGTTGGTGTGTACGTAACTCCATTCAGGTTTAATTAAGATATTCTAGACTTACCTGAGCAATACAAAACAGAACAAAGCAAGAACAGACAAAACAAACTAGACCAAATAAAATCAGGCCAGTCCTATATCAATAGAGCATACAATACTGAAAGAAGATTAAAATATCCTTCACTGACAGGCAGTATTTCTGATTAACCATAATTCATATTGTTCACAGGACATGAGAGTAGCATAAAAATGTATCTGTCTGGTCAAAAATTTTTCATAGAAAAAAATTCTTTAAAATTTTCTTTTTTTTCCATAAAACCAACCAACCAACCAAAATAACTTTGAATCTGTTCCATATATATCAGTGTTGCTTAAAATTTAAAGCTCCAAGGGGGTAGCTGTGGACTCCTTGTTTGTTTAAAATTTAAAGAACAATCTTGGCCTCCTCCCTTTCTCTCCCTTATTAGTTCTTACTGGCAAAAGCAGGGGGAGATAAAAGAGAGAGAAAGAGGACAGGAGACATTTAATATTTTCATTTCATTGTATTATTTTCAAAACATTTTGGTTTAAAATTGATTAGTCAACAACTTGGAAAATGATTCCATTTTTTTTCAACCAGCTCTCATCAGATTTCAGAGTTATAAAGAACGACTCAGAAAAAAACCTCAAGTGTGATTAGCAAGCCTTTACTTAAATCAGTATACGAGAGCGCTCACAGGGAGAGAACAAAGGAAATCTCCAACCAGTGACGTAGCAACAGCTTCTCTTACAGACTTTAGTTTATTCTGCAGGAAACAAGTACAGTTTCTGATAGGCTAAAATGCACTCCACCCCTGCTAGGCATAGGAGGTCAACGAGACCTTCCCAGACACAGAAAATACAGAAAAACAGTACAAATACAGAAACAGCCAGAACTTGAGGCTGAGAAAGAGACAGAGACAGCTAGATTCTTTATCAGTACCCCCCAGCTGCAGTCTTTTACAGTACCAGATTACAAATAAGTCAGTGGAGAGAAGGAAGGCTATATTTTGTCTTGCATGCGAGGCTTACTTTTCTGTATATATGAAACAGTCTTAGAATTTCCAGTGTGCATTATTTTATAAATCAATTCAAGGCCCAGAAATGAGGACAGTAGTTTAGTTGCGTAAGCACTGACATTTTGGATCCTAACTATATTTTTGAAAAGTTAAGATGTAGTCTCAAATCCTCAAAAGTATTATGTAAAGGAATTAGGTGCCTCCCTACCTTTGAAGATCTGGGCCCCAGGGGTGTTATTTTGGGATTATTTACTACAATGTAGTAAAAAATAAGAGCTCAGGCCTTCATGCATCTCTTTTACTGAAATTCTGTCCCGTGACATTTTTCACTAAAATCAGATGAATGCGCCATGAATGGGCATGATCACTGCACAAACAGACAGCTGACTCTGCTGTAGCAATTAATAAAATACAAGGAAGAAAGGAAGAAAATATCTTACATAATTACATCACAAGAATTAGTCAGCCATGTTCACTCATGTAATAAAATCATGAAGACCTATAGAGAAATTTCTGTTGTGCTTTACCTAATGGGAGAAAACAGCACCATTCGCTGTATTTTGCTTACTTCACTCATGTTAAATATTCGTGTGAGTACCCCACATAAACAAGGGTTACAGAACAATGCCCTTCTGTAATATATGAAAAACAAAGTACTGATAAGTTATCTCCATATCTTAGACATATTAACAAATCACTTTGTTCTAGAGACTTATAGGGTGCGTCTACACTAGTAAATTAAGTCGACGTAAGGAGGCTTAAGTCAACTTAAGCTGCTCCTTAAGTTGATTTAAGGAAAACTTAAGTTGATTTAATAAGACCTAGATTTAAGTCGACTTAAGCCAGTGTGGACACCCTAAGTTGACTTACAAGATAAGTCGATTTTTGGCAGGGGAAAAAGGGAGCCCCTGCTCCCTTCTCCCCAGGAAACCGCTAGCCGCTCGTCCCAGTTCTCTTCTCCCAGGAACCGCTCAGGCCCTGGGGAGAAGGGACCACGGGGCTCCCTTCTTGTCAGGACCCCAGCAGTCCTAGCCGAAGGGAGCCTGCCCGGGACCTGAGCGGTCCCGGCAAAAAGGGACCCTGGGTTTCCTTCTTGATGGGACCCCTGCGGCTCCCTTTTTGTCAGGACTCGCGGGGGTCCCGCCAGATGGGAGCGCGGGGCTCCCTTTTTGCCGGGACCCCAGTGGTCCTGGCTAGAAGGGAGCCCTGCAGCTCTTTTCTGGCCGGGACCACGCTCTAGCTGATAGGGAAACCTGAGCAGAACATACACACCCTAGCTGAACCAGACATTAGGAGCCGCAACCCCATTTCCCTCTTTTTTTAGGGGATTCTCTCCTCAATTCTACTTCCAGGTCCAGTTTGTCAGTGAACCAAGCCCTTCCTGAATGATTACCTGCAGTGGGCACCTGCCAAACTGTGACTACATGAAAGGTACTACCTAAGTCCCCAAGTTGCTGAGGTGAAGCTGAAACAACCCACCCCACCAAGAAGAAGAAGAGAGAGAAAAGGCGAACATGGGCTGATATTTCTAGGCACACAATGTATCTTGAGGCAAGAGAAAGGGTTTTTAAGACACCCATTGAGTGTGCAAGGGCCAATGGGCTTTTTCTGTCCCAATCCAGCCAGTCAGGAAGAAACCCCCTTCCCCCAAATACTCTCTTCCTCCTCCAGCCAATGAGGAAGCTGAGCTCCCATGAGGAAGGTAAAGAGAGGCGGTGCTTAAAGATGGTTCTAGTGCCATCTTTCCTCTGCTGGTGCAGACAAAAGCTTCCCAACTCTGAGGTGTGTGGAGACCCACCACTAGCAGTGTTGATGGTCGTGGAGACCCACCACTAGCAGTGTTGTTGGTCCAGGCCCATGTGCTGTGCAGCACTCGGATCCATGTGTTGTACAGCACTCGGGAGAAGTAATGGTTAAAGGGTAACTATAGAGCAAGGATGCAAGGTCAGAAAAGTAGCTGCGGCGTGGGAAACCAAGGAATCAGTCTGAGCAAGGAACCAGTTTGGTAAATAAGAACTCAGCACAGCTGCATGATAAGAAGTTGTGATTAGGCCAAGAACTGAAACCTTGTTGATTTAGATGTGAACCTGTGAATGTGGAAAATTACCAAGTATACTATCTGTAGGGTATAAGAATGGCTGTAAGCTGCTAATAAAGTGATTTCGTGCTTGCATCAGCCGGAGTCCGTGCCTTCATACACCACAGAGGTGGTGAGCAATAGTGTACTTAAAGAGAAACTTCAGCTGACCTAAACTTACCTCATGTTGGTTCCTGCTGAAACATAATGTGTACTCCTTTGCAATTCAGATTTGAATTCCCACCTCTGACCTCTCCCCTATTGTTCTGTTTCTGAGTCATATCCAAATTTGAGAGGATCTGCAGAATTTCATCAAAAACTTAAAATTGGTGCTGGTTTTTATACAGCCATGTCACAAAAAAGGGCTCATAGAAATTGAGACATTTGAACTCTAACACACTAGACCTAATGTAATTTGATGTCTTGGAACCCCAGTTCAACCCTCACGCAGAGCCAAACACTACTCTGTCTGTCCACTTCTAATACTAGATAGTTTCAGCAGAAACCTTTTGGCTCAAATCATAGAGCTGCTATTTACAGTCCTCATTTGAATCTCAGATGTGGTAATACTCAGAATGTGAAGAATATGAGTGACATTCACCTTACTGCAAAGGGGCAATAAGGTCCTAAGTCCATGTGTGTTAAAAATAAATAAATGAATGAGGCTTTGCACAGAATATCATATGGGCCTTCCAAATTAGGGTGATATTCACTATATTTTAATAATAAATAATAATAAATATATATACTGGGTCTGGTTCTCCTGGCATGCTGATCTAACTCAATTGCTATTGTTGAAGTTACTTTTGAGTTATACAAGTATGATGGATGGAAGAATTAGGACCGCATCTCTTTAAGCCTCATTCTCCACTATTGTACCTCCAACGTCACATTTTTTAAAGTCTTTCTTAATATTTGAATTTAGAGCAGCAAGATCTAGAATTAAGGGTGTCAGTCCCCAATAACCAACCCACAACATAAATATTTCAAGTGTCTTGTTTGTTAGATGCTAGTAGATCACAGAGTATAAGGGAAAACTCTAGAACATCAAGTCTGGCACAACTTTAAGGGCAGCTAGGAATTTAATCTGCTCCCCTCTGTTAAAATTTTGCTGGATCCCTCTCTGATGCTGCCAAAACTGTCAAGAACGTCTAAATATTAAAACTATGCAAGTTCTGACATTTATAAAGGTGAATACGTAGACCTTCCTCTACAGTTGGCTCTGTCCCATATGCCTGCTACTGTTGCTGCAGATCCTGGTATCAGTTTTGACAGCAGTATTGATGATGGTTGTGATGGCAGCTGATGATGAGAGGCTAGAGCAAAAATGGCAATTTAGCCCTGAGTCCTGTGACACCGTGCTATTTGAACTCTACTAACTCAAATGTTGGGGACATATATATTATAAATGACTAAAAAATATGAATGTAACTCAGGTTTGCAAATTATGCACTATTATGACAGTGGGATAATTAAAAGGCCTTTTTCCTCTAGCCAAAGATGACATCTGAATAATGTTTCCTATATTATTGTATCAGAAATCTGATCATAATCTATTTATTAGACTAAGTCTAACCCTACCGACCCTCTTTCTTCCCTCCCCACAAAGCAACACCAATTCTGCATTAAAATACCATTAAGTTAAATAGTGAACTTAACCTAAGTTAAAACCATAAAGGACCTGGTCCTCATTTTCATTTAGTGAACACTAAATGTAAATGAAAATCAAGCTAAAAAAGTCAGGGATGTAAAAGCAATTACGACATCCTACATATTTCATACTTCAGATTTTACAGTTTAACTAGTTATCTATAAGACTACACATTTAATGAAAAAAAATGGCTATTGATGTGTGTAATGAAGCTGACCTAATGTTGCAGTAAGAATTTACTGATTTTTTGAGAGCTTTACTATGCAATTTTAATGTTGCATAAATGTAATTTGTTTACACTTGATCTGCTTGGTTTTTATTGGAAGGAAAGAAGAAAAATTGCATGCACTGATTAATGGTAGCATGTAAATAGTCCCATTTAGGACCCTAATCTCTCATTCTAGCTTCCATGGGCAGATCTCTGCATCTGCCTAGAACACCATTAACTTCACTGGGTTGGCCAGTGTGCACAAGAGCTTGATTACGTGGATCTGCTAGAAAAATAGGGGCTCTGGTTTTGAAAGGTATACCTAATTTAAATGAATATGATGGGAATGGGTGAGTTTCTTTCTGCTTCTAATTGGGTGGAGATACTGTTGCATTACATTGTGCTGACTATGTATTCACCACAGAATATGGTAGAAGTTTTATGACAGGATCTAAAGCAGTGGAGCTACAATGATTCCCCCAGCCGTTGATTAGGCTCTTTATTATCAAATGACACTATAGAATTAACAAAGCATTGTAAAATGGTAGCCACAGTTCCAGAGAAAGCCCTTAAAAGAGAAAGATTTATGACTCTGATGTCACTTTAAAATGAATTTTTCTCCTTCTCTAATGTTAAAGCAATTACTTTGAGAAGTTTACTATGTGTGTTTCAATGACACACTTTAATATTCTTTCATGTATATTATCCTAACAGCCACCAAAGATCAGTAGCCCCATGTCCCTGATCAGATAAGACAGAGAATATAAACTGTAACATCACAAAATGTGTAAGAGTTTCACAAGATTCTTCTAATGCCTCTGAAATAAATACACATTAACCATGCTAAAAAGCAATACTTTTCAGTCATTTATTGTTATATAAATAATGGGTACCTATAAAAACACCATTCATCATAACCAGCTGGTTCCTATTAAATTACCATGGCTGCAGGTTGTACTTTCCCCTCAGCCTGCTGTTCAGCTGGTAACCATTTAAAATTGGCAGTAAGCAGTTACTGCAGTCCTAACACTGTTATGTTGCACCTGGTTTTTGTGGCTCCCTCTATTCTAGCTGGTAAGTTTTAAGTTCTTTTTTTAGTTTCTGCTCTTGTTTTCTCTTTGTTATTTTTCCTGTTGAGATGGTATAATCTTCTCCTTACAATATAGAGACACTTTTAAGTTTATACCAAAAATCAAGCCAAAATATTTATGCTTTCTGAGAGTTTTATTTATACCAGTTTTAAACATCAAATGACAGGTGTTTTTGCTAGAATTCTGCTCAAAAGAGACTGCTTAGACTGCTTAACAATTTGAGGCTCAGGTCCTCTAACTCAGTATTTCACGTTACCACAGAATAATTGTGTAATGCCTGCAGGTTGTGTACTTATCATTAGAGACTAGGATTTACCAGTTATAGACACTCTGCCAACTAGTAGCTTTTTTGTGTGTTCCAGTTGCATGTCTCTACTTTCTTTCAACTTTTTTAACACTAATATAAATCTACAAGAAATAAAACTACCTTAACTGGAAAGCATACAGTGATTGTTCTTTCAAATTTTGACAGAGCAAAGTTTGTGTAATAGACGAAAAGAATAATCAGCTTTAAAACTAAAGTAACAGGAACCATTTGTTCCTTAATCATAGCTATTCATTTTATTTAAATGTCATATTTCCAAGGAAACACTAGGGTAAATTACAAACGAAAGCAAAATACTGTACAAAATATGTGCTTGTTCAATGTTTTCTGGCTATAACCCAGTTTGGTGGCAGTGTGTATTATCAGGAAGTGTCAGTCTGTTTACCATATTGAAAGAAAAACAGTCAATTAATCATCAATAGATTTGAACTGTATGTAGTATGTGGGTTTTCCTTGCAGCATAACTGCTAAGTATTATTAAGTAAGACATCTACTGGTGAAAGAGGTTGGGGTTGTGTGTGTCTTTTTTTTTTTTTTTTTTTTTTTTAAACTTAATGACTCTTTCCTGTAGAAACAGATGTATGTACATCTCAATCTCCTTTTGGACATCATACATTGCATTGCCTGGTGATAATGGAGAGGTTATTTTGCAATCATAGGTCTGGATTTTGGGGACCTTCTGTCCACTCTATTTATTAATCTTAGATATTATTATTATTAAAGTAACAAATAATGGCCTTAATGTGAAGAGTTCTGTGTACAGAAGCAAATAAATTGTGAATTATTTACAAGATCCAAAGCAATGTATGGAGGATAGCTAAAGGGACGTAATCAAATGCATATGAGCCAAGATTTTCCATCTGACTAGTGATTTTGAATCTCTGTGCCTCTCTTAAGGTGAGGGCTCTTTAAAGGTATCTTAAGCTAGATATCCCAATTACTCATCGCTTTTGAAAATTTTTACCACGGTTTTTATGTACATATTTTCACGTTTAGTGTTGTAATTATAAATAAAATGTATGGCAGTGTTGAGAATTTTTGTGATTTTTCTCATGATGATGGCTGTCTTATTTAAGCTTGGGCCCCTTAGAGTCATGGAAATAAATGAGAATCCACTGCAGCTTTTTAAAGTATAGTAATTTTCTCACTCTCGTAGTGGAAGATAAGTGAGGAAAGTAAATAGAGAATCCAATGTATTATTTTTTAAAATGGATTTTTTAAAAAAAAAATTAAGATTTTTGAGAACTTTGGTTGACAGTTCTAGTGTGGGATTTCCTTAAATGCCCTTCTGCCCCTGGCTTAACCTACCACTCATCTTAACTGTTTGAATATTGGAGAATCAGATGTGAATATTGAAGAATTGGGTGATATAAATATTAGGGAGATAAAGAGGAGGAAGCATCACTAATGAAGATTAGATGATTAGGGTTGTAATCACCTCATCTTGATTCCTGAGAATTCTGGTTGACTGGACAGGAAGAAAAGATGAAAATCTTGGAAATATAGAGGGAGAAGAGACAAGATATAGAAACTGCTTGAGAATGTAAAGTGAGAGAGAAAAAGGAGTTGAAAGTGAACCTTTTGTTAGTGGTTCTGAACCCAAGAGTACACAGAGGTCTTCCAGCTAGATGTTCACTTAATTTTACAACAAGCTACATAAAAAGCACTAGCAAAGTCAGTACAAACTAAACTTTCATATAGACGATGTTTTTTATACTGCTGTATATACTAAAATGAAAGTACAATATTTTATTCCAATTGATTGATTTCATAATTGTATGGTAAAAATGAAAAAGTAAGCCATTTTTCAGTAATAGTGTTGCTGTGACAAATTTTGTGTATTTGTCTGATTTTGTAAGCAAGCAATTTTAAGTGAGGTGCAATTTAAGCCTAGTCTATACTGCATGAGTAAGTTGCTGGGAGATATGCAATCTGCTGCCACATTACTTACTAAATTCTACTTACCACACCATCTTGACTGGGTAGCGTCAACCGACAGGGCTCTTCCGTTGAGGCAGAATTATTCCACTTGGGAGGGTGGAGTAACTGCATCAAACAGAGAACACTTCCAGGATTGATTGAGCAGCCATTGTAGATCTGCTCAATCAATCCCATGGATCCAGTGCTTATGAATTTCGGTAAGAGTGGAACATCGACTAACTTTGAGGCTCTGGGCCCAAGTGCTAAACTCACCAAAGAAGAATTTGATATCAGGAATGAAATTGTGATTGGAAAGAAAGGAGGTCAATGAGGCTTCCTCCTGAAATAGTGGGGTCCATACCCTCCAAAAATGAGTCAGGACAAGAACATTCAGCAAATGTGTTCAGAAAACTTCAACTGTGAGACAACCACAATGCTGAAAAAGCACAAAATTTAAATGAACTATCTGAAAGTCATAAAACTCAAATATCTTCAAAAGAAATGGGTCTCAAATATGAGGTAGAGAAACTTACTGTGTTCATAGGAGAAATATCAAGTAATGCTTTCTTTCCTGCCCTCCCCTCCCCCTTTTATTTTTGGCAGCAGAAAGAGGGCATGGGTATTTCTTAAGGAAGCATGAAGACATTACTTGTCTCCCTGCTGGGAATGACTTGAAAACCAGCTTGAATCCTTGGGGCATTGAGATTCTGGGAAGCCCACATATCTTGTTATACAACATCATTTTCAGTATAAATTTAAAGCAAGTATATTTGACATAGAAGGAAAGGATTGGACTTAGCCATTTTGGAACTTTTTGTTTGGGGGAAAAAAATATTTTTTATTGTTCTTCCATCATTTGGCTTGAAAACAAAGGATGAAATTTTTGAATTTCTCACATAAACATAAATATTAATGTAAATGGAATGGAGATTCTATTTTCTACATTTGCCTATTTAATCCCACTCAGAGCAAGTCCTAATTTATAAATGAAGGATGGCCTAATTGAATCCTTCAATACAGTTCTCACACTCTCTCTCTCACAAATACACTCTACAGCTTATATCAATAAATGTGTCCATTGCCAGTGAAATAATCACAGACACAGGGATAACTCAAGCTGGCATTTACCCACCCAGCAAGGCCCTGGCTGTGAGGCCTTACTACCCCTGAGCAGGGGGAATCCCACAAGGACATCAGCCAATAGGCCTTACTACCCCTGAGCGGGGGAATCCGATGAAGACTCCAGCCAATAGGCCATACCACCCCTGAGCAGAGAGAATCTGACAAAGACTCCGGCCGATAGGCCATACCACCCTTGAGCCAGGGAACTATCACAAGGACTCTGACCAATGGGCCCTACTACCCCTGAATAGGGGAACTCCCACGAGGACCTGGGCCGATAGGCCATACTACCCCTAAGCAGGGGAACTACAACAAAGACTCTGGCCACTAGGCCTTACTGCCCTGGGAGGAAAGGGGGTGTGGCACCATGGTCTTCAACCCCTGCGGTACACTCCTGGAGTGGAAGGGGTGAGTCCCTCAGACCTGGCAGCCTCGCCTATACCCCCATCACCCAGAGAAGGTATAGCTGCAGGAACTCACAAGACTGAATGCACGGGCCATTCTTTGTTGCAGGCTCACAGCCGAGCCACCGCCTGGTGCGTGAGAGCGGACCGTGACACAGCCCTATTGATTTCTTTGGGACTACTAATAGTGCATGAAGTTAAGAGTGTGCTTAACTCTTTTCCAGTTCAGCATCTAGGACAGTTATGGTCCTTCAGCAGAACCCATTTGTTTTCACCACATCGTAGTCAAATTATCATAAACTGAATCAAGACCCAAGGACCTATACTGCTGAGAGAACTTTCCAAATCTAATCTCTGATACAGTCTTGAAACCAATTCCAAAGAGATAGCCGTGTTAGTCTAGGTCAGCAAAACAAACAAGGAGTCATGTGGCACTTTTAAAGACTAACACATTTATTTATCTCACAAGCTTTCATGTGAAAGTTCATGCAATAAATACATTTGTTAGTCTTGAAACAAAGACACAATTCAGTTAGCAACCCATCTACCGGTGAAATATTCTCTAAGGAACTCTGATAGGGAAGAATAAAGAATTCTCATTGCACATCCCTTCTTAAGACTCATTCATCATCATAACATACAAACTGACAATCTGATTGACCACTCTACGCAGATGTTGCATGAGCAGAAAAAGGAAATTGCCATATTGGTTTTCTCCACATAATTCTCGACCAGTGGCTGAAAGCTATCTTCCTAAGTTAAGTGTTGGTTAGTGGAGAACAGAATAATAAGTGTCTGGCACTGAATGTGCAAGGGAATAGACTGAAGTTGGCAGCTGTAAGGAGTGCAGAGGAGATAATGAAGCTAATTATACAGTATATTTGCATATTCATGAAATAAGATATGTGCTTTGATCCTAATGTCAAATCCACATGTACAAATTCACCAAGGCTCATATCCTATAAGATATTTAGGCATCCAGTGAAGAACTGTATCAGATGCCTTCCCATATTCCAGGTAGCTTAGATCTACTGCCTTCACTTCTTTGTTTTTAAAAAAAAAAAAGAGTCTTCTCAAAGAAATAGATCAGACTGATATAGCATGATTGTATTTTTTGTAAAACCGTGTTTTCATTTTATCTCAATTACTCTTTCATCTCATTTCTGCCTTTCTTTTTGTGTAAATGTCCTGTTTTATCTTACAAAGAAAAAGGGTTGGATTTGAAGAGCTACCATCTAAAACTGACTCTTTTCCTCAACAGTTGCTTAGTTTTGTTAAAGACTGTCCAGCAAGTAGTTTGCCATTCAGAAAAAGTCTGAAGAATAAGAGAGGTAGGTAAGGGACAGGTTTTTAAATGAAGGGTGTGGTTTGTTTGTTTGTTTTTTTTTTTTTTTTTTTTTTAAAAATTTAATTCTTTTTACAATGTGGCTCTTGCTCTCAGTGAATGGGAGAGCACAGGCTATTCTGTCAGTGCACAAGTTTTGATTGATAGCATTCAACAAATGTCCTCAAGAAAGAGAGCTTCTGTCATAGTGATTTTATAAGGGGGAGAGGAGATTTATGGAACTGTATGGCCAAATCCTATTAGATACAAAGTTTCCTTGACTTTCAAGAGTCATTGAGAATGCTAATCTCCTGCAGGATCCAATATTTAACTTGGAATTTCTTGGCATTCTCTCTCTCACACTCACACTCATACCCTCCATTTACACACACGACAAAGCAACTGTAGTTCTGAGCAAAGGGGAGAGCCTAACTGAAGAGAAACTAGCCAGTCTATGGTGAGAGTTGCTTACGTTTGTAATTTGTTGAAAGTGTTGTGCTTAGTTTAGAATGTGTTTTTCTTTTTGTTTCTCTGTCACATCTGACTTGTTGTGCTTTGACTTACAATCACTTAAAATATTTCTTGGTTTGAAGTGCGTTGGAGACGCCACTGAAAAGAACCAGGCTGGTGCTTATCAATTTCTTAGTTAATTTGACAAAATTATATGAGTTCCAAAGGGTAGCTGTTTAGATAGTTTGTTGTCCTTTTTCTTCTGTAGGTAAGCAAAGTGTGTTTTGTAGACGAGTTTATGTTGTTCTCTGGGGATAATTGAACATTATAAAAGAGAGGTTCCTAGGACTGCATCTGGGACTGGCATCATTCTATTGTATAATCTGAAATCTATAATCTGGCTAACTAGAATCACTCACTCACTGAGCTGGGAGTGCCTTACATGCTGGAGGTTTGTATGTGAACAATTCAGGAGTGGGGGCTGTCACAGCAGAGCAGAGTAAGATGGGCTCCAGAAGTGAGAGATTGCAGTGATGCAGCAATACACGAGGCCAGATTACACTAGAAGAACATCACACTAGTATGTTACAGAGACAAGGTGGCTGTGGTAATATCTTGTTGGGGACAAATTTCTCTTGGTGACAAAGAGAAGTTTGCTGTTGAAGAAAGAGAAGGGGGTCAATTTATAAATTTGTCAGTGTGCTGATTAGATTTTAAAACAGAAATCTAAACAACGAGGTTTGCCAGTGTATTAGAATACAATAGGATTTGTATTCTACCCCTCCACACCCTTTTTCTGTTTTGTTTTATTTTGGGTTTTTTGTTTGTTTGTTTTTGGGGGTTTTTGTTTTGTTTTTACCGAGTCGAATACTCAACTAGTATTTGTTTTATGTTGGATTATTTTTGGTTCTACTTTTAAATTGAACCTAAAGAACTTTCAACCTACTGACAGCTCATTGCACTTAAAATGCCACATTTAGTCAACCTCTTGGCTTAAATAGCTTGCTCTCAGTAAGCAGTCTCATTAGAATGATCAGAGTTCTGCATCAAGACTCCTGGAGGCTTTGACAGCGTGGAAACTTCAGCATAATATATCACTGATGCACCTCCATGAAACGTGTAGATTGTACATGCAGTGAGTGTGAAATATAAGGTCTAGAATGTGAATGTGTCTAGTAGCTCCCACATACTAAATGTAAAATCAAAGGATTGGAAAAGACCTCATGAGATCATCTAGACCAACCCTCTGCTAAAAGCAGGACCACTCCCACTAAATCATCCGAGCCAAGGTGTTGTCCAACTGGGCCTTAAACTTTTCCAAAGATAGAGATTCCACCACCTCCCTAAGCCACTCCAATGCTTCACCACCCTCGTAGTGAGGGTTTTTCCTAATATCCAACCTCGACCTCCCAAGCTGCAACTTGAAACCATTGCTCCTTGTTTTATCTTCTGTTATTACTGACAACAGCCTAGCTCCCTTCTCTTTGGAGCACCCCTTCAAGTGGTTGAAGGTTGCTATCAAATCTCCCCTCAGTCTTCTCTTCTGCAGATTAAATACAGCTACCTCCTTCACTCTCACCTCTTAAGTCATGTGCCCTAACCCCCTAATCATTTTTGTTGCCCTCCACTGGACTCTTTCTAATTTGTCTATATCCTTTCTGTAGTGGGGAGCCCAAAACTGGGCATGATATTCCAAATGCAGCCTCACCAGTGCTGAATAGAGGGGAAAAATGACATCCCTCGATCGGCTGGCAACACTCTTACTGATGCAGCCCAATATACCATCTGCCTTTTTGGCAACAAGAGCACACTGTTGACTCATATCCAGCTTCCTGTCCACCATAACCCTCAGGTACTTTTCTACAGTGCTGCTACTTAGCCATTCAGTCTCAAGCCTTTAGCAGTACATGGGATTTTTCCATCCTAAGTGCAGGCCTTTGCACTTCTTGTTCAACCTCATGATTTCTTTTGGCCCAATGTTCCAATTTGTATAGGTCTCCCTGAATCTTATCCCTGCTCTCCAAAGTGTGTGTCATTCCCCCCCCCCCCCCCCCCCCCCAGTTTGGTGTCATCTGCGAATTTACTGATTGTGCAATCTATTCCATCAGACAGATCATTAATGAAGATATTGAACAGAACTGGCCCCAGGACTGACCCCTGGGGCACTCCACTCATTACTGGTTGCCAACTAGACACTAAGTATTGATTCCTACCCACTGAGCCCCATGATCTATCGAGTTTTCTGACAATCTTATAGTCCATTCATCCAACCCATACTTCCTTAATTTGCCAACAAGGATGCTGTGGCAAACCGTATCAAAAGCTTGCTAAAGTTAAGGTATGTTATGTCGACGGCTATTCCCGCATCCTCAAATCTAGTCATCTCATCGTAGAAGGCAATCAGGTTTGTCAGGCATGATTTTCCCTTGGTGAATCCATGCTGATGTTGCCTGATCACTCTATTTTCCTCCAAGTATTTCAGAATGGATTCTTTGAGGACCTGCTACCTGATTTTTCCAGGATTGAGGTGAGGCTGATTGGTCTGTAGTTCCCTGGTTCTCCCTTTTCCCTTTTTTGAATATAGCTACTACATTTGCCTTTTTCCAATCATCTGGGACCTCCCCCCTTCACCACGAATTTTCAAAGATATTGGCCAGTGGCTCTGCAATCACATCAGCCAACTCCCTCAGATGCAGTTCATCCAGCCCCATCCAACTTCTTGAAGTAGTCCCTAACCTGACCTTCCATCACTGAGGGCCACTCTCCTTCTCTCCATTCTGTGTTATCCAGTGTAGTAGCCTTGGAGCTGACCCTGCCTTTGAAGGCTGAGGTGGTAAAAGCATTGAGTACTTCAGCCTTTTCCACATCATCCACCATGAAGATACCTGCCCCATTCAGTAAGGGACCTGCACCATTCCTGATCCTCTTTTTCTTACTGACATACTTGTAGAACCCCTTCCTGTTATCCTTCACAACCCTTGCTAGCTGCAACTCCAATTGCCCTCTGGCCTTTCTGATTTTATCCATGCAGGCCTGAGCAATATCTTTATATGACTTCCTAGTCATGTGTCCAAGCTTCCACTTCTTGTAAGCTTCCCTTTTATGTTTCAGCTCACCAGAGTTCTCTGCTAAGCCACACTGGGTGCTTTCCATATTTACTGTTCTTTCTGCACATCAGAATGATATTCTTCTGTGTCCTTAGTAAGGTTTCTTTAAAATGCAGCCAACTCTCTTGGATGCCTTTCCCCCTCAGATTAGCCTCCCAAAGGATCCTGCCCATCAGTTCCCTGAGGGAGCCAAAATCTGCTTTTCTGAAGTCCAGGGTCTGTGTTCTGTTTCTTTCCTTTCTTCCTTTGGTCAAGATTCTGAACTCTACCATCTCATGGTCACTGCTGCCCAGGTTGCCATTCACTTCTACTTCCCTGATCAATTCTTCTCTGTTTGTGAGCAGCAGGTCAAGAGGTGCAAGGCTCCTAGTTGGTTCCTCCAGCATTTGATCCAGGAAGTTGTCCTCAACACTCTCCAAAGCTTCCTCAATTGCCTGTGCACTGCTGTATTTCCCTCCCAGCAGATGTCAGGGTAATTGAAGTCCCCCATGAGAACCAGGGCCTGTGATCTGGAAACTTCTGCCAGTTGTCCATAGAATGCCTCATCCACCTCCTATTTCTGCTCTGGCGGTCTATAGCAGAAACCCACCACAACATCCCCCTTCTTGCATTCTCCTCTAAACTTAACCCAGAGACTTTCAACAGGCTTGTCTCCACTTTCATAGTGGAGCTCCAAGCAGTCATACAGCTCTTTAACATATAGTGCTACTGCTCCACCTTTTCTTTCCTGCCTGTCCTTCCTGAACAATTTATACCCATCCATGGAAGTGCTCAAGTCATGTAAGCTATCTCACCATGTCTCTGTTATTCCAATTACATCATAGTTCCTTGTCTGTGCCAGTACTACCAATTCCTCCTGCTTATTTCCCAGGCTCCTTGCATTTGTGTACAGGCACCTAAGATACCAGGCTGATTGCCCTACTTTCCCCTGTCGATTGTCTCTTCTGTTGCATCTTCCTCCTTGCATTTTCTCCCAGTGTCCTCTTCCCCACTCACCTCAGGTGTTAGGGCTTCATTAGGACACCTAAGACACTGTTTTGATCCCGACCTCCCCTCAGCTCTGGCTAGTCTTTCTTTTATCTCTGCTGTTACAACCCCAGCTCCACTAAGTTCCATCCCTTCCCCCAGGTCACCCTCATTGTGGCTTACCTGTGGGCTTTGGTCACCTTCCCCCTTCACACCTATTTAAAGACCTCCTCACTAGGTTAGCCAGTCTACATCCAAATATGCTCTTTCCCCTTCCTCAGTAGGTGAAGTCCATCTTTGCCTAGCAGTCCTTCTTCCTGGAACAGCACCCCATGGTCGAGAAAGCCAAAGCCCTCCTGGTAACACCATCTTCGCAGCCAGGCATTCACCTCCAGGATGCAGCTGTCTCTGCTAAGGCCCTTACCCTTTACCGGAAGGATCGAAGAGAACTCTACCTGCAAACCAAACTCCCTCATCCGTGCTCCCAGAGCCTTGTAGTCACTCTTGATCTGCTGAGGGTTGCATCTTGCAGTATCATTAGTGCCCACATGGATGAGTAGCATGGGGTGTAGTAGTCAGAGGGCCGGATGATGCTCAACAATCCCTCCGTAACATCTCAGATACGGGCCCCCAGCAGGCAGCATACTTCCCAGGATGCCATATCAGGATGACAGATGGGTGCCTCCATCCCCTTCAGAAGGGAGTCCCCAACCACTACTACTTTACATTTCCTCCTGGGTGTGGTGGTTGTGATCCTCCCAGCCTACGAGGTGCATGACTTCTCCTCTTCCACTTCATTTCCCATTGCTAGAGCTGTATAACGGTTCTTCATCACTATGGTGGGTGGGATGGGAGCAGAGGTGGAGCACTGCCTGCTACCAGAAGCAACCAGCTGCCAGTGTCCTCCCTGTGACAAAGCCATCTGCTCCTTCCCCAGTGGTGTGACAGAAGCAGTCCTCTGTAGTTGGGTAGCTTCCTTGGCCTTTGTCATCTCTTCATGAATGCTCTCGAGGAATTCCTCATGGGCACAGATGCTTCTGAGCCTACCTGCCGCCTCCTGGAGCTCTCCCACCTGGTTCCTGAGAGATTCCACCAGAAGGCACTTCTCACACTGGATGATCTTGCCCCCCACCCCAGCCTGGATATCTGAGTGGAAAAGGAAGGCCACAATCTCTGCAAATCCACACCAGGATCTGGGTAGAGAGATCCATGGTCAGGTTGTCAGTCTGGATACAGGTGCTGATGGAGGAGACAGAAGGAATGCACACAAGCAGTGTGGCTCTTCTTCACCATAGCAGCCCCACAAACTTCTCCCTAACTCCCTCTCAAACATCCCTCTTTACAGTCCCTTGGTCGCTTGGCCTCTGGCTTTTAAGGCCTTCTCCTCCTAGGTCAGCCCTTGCCCCCTAGTTAAGCACACAGGGGAAGTGTGATCCCAAGGGTGAGCAGGGAACAATGGCACAAACAGCTCCCAAATGTACAATCCTCAATTCACACAGTAACTGAAATAAGTGAAGTCACCTCAAAGACTCAAACACACAGTCAAGCAATTCACTCATCCCAAGGTTCACACTCTACCTTGCTCCTTCCTTCACCTCCTTCTCAAGGCTTCTCCTTCACCTTCTCTCAGATGCCTGTTTGCAGTCCCCTGTGTACTCAATAAATACTGAAACATTCAATTATTTCTAGAGTTTTCCTTAGATTAATATTGTCTGAAATGTAACAAGATAACCATAGGAACAATCAGGTGGTTAATGAACAGAATATGTAATATTGATTTTTATTTAGATCTTTTTTCTAATGTTAGTTCTTGTTAAACAACTAATTTACATTTAAATAATCTAATTGACTAGAAATATCAATGGGTTAAACTAAAAGTCAATTTTATAAGTTAAATATCCTTATAAATATCAATCATTAATTGTGTGAACGATTTTTGGTTAATTGCACTGCTTTTATATTGATTTTTGAATTGTCCATTTAATCCCATCTTAAAAAAAAATTAAGTTGTGCAGTTTACATCTAAGTGAAATATTTCATACTATTTGATTTAAATATTCTTGAACTATACATGAACCAAAATGTTTCCCCAACTAACTAAATTAAATGTTGCTCTCAAGAAAAGTGAACTAGAGGAAAACTGCTCTTGAAATTTATGTTTTTTAAAGGGAATTCAACTTTAGTGTCACACTTCTAAATTGGAAGTGGAGAATACAGAGAGCTGTTCCAATACTAATTATAAACAGAATGGATATTGCTGCATGTTCTCTAATATTGTCTGATAGTTCCCATTCAGAAGATTCTGTGTTCAGTTGATGATGATTTTGTCAAACTTTATCTATTTACTCTGAATTTTTTCTTGCTGGGTATCTGCCTCAGGCTGGCTATTTTTTTGGCAAGTTTCACCTAAAAGGTGGCTGTTTCTGAGTATGAGATTGGGGGAAATAGGAAAGAAAAGCAGTGAATAGAATTTGGGAGGGGGTTCCTCAGATGAAGTAGGATCAACTGTAAGACCTTTGGGGTGAGTTTGTGGTTTGTTGTGTGCTTGCATGATGTAGGTTTGTAATGCAATCTATTTAGGAGGTTGTATGCTGAGACTAGTGACCTACTGAGACTCAGAACTTCCTAAGGAGGATCTATCCAGTCATCCTTTAATACCTAATCACTTTAGGATCCCTTGACAAGGGTGCAGATATAATTCTGGGAAAACAGGTGGCCAACAAGCCAGCTCCTAAGCAACCAGACAAGCAAGCAAAATTGTGTTTGCAAGGGAGAACCAGATACACTTAATAAACATTCTTTAAACTTAGGTCAACAATAATTCTTTCTCCCCTATAAAAAATGAACAAACAAATAAAAATACTGCAAGAGTAATAGTAATGTATACAGAAGTCCAGCAGCAGAATGGGGGCTGTCCAGTTTCTTGCACTGAATGCAAATGGCCATTTAGGTAGAACATCAGCATCTCAGTGCATGGAAGGGAAAATGGTGTTAGAAGGAGAGAGGTAGATTTATTATGAACTGGGTGACCGTGGGGAAAGTAGTAGCCTATTGGAAGAATGGGCTCCACTTAAACTAAAATGGAACCAGATTGCTGGCATGTAAAATTTAATAAGGTCATAGAGGAATTTTTAAACTAAGAGCTGAGGAAAACTGACTGATCTGGAAGAGCACCCAGTTTGAACAGAGATCCCTTGGGGCATGGGATTTATTAAATCTAATATTCTATATCCTAATAAAGAAGAGAGGTTGGCAGTTGATAAAGTACAGGTAGCAACTAAAGAGAAATACTCACATGGAAAAAAAAAAAAGTCCTATTCAGGTACATCACATGAAAAGCAGAGAACTAAACATTGACAGTTTTCATAAGTGCTTTTATACAAGTGCTAGAAGTCTAAATACTAAAGTGGATTAACTTGAGAACTTGGTGTTAAATGAGTATATTGATATAACACATCTCAGAAATTTGGTGGAATGATGATAATCTAGGGGAAATGATAATACCAGGGTACAAAATATATAGGAATGACAGAGTAGGTTGCACTGGTGGTAGGGGAGTGGAACTGTATGTGAAAGAATGTGTAGAGTCAAATAATAAGAAAGATACCAGCTGTAGGGACATCCCTATGGGGAATCCACTGTAGCAGCATTTAACTTCTAAAAGAGGAACTACACAAAAATTAGGAAGCTACTTAAACATAAATGAAAAGGAACAGTCCCAAAGGTGAAATGCTTGTAAAGCTGCATAGAAAGGTTTAAAAAATACTTTAATAGAAGTTCAAACTAAATGTATACCCCAAATAAAATAGGGGGGACAAACAAGAGTACCTTCCCCCCCCCAAAAAAAAAATCCACCATGGCTAGCCAACAGAGTAAAAGAGGCAGATACAGGGGAAAAAGGCACCCTTCAAAAACTGGAACAGTCTTCAAAAACAAACCTCACCGAGAAAAATAATAATAAAAAAAAAAGAGAACAAACACTGGCAAGTCAAGTGTAAAAGGTAAGTTAAATAGTAATAAACCACCAGGACCAGATGGCATTCACTCAAGAGGTTCAGCAGGAATTCAAATATGACACTGGAAACTACTTACTGTTGTATATACCCTATCACTTACATCAATTTCTGTACTAGATGAGTGTTGGTTAGTTAAAGTAATGCTGAATTCAAAGAGGCTCCAAAGGCGATCCTGATAATTTCAGGCCAGTAAATCCATCTCTTGTATCAGGCAGACTGGTTGAAACCATAGTAAAGAACAGAATTATCAGACTCATAAATGAACCCAATATCTTGAAGAGTCAACATGGCCTTTTTGATGGGAAATCATGACTCACCAGTCTACTGCAATTCTCAGAGGGTGTCAACCATATGCGTCATTGCTGTTGGGCCAGCAGGGCGCTGGCCCCAGGTAAAATAGCCTGAGCCCCTAACCTTTTTCCCCAGCAGGCACATGCGCAGACAGCCTGTTTACAGGGGAGGAGGAGCTAAGCAGTGAACTGCCACAGAAGCAGTGTGAGAAACACTCCAGACAGTAGGTCTGCAATCATGGTCTCCTTAACGGCCCATTAAGGGAGGCACAGGTACAATGGGGCTGGGGAGAAACCCACCTCGTGAGTCACCCAGAATCACATAATTTGGAATACAGATACAGCTACCACATTCATATCTTCTAATACAGATATGATACCTACACATAGACAAAATACTCATTTTTAGCAAGTTACAACCTTCCTATTGATACCAAACATGACATAAATCCTGTGAATTATAGCAATTATAAAATATTAATATGAAATGGTATCATAAATAGTCTGCTAAATCCATATGGTATCACAGAGTGGGCTTACTCAGTTTTTGCTGTTAAGTCCTTACTGCTTTGTTTCCCTAGGAGAGGGATTGGGAGCCTGGCAGGAGTTGTGGGGTGAGAGTGGGGAACAGTGCAGCAGCCTTCTCTGCCTTTTCAGTTCACTCTGTTGTCTTCTCTTTGGCTACTTGCAGGGGAGGCACAAGGCAGGCAGCCTGGCTGGCTGGGTGTGATAGTTTGGTGTGACCCTGCTCATGGCACCACACTGGCAGCCCCAGCACTCTACCTGCTTGCCTTGTGAATTCCCCAACTTCCTCCACCTGGTTTGTATGAACCTGGAAGCTGGGACCTGGCCAGAGCCTTTTAAAATTTCCTGCCCTGTGGCATGTTCAGGCATGTGGCCCAGGGCTGGAACAGCATAGGAAAATGCAGCTGCTGTTCTGCCTCTCCTGGTGCCCACCACCCAGCTGCACTGGTCCCCTGCCACCCTTCTCCTGCTGCCACCCTGAAGATTGGGGGGAGGGCAAACTTTACAGCAAAGTTCATGGGAGGGGTAGGCATTGTTTAAAAGCAGTAATTGTCTCTGGTGTGGGTCAGCAGGGTGGCAGATGGTGTTCCTTTATGAATGCACATAACATGCTCTGCAGTATTGCAATAGTATGTTTCCCACAGCATCATACATGGACTTATGTATATTTCACATGGCTTAGGAGGGAGCCACAGAATCAAAGTTTTCTTCCAACATGTAGACAGAAAGGATGCATCACTGAGGCTATGCAAAATACCTGCTTCAGCCAGAGAGGGAAAGATCACCTGAGGCCAGGAGGGGAGGGTGTTTTGGAGAAACAAGGACACATACTTAGAAATCCAGGAGTGAGTAATTGAGGGGGCAAAGCAGCACACCAGACCAGATAGCAGGAGGGGAATGTCACACACAGTAAATTGTTTCAGGTATGTAAGCACTTCCAATGCCTTTAGATATGTGGAGGGGCTGCCTAGGGCATACAGGCCTTGGGGCGTGTGTGTGTTTGGGGGGGGGGTGTTGTAGACTGGAGGCAGGGCCTAGCGGAGGAGGTGGGGGGTGGCGCTGCACTCTGGGAGTGGAGCCTGGCTGGGGGCAGGGCCTGGGTGGGGTCTAGGGGTGGAGCCTACTGGGGGGGTAACAGGAGGTGGGGCTGCGGGAGCCTGTGATAAAGCCATAAAGTCTGTGATAAAGTTCCACACCAAAGGTTCTTAAGCAGAGTAAGGGTAAGAAGGAAGGTCTTTTCATGGATCAGGTATTGGATGAAAGATTGGAAACAAAGGGTAGGAATAAATGGGGAATTTTTGCAGTTGAAAGGTGGGAAATATTTGGATCCCATAGGAACCTGTGCTGTTTGACATTTTCATAAGTGATCTAGAAAAAGGGTTAAACAGTGAGTGGCAAAATTTGCACATGTCTCAGAATAGCTGTTTAGAGCTGATTCTGAAGAGTTACAAAAGGATCTCGGTCAACAAAATTGCAGATTAAATTCAATGTTAAGTGCAAAGCAATGCACACTGGAAATCTAAACCTAAATGTGTATAAAAAATGATGGGCTCTAAATTAGCTGTCAGAACCCAAGAAAGATCTTGGAGTCGCCATGGATAGTTCTCTGAAAATATCTGCACAAGGTGCAATGGCAATCAAAAATGCTAATGTGTGGACCCATTCAGAAAGAGAGAGACAATTCCTAAGCCATTTCTTGCAAATAAAGCAAAAGCACATGTTTAATTCAAAACACTAGTGCAGGGTGGAAGGGGTAGACTTTAGCCCAGTGGTTAGGGTTCTCAGCTGGGATGTGGTAGAGCCGAATTCATTTCTTCCTCTGCCCCACTTGATGAGGGAAAAGGGATTTGAACATTTTCCCAACACTCAGATGAGTGCCCCAACTGATGGACTATAGTCATTCTCTCTCCCCTTGGGCCCAATGCATATTTGAGGGTTTTTTATACAAAGTAGAATGGCTTCCACAGAAAAGACTGGGTGGTTCACGTCAGAATATCCCAGAGCCTAGGGGGCAGGGCACTGAGCAGGACCTGCATCACTTTTAGTTGTGGTGGTGTTTTATACTCACGGCGCGCATGAGTTAATAACTTCACAACAAGCACATCAATGAAGAGTGAATACAAAGTTAGTTCTATCAATTATTTGAATGTCTAGATAGTTCAAGTGGGCTATTTCCATTTCTGTGACCCTCCTATAAACTGCAGGTTTCTGTATATGCATTCAATAATACTCGGAAAGCTGAAGAATTCTTTCCTACCTTTGAATATATCCAATAAATTACTCTGTGTGGTCTTTGCATCTGAAAAGCCCACTGAGAACTGTGATTGAAAAAAAAATAACCTGCAAACATGGAAGCTGGCATTTGGAAAGCCAGATTTGGTTCATAGAGCTGAATGATCATTGCTGGTAGTGGGCAATACAACTGAATTCTACTATGGGAGCAGAGAGTGAAGAGCAGTTCTTTGAGGGAATCAAGTGGGATGGGGCACAGTGGAAACAAGTTAATTCTAAAGTTTGTTCCCTTAAAAGTGCATGGATTCAAACATACTCTGAACCGTTTAAAATGGAGCTAAAGGCAACTGTACCAGAAAGCTTCTGCTGAATTCTGATTAATGGCTTTGCTTCTGTTGCCTCTCTCTAGGTAGAGGCAGCTGCTCCCTTTGTGCTGTGCAATATGAAAGAGCTATGAAAAAAGCTTCCTTTTGGTATGAACTGGAGTTGTAACTGCACTGAAATTGACAGTTGCTTGTTATTTTATGCTGAGTGCCCTGAATTAAACTGCTTACAAGATACTGAAGTACCTCATTGCATAGCCATGTACACTATTTCCTGAATCCCTATGGAAATAGGATGTGTTTCACTTGATTAGGGCTGATGCAATTATATGAAGTAAACAATTTGTTCATTAAATGTAGCCCTTTCTACTGTTCATGAAATATTGTCAGCGAAATGAATATTGTTTCCCTGCATCTCTCCATTCTTCAGATATAGTCAACAGCTGATTTATATGAATCGATTTCAACTTGTAGATTACTCATGAATTGATCACTACAAGTGTTGCTTCAAGCTTTTTTTTTTTTTTTATACTCACCATTTATAAAGTTCAAGTTGTTTTGATGGGATACTTCGGTCAATTGAACATTTTGTTTCTTGATTTGTTGAGCAAATTTTAGAATCAGATTGCCTAACTTTAAAAATTGCTTCAGACATATTCCAGCACAGGACATTTAAGGGTCCGTGTTATTCATAAGACTGCGTAATTTCATTTATGCTGATGAGAGTTCTCAGTGTGCACTGACTGGAGAGTCAATTGCACAAAATCGTTCCCAATAAAAAAAACATATCAAAATGTGGGCTAGTCTTCACTGACGATGGCAAATTTGCCACCATCAGTTTGGACTTCCTGTTTCAATTGAGGGATCTATGAAGACCCACTTAATTGATTGGGAAGCCAATCGACTAACACCACCCTGGCAACTGGTATAGCACTGAATTGAATGGAGGACCCTCCCTCTGACTCGGCGCAGTGGATGAGTGTGGTGTAAGGCAGTCAATCTCAGATACACAAGTCATTTTAAGTAACTTGCATATCTCCATTTGACTGCCGCTGAAAACCATGAGCAGTGTAGATTAAATTTGTATACTTTCTGTGAGGTTGTTAGATCATCGTCAGTAGAAGATACATATTATAATATTGTATTCATACTTGGCCAATTGAATGTTAGGACTTTATTTCCTATTTGGTGGGGTGCGAATCAGGCAAGAGGTTCAATATATAGTGGATTTTTATTTTTCTAAATATGCATAAGAAAGTTTTATCACTTTAAAACAAGTCTAAGTTTGTCTGACTGCTACAATGCAAGTTGTGGAAGATTTTATGTATTGAATAATCTTTATAGTTCTTCAGGTATAGATTAGCCACACAAATGTTCATTTGGAGTTTAGATGTATTTTTTTTAGGCCTAAACATGTGTAGTATGTCCCAATGAAGAACTGAATATTCCATGTCTCACTATGAAAACACTAGTTGTTTCTAATCTAAGAGAAAAGGAGTAGAGGTTGTAAAATAATTTTCATCTTTCTCTCATGATTTTATCATGCATTTGTGTCTCATTTTGTTGGATATTTTTCCATCAGGAAATAAGTACATTAACTTGACTTTAAAAAAAAAAATGCTTTACCATTGACTTATTTCTGACATCAATTGTAGGGGTTTAGAAAATAAAGGCTAATCTACACTACAAAGTTCTGCTAACATAGCTGTGTTAGCTTGGAGCATAGGAAAAAAATCAGATACACCCCAGATGACATAACTGTCCCAACAACACCCCTAGTGTAGATACAACTAACTATACTGACAGAAAAGCGCTTTTCTTGGCATACCTAATGTTCCAGATGCTTTTACAATGCTGGTAGAACTCCTTCTCTTGACATTTGCTGTGTCTCCACTAGAGGGCTCTGCTAGCATTGATATGTCAGCATAGGCTCTAGTGTAGACATAGCCTAAAAAGTGTTCCTGTCCATACCGTTGGTTAGGCTGAAGAGCCACGATTTCATTATTATCACTATGTATAATGTATTCAATAATGACTACTTTCTGTTCAATATGTTCAATCATGTAGTAAGTGTAATTCCATCTGTTTGAATAAGCAGCTGATGAGGAGAATTTGTTGCTGGATTTGGGCAAGAGCTTCATGATAAGCTTTCATATAGTGATTAAAATGTCTGGGGGGAAAAAGTCATCCTGATCAGTGCTCGTTGTGTCAGCAACAGATATTTGTCCCAAAAGCCAGACTCTCTAAAAAGCAACTCCAGATCTTTGGTAGTCTTTGGTGTTTTTATATTTAAGTTTTGAAGATTGAAGACTTCAAGTGTATGTTATCTGTGCCTTATTGTAACAGTGAAGACAAAATATGTGATAGGTGAATTACCAGGAAAATCAGGGTGTGTCATTGCAAAGGGGAGGGTGCTACTCTGTCATTGATAGGAATAATTGATCCAGGTGAGTTGGCTGAAGATAGATTGCTAACTACTGTCAGCATGGCAGAGTACCTACAATGTCTTTGAGAGGACTAAGAGTAAAGAACGTGGGTGATATGGAGAAGTACAGAATTCACACATCAAATTCTGTTTTTTGACCAGGAGGAAAGAAATGGAGTATGATATGAGAGACTGCAGGAAAGGGGAGAGAAGTGTGTGTGCGATGGGATGGTGTGGGATGAGGAAACAAAATTAGAGCATCGGGGTGAGAAGTTGGAGGATTAGGCTGGCAGGAGAACAGAAGCAATGATCTGAGGTGGGTAGGGGAAGTGATCCTGTGTTGTGATGGTGATTCATGGTGTGGATTGCAGCTTCAGAGCATTGCTCTATAAATGTGATGAAAAATAATTCTCAAAAATTTCCAGCCAGTTTTAACAGATATAATGAGAAATAAGCGCATCTATAAATTGCTTCAGTAAGTGGCAACATCTTTAGTCTTCATTTGCAATAATTCATTTCCTTTTGATTCTGTAAGGGAACAGCAGAATAACAAAGCTGTGGTTTATGCATACTTTTATCTTACCTAGCCATATTATCAACAAAGCATTAAGTAAATGATGAATATGGGGGCTCCTCTCACACTCAGTGTTTTTAAATATTATGTTGTTGCTCTATAAATAGATTTTACTGAGGTGAGAATGAAATTTCATCAGTTTTCTGTTCTAGAATTAGAACTGAGGACCAGACACACTCTATACTAAATTCAGGCAACTGAAAATAGTGTCAGACAGTTGTGATAAATGCCTTGACAAACAGTCTTCAGTTTACTGCAGGCCTGCTTCTGCTTTTGATGTGTCAAATCTTTGGAACAACATATGTACAAAAATCATATCAGTAAAAACTTATTGGCAGTATTGGATATGTTGGCTCTATTCTTTCTGCAGTAGAAATTTCACTGTAACCACTTAACCACAATATGACACTTCATGTTTGCAGAAAAATTGAACCTTTTAACAGTTACTTTCAGTAATAGCATGAAACAGGTTTTGTTAATTTATGCTCCAATATATATAGTCTGATATTTTCAAATCTGAGTGCCTGAAGTTAGACTCCTAAATAAAAGTGGCCTGCCTTTTTCAAAAACACTGAATGTTTGCCCCTTTCATTTATTTTCGCAGGATCGGTGAGGGGTGCAGTTTTTTGCTAGCCACATAGTGTTTGGCAAAACAGCAACAGTTTCTGTGCTGTCATGATAGGGTATAAAGTGCCCAAGTAGCTCAGGTCTTTAACAACTAGAATTTCACCTAGAAACGAACAGGAATCAATTGGAATGATTTAAACAAAGTCATTATTGGGGAGATTCTCAAAGACACAAATGCCAGTTAGGGTGCCTAGTTCCCAACTAGCTCCAGTAAAACTCCTGTGTAAAGGAGAAAAGATTCCATATGTTCCCCCTGCCCCCCCCTTTTTTTTCCTGTAACCTTACTGTCTTACAGCTTCAGATCTGAGAGAACATTCAACCTAAGGGGTGTCCTTATCAGTTGAAGTTATTTATTTTAGTTCATGTTTTCAAATCTTTCTACCCAAGTTTCTCTAAACTCGCCCTTCACTGAGGTCGCTGAATACCTTTGCTTGTATCTCAGTAGGGCAGCTAGGTTCATAAGTACAAGTCACATCAATTGTCATAAACCATGGCAACCTCCAGACACAAGACGTCATGGGAACATGGTGAGGAATGGACAAAAATGAGAGCAACACTTTGGGAACTCATCAACATATCTAATGAAAGAGAAATTCAAATATGAAAGGGATGGTGGAGAATCAGAATGAGGAAGTTCCTTTTGGTGCTCCTAGCTGAGACCAGACACTACTGATCAGAAGTGTGAGGGGTCAGTCCAAAGAAAACACAAAGCATTAGTTTAGGTGATGCACTTGAAAATTCTCTAAAACTCCAACAGTGTTGGGAAAGGGAAGGACAGAAAAGAGAAGCATATATAGGACCAAACGTGTTTGCCCAATCTAACCTGTCGTTCTCTTCCAGAAAAGGCTGGTGCCCAATTTTATGTATTTAGGTGTTCTAAATAGGCTAATGGTATTAATGTAATTCAGTCACTGTTTAATATTAAATAATGTTATATGAGATCAAGATTTGGTACAGAGGGCTCTCAGCCTGCTTAGACCATGGAAAACATACCATTAAAAATATTTTAACCTTTTGTTAAAGATGCATAAAAAGGAAAAATAGTTTAAACATGTGAAAGGCAGAGTATTAAATCAGGCTTTCACTTTACCATATTCCTTGTTCTCATTCCCTTTAGCTAGAGAGAGTTTTTTAGAAGGAAAACAATGTTTGACAGTCTCATATATGGTATTAAAAATAACTGTTCCTTTGGGGGAAAGAGAAGAAGTTAGCTGAGATGAGCTGGAGCTGTCATTGCTGTTGTAATTGAAGTCTGATCCTGTTAGTAGAAGACAAAACCAGACAAACACACTCAAAAGAAGAGAGAAAAGAACAACAGATATAGAAAATGCAGCCTCTATCTCTGGTGTTGACTCACACTTCCAACCTCTCTCTGGAAAAAACACAGGCCCACCACACAGTTTTATGAGGAACTCCCAGACCTGACAAACTTTTACCAGGATCGAAGTGTTTAGGTAATTTTTTTAGCTGTCTCTTTCTGGTCACAGGTTTACAGCAGTGGTACAAAATATGCAGGCTTGGCTAAGCCAAACTTTTATTAGACAGAAGGAAAAAGGAGAGGGACAGTGTTAAGGTGCTGTTATGAGCACCCCATAAACTGGCCGCCACCTCCCTTGTGATATGAAGACATAGAAACTGTTTCTCCTCAGGTCACGTAGAGAAACTGTTTATCAGATACTGTCCCCAGGTCACATACCAGATACTGCCCCCCAGGTCAGGTAAAGAACTCCTGGCTGCTAGGCTTGTGACTACCAACATGCTTTATTGCACGTAGAGAACTCCTGGCTGCTAGGCTTGTGACTATCAACATGCTTTATTCGGACCCTGATTCGCTCTCAGCCAGCTCCCAAAGGGGTGGGTCATCCCCCTCGCCCATGTGCTGGAGGGCAAGTCAATCATGGCTGCTCTGGCCCCCCCTCAGGGGTGTAGAAGGCTCTGACCCGGAACCTAGAGAGCTGGTGAAAATTCCTTTGCACAAATAAGGACAGGAGGAACCCGGCAGACCCTTGCCCCAAAATTCCTGCTGCAGCAAAATCTGGCCAATCACAGCCCTCGGCAGGAAGCCGTGGCCTGGACCATAAAAGCTTCCATGCCGCATGGAGCACAGAGAGTCTCCTCGAGTTAACTGCTAGGCCTGATCACCCTACAGTAGGAGTTCCCCCGAGAGTGCCGGCCCGAGTCGATTACAACCTCCGCCTTAAGACGTTATGCTGTTGTTAATCACCTGCCTGATAGTTGTGGTACGTATGTAAACTGAACCCGAGTCATCCCCCATGTTTACTTCTCATGATTGTTTCTTTCCCTTTAAATGTATATAGTTGAATGTGAATAACTCTTCTACCTCAGTTTTAACCCAAGATATTACAATTGGTGTAGGTTTGGGGATTAGTGTTACACATTGTTTTATGTGTAGGACTCTGCCTTTTTATTCTGAAAGCTTTATCCCTGTGTAACTCACTGTATGTTAAACTATGGGTAATCACCTGGGGCTATCTTGTTATCTGTGAAGCTGACTTCTAAGTTAGTTCAGCCAGCAGCACAACTGTTAACCCTTTGTGTCCCAAAGAGGAAGCCTAATAAAGTTTATTATTTTTGGCCACCACTTTAAGTTTCCAGAAGCCTTCCTTCTCCCATCCTTTACCCACTGCGGACAGACAGGAAGGAAAAAAAATAAGTTAGGGATGGAAAAGGACACATGAGGAGAGAGAGAAAAAATCTGACATTTCAGGTTGTATTCAGGATTCAGCCAGACACACTAGGGAAAAGAGCAGACATTAGTTGAGATAAGCTAGAACTGTTGTTGTTAAACTCCCAGCCCATTTAACCCAATGGTGTTTTGGTATTCAGCGGGAGCTGATAGAGGTGGCGATTTAATTTGCATCTGTCTCTCCGCCCAATTTAGTCAGGATATCTTTCAAGATGAGGATGATGAAGACCTGGCGTGCCAGGAGACTGTAGGTATGACAGACATCATGGCGAAGCCGCCTCCAGTAGCCAATTTTTCTCCTCAGTCAATTTCTTTAAGAACTCATCAAGGGACTGATGGCCAGAATTTCTCATCCCTTCATTATTTTGCACATCAGTTAGGTCAAGATTCTGACAAACCAATTTTGGTTCACTGATTTCTGATTTTACACTTCTCTTATTTGCTGTGCATGATCTTAATACAATTCCTGAGTTTTATCAGTAGGCGTTTTTGTTTGAACTAATTCAATCTTTCTGTCTTCATTCTGTACCTTTTCCCAACATCATTTATGTTTTTATAGGTTATAGTGTCATTGTCTGACGTTGCACTCTCTCCTTATGGTTGAAAGCCCGTAAGTAGGGTACATTTGTAGGTCCAATTATCACAACAAGCCTAAAGGCCACTCCAAAGGTTACCATATCTAAGCAAGGCATCTGGCATCTATTGATTTCCTGGTAGCAACAGAAGAGGTGGAAGTTTATGGAAGAGCTTGTCAAGTGAACTTAAGGTAAAAAACAAAGCATTTGGTGATGTTTTTCTGTACTCAGCTTTTTACCTACAACATACTTTGCTAATGAAAATATTGAATGATTATCCCCATATTAGGCTATGTCTACAGTGCTCCATAATTTGGTGTTATGGGTATATGGATTGCAGTGCACACCAAAGTGCTGTGCTGAAACTTCCCCATGTGGATGCTAAAGATGCTAACTAAGGGTACGTCCGCACTGGAGCCTTGGGTCAACTTAAGGACGGTTAAGTTGATCTACAGACCACTGCATCCACACTGGGCTCTTATTAAATCAATTTAAGTACGTCCTTAAGTCGACTTAACATCACCTCTGAAGATCGATTTTAATGCTTAAGTTGATGTAAGCCAGTGTAGACAGGGGATGCCCTTAAGTCAACCTAATTAGCCTCTAGGCCCCGTTGCAATGTGGGACAGCTACCCACAATGCACCACTCCTCCGTCGACTTAGCACCTGCCAATGTGAATACTGGCAGTCGACTGGAGTTTTCAGTGTGGACTCTCTAAGTCGACTTAACAAGGTCAACCTTGTTAAGTCGTCTTAACAGAGCCTCCAATGTAGACGTACCCTAAGAGTTTCCCTGTTCACATTAATGTAACCCTGTGTGGGGGTGTGAAGTCCACTTAAAATTTAAGTATTTTATTGTCCTTTCTTTGCTTGTGATGCAGATGGTGTCAGGTGAAAGAAAGGATGAGTGCCAGGTAAGGATGCATGAACAACTGTTATAGGAGAAAGGAAAACGAAATTCACCAGTAACATGGACATTTATTAAAAAAAAAAAAAATAGAAACTTCTCTCAGTTGTAGGAAGTGAGGGCAAAATGTATATGACAACAGGCTGTTGGAGGCTGCAGTATGGTGCTTAGATTGCTATATACATCACATGAATTACTGGTTGCAGATCAAGTCCATCAGAATTGTTTGATATCCTGTCAGCCACCTTGCAGGCTTTTTAATAATGAGTTTATGTTTAGCTATTTTTGAGTAAGGATTATTGAACCTGAAAACCTCTCACTAGTGCCTGATCAGATTTGAAATGGACTTGCATGGGATCTTACTATTTATTTTGCTTGTGCTTGAATGAAAGTGACTATTGTAGCTAAATTCTGAAAAAGCGGAACAGACACATTTTACCAAGCCCTGCATAAAACACAGAGCATTAGTAAAACATTTATCAGTTTCCCATAGCATTTGTACAATCTACATACAAAATTACTTAAGAGCATTCTTATCCCATTAAAGGACTTTTATGTAAAGTTCTCTTTTTATAATTTAATTACTGATGTTTTCTTGAAGGAGATTTATACTCTCCCTCCAGTTCTAATTGTTGTGGTTTTGAAATTTTCTCTGAATGAGTAAGATGAAGAGAAATCAGCATTGCCTATATCATAGGAATTTATGTTGTGGTATTTCAAAGAAAACAGATATAGTAACTTGCCTGATTTTACCCCAAATGTTTGTGGTTCTAAATGCTTGATAAATTAGATTTTTGTTGTTTGTTATAGGAACAGGATGTAAATAAATCATTTTCTGTAAAGGGCTTATGCAATGGGAGCACATCAGTTCTGCTATATCATTTAATTTTGAAACAGATTTCACTTCTAATTCTTTAACCGCTATGTAGTCAAATTCCAAAGGGTTAGCCGTGTTAGTCTATTGTAGAAAGACAACAGAGTCCTGTGGGACTCTGTTGTCTTTAACCGCTATGTTAGTAATCTATCAGCTTTTGCACTGCCTGGGAAGTTCTGCCTTATCCTGGGACTTTAAACTTACTTAAAATATGTCAGAGGTTTACTAAAATGAAAGTTTCATAGTAGCTTGCACAGAGTAGGAAGGCAATATAAAGACATATGAATACTGAAAAACAAACCCATTGGAAGACGATGATGTGAATGTTGTGTACACATTATTTGTTATGAGATGCAGGAAAAAGAAAAGCCAAAATCACTTGTATAGGCTAAGAGGAGGCTAGGAAGCTTTAACTAAGCTCATTCCCCTCTCATTTGGTTTTTCAGGATTTGTTCCATTGCCTTCCATCTAAAAACGGTGCAGGAAGACTCAGTATTTATAAACTGAATTTGCATATAAACTCAAAACAAACCTCAACTAAACCTTTTCAGAGATTTGGGTGAAGAGCTGGGCAAATGACAGATTTGTTTCCTGTCAGTTCCAAAAAATAAACAAACACAAATTGGAGGCCAAACTGTACTTTTTTCAAAATTTAAAGTGAAATAAAGAACAAAAAAATAAAGAGAAAATTGTTGTGGGTCAAACTAAATGTTTTGTTCAATTTGAAAATTGGAATGTTTTCTTTCCAAGCATTTAAACATTTTTAAAGGAAAATCAATAAGTTAGATGCACAAAAGTGGAGGAGCAAGGATTCAAATCCACAGAGAAGGATTTAAACATCACATGTAATACTCTTTAGACTTGGACTAAAGGGTATAAGGACATCATCAGCACGAATCTAGCTCAATTTTTTTTTTGTCCAAAACTATTCCAATAATTCAACACAAATTTGAAAATAGATTTGGTCAAACAGAAGCTGCATTTTCCAATCTCTATCACCAAACTCTATTTGAATGGAAAATACAAAACTTTTTAAATTATTCATTTTCTATTCTCTACACTTCCTAGTTTTTGGTTGGGACCAGAGGCAGAAATATTGCCCTACAGCAGATGAGACTATTGCTATTTTTTGAGTTACACTGAACCAAGAAGCACTGGAAATCTCAGTATAAAATAATTAACTCAAGCTTTTCAACTCAATTTCTTAACTCAAGTGTTTTGGATAAAGCACCTTCTGGGTAGTGTGACCTTGATCTTTACTTTAGATGCATAGGAAGCATGGATTGGGACAATAATGCTGTCTGGAATGCTACAAAAGTTTAGTAGGTATCTAATACCAGTGGGTGCGTCTACACTTAGAAATTAAGTCGACTTAATCTTGCTTAAGTCGACTTAATTTACTCTGCGTCCACACTACACTTTCCTTAAGTCAACTTTATAAAACCTTGTTTTAGAAAGTCGACTTAGCCAGTATAGACGTGGAGTAGCCCTAAGTTGACTTTAAGTCGACTTAGGGGGCTCCAGGGCTTCCCCACTGCCCTCCCTGCCAGGGTGGCTGGCACAGCCACAGCCTGGCGTGCCCCCCCGCAGGACAGGGCAGAGCCCTGTCCACTCTGCCCCTATACCCTGCCAGGGTCCCTGTCCCCCTTTGCCCCATTGTACCAAGGTACAATGGGGCAGAGGCTGAGCCGCCTGGCACTTGGCAAGGGGTGCCCCCCTGCCACCATGGACGTGCCCCAGGTCCACCTAGCCCCTACAAGTCAACCTAGGCGTCCAGTGTGGACGCTCTAGGTCGATTTTTGTAGGGTCACCTCTAAATCGACTTAAAATTTGAGTGTGGACATGCTAAGTCAACTTAAATTAACAAGTGTAGAAATAGCCAGTGAGCCTTGGGCAAATGAGAGAATGGAAATTCAATTTCCTTACCCTAGCATGACAATGGCACCAAATAGGAACTTTAGACTCTAAGAAGAGCAAAAGTGATTGTATTCTTTCCCAGTTATGGCTTCAGAGTGGAATCAGGTGATTTCTTAGGGGTAAACATCTTCCTTATTCTAGTGGTTGTATAGTTCTTATCCTTCTTCTCTTTGAACATTTATTTATGTGACTGTGTGTATTCTTTGTTCCTCTGAGAATGTAGGATCTCTCTACCATCTCTTTTGGTTGTAACTAGGAAAAAAGGGGACTGGAGAGGTGAGATCTAAGAGATCATAATAAGATAAAGAACCTCCAAAATGACGTAGGTCTCATAACATATGACCTATTTCTGCTATCGTTGTATTTAGAAGTATTTTACTTCACATATTACTGCACTAATTCAAAGGAACTATTCATGATTTAAGAACCACTCAGAGTAAAGGGTTGCATAGTATGACCCAGAGAGAACAGGTTAGTCATCTCCTGCCCCCATGCTTACTCTATGGCCTTATATGCTAAAGAAATTTGACATGTAAACTGACCTATAACATAAGTAAGAGCACACTTTTGCGTACAAATATGCTTTCATGGGTGCAAAGGGTGCATCCACCATTTAGATGAGATTGGTTTTGAGTGGGGCTAACTTGTGTGGCCTTCTTCACCATGACAATTTACTAGTGCTAATGGAAAGTGCTGGTGTGGTGGTAGGGTGACTGCAGCTGTCCTGAGCATTTGCACAAGGAAGGGACATAAGTGAATAAGGCTTGCTCCATTATACTTCCTTGGTTACGTACCCATGGAAGAGAGATGACACGTTGCCTAGTGGATAGGGCAATGGTGTAGGACTCCCGAAATGTAGGTTCAACTCCTACCTTTGCTGCATCTATGTGACTTAGGGCAAATCAGTTACGCTATATACCTCATCTCTAAATTGGGGTAATCATTTCCTATTCCCAGGAGTGTTCTTTTCACTACTGATGAGGTGGCTGTAACATGCTGTACCCCATGTACACCCTTATGATGTGATTTGTGTGTCATTCACGTTCACCATTACTATGTAACTGTGTATTGTCTGATGTAAAGTATACTGCATAAGGTGTTTCTCGAATGCTCATGGTGTACTGAAAGTTATTGTTCTGGTAGCATGTTCCCTGCAAAGTCATGCAAATGTACAGATAAACTTTGCAAGATCATATTCCCAAATGTGTCTCTCACGTGTCTTGAACAGATGCAGACACACACAAGGTTGAAGATACGTGCCCCACAAAGGCATGCATACAGGAACAGTGGACTGGTCTAAGTACCTCTGAACACTTTGGCTCCAGAAGGAAAAATCATTCTCGTTGCTGGACATGGATGATCAACTGACCCCAGTGGGTGTCAAGGAAACTTGTGAAGTGTTCTTTTACTGGGTCCTGGACTAATGATTCACAGAAGGCTGTGCATGAACTGACCCGGCAGTGGGTGGTTCACACAGGAAAGTGGGTTAAATTGGGCCCAGGATTGAGGAATTGTGGTGACACAGCTTCACGCCAATCCAGGTTGCAGGATGGGGGAAAATCACAGTGGGTCAGACAAGTGCCTAAATGAAAAAGGGAGAATTTGGTCCTTAAAGACAAATAGCAAAATCAAAATACCCAGGATGCACAATATGGCTGAATTCATGCAACAAGCAATCTTACCTTGTTGAATTATGTATCTTTTGGGTACTTGATCTCACAAACTTAATGATACATTAAACCTTTTTAAATATATATATATACGTATTCACTGACAAAGGAAAAAAATGTTTCAACAGCAATACTGAAGTCATTGAAAAGAAATCGTAAGCAGTCACTGAATCATCAACTTCATTCCCAAGCATTTTTTTCTACTGAGACCCAGATTTATTTTTTAAAATGAAATAACTGTCAGACTCTGAGTGCAAATACTCTCCCTGTTGTATTCTAGAGAGTTGAATATCGCTGTCAACTCCCAGAATGTCCTTTCTAAAAAGACAACAGAGTCCTGTGGCACTTTTAAAGACTAACAGATTTATTTATCGCATGAGCTTTTGTGGGAGAAAATCCCACTTCGTCAGATGCTTTGAAGATAGGAAAGTTAGAGTGGTAAGAAATTAAATGCAGGGGAGTGTATGACATAGCATCAGGTCAGGCTGTAACAGCAAATCAAAATAGGTGTTAGGATTCAAAACACTGGGGAACAGCACATAGAGGAGGGGGAGGTCAAATCACTTGTTGTAATGCGAGAAAAATCCATAGTCCCTGTTTAACCCCAAGACAACTGAGTCAAATTTGCATATAAATTCGAGTTCTGCAGACTCTCTTTGAAGCTGTGATTTGTTATTCATCTGTGTCTTTCTACAATAGACTAACACGGCTACCCCTTTGGAACTTTCTAAAAAGGACACCACATCTTCATGTATTATCTCAGAAACATTTATATCGGTATTGTTCCCCATGTTTGATGATAACTTTTGGAAAATATAATCAGTCATCTACTGAAAGCAAACGCATGATGCACTACGTGACTATAAATAATGACTTCATGAATCTGTCAAAATACAATTGACATTTTGAATCGATGAAAATGTCTGACGTCAACAAATTCCATAAATTGTCTTCTACAAGAGTAATAAATTTATTCTTACGCTTCTATTGTTTCTGTATTTGTCTCTTAAAGCTTGAATTTAGCAGCTAAGCTTTCATGTAACACAGGAAGAGGACTGTACAATATTTGTTGCATCCATCTGTTAATGATGGCTTAAACTATGACTTTGGACAGTTTGCAGCTCCACAGCCCATGGACTGGACCAGGAGCAAGATTGTGACTCAGTCCTAGTCTGATACTCTATGCCCCATTATGTCCAGGGAGGAAGGAATCTCTAACAGCCCTATCTCAACTGAAAATTACTTTTATTGCCATACAACAGGGGTTGGCAACCTTGGCCTGTCTCCGTGCCAGCCCTGTCCTCCACAACCCGCAGCAGAAACAAGAAGTGGGGCCAGCAGGTGCTAGGTGCAGGGCCAGGAGCAGTGTAGAGAGACTTTTTTCCTGCTGGCCCTGCCCCAGCTGGGGAGCAGGAGACATGGCGTACGTGTGGCTTTTGTGGTCTCGGGCCCCGCTGGGGCCAGCAGGGTGGGGGAAGCCTCCGTGGCATTTCAGGGGTCAGAGCCCTGCATGCCTCTATTAATAGGCACATGTGCCAGCTTCGGCATGTGCTCTGGGGTTGCCAACCCATGCCATACAAGCTCAGTTGCCCTGGCAACATGCTGTGTGGCATAAAGTGAAGAACCATAGCTCCACCCATTCCTGCTGCCACCTGTCTACTCTTGAACCATAAGCACTTGTTCCTGGAAGACTGTTTTTCTTTCCTGCTCAGCTGTTCTACATGAGTTTAATAGGTGGCTCGTACTCTGAAACAGTGCCACAAAACGATTAGGAAACAAAGTGAAAAAGATCTCCCCAGATTCCACCGCAGAATCCATCCCACTGGCTAGGCTCCTGCTATGAGAGGTGGGTGGGTAACTGATTTGTCAATGAGTGGGCAATTTTAAAACAGATTAAAATTGTCTTGGCTAAGCCACAACATGAAAACATTCAGCAATTTGAGAAGTGTAAAAATTAAATCAAGCAAAACACTTCTGTGAAACCTAATGTTCTGTTTCAGTTTTGAGTTTTTTACTTGGGTTAAAAATGAAAAGTTTTTTCAGACCAATCAAAATGTTCTTCTAAAAAATATCAAAAGGAAACTCTGATGTTATTCAGAACTTTTAGGATTTTTTTGGTGAGTGTGGTAAAACCAGCATGAATTTGTTAAATAGTTCAGTATTGCTGAATCTGCACGTTTTTTCTGAACATGTTTCTACCAGATTGCACCCAGCTCATGATGCCTTTTTGAGTACAAAAGAAATGCTGCAGTCAGGACTATAGGGTGTTAGGGACAGATATATGGAGCTCTACAGAAGAAGCTGTTTGCTGTGCATGTCAAGCAGTTTTATTGTTCCTATAAAAGCCAGGAACTCTACCATACATTCTTGAGCACCATGGATGGGAAGTTTATTAATTATTTACAAATAGAGCTCTCTCATAACTGATCATTTCTATAGATGTTAAAAATCCATCAGAATAAACCTGCCTTGCTTCAAATAACTCTCCCAATATTATCTTACACACCAGTAAATCCCTGATTCTCTAAAGAATCGCAAATTGAAGAATGGTAATCACGCGCAGGGGCGTTGCTGGATAGAAAAAAGATGCGGGGCTGTGGCCCTCCAGCCCACTCCCTGCTAGCTTATGCCCCCCAGCTAGGCCACACCCCCAGCCCCCACCCCGACCCAGCTCCCACCAAGTCTCCTAGTTCCCATGCCCCCTTCGCCTCTCCCCAGGCCTCTAATTGCATCCATCCCTCCCCAGCCCCCCATCCTGACCCCTTGCTTGATGGACTCGCGAGTCTAGACTCCTCCATTCCCAACCCCTGGTCTTCGTGTTCCCCCCTGATACAAAGGCCTGGGACTGGCCTGCAGCGGAGGAGCACGACAGCCGGATCAGGCCATGCTGCCGGCCGCCACGCTCTGCTCCTGCCACCGCCGCAGGCCGGCCCCTTGGGCCTGTTCCTGCCCCTCTGCCGCTGCACGCCGGCCCCTCGGGCCTGATCCTGCCCCTATTCCGCTGCACGCCGGCCCCTCGGGCCTGATTCTGCCCCGCTGCACACCAACCCCTCAGGCCTGATTCTGCCCCTCTGCTCCCACTGCCGCATGCCGGTCCCTTAGGCCTGATCCTGCCCCTCTGCACCACCATCACGGGCAGGCAGCATGGCCAGATCAGGCCTGGGGCCCCTTTCCCGGCTCCTCTGTCCCCCTCCCCCGTGCTCCTTTCCCGGCTTCTCTGTCCCTTTCCTGGCCCCACTGCCTCCTCTTCCTCCCAGCCCCCTTACCTGGCTGGAGGCTCGGAGCTGCAGCGATGGCCGGCAGAGCCGCTTCTGGGCCAGGCCGCTCCCACCCTGAGCACGCTCAGGGCGGGAGATTTGAATCTCCCCAGCCCGGCCGCAGCAGGAGTGTGCGGCTTTGCTGGAGCCCCTTATCCATGGATGTGGATTCAGCTGCTGCGCGTGCACAGCTGTGTCAGTTATATGTGTGCGCAGGAGCTGCGTCCACGTCCCGCCATGCATATATACAACTGTGGTTTAGTTATATAGATAGCCATCTCTGTTCTCTGTCCCACACTACTTGGTGCTTTCTATTTCTCATTTAACCCACATAGGCGCACACATTCATCTGAGTCCCCACCTATGTTCCCTCTACAGCAGCCCCCGCTGCCTCCTCCAGACCCCCGTGTCTGTGGCTTTGCCCCAGCAGATCCGGCCTGTGCCCGGCCTCTGGGCTGGCCCTCCCTGCCCCCAGGATGGAATAGGCAGGCTCAGGGCCAGGGCAGGTGCACGGGCCTGCCTGCCTGCCCCACGCAGACGGGGCAGTGGGGTGGCCATGACCGGGGAGGGCTCCCGGGCTCCAACCCGCCAGCCACCTTGACTGCCGGGGCCGGGGTCAGCTCCACCGATGGTCTCGGCACGGGGCCAGGATCGGCCTCCGGGGCTGGGGTCTGCTCCGCCCCAACAGTGGCTTCCCGGGGCCACAGTCGGGTCCCCCCGCCAGCAGCCTCAGCTTCTTTCTTTCTTTCTTTCTTTCTTTCTTTTAAAAAAAAACTTTTAAAAAATTAATTTTAAATAAAAACCTTTCTAAAAATTAAATTTCAATTCAAAATTCATTCAAATTCAATTAAACACAATTAATTCTATTTACAATCACTTTAACTTTAATTAATGCCTATAATTTGTCGTGCGAGTTTACACACAAATTTTATTCAGAAAAAGTTTTGCGCACGGCTTGAAAATTTTGCACACAAGCTGCCAAACCTTAGAGGGAACATTGGTCCCCACCCCACAATTCTCCTTTTCTGAGTATGGCACTGAGGGGCAGTTGGACCCTCTAGACAAAAACTGTTGCTCTGTGCTATGGCCAGGTCTACACGGCAGTAGGATTTTCCGTACTTAAAATTCCTTACACGTCTTCCTTCGACTGCCTACTGTGTTCTCTTCAGTGTGCTGAGTCAAAGGGAAATGCCCACCCCGTCTCATCGCTACTTCACTTACCTGGGTGGTCTTCCTCATCGGCTGAATGGGTCTTCACAGACCCGATCAGTTGATTGGAAAAATCGATCTGACCAGTGAATTTTTCAGTCAATGTAGAATAGAGCTTAAGGGAATTGTTAAGCATGAGAAGGAGCTGTTATGCTAAATAACCAATCTAGGAGAGAGGAGGAGGCACATGGATTCAAGAGCAGAAAGGGTATGTCTACGCTAGCAATTTAGATCATCTTAAAGATGCTTAAGTCGACCTAAATTACTCCACGTTCACACAGGGCTTTCATTAAGTCAACTTAAGGGTGTCCTTAAGTCGACTTAATAACTATCTGTCGTTAGGTTGACCTAAGGTCTAAGTCGACCTTATTAAGTCGACCTAAAACTGGTGTGGACATCCTAGGTCGATTTAATTCCTTAAGTCGACCTAGGGCTGGGAGAAAAGAGCCATGGCTTGGGGACAAGGGAGTCCCCAGAGCTCCCCAGCTAAAGGGAGTCCCCAGGGCTCCCCTGGACAAGGGAACCGCCAGGGATCCATGGACAGGGGAGCCCCAGGCAAGAGAGCAGCCAGCATTCCCAAGACAAGGGAACCTCTGATGGCTCTCTTCCCTGGCGCTCCTCAGACAGGGGAGCCCCAGAGGTTCCCTTGTGTGGGGAGAGCCAGCAATTCTCTTCCCTGGGGATCTCTGGACAGGGAAGCCCCGGAGGTTCCCCTGTTCCAGGAGCGCTGGTGGCTCTCTTCCCCGGGGCTTCCTAGACATGGTAGCCCTGGAGGCTTCCCTGTCCTGGGAGCTGCTGGCAGCTGTCTTCTCTAGGGCTCCCCTTGCCAGGGAGTGCCAGCGGCTGGCTTCTCTGGGGCTCTCCTGTTGGCGGGGGGCTCCCTGGACAGGGGAGTCCCAGCAGTTGGCTTCTCCGGGGCTCTCCTGTCCAGGAAGCCCCGGAGGCTGCCTTCCCCGGACCTGTGTCTCCCCCGAGCTGGGGATCTGGGTCGACCTAATGACTGCCTGTGTCAACACAGGCAGTCGACTTAGAGCGTCTAGTATAGATGTTCTAAGTCGCCTTAACAAGGTCCACTTAAGTCTATTTACGTCGACCTTGTTAAGTCGACTTAACAAAATTGACTTAGGGTTTTTAGGTGTAGATATACCCAAAGATTTTCACAGGTATTCTAAAGTATATCTCTCTCCCTTTTGTGCTAGGATCAAATCTGGAATCAGCAGTAGTTCCTGCTGAAGATCAAAGGAAGTGCTCTTTACTAATAACTCAGCACAAGAACTTCATGAGTCAGTGACAGCTAGCCAATTCAGCAGTGTAGACCTTGTTAACAGAGGAATTATATACCTTCAAATTCCAAAGGGAAAGCCATGTAGCAAAACCAAACACAGAAGGAGTTCTGTGGTACTTAAAGACTTTTTAAAAAATGTGTTTAACAGTGACACAGAACTCCTTCTTTGTTTTGGTTATAATCTCAAATGTGAGCCTAGGACAAATTGCTCAGGTAGGCCTCTGAATGGCAGTGAAAACAAATTGGTGAACTCTACACAAGTTCACAAAATGTTTCTGTTGACCTGAATCTGCATTTCTTGTTGGAAAAATGCAGTGTCTTTAAAGTTTCACTCAGCTCTCTTTGCAGGGATCTAGCTAACGGAATCTGCTTTGCAATGTTAGAATAAGGCTTTTTTTTTTTTTTTTTTTTTTGCTATGTACTCTCCTAATATTTTTAAGGAAAAGAAACTGAGAGGAAATTTAAAAGCACCTTAACTGTTCCTGCAGGCATAGGGATGATTCTCACAAGTGCCATGCGCTTGGCTCTCTATTTTGCATAGTTGCAGAATTGTATAAGCACATGTTGGTGTTTACAATAACTGCACCAGTGTTTCTGAGGAGTCATCCAAGCCTTGAATTAGGTACAGTATTGTCAGCTCGTTATTTTATTGTGCATCTTGAGATATTTGGTGTTTTTCTTAGTCTCAGTTCCTGGAGACATAAGAGTACATGTGAATTTCAGCTTTCTTCAGGTGTTTATTTATTTATTTTATTATTATTATTATTTGTTTGTTTTGTTTTTTAAGGAAGGTTCTAGTCCTCCTGATTGTGGAATAAATCTTGAAAGCTTTTAATGTTTTTTTTTTTAATTGCTCACACTAACCAGATAAGCACTCGAATTCACGTGAATGTCCACTCCCACCATTCTCCCTTTTCTGAATGTAAAACTGAGGGCAGCTGGGCATCTGGAGCAAGAGCCAGAAACCATGCTACTCGAAAATGAGAGGGCAAACAAAGTTACCAAACTCATTAATTTAAGCTAATTTCCTGATGTTTTGAGGTCCTGACTCATTGTTTGTGAATGGTTGGATTTGGCAGTACTGTTGGATCTCCTCCCTGTCCAGGATGTTGTGGAAGCTAGGGGATTTCTCTCAGGACTCTCCCCTGCTGAATCAAATTCTCGATATAGGCCCAGAGTCTTCCTTCACAACTGTCAGAAAACCTTTAGTATATACTGCCCAGTATATACTGGGTGGGAAGTAGTCAGAATGATTTTTCATTGGAAAACTTACATTTGACTTGGAATTTCTTTATTTGTCTCCATCAAGAAAACCAAAATGACATTTTGTTGGCTGCCCAATGGGAAGTCAGAGCTGAGAGGTGAGGGGAGGCTGAAAATATCCCATCTCTCTGCTTCTCCAGCTGAGGCCTGGAAACCTCTTCTCAATTTATTTTTCTGCTTGCATAGAGAAAGTGAAGTTGATAAGAACCTTTCAGCCCACTCCTGGCAAACTGAAAAATCTCATTTAGGTCTTCCCAAAAGAGGGGTCCCCCGTCTCCATTCCAGAAGTCCCTGCCTATGAAAAAAAGCGTTCTTGAATATTTATCTCAGGTTGGTACAATTCGTTTTCAAAACATGATTTATTTTTTTTCCAGAAAGAGGTTTCTATTTTCTATCCAGCTCATTTCCCCAGGCATGCATTTCAAATTTCCTGATGTATGGAGGCCTCAGTACATTCTGCTCTGCAAAGCTACTGTACCAAATGCTGGCTACACATGGAGATAAAACCCAGTCTTACAATTTTTTTAAAAATTCAATTTAGCTGTTTAATCTCAAACACTTGTATCATTTGCTGTCAGAATAAATTATTGTATGTTCCCTCATTTTTTTATCAACCCTTGATTTTTATAAAAGTGTTGGGTGCCCCCCTTTATAAAATTGCAGTTCTCTTTATATATAACTAATATGCATATGACTTAATATTGGATTGTTGTTCATTTTCTTTCAGGTTTATAGTGTCCTCACAGCTTATCTATCATTCTTTTCATATTAGTCAGTAATGCTTGAATCTTCTCCAGTAGATGGTGTTTTATAGAGGCTTCAAAAGTTTGGCAAATGATGTTGATACAATTCTGAACTTCCAAACCTATCCTTTCATCCTAATCATTTTTCCTCTACAGGCCTATTTATTTATTTATTTATTTTAAAGGGGAAAAGAATAAAATGCAGCACTCAGAGTACCCACTAAGACGAAATGTTTTGTTTCCATAGTAAAGAGCTTTAAAAATTGTTTATTTTGCTGTAAAGTTATAATAATGAAACTATGAAGCTTCAAAGACAGATTGATACATTCCTTGTTCCACACATTTCAGTTGCCCTTGGGTTAATGCCAGACAGGATTTTAGGATAAAATTGCCTTTTTTTTTTTTATTTTTTTTATTTTTTTTTTTAAGTATAGCAAATTTCCGAAACAGCTTTTGTTTTTAATAAAAATAAAAATTAAAAGTGTAGCAATAGCCCATTAGCACTGATGAAAGCAGCCAGGACTTCAAGTTATTGGAGGAAAATCAACACTTTCATCTCCATGATACCAGGATGGGAGTATGGGCATTTTAAAACTGAATAATTAAAATCAATTTAAAACAAAGTTTATACATAATAGAGGAAGGTGATAGTGACTCATACTTAGGTTGTATGTTTCAACTGTAAAAGAGATGGGAAGGAAACAGGATGAGACTCTGCTCTAATGTTCCCTAAATCATCAGAATTGGCCTGCTGTGTAGGGGAGAACACTATCTATGTACAAACTTGCATTCCCCCAGTCACCTGAATGCCATGCAAAAGGAATTGGCTGTATTGGCTATGTTTCACATTATCCTAGAAGAGCACAGGCCCTCTGACACTGTGTGGCTCTTTTTGCAGGAGACCTTCTTTGCACACCTCTGTCAAGGCCTGGGTTGATGTTATGTAAGTGGTAAGAAATAGCAATCTCAGTTGTCAGTTAAATTGTGGAGAGAAACACCATAAATAAAGCACGTTAGCCCTTCAATAAGTGCCTCTATTGTTCATGTGCAGTAGTGCTGATAATACATGAGGGTTTTTTTTAATCATCCGCTTGCTGGTCTGTTACTACATTAAAGGTATTATTTCCAGAACAATGACTACCATTACACCCATGATCCAGTGCTGGTGTATGGGTTATACTCAGAGGGGGGAACTATTTATAAACTTGGCTGACACATTAGTGAACATAAAAGTTCCAGCAGGAGGAAAGATAATGACTATCCAGATGCAAAACATGCGGTATTATGTACTGGCTTTCATTATGATCTGTTCTTTGCTTCAGTTATTAGTTTTGTGAAGCAGTTTGTTTTGAGGGGGCAATTTTTGTGTAGAAATGAAGAAATGAAAATATTTTGGGATAGAGATAATGGGTACAAGATCACTGAAAATGACTGAGCTCCTATACCAATGAAAAGGCTTTTGAAAATGTACAGTATTCCTGTTTAATAGTAGTTGCTATAGACAGGTTGTTTTTTCTTTTCTTTTGACCTTTCTTTTTGTGAGCTGTATTCTATTCCTTGAGCTAAATATAGAATATTTTTCACCTGCTCCAGCTCTTGGGGGGACAAAACAAAACATGGAGTCTAGTGACTCTTTTAAAGACTAACAAATGTATTTATCGCAAGAGCTTTCGTGGAAGAAAATCCCACTTCGTCAGACACTTGAATATGGGGAATTTACAGAATGGGAGCAAAATAAATGCAGGGAAGTGTGAGTCATAGGATCAGGTCAGACTGTTACAGCAAATCAAAACAATTGTTAGGATTCAAACAGTGAACTAGCAATTAGCAGGAAGGTGGCGGAGGGACAAGGAAAGCAAAATTACCTGTTGTAATGGGAAAAGAATCCGTAGTCTCTATTCAGCCCTGAGTTCACGGAGTCAAATATGCATATGAATAACAATTCTGCAGTTTCTCTTTAAAGCTTTGATTTGTTATCCATTTGCCTATTAATAGATCAGTAATGCAGTGATCAGGAAGACTGAAGTGTTATTAACAACATTCAAAACCCAATACTAGAACACTTCTTGGACTCTTTTCCCATTAAAACAGGTAATTTTGCTTTCCTTGTCCCTCTCCCACACGTCCCTGCTAATTCCTGTTAGGGTTAGTTGGTTACTTTGATTTTGTGATTGTCTGAGGGTTTGAAAGGCACACAAAGATGCTTTATAATCAAATATTTAGCTATTTGATTTTTGAGATTTCTTCAGATTTTACCAATAAACTCTTGTAAATTATAAACATCACTGTCCTAATTTGATAAGGAAAAACAACAGCAGTATATTTTGTATCAATATCAGTGTAAAATATTTAAGTGCACAGGTGTTGCTGAGAACTGAGGTAACAAATATTTGCAGCTCTGATCCATGGTTCATCCAGCAGATCTATAGGATATAAAGATAGACTAGAACACCGATGCAGTTTAATGATAATCAATAAATGACAAATTATTATTTCAAGCTTTCAAGGGATCATGATAACTGTTGGGTATGAATGAAATGTGAGTTACATTTTTGATGGCAATGTTTATGTATCAAGTGGTATATTCAAAAATGTCAAGTGTAGATACTGCTGATTAGCTGAATTACATCTTAATAGTTTTTGGTGGTGATTCTTTAATTTAAAGCATCAACTGATGCCTGAATATACCTGGTGTTAATTGGCAATGCACTCTCTTGTCATTATAGCCTAAGGTCATGGTTGTTTCCAAACAGTTTTATATTTTTAAGCTGTTTATATATAAAAGTAAAGAATCATGACATCAGCAATTGCTGAAAAATAACTTGGCACATCATAATTATATCTACATAGCAAATGTCTTGACATTAAAACATTGTTATAATAAATTAAGTAATAAAATTACCCTGTTTAGCAGGCAGACTCTGTTAAAATGTATTTTATATTGCATCACTATATTTCGAGTCCAGAAAAAGGAAGAAAAGAATTCCCAACGAGATGAAAAGTAAGATACATAAATCAATAAAGAAGTAAAATGTGGGGAAATTGATACAGCAGTTCCTAGCCAACAACCCATAGTTGCTATTACTGCATTTTCTCCTTAGACAAAGTAAAACAGAGTAAAAAGAATAACTAGGGACTCATTCTTTTCACTTACTATTATGTAATACTCCAACTTAGTCCCACTGTCCTCCTAAATGGAACAATTCATGTGTTTCCAGTTAATACCTGATTAAGTACTGGGATTTAAATTGACTGAAATTGGCCTTACAGTTTATATGGTAGTAGAATCAGACCCTATATTTCTCATCTGAGCCAGGGCACAGTTGTCCTTGGACACTTCAAATGTAGTTCTGCTTGTTCATTATGGCCTCAGTCCTCCAAGATTTGCATGGGAAGACTCCTTTATCTGCATGGAGCTCCACTGAAGGCAACAGGGCTCCGGACAACTGCAGGGTTTCAGCCCCACAAATGAATTTGCAGGATTGGTATCCAAAAATTAGAACTGCTCAGGGAGCTCACTGATTGTGTGTGGTTGTTGCTTGGCAATAAAATGGAAGTTCTTTTAATTGTATCTCTTTTTTCCCCTAGCTACCGCACTTCTGGCCACAAACCTCTAACATGGAGACCGATGACTCTTTGCCATGAAGGGAGGTCTAGCAGCGTAGAGGTGGGGGGTTAGCAGCAGGCACAGGAATCTACCATTCAGATCAAACCCACGCTGGTGACACTAAGTACAAGTATCCCTTTATATGAGGGATAGCGAAAGACATAAAGTGGTAGGGTCAGAGGGGGAAGTTGCTGAGCACAACTGCTAGACAAGTAAAATCATCATAGGGAATGGGAGCAGGACTCAGGGAATCAAAGGAGCAGTTGCAGGCACCATGTGTTGTCCTCCCATTTCTATTCTATGTGGTCTTCTTTTATCAAGCATGTACAGTGGATGACATATCCTGGAATCTTCTCAGTACCAGTTTCCTCTGAATTTTCATGAACCTGTTGCCTGATAGTGGAATTTACACAACTGCCATGTATTTGTTTACACAATGCTTATTTCGGAGTCACACACCTTTAAAGGGTTACCATATGTAGTGACCTAACTGTGTTATCGTCTGCGTTTAGTACAACAGCCCTGAAAGCATGCAAGCTATTAACTGCTAGCGAGCAAGACTTAGAGCTGTACGAGTCTGAATGTCTGTATTTAATATCCATTGGATTGTTGATCCTTTTATCTCTCCTTCTATGGCATCTCTGTAGGTTGCTCCCTGAATTACTTGGCTTTAACTTATTAGCGCTTATGTCTTTGTGAGACTGCTTTCAGCAAGATCTCATATTCTGAGGATAACTGGAGGATGATCCCAGCCTCCAAAAAAAAATCCAAGAACAGCAGATGAGTAGTTAGTTCGTCGTCACAACGCCATTAGGTGGCCCACCAAACTCTTTCAGTTTGTGGCTGTGAGGTTACTTCTATGCTAGGAAGTACAGACTATGATCTGAGTGTTGCCATTTTTATCCCTATGTGAGCTATTTATAATCTGTTATATGATTCAAATGGACTTTGATACTCTGATACTGAGAAGCCATATCTTGGGCTTCTCTGTTTGTGTATGAGCATAGAAATGCACTAAAATGGAAACATAGTGTTTGAGGTGATTGTGGATGTGGGAGACAGGTAGAATTGGGCATTATTTTCTTATGGCAAGTTCTAATCCTACTTTACTCTGTTAGCGGTGCCTGCTCTTAATGCGTGTAAACCTAAACTGAAGATGTATTTCCTACTCTCAAGTAGTGGCTACAAGCGGGGGTCAGAAGGCCTGCTCACTGCATACAAAGTATCTCTGCCATGTTAATCCAGTGATGAGCCAATGGGGATCTTCATGGCCAGGGGTGGGTTCAGAGTAGACTGATTTACTTTATACTGTTTTAGCCTCCTCTTTGCAGCTGCTGTTACCTACTTCTTCCTTCTCTTAGTTCTCTTAGCTTAATTTTCACCTGAAAGCCCTTTTCTTCAGGCTACAACTACTAGGAGAGGCTTTCTATTGGAGTTATTTTCTGCACCTCGATGAATCATGACTTAACCCAATACACAAAGGTGCTCAGCAGGAGTAATGAATTCAGAAAGAGGGCTTGAGTGCAAGAATTTACAGGTTTTTATGGGCAGCAATACTTTTAAGTTAGTATCACTGATTAGCAGTAGCTATAAACTAATAGCCCACATTTTAGTGTTGTTTTGCCTTCTTAATAACAGCTAGTAAACAGTAATGAAGACCACTTGAGGCATTATGTTAAACAATCACATGAAATCTACAGAGATCCAGCTCCAATTTTATTTATTTTAAATTTTTCTTTCAGTCCGTGCAGTGCCTCATTTGAACTTGGGTGGGCGGGGAGAGAATTAGGAGGAAGAAAATGCAGGCTGCTTTCACCCCATATTGTCACTTAAGTAGTACCTTGTGAGAGTAACAATATAATGAAATGACAGACTTTACCAAGATGGGAGGCCATGCGGACTCTGAAAGAGTGAAACTGAATTATACTTTACAACAGTTTCAGTGGTTTGTGGTAGTTTGAGGGAGCAAGACTGAATAGATAGATAGATTTTAACAGATTACTTCTAAAATGAAGCTAAAAGGCCACTTTCCCTCACCCAAGATGCTAGACACGGAGTGCCCCCTCTGAGCTGCATAGAAAAAGCAGATGGCTGGCTGGGTGAATATAGATTTCTTTCTTCAATACCAGAAGCAAAGATGACTTGCAGGCTTTCTACTCACTTGACTAGTTAAATTGTCTAGTATTCAGACCATTTCTTCTCACCCACTGTTTATAGGAAGATGGGGGAATATCGGGGAAGAAGTAATTTAAGGGAAAAGGGAGTGAGAAGGAGACAACTGTTGATGTTGGAAAGAAAGAAAGAGAAGAAGGTCAAGAGGTGGAGGCACTTAAGTGGACATGATTAAAAAAAAAGTATATGAAACAATGGCGGTCTCTTTGCTTTTCTCTTGATCCCCTTTTCTTCTTTGTCCATCTTTAGGTTGTGTTATGTTGAACACAATGTCTAAGTCTTTGCTTTCTTGCATAGCTATTGTACTATACTGCAACTCTCTTTAAAATTAGTCATGTAATCACCAGGTGACTTCCTCTCACATATTGAAAGCACACACAGGGTCTGCATATGTTCAGTCTGAAGGAACCATATAATCAGGTTGTTAATAGAGATGTTGTACTTAGAAAATGAAAATACAAGTGGGATCTTATTCAGGGGAATATGCAATACAAAGTGTGTCTGCCGTGTTAATCCAGTGATGAGAAAAATACAATTATGATAATAGCTAATATCTAGTACCTGTACACGCCAGATGTTCTGGTGTTGGTCATGTATAGTTACCAGTCCTGATTGTTGCTTGAGTTTGTGGATGGTGTTCACAGCTCATGGTGGCTACCTGGTCAGGGAAGTCAGGCTTGAGGAAGAGTGGAATCTCTATCAGGCACACAGCTGTGCACCGACGTTCTTAGATGCTGTGCAGAACATTACCCAAAGCTATGCAGTCTCACCCCTCTTTGATATCTTTTAACCCATGGATCTTGCTGTGTCACACTGCCTCAGGGTACTGTATAAATGAGTCATCAATTAATGGCAGATGTGACTTGTTCTTGAAGGGGTATTTTGTCCCTTTCTTTGGAGGGTGGATTCTTTTTCTTTTGCAGGCTTTGTCTGCATTCTTCTTCAGCCATTAAGGTGGTGCTGGCAGTTTATCAGGACAGATTAGCGTTGGACACGGATACCTTCATTCATACATCTAAGCTAAGTTCACACATCTAAATGAAGTTGCAGCTAAACTTAGGCTGCGCGATACAAAATGAAGTAACTAATTCAAAATGTAGGTTTAGTTACAACATGGATTACATCAGACTTTAGTTATGATGTTAAACAAGTAAATGAATGAACACAGCATTTTTATCAATGAATAATGGGCATTATTTTAGATAGAAATTCTTGTCGGAAGCAATGCTATGGTTTGAATTCATCTTTAGCCATACACAGAGAACTGTGATTTAAACATTGCATTCCTTGTCTCGCTTTGAAATACTTTGGCACATTCACAAGCAAGATACTCTAAGCTGCATGGCTATGTTAGTAAGCAGCTTACGTATATTGTGTGTGCCTCAGATCTCCCCTAAAGAGAAAAGTCCAATCAGAGAAACTGAGACAAAGCATGGTTTCAAATACCGCACCACAAAAAGGCACTCCCCTCCTCCCAAATCTAGCTGGTTTTATGCTCAGCAACAGAGGACTTGTAACACAAACTGGCTGGAAATTTTTTAAGTGTCTCCTACATTCTAGGGGAATGCTCCTGCCACCAAGCTGCCTATTGTAGTATGGGTCCCCCTCTCTTGTTGTTCACAAAGATCTGGTAATTTTTTAGATGTTTGAAAACATCTTTTGTCCTACTGTAGAACAGGGAAAAAACAAACAAACACTTTTATAGACTAACACATTTATTTATTGCATGAGCTTTTGTGGGAGAAAATCCCACCTTTTTCAGACACTTGAAGATGGGAAACTTTACATAATGGGAGCAAAATAAGTGCAGGGAGATTGTAAACAGCAAATCAAAGTAGTTGTTAGGACTGTGAAATATCAAGGGCAGTGCACAGCCTGAGAGTGAAAGAAGAGAGATATATAAGCCCCTGAATGTTGACAGCTTTGTTCCCTGTTGACTAATTAGAGTTACTGCAGGGCATCTAGATTCACCTGAGATCAATCAAAACCTAGCCAGGTGCCTGATAAAAGCCTCCTTTCTCCAAACAGATGGGGCACAAGCTGGAGATGGAGAGAGAGGAGTGCTGGCGCTGGCGCTGGCGCTGGCGCTGGCGCTGAGGCTGAGGAGTGTCCTGTAATGCAGAGAAGCAGTAGAAGTGTGGTGCTGAGAGAGAAGCAGAGAGGAGCTCTGAGGAAGGTACCAGACCCTTAGAGGGAGAGAGATTTTTGAAACTGGACTGAGTTACTTCCCAAGCACTAGGGAGCTGGGTTTACCAGAGGGGGGAAACTAGCCCAGGGGAAATTAGTGCAGCTGTGAATACAGCACCTGCAGCAAATAGCGATTTTTTTGTAGGGCTGCTGGACTCGGACCTGGAGGAGCAGTTGGGCCCAGGTACCTACCCCCCTCCTCTACACAATGGATCCCACTGCAGGAGCCTCCCATTGTTGGGAAGATGGATAATGGGTGGTGCCCTGATCCACCACAATAGACAGAAGCATAGGACCCATTAAGTGGAACTAGCAGTTTGCCATAGAATGATGTGGGATTTTCTCCCACAAAAGCTCATGTTGTAAATAAATTTATTAGTCTTTAAAAGTGCCACCAGACTCCTTGGTTTTTTTGCTGGACTAGACTAACATGGCTACCCTTTTGGATCTTAGGGGAAAAAAGAAACAACTCAAACTTTTTCACAGAATGGGAAAACCATTTCCTGTCCATTTCTGTAAGATTGCCATTTGGTTCCTCCAAATAATATTATAGATTGTAAATCCTAAAGGCATGGACAATGCTTTCATGTCAGTGAAATGCTTAACACAATTTTGGGTACTCATAATTGTTAATAATGTTCATATTTTAATATCAAAACATTTATCACATGTGGGTCATTTGCCATGTTGCATATTGTAGTAATAAAGGCCTAATATAGATAAAATCATTGTAATAAGAAACCCCTGCAACAATAGCACTGGTAAAATTATTGCCTCTGTATGGTACCATTTCCAAAGACTATATTCATTGTAAAAATTAGGAATTCACAACACACACAAAACACATTGACGACAATATCAGGATGCACACAGGAAAAGAAAAAGATAGATAAGGTTGAAAATGTTCTGTTCATGTTTTTTGATGGAAAAGGGCATTTTTAACAAGTCTGTTTTTTTCCAAAAAAGTCTCTTGTTGCTGAAATTGAATTTTCATGAAAATGGAAAATGTTTGAATTATCTGCAGCAGCAACTGAAGTTTTGGTTTTAAACTGGAAAAGTTTGATCAGTTTTAACAAAAGTTTTAAAATAATTATTTTGAATGAGATTTTTCACATGAAGGAAGAATCAGTTCTCAATTACTGCTAGATCAGATCCTCAAATGCTTGTGATACATTTTAATAAGGACAATGCCAAAGAATTTAAATCCTGATTTCCTAAATTGATATATATTTTAGGGTAGTGGATCTTCTTCATTTAGGTTTTCATATTTAATTTGTGAAAAATTGCTAAAACTAATTTTCAATTTGTATCATGCTTCACTGCAAATAATGAGTACTCCTTTGAAATTTGACAAATCAGAACTTTGTGGGAGGAGGGGAGAAATGGGGCAGGAAGGCATGGTGTTTAATATCTCTCTCTAGGTATATGTACATACCCATCACTGATGTATATAGAAATTAACATTTAATACTGGTAAAATGCCTTTGATTAAAAAACAAAACAAAAAACCCTAAGTATTCCCTAGATATTTTATTCCCTTAAAAAAATAAATACAGGTAATATTTTCAATACTGAGGTTTATTTAAGCAAAATGGAAAGTTTATAAGTGTTAATAGAGGATATGTGTAATCTGAACTGTCCCATATGTTTTTAGGTGTGGTAGGAAGTTATCACAGGCATCTAGCAGAGTCACTTGACAGCATACTTTTGAGGTAACCTTTTTGTTCTGCAGTACCTTTTATACATGTGTGAAGCACAGCGAAGAATTTACATCTTATTTAGAAGAGACATTAATTTGCTGCAGATTTAGAAAGTCCCAAAGATGCCATATAGAATGGAGCTGCTCAGATGCAGTTTATAGCTATTGGGATATAATTATTTTTTTATGATAGAGACTTTGTAAAGGTCCTAGAAAGGAATTACATGTCACTTAATTCTCAAACAATGATTTTTGCAGAATTAAGCATGAATCATTCAATTGTGAGACATGAATGAAACCAGGCAGACCCCAGGTATTGTAAAACCTCTATATAATATATAGTAATTATTCTATAAATACTCTGCTGCTGCTCCTAACTGAAGAGACTGCAAGCCATAGAAAGACATATTGTCATAAATACAAATTCTCAGTATAGTCCACAGCATCTTTCAGAATTTAAGACTTGGAGTACACAGGAACATTAGGTCAGTTTAATTATATTGATGAGAGGTATAAATTTTTCCGTACCCATCAGCACAACATTGTTAAAACCAACCTAAGTTCCTGTGGAGGAAGTGCTATGTAAAAAAAGGACATAGCTACAGCTTCTTGCAGAGGTGGGTTACCTATGCCAAAGGGAGAATCCGTCCCATGGGCATAGTTAGTCTCTAGAGTGAAGTGCTATAGAGATGCAGTTTTGCTGCTATAATAATGTTTAAATGTAGATGAGCCCCTAAGTTTTTTAAAAACTTAAAACATTAGAAAACTGAGATTGAGAAATTTTCCTGCTTTCATCAAGTTAAACTTTCCAGAGCTGACAATTAATTTTTAACACCCAGTGTATACACTAGGCTTTTTACTTCTGTAATACTCTGAATCTGTTTTAAATAAGCACCAGTGCGTTAGCTCTTCCTGCATTTCTATAGAAACAATCTGATGCTGTTAATACCAGAGCAGATGGGAAAGTGAGGAGACAGACGGATCATATTAATAAGGTTCAAATTCACTACAGGAGGGAAGATGGCGGGTGGGGGGGGGTGTCATAAATTTAATATTATCAGCAACAGACTGGTAGTCCAGAACTAGAAGGAGGGACTCAACAACCAAACTCTATTGCCTGGATATCCATTTTTAGCTGCCAATAGTCTGTTTCCTGTGGTTTGGTGAAATGATCCCTAGAGATACAATTGGATTTGAAGGTCTTATAGTCAAGTGGGCTGTAATAAATAAATAAAATAAAAATGAAAACCAATACTCTTATACTTCATAACTGTATTGTAATATGCTGTACACTCCAGACTATTTATTTGTATTGTCAATTTTCTGTACAATTATTCTTTGTAAATTCAATTAAACTTCTAATGACTTGATGTTGGTATCCGTTAGTACCTGACCCTTAATGCACACAAAATAACAAGGGGAAAACAGTCCATTACAGAGCACTAATGAAGCACAACTGGAAGTGTTCTATTTTTGAACCGTTGTCTTTAAACCTCAAAAGATGACATTACCTAGGCATAAAGAGCTAGAAGGAAATCAGTCTTTCAACCTGAGGTTCTCAGGTTCTTTTGAGTATCCACATCCAGTCACTCAAAACTGATCCTCTTTACATGTGTTCCTGCAGTTGTTTATGACATTTGAGAAAGGCCAAGTACAATTATCTGGAAACCTATTTCATTGAAACACTGGGGGAAAGGAGCTGAAGGAATTTCAATCACACAACCATCTGTTTAAGACCCCACTGCAGGTTAATCACCTGTTAATGCAGGCTATCCCCTGTTAATAAGCCTATTATTAAGGAAAGTCTATAATGAGCCATTTATGATTTTCAAATCGATATCCATTCTAGGCACAATCTTGAAACCCTTACAGTTGGACCAAATTCTCAGTGGAAGTCATTGGCCTGTTTCTGCAGGACCATAAATCTTCTTTGCATTGTTAGCTTGCACTTGGGTTTGATAGCTTGAGAGGTCAGGGAGTTCCTGAAAATTCTCCTTCATTGTGTCTAATTGGAGTTGAGAGACAGTCAAGAATCTTTCACCATGGGAATATAATCGTATTGTAGTATATAAAGAGAATGATCAGTTCACGATTGTGGTAAAATGAAGTGCTTTCAGTATCATGACACCAAAATACTTCTTGGCTGATAACAGCTAATGTAGACCACATCATTTTATATGTATAGTTGGGACTATGTTGTCCAGTATACATTACTTTTCACAAATCAGTGTTGAATGCTGTTTTGTAGAGCAGTCACCCAGTTTTGTGAGTTCCTTTTATAACTGTTTGAAGTCATTTTTGGATTTAACTATATTAAGTTATTAGTATTGTCTGCAAATTTTGAAACTTGACTGTTCACCCACTTTTCCAGATCATTTATGAATATATTGAATAGCATACACCTTGGTACAGCTTCTTGTGGGATAGACTATTTATCTCTCTCCATCTACGTGAACTGACCATTTTATTTCTATCTTTTTCTTATTATCTTTTATCCAGATACTGATCCATGAGTGGACCTTCCCTCTAATCCCATGACTCCTTACTTTGCTTAAAAGTCTTTGGTGTATAACATTGTCATTCTTAAAGTCCAAGTATACTCTGTCACTTGCATCACACTTTTCCATGTTTGTTGAGCCCCTCAAAAAAATTCTAATTGGTGAGGCATGATCTCCCTTCCCAGAAGCCATGTTGATTTTTCCCCAACATTTTATGTTCATCTGTGTGTTTGATAATTGTGTTCCTTCCTAAAATTTCAACTAATATGTCTGGTACTAAAGTTAGGCTTACCTGCCCATAATTGCCAGGATTGCCTCTGAAGACTTTTTAAAATACATTACGTTAGCTGTCCTCTAGTCATCTGAGACATGTTACTCATGATTTTAAAATCAACCTTATACAGTTAATAACTTTTTTCAGTTTCATATGTGAATTCTTTTAGAAATTTTTGGTGAATACCATCTGGTTCTCTTGCTTTATATTACTGTTCAATTTGTTCAAAAAACCACCTCTATTGACACCTCAATCTGAACTGATTTGTCACCTAAAAAGAAGGGTTCAGGTACTGGAATCTCTCTCGCATCCACGGCATTGAAAATCAAAGTAGATCATTCATTTAGCTTCTCTATAATGGCCTTGTTTTCCTTGTGTGCTCCTTTCAGACCCTCAGTTGTCCAGTGGCCCACTGATTGTGTAACAAGTTTCTTCCTTATGAGGTCCTTAAAAAAAGTTTGTGTCTTCTGCTAGTAGGTCTTCCAATTCTTTCTTGGCTTGTCTAATTATGTTTCCACTTGACTTTCTAGAGTTTATTCTCCTTTCTAGTTTCCTCAATAGGCTTTTACTTCCAATTTTTAAAACCTGCCTTTTCCCTCTAACCATCTGTTTTACACTGCTGTTAAGACAGGATGACATTTGGGGGGGGGGCATATACATTCTGTTTGAGTCTGTATTCATGGTATTTTAAAACAGTTTCTGTGCAGTTTTCAGGCATTTTGCTCTTATTAAAGATCCTCATGATTTCCATTTAACTAGTATAATTTCTATGTAATTCTCCTTTTTAAAGTTAAATGCTACTGTGGTGGGTTTCTTTGGTATTTTTCCCCTAAGGATGTTATATTTAATTGCATTACGGTAGTTATTAATGAGTGGCTTAGTTAGTCACCTCTTGGCCCATGTTCTTTGGCCCACTCAGGTCTAAATCAAGCATTTCCTCTCCCCTTGTGGGGAGAGAAGCAGTCATTAACGGTGTCTAGAAATTTTCATCTCTGCATTATGTCCTGATGTAACATGTTTCTAGTCAATACGGGAAGAATTTAAATACCCCATTATTATAGTGTTTTTTGTGGGAGGGATTAAGCCTTTCTCATCTTCCTAGCCATTTCATGGTCATCATCACCACCCTCCTGGTCAGGTGATGAGTAATATATTCATTATTATTCAAGCAAGGACTTTGTTCTGATAAAGATTCTATGGTATGGTTTGAATCATCAGAAAAGGGATAGATAACATTTTAATTCTCATTTGATGTGATTGTTTGCTAGTTGTGCAAGTGATGTTTTATTGTTCTGCATCTTGCATAGTTATTTACACCAGTGTAAAGTGGATGTGAAACACTACTATTTAGATTTTTGTAATTTTTTCACTCACTTGACACTGGTATAAATGTCAGTGTAGGGCAACAGAAAATTAGAACATTTCGCTGTTAGACTAAGAAATAGATTTTTTTCAAAGGAAAACAGTTCAGGACCTAACTCAGCGCATTGGAACTACTAGCTGTGCCTTTGAAAATCTGCCTCTAAGCCTTTATATTTAAATGAGTAATCATAAACAGATCAGGATTCTCTCAAATTCATTCACTTTAATTCTTAAAAATTCTTCTAGCAGTAATCCTTATTTATGACTGGTTAGATAAGCCATATGGTATTGCTTTTGCTCCAAGCCTGAATGAGTGTACAAATGCTTCAAGCAAAAATACTGCAAGTCACTTTTTGTGGACATGGATTAACTTGATTGAGTCTAAATATGAAGGCACATTTATGGACTTCTCTCTCTCTCTCTCTGTGTACACCATTTATCTACTTTAGATTACAATACATCAATCGTTACTTAATAAAACAAAACAAAATCTTCCCAAAAAAGTATTGAATGTTTTTTCTTTTGACACATCTTCAAATGATTTTTGCAATTGTCACATGGAGAATTTGTACTGTACAGGACTGATCTGAGATTTAATAATATTTGTAATGACATAGCCAAAAGGGAAATGAGAAATGGCTTTGCTTATAAACTGAGAAATTGTTTTTTGCTTCTAAGTGCTGAGTATCTTTAATTGTATCAAATTGAAATAGGGCTGCAGCTACAATAAGATTGGTTAATGAAGCTCAACTGATCGTGCAACAGTTTGCCTAATAACATTATTATTTAAACATAAATCCTTTGTGTATATTGTGGGGCATATAGTAATGCAACTAATTTATTTTCTTTTCTGTTCATGGTGCCTTGTATTTTGCGCTTTGAGTGAGGTTAAGGGCCACAATGCTAGAGTAAAAAGAATGGTATAAATGCCTTGTTTATATTAAATTAATAGCTTTTTAAATCAGAAGGGGATTGTTATAATTTTCATATCTGACCTTCTGTATAACACAGGCCATATACTCCCATCCAATAATTCCTGTATCAAGATCATAACCTCCAGTTGAGCTACATCATGTGTTTTAGAAAGACATCAGATTAAAGACTTCATGTGATGGAGAATCCACCATCTCCCTAAGTATATTGTTCTGGTATTAATTACCATATGTGAGCTTTACTTCTCTTCTGAATTTGTTTAGCTTCAGTATATGTATATTTAATGAACATATAGATGGGAGTATGTATATGTATAATATAGAATTGTGTGGTTCAGCCAAGGTCAATGTAATAGACAGTTATGGTGGCCCTTTCTGCTCACTTTATTTGCCTCTGTTACTATTTTTTGGTCTTGTATCTGTTAGGAAGATGATAGGAGCATTTATATTGTACTTATGTGATGGGGTGTATGGATCTCAAATGTTTTGGGTATATAGAGAATTAAACATCCTAATGTTTGAATATTAATCCAAATATGGTCTGATCTGCTTTGACCTCCGTGGTTTGGTCTGAAAACATCCTGCTTGTGTAAAACATCTAAGTACTGATAGCAAGTGTAAAGAATGAGGAAGTTGTGAGGTGGTTTTTATTGTTGTTGTTTTTAATATATTATACTCATCAAGTTATCTGTTTGACAGGAAGAAATCTGTTAAGTGAGAAACTAATGGGAAACCAAGCACTGGCTAAGATAAGACACATGTGATAAACAGCTTCAAAGATAATTGCCAAGGCACTGATTGAGAACTAGATGCCTATCTGGCTCCATCTAGACTGGCATACTTTATGCTTCTCCAGGGTAAACAACAGAGTCCTGTGGCACTTTTAAAGACTAACAGATCTGTTAGTCTTTAAAAGTGCCACAGGACTCTGTTGTTTTTCTACAATAGACTAACAGGGCTACCCCTTTGAAACTCTTCTCCAGGGTGACAGTGGCATATCAAGAGGGAGTCTAAACTTTAAAAATGCTGAAAGGAGGATGGAGTGGCTCTTCAGCAATCTGAGACTGATGCCCAAACTGAATGAGTCTACATTACAAATGTATGTTGGTTTAACTATCACTCTGGAGTGTGGATAATCCAACCTAACCCAATATAGACAGCTTTTCTTGTTGAAATGGTTGCCACCTCTCTAGGATGCAGAGTAGCTATGCTGACAGGAGAACCTTTTCCATTGGGATAGGTAATATCTAGACTAGATGGAATAATAGTGCAGCTGCAGTGGTGATAGAGATGAACCATGGGGTATAGGGATTGCAACAAGCAGGCTATCTCTTCCAACCCCAGGAGGGAAATAAGATGGACCTCCCTTAGTTATGGCTAAAGAAGTTAAGTATAAATTAGACATCCAGGCCTTTTATTATATTTTACTCTTTTCTCTGAATGCCGTGTGCCTTTGGGTGAAAGCATATATATATATTTTTTTCTAATAAAGAATTTATATCTGAGTTGCTTAAACCAGCTGCTGTCACAGGTACCTGGAGGAAAAAAATCTTACAGGCATTACACACAGTGGATCAGTCTGACTAACACATTGGTAATGGGGTTGAAGCCTAGACATCCAGTCTGAGTGGTCAGACCATATATTTATACCCAGTGAGGGGAGACCATAACAAAATGCGTCTCCAAAGGGGTGTTCTTGAAAGCGAACTACCAAAAAGGATCTACATAACCATGACATTAGAGTTTTAAAATATGTTCGGTGATCATTCTTGAAACAATTTATTAATATATTGTTTCTATTAATTGCTCTAAAGTTCTGTGGCTTACAAATGCCACATAATTTGTTCCAATATCAGTGGCTCACTGAAAATGTTAGCATGCATTTCAAGCTACTCATTAATTCAAGAACGTCTTCATCGTGGACATTTTCTGCTCCTTCCTTTTGGATTAAGGATTAGCCAATATAATCACTTATCTGGCAATAATCAGGATCCTTAGCTCCTTAAATTCTGCATGTAGCTCTGAAAAAGTTCTTTATCTACCTCAGTGGCATGATTGAAATTAGTGTATCTTCCAGAATATGATATTCAGGAATGGAATTAAGAAAATAATGGATTTTTTTTCAAATGTGAATAAGTAACTAGTAAGCTACAGTACTTTCCAAAGAAGTTCTCCATACAAATTGACACTTCTTTTCAATTTTTCTGAGCCAACTTCATATTGATAAAAATGTATCCTAGCTACAGGGCTTAGCAAGTGACATCTGTTCTCCCTGGAAGATTTAATTTTGAAGATTTATTAATGCAATATTTTTTTTCTCTTTACAATTGTGATACATTTGTTTGACATAACCATAATAAACTAATAGAAATTTATTATGAGGAAAACAATGAACCAACTTATTTCCAGTAGTTCGTTTGGCTTCTTTTCCTTGTTATTGTGCAGAACTTTCAAATTGACTTGAATTTCAGTTCACACATTCAACTGAAGCCTGGTAATTTTAAGTGCTTAGTTTAACTTTGGATTTGACTATCTGTAAAACTTGCATCCACTAAAGATATAGGGCTAGATCCTGAGTTTAAACTCTGCCTCAAAAGTACTTGGGAAGGTAACTGTATGCTATTCTTGTTTCTTTGATCTGGAGACTGCTGACTGTCCTAACACAGAGCAGCCAAAGTGCTTCTCTGAGGTGTGCGGGCTGTGATGGTCTCATGAGAGATATCTGGTGAGACTTGGTGATTTGGCAGGCATACCCTTCTGGACAAAAGCCCCAACTCACACCACCACCCTGCCATAGCACAGAAGCCATAAAGCCCCAGCTCTCAAACTTCTGAAGATTGCTGCATTTGGTTTGGAGGGTCAGTAGGACCTGTCTACACTAATGGTGGCAAGTTTGCTGCTGTCAGATTGATCTTTTCAGATTGACTTAGTGGTCATTTAAGACCCACTAAGTTGATTGACTTAATAAAACCGCCTCCTCAAGTGGCATAGCTCTGCATAGACGGGAATGCATTGAAGAAATGCCACACTGAAGGGGAGTAAGAAGGTTGACAGGAGTTATGCAAGGTCTACAAAGTAACTTGTGTAACTCACGTTGACTGCGGCTAAATTTTGCCACTAGTATAGATCTGGCCTAAGCTTGGTCACCCCTGCAATATGCTATCATTTTTGTCACCTTCATCAAATTAAAAAGAAAGGAATAAAATTAATTTGTGTGGAAAAGCAAATAATAAATCTGCCTAAATTTCACTACAAGTGTCTTCTTTCTTACTCGATCTGTCTCATTCTTACCTACTTTGGCCTATGTTACAGCACCTGATACTAGGAATCAACAGTCGAAACAGCCTTCAGGCAGCTTTGTCATGAGGTTCCAATAGATAAGATGTTCATCAAAAGATAAAATACAATAATTACCAAAGAACCTCAATGTGTCTCAGATAAATATTTCCATCCCTACAAAAGCCTAAGGATATTTGCATTTTGCCTTTTATTACAGAGACTTTACAAGACCGTTGACCTATTTTCTCAGGACTTCCACAGGCACATGGTCAGCTTTAATATATTGCTCAGCCATATTGTAGGCAACTTTCTCTTTGTCAATTGCTAACTGTCTACCTGTGCCTCTCAATTAGTTTTAGCTTGGCCAACTTCTCGTCAAAGGTGATGGCTTAAGAAGATGATTGGTTTTGTAAGATTTGAAACATGGTGCCCTCCTCAAGCAAACCCACTCCTCTAATTCATAAAAATACACAAAGAAAAGGATGTCTGTGCTCTGGGTTAAAGTGCAAAAAAAACAGAGGAATGTATTCAGAGGAAGAGAAGGGCTAATGAGCAGGCTTCATTCGTATCTTAGCTGCATCATATTCAGACAAACAGAGGAAAAGATTTCTGCAACAGGGATTAAAGGGCATATATTTGTTCAGATTCTAAGAATGGGGAGGAAATAGAACTCGTACCTCTCCCCGTTCAGAATCTATGCTCTAATGACTCCCACAGCAAGAAGGGGGAACAATAAAACATATTTTTCCCTCTCTTGAAATTCTGTTAAAAACCTTCCTTCCCCAGTGTGGATAAAAGGAGGGGTGTGGGGCAGATAGAGTGCTCTAGTATAGTCCATTGCCATCTTGATGGTGATAATCTGGCCCCACTAAATTTAATAGACATTTTGCCATTGACTTCCGTGAAGCAAAATCTCACTCTTGGTGCAAGTTAGGGCCTGATTCAGCACCTTGGCTATGTCCACACTTGCACTTTTAAGTCAACTTTAACTAAGTCGATTTAGTTAAGTTGACTTAGTGTGTCTACGCTTAAAATTAAAGTCGACTTAAAGGGGAACTTACAAAGTCGACCTAGAGCGTCCACACTGGATGCTCTAGGTTGACTTTGTGGGGCTAGGGGGACCTTGGGTAGGTCCACGGTGGCGGTGGGGGGGCACCCCCTGTGTGCAATGGGGCAAAGAGGGACAGGGACCTGTCAGGGCAGAGCCCTGTGTGTGATGCTGTCTGGATTTAGGGAAGAATTTATGATATTATTTTCAATGCATATCTCATAAATGCTATAATCCATAGGAACTATGTCATGTTTGGTATCAATAGAAAGGTAGTAATTTGCTGGGGATGATTATATAGTTTGTCTAGGAATTCTATTTCGATTAGAAGTTAGAATGTTATTTTATTGAAATACCTAAGAGAGGTGGGTGTGTAAAATCATTGTCTCTTTAATGTTTAGGAATTTTCCAGGTAGAATGGTCCCAGGGAGTTTCCTGATGAGCCATTAAGTACATAAAGAATACAACAATTGTGTCCTTAATGGCTCATCAGTTTACTCCCTGGGACCATATCACCTGGCAGATTCCTTAGCATTAAGGAGACAATGGTGTTACACACCCACCTCTCTCTCAGGTATTTCAATAAAATAACATAAGTTAAAGTATAGGTATAACATTAAATTCCTAACTTCTAATTGAAATAGAATTCCTAGACATAAACTATATAATCATTCCCAGCAAATTACTACCTTTCTATTGATACCAAACATGACATAGTTCCTATGGATTATAGCATTTATGAGAGATCCATTGAAAATAATATCATAAATGCTTCCCTAAATCCAGACAGCAGCACACACAGGACTCTGCCTTGCCCTTTGGGGGGCATACCAGGCTCCCCTTGTGCCCCCCCAGCAGGGAGGGCAGTGGTGTAGTCCTGGGGTAGCCCTAAGTTGACTTAGGGCTACCCCACGTCTACACTGGCTTAATTCAACTTTAAAAAGTCGAATTAAGCCTTAAGTCTACTTAAATCTAGGTTTAATTAAGTCGACTTAATTTTCATTAAGTCGACTTTATTTTGCTTAAGTCGACTTAAGCAAAGTGTAGTGTAGACGCAGGGCACATTAAGTCTACTTAAGCCAAGGTTAAGTCAACTTAATTTACCAGTGTAGACGCAGCACACGTGAAGTCAAAGGGGAATATTGGCATTGACCATAGTGTGTGCTCAATCAGATCCTGCAATTTTAACTCCCATAAGGAACTCTGTTGTTTTATTCACCTGTAAATTGCCTTGACCACTAATAAATAAAAGGATTGTGATGGTTAATTTATTTTTTTTATTTGGTCTTCAAATGCTATAATGGTGAATACAGTATGAATGTTAGAGGAGAGATAACTAGACCTCAATTGCTTTTCACTGTATAAACCTACCCAAATACAGAGAGAGAGTAAAAGGTTGTATAAGATCAGCCACATGCTACTGAGTCTTCCTTATACCTGAGTACAGGAAGTCTACCAATGTGTAATGAAATCTGTTATTAGTTATACATAGAGTCCGATCTTCGTTAATGATGCTACACCAAGCTAGGCTTGCTAAGCATCTGGTCCCAAGGAACCAGTAGCAAGTTTCAGAACGAGGTGGTTAAATGTGAATGGAGGAATAAGCTCTACTGATAATAGAACATGTACAAAGTTAACTAGGTTTGTTTCCATCCCTTAAAATAACTTCAAAAGAAAACTATTGCATCCTTAGTTTTGTGGATTAAAAATGTACAAACAATAGTAAATTTACTCCATCTCTCATTGTCTCATGAACAATGTACTGCAGACCTTGATGTTTTCTGGATTCCATCTATTAAAATAAAGTGCTACAGCATGTGGTGATAGAACAATATAATTTATTAGTAAATCTTAATTTAATGAAGTGGCATCACTCACATGAAAATTATAATGCTAGATATAGTCTCATCGTGACCAGCAGCTGTTTTATAGCAATTAAACAGCCACATAAAATATGTACATGATATGGTTAATGCCTTCATTTTTTCTTCATTATATGTATAGCAAAATATACACAAATTGCATAATGTATTCCAGTTGCTGAAACTAAGATACATTTAAGGTACATTGTCCAGCCTTTCATAAAGTTTTGAAATCTATGTACACTCACACTATTTTGTGAGGCATGTGTTAGATGTGAACAGGGGTGAATTTTTGGAGGTGTAAATTGATTTTGATTATCTTTCCTAAAGTGTTTCATCTGCCTGAATTTTGGATGTGTATGACTATATATTACATTTCATCTTTTTTTTTTTTTTTTTTTTTAATACAGCTATAGAAACACATTTGGTATGGTTCCCTTAAATTAAAAAACATCACATAATCCAGCATCTGAACTGTATGTTTTTAGGACACATTGCTACAAGTTATGCAGTTACATTTGTGTGTGTGTTTTTCCATCCAACTCCCAATTTTGTCTAAATCCAAATTTATCTCCCCCAAATTCCACTCAACTCTAGAAATGTCATCCTCTCTCGTACTTGGTTATTTAGTAGATGTGGTCAGAAAAAAGGATTTTTTTCATCCTGTGAGCAACTCTGAGACTTAAAATTTTTTCATCCCACATTCTGGTGGAAAGCCAAAACTACAAACATTTTCATAAAACAAAATTCTGATTTATATCACTCTATAATATAAAAATTAATATAATATAAACATAAATTAACTCCCTCTCCTTTAAAATCACTATAAGATTTCATTTAAGGTCAATCAAAATATTTGTTTTGATAAATGCAAAATGTCTGAGTTAAATCCATTTAACATTTGTTATGGAAAATAAAGTACATTTATAAGTGAAAAATAGTTTTAAATGGAAATTTTTCTTAACAAAAAATGTGAAAACAGGTAGTTTAATTTTTTTAAAACAATTTTATCAAAATAATATGATTTAGTGGAAAAATGTGGATTGGTTGAGTTGACATTTCCTGTCATCCTCATGAAGGACAAACTATTACCCTCATTTTAGAGATGGAGAAATTAAACCAAGTGACTTATCTGAGATTACACAGAAAGCCTGTGGAAGAGCAAGGATCTGAACCTTCATCTTCTGCATCCTAACTCTAGTGCCATAAGCCACTAGACCAAATGTGATGTACAGCCCCCGTTTGACAATACTCTTCAATAATTTACCCAGATGAGCCCATTTCAAATCACATTTTGTAACAGGAACAGCTCTGAAGCAAACATAGAAGGAAGCTAAATAACTTCTTTCAAGTACTTAAGTACTTCTGAAAATTATGCCAGTTATTTATATCAGATTTTATGAAAAATCACAAAGAAAAATATTAAATTCTTATATAAGGACACATTTTTCACACTACTGGATTTAAAGGTTAAAGGCAGAAGACTGATTGTGTAACAAATTGTTGCTTATTGTTTCACGTTTTACATCTGTCACAAGGAAGAAAGAACATGACATATAAAAAAAGTATCTTCTAGTATATATTGAAAAATAGCTGCAAATATTACATTAATGTGCATCATAGTACAATGTTATAGAAAACAAATATATCACTGAATATAAAGCAGATGCTCCAGTAGATTACACTTTGCCCTCATGTTCTTTTTAACAAAATATTTCCATATAGTTGTTTGCTGGAATACAATTTCCAAGTAAAAAGTCTGCTCTCATATTTTCCATCCAAATTGAAGGCCAATTTTATAGTTGGATAGACTTTTAAAACCCCCCATTTATTTTAATAACAGTCATTTTGAAAGCAGAGCTTAACCCTTACAATTGGAAGCATGCCTGATTGTGTAGTAGGTAAAACAAAGGAAGGAGGGCTAATAAGTTCCAAGGTGAATCCTCTCCAGAACACTGATTCACTCTGTCCTTGGATGAATCACATAACCTTCATGTGCATTAGCAAAAAGCTAAATCCCATTTTAGAGACAGATGATTTATCTAAACTGACCGGCTCTTTGCATACATGTTTTTATTTATTTATAGGCAAAGTCCATACTAAAACCTCACAAGTAAATAAGGTGCATAAAGTACAAGAGCTATGGGGAAATTTAATAGAGAAACTTAAAAAGTTGGTTGATGTGGGGATTTGTGAGAAACCAAAAGTGTGACTCAGGCTCTTCCCGTTTGTGGATCCTTCTAGTGACCCAAATCCTTGAATCCCAGTTCTCCTGAACTCAAAGAAAGTTGGACTCGGATTCTGAATCTGAAATCTGTGGCTGCTTAAAATCAAAATTCAAATGATATCTCAAGGAGACCCAAATTCAAGCAAGGTAAAACTAGAAAAAGGTGCACATCCCTGTGTCCTAGAATTTTGCTAGGCTCGTAAGTGCATTAATTTGTGAAGCATGCTTGGTAAAACTTCCTGTTTAATTTTACAAAGCAAGGAAATAATATGAGCATGTTGCAGGTTTTGTTAAGCAATTTGCTTTCTGAAAATCAAAGTACTTTACAGCTGATGTAATCTTATGGTGTAAATCAACTATATTGCTTCATCCATGTGAGCAAGCTGACAATTGATTTTTTGGAAAGAGAGAGATGCTGTTATTGTTCACTTGTTTCATATTCATCTTTCAAGAACTTAGATACCATAATCTTTCCTATATTGACCTACTTGCACTGAAATTTAGTCATGGGAAGTCAGTATTTGGGCCCCAATTCAGTAAGTACATAAGCACCTGTATAACTTTCAGCATGTTTGTAACATCATAGGCCTATTTTTCTGCCTAGCATTCCACAGGTACTTTGGCTTCTTGAATCAGAGCCTGCCTTAGGGCAAAGTTCTACAATGTAAGGAGAAAGGAGCTAATCTCCCTCAGTTCCCATTGATTTCAGTGGGAGTTTAGGGTGCTGAGCATCTCATAGGAATTGTCAACACTTGGCAGAATGAACTCCTTAATGAGCAACAATGTGGGTAATGTTGGCAGTGCCCACCGCTAAATGAGAAGTTGCAGTAGAAGGGAATTATTGTGCCTTTATATGGATGTTGTCAGCAAGTGTCCAGTTAAATCATCAGCCAGGTTCTAGAGAGAAATCCTCTTTGTAGAGAAAGAAAGTAGGAACATTTGGGTGCCAGGGTCTTTGAGCTCTCACCCAGTATTCCTTAAGGAGAAAAGCAATAGCCCTTAAGTGGAAAGTAATGTGGCATTATTCCTCCAGCAGAATGCTGTCTAAGGGCACCATTATTACTAAGCGAGTGCTTTTACAGAAATCTTTCAAAATGACTGTTTTGATGGAGTAAGGTGACATTCAGTACTCCAGAGAGGCTTAGCACAAGCACTTAAGTTTTTCAGAAGCCCTCACTTAGACCTAAAATGGGATTTAAGTGACACATAAGCTTTGTACTCATGCACATTAGGGTGAATTTCACTTTTAGGCCCTGTTGCTGCAAACATTTATGCAAGCTCTTAACTTTAAACCAAACGTGCATAAATGCTTGTAGCGCCAGATCTTAGACTATAGTTTCAATATTTTACTATTAATTTACTAGCAGCCTTTTTTTTTTACTAGTGCAAGCATTTATTTCTAAATAAATCACAGTAAACTTAGCACAGTGCATACATGATAATTCAGCTCAGTGGTTTTCAAACATTTTTTCTTGGGACCCAGTTAGAAAAAAAAAAACATTTATGACCACAACCTAACAATTAATCTTTGAGCAATGCATTCCAGTCTTTCGGCAGCGGAAGCAGAAGGGTGGGCTATGACCCAGTACTGGGTCCAGACATAAGAACATAAGAAAGGCCATACTGGGTCAGACCAGAGGTCCATCCACCCCAGTATCTGTCTACCAACAGTGGCCAGTGCCAGGTGCCCCAGAGGGAGTGAACCTAACAGGCAATGATCAAGTGATCACTCTCCTGCCATCCGTCTCCATCCTCTGATAAACAGAGGCTAGGGACACCATTCTTAACCCCATTCTGGCTAATAGCCATTTATGGACTTAGCCACCATGAACTTATCCAGTTCCCTTTTAAATATTGTTATAGTCCCAGCCTTCACAACCTCCTCAGGTAAGGAGTTCCACAAGTTGACTGTGCGTTGTGTGAAGAAGAACTTCCTTTTATTTGTTTTGAACCTGCTACCTATCAGTTTCATTTGGTGACCCCTGGTTCTTGTATTATGGGAGTATTTAAACAACTTTTCCTTGTCCACTTTTTCCACATCAGTCATAATTTTATATACTTCTATCATGTCCCCCCTCAGTCTCCTCTTTTCCAAGCAGAAGAGGCCTAGCCTTTTTAATCGTTCCTTATACAAGACACTCTCCAAACCCCTAATCATTTTAGTTGCCCTTTTCTGAACCTTTTCTAGTGCTAGAATATCTTTTTTTGAGATGAGGAGACCACATCTGTACACAGTATTCGAGATGTGGGCATACCATGGATTTATATAAGGGCAATAATACATTTGCAGTCTTATTTTCTATCCCCTTTTTAATGATCCCTAACATCCTGTTTGCTTTTTTGACCGCCTCCGCACACTGTATGGACATCTTCAGAGAACTATCCACAATGACTCCAAGATCTTTTTCTTGACTCGTTGTAGCCAAATTAGCCCCCATCATATTATAGGTATAGTTGGGGTTATTTTTTCCAATGTGCATTACTTTACACTTATCCACATTAAATTTCATTTGCCATTTGGTTGCCCAATCACTTAGTTTTGTGAGATCTTTTTGAAGTTCTTCACAATCTGCTTTGGTCTTGACTATCTTGAGTAGTTTAGTATCATCTGCAAACTTAGCCACCTCACTGTTTACCCCTTTCTCCAGATCATTTATGAATAAATTGAATAGGACTGGTCCTAGGACCGACCCTTGGGGAACACCACTAGCTACCCTTTTCCAATCTGAGAATTTACCATTTATTCCTACCCTTTGTTCCCTGTCTTTTAACCAGTTCTCAATCCATGAAAGGACCTTCCCTTTTATCCCATGACAACTTAACTTACGTAACAGCCTTTGGTGAGGGACCCATAGTCTGAATACCACTGATTTAGCAGGCTTGTGTTTGTGTGTATGAATATTTGTGCAAACATTTGTGATTATTGGGAAAGCTTGTTTTGCAGATTTTTCTTGCCAAATTTCATTGTAGTTCTTTCATTATAAACTTGCAATGCCTGGAGATTAGGGTTGGTGGCAAATGCCCAGGTCTTCAAAGATGTTTAGGTTTTTATTGAAGGATATGGACTGAAATGTTTAGCAAATGGAATTTGAACAGAAAATCAGATAAGTAAATCAGTACAGTTTGTATTCTGACTTGCTTTAATGTAGGCATGTCTGTGGCATTCTTTCATTATTGCTAAACATTTCCTATATTTCTAATAATCTAGACTGTACATAGAATCATAGAATAATACAGAACTTAACATCTATAGACCAGGTTACCACTTTTGTTGTGAACCTATTTTTGGCTCATTCTTAGATTTTAGTTTCACAGCATATGCTGTAATGCCTCTTGTTCTCCTGAAGTAAGACTGCCTGAGGCTATCCTGGAGGCATCAGAATAGACGCTGTTTCTTTTGTTTGGATCAGAGAACATCAGTGCAGACTTAATGTTCAATCTGTGTTGTAGCTCACTTCATTTGTCCTCACATTCTGCTCCCTGTGTCTAGTCAGGGAAGCCTGTGATAGAATCCACTGAGAGGCAACCTTTTCTGCAAATCTGACAGAGAATTTGCAGAGTTAAGCAATTGAAAACAAAGGGACATAATCCTATTAATTTTTGTGGGCTTTGAATCAAACCCTTAGTTAACAGCTACAGTACATTATACATTGTTTGTTAGGTAATTTTTTCTGACTTGTGCAGTTTACTTTGTCCCCAGTTTACTCTCTTATTGGATAATATAGCATCTGGCTATGATTTTTCTTACTGAGAAGATATTTTTCCCCTTTTGTTTGGAGCAATCCATATTGCTGAATTCTATGTTGTGTTTAATTAAGCTGATGTAATGTTCTTTCTTAACATAGCTTTGGAGAATATATGCTTGATATAAACCATAATACATTCTAGGCCTTCAATAATGTTCTTTGAAACTTTTCAGGTGGTGAAGTGTTCTCTAATGGTAATCTCTGAAAACAAAATTTACCCAGGAGAGTATTAAATGAGGACATCCTGGCATTCTCACTGTCAGGCTTCAATTGCCTGAAGCCATGTGAAACTTGTAGCTTTGAAATACAGCAGATACATCTATGTTAGCTGATGAGAAGCAAATAGTAATTATGGATGTTGTCTTTTTATCCTCTTCATATCTCATTCACACTCAGACTCACAAGTGCCCTTCTTTTTCTGACAAATCACATTGCAGTAACATGGCTAATGTTGCACAGTTTCATTTTACTGATTCTATTTAATCTAAATATACTATTGAGTTCTTGCTGTAAATCCCCAACTGATATTAGTGCTCTGTGTGGTGGGCCTATCTCCACATAGTCAATGTAATTGATTTTATATTTTATGACTCGGTACCAGATTTTTCTTTATATCCATGATAGATGTTTGTATTCCAAAACTTTGTATCCAAAGTTAATAGACAGTTTTGAAAATTTGAACTTGAATGTACAGGCAATTGCATCTTAGGAGAATTTCTGCATTGATTCGGATGCAGTTTATTTCAGAACGTGTGCATATAATCTGTAAAATTGGATCTCCCAAGTCTGACAGGACGATTTCTTAGGTGCAGAATTGCTACATACATGTTCACACAAACAAACAAAAGCCTTAAAATAGGTTTCCTTAATAGCCATTAAAGATATAATAGTCAATTAAAGTAATACAACCATACATTCCTTAGGCTACTAAGCAGCGATTCAACTAATTTGCTTAATATTTTCCTTATGTATACAACTTCTATTTTTCAGAATAATAGTTCAGAGTTATTCTTGTGTGTAGAGAATGGGAAAAGGGGTTAAATGATAAACTCATTGTGTGAAATTCTGCCCCCTTCCAAAGTCAATGCACATTTTGCCACTAGCTTCACTGTGGTCAGGATTTCACCAGAGAACTTTGAAAGAGCTGGCTTTATAGAAAACTAGCCGGACCAAGTTACTTAGGACAGTTGGTTAAGTAGGACTAACATTTGTTCCATTTGGTTGTACTTCACAAAAGAATCTTAGGGCTCAATTACATGTGGAAAGGTAGAGGCATTACTGTATTGCTATAACTGTATAAATGTTAACTCCCAATATAGACACTTATGTGGAATTACAGTAGCTTAATTGGGTTTAGCTTAATTTCCAATCCAGTGATATTCCAAAGTAGTGTTCACTTGGGGAGTTATGACAGTGTAAAGATAGTAGCATGATTGTACTGCTGTACAGCATGACTGTACTGGTAAATTTCCCTGAATGGATAAGCCTTTAGGTCCTTTATCCCAGGACCCTATAGCTCAGAGGCAGTACCAGAGGCTCGCAAACTATCCATTTACTTATGTGCCCCAAGCACTCCAGCTTCAGAGAGCACCAAAGCTGTTTCAGAGCAGTTTGCCCTGTCTTTACTACGGCTGTAACTATTTTATGGCTTTGCCTTCAAAATACACTGCCCACAGGAAAGTTTCCTCCTTCGGCCCCTTGGGTGTTCTATTCAGCATTCTATTTTAATAGCAACTTTTTTTAGTCTGGGAGAACACTGAAAAACATTTCATAGATCTAAGACTTCATAAATATTGTATACTATATTTAGTCAGACGAAGGTAACCTAGTCACCTACTACCTCCTGAAATACTACAGAGCCCCATGGGGAATTCAATAGATACTCTGATATCAGTAAAAAAGGCTACTTAAGATCTTAGCCAAAAGGGGTGGAGGGAATGAGGAATTGAGACATTTTAGAGCATCTCTGTGGAGCTGTGGTAGGTTGCAGAATTTATACCATACAGTGAGCTTCATTTTTATTTGTTTCTGAAGTGCTTTTGTTGTGGAAGGGTATCTCCCCCCTGGGCTCCCTACACACACAGGCTATGTCTACACTGGCAAGTTGGTTCGAATTAAGGAAGCTTAATTCGAGCTAACTAAAGCCATGGCTACACTAAGCTTTAATTAGTTCGAATTAAGGGCTTCCTTAATTTGAACTAATAGCTTCAGTATTAGAAGTAAGGGTTAATTCGGACTAGTTAGTTCGAATTAACCAATGTGGCCATGTTAGCTCGAACTAATTTCTTAGTTCGAACTAACCGGCCCATTGAAATCGATGGAGATTGCTAATTCGATCTAAGCAAGTGCCATGAATGGCTCTTGCTTAGTTCGAGCTAATTTTTTCTAGTTCGAATTAAGTTAACTAAAATTAGTTTGAATTAGTTAGTTTGAACTAACTTATTCAGACTAATTTTAGTAAGTGTAGACATAGCCACATACCCTGGTTCCCAATTACGCCCAGTGATAGTAAAAATTCCCAGCCACTTCAGCTTCTGTATGATGTCTCCCTGTAAAATATTCATTTGGATTTAGAAACTCCACTCCAATGAGCACCTATTTTGGGCGCTAAGCATCCTTGACATACAAAGCACAACAACAAAGTATTGCATGTTGTCTGAGGATAGTTAAATTGACACACTTTCATGTTACATAGCTTTCCTTTGCAGTGGATTTGCTATATATCATTCTAGGATCCTTGTTAGATCTAGAATCACCAAGCAGAAATGGTATGTGAGATTTTGGAGCAGTTGTTATATGGTCCTCCCCTTTTTTATTTCAAGTTTTAATTCAGACATATGGAAATCAAGATCACAAGGCAGAAGGGAAAGTCATCTAGGTGAGCCTTTCGAATTAACATAATACATCAGGAGCAAGAGGCAACAAATGCACAAAACCATGTTGCTGTGGCTGTGCTCAATATGATACAAGATTTTTCCACCAGAAAAATGATAATGTGCCAAAGAATCATAGCTAGAGGCAGCATGGTATTCTGAGTTTCTCTAAACACATGTACATACACAAAATCAAATGCCTGTGCAAGCAGAAATTTTGGTGGCTTCATTCCTAAAAGTGGTGGATGAAAAACAACACAGCTGTTGGTGACACAAAATGTTCCTATGCTGTTAGCCAACTATCTTGACTACACGGATGGCTGGCAATATCCTTCTGATTGCACTGGTGCAGTTGCTAGATTTACAGGGCACAGTGACATATCTGCAACATACAAATGCTTCAGTATCATGACTTGCATAGATGTTTGTTGAATAACCAATAAAACATCTGTATTTGGGTTGATTCAGCTACTGTTTGTGAGTTTCTGCCTCAGTGAGCATTGGAAGTTGAGTAAGCATTGTATAAAGGGGGGGTGGGCAGGGGACTGATAACCAAACATAAGAGAAGTCTTCTTGTCTGTAGATGAGAAGCTAAAGAATATGCAACAAACCCTGATCCTTTTTCTCAGTTCCTGGATTCTCTTTTTCCAGTTTTAACCTGGTTTCTTTCAGCATCACCTTCCTATTCCTTGCATGTTGCCTTGCCACCTGTCCTCTTGGCTATGTCTACACTGGCAAATTAAGTCGACTTAAGGAGGCTTAAGTCGACTTAAACAAAGCTGCATATACACCCGACTTCCATTAAGTCGACTTAAGAAGTTCCTTAAGTCGACTTGACCAAGAACCGCTGGGCAGGTCGACTTAACCCTCCTTAGGTGGACCTAACCCTTCTTTAGGTCGACCTAAACCCAGTGTGGATGTTTAAGTCCACTTTGTTAAGTCGACCTAAGGGCAGTTAGGTTGACTTAGTCCACTTTAAGTCCTGTCCATGGACGCCACTTTATTAAGTCGACTTAAGTTCTATTTTAAGTCAACTTAAAGTCGACCTTATTAAGTCAACTTAAAGTCGACCTAATTTTTTGTAGTGTAGTGTAGTGTAGACATAGCCCTTGTGACCTCCAGTTCTTCAGTGCAAATGGCTTCTCTTCTGCTCTCAGCCTTCTCTTCCTTCTTCTTTCCTGATCCTTCTTTCATTAGCAGCTGCTGATTCTCCCCATGATATACTGTCCTCTATCTTTGGCTCTTTTGCCCCCTCTTCTACTGCAATATCCACCCTGCCAAAATCTAACTCTGGCTCTCCCTTACCATTTACTTCCTCTGTTACCTCTGGCAAATTGTGGAGTGTGTGTGCTGGAAATCCTGTGCTCATGCTGACTACCTGCACTACAAATTTATTTTTTCTTTCTTCAGTTCTGCTGTCCTCCTAGTTAGACTACTTTGGCTCTCCCATATTCATATCAAGCAAAGTAGTTGTCTTCACTTTCAACAGCCTGTCCCCTTGCTACTGATTTTTTTTCATGTTCTATCAATTTACCATGTCCTCTCTCTGTTTTGCCAGTGATGCCAGGCTTCACCTTCCGCTTGTTAAATAATCAAACATACACCTTTTTACTTTTTTCCCAACCTGCCTCTTATAATCAGTGGAGCTTCCTATTCTATCAACGTATAAAAAGCACCTCATTGTCCTCCTTCAGATCACTTATAAAAAAATCATCTTTGTCATGAGGCCTACAAAAAACGACAGTGGCTAGAGTAATGGTGTGCTGAGAGCACAACCTATCATGGTGCGCAATACTGTCTATTGGCTTCCTTGTGCTTCTCTGTACGTCTGTGTGTATCCACCTGTTGTTTCTTGTCTTACACATAGCTTGTAAACTGTTGGGCAGGGAGTGTTTGTTTGTTCTGTGTTGGTAAAGTATGTAGTATAATGAGGTCGTGAGCCATGACTGGGTTTCCTAGGCACTACAAATTATAAATAATAAACTCTGCAGATAACTGAGAAAGCAATGTCCGAATGGTCTATGCACATACAAAAAATAAGGTAAAAAATAATGACCCTGGACAGCAACTGTTGAACAGAACACATAGTTAAATAAAGACAAAAAATAGAAGAAAAAAGTTACTATTTCAGATGAATAACAGTAAGTTGGGGAGTGGAAAGTGATTAAATGTCTACCCAAATCTTCAGCAGGTAGTTGTTCAATGGCTCAGAAGAACAGAATAAGCTAACATTCAAATCAGTGGAGTTTCATATGATGTGAGAGTAGATATTACCCCAGAGTTTGGTTGTACTGTATATAGTATCTGTGCCCAATACTTATCTTGCATGAGACAGAGCAGTGTTTTCTAGGAAATCTGTTATGGACATATTGAGTATGGCCAACTCGTATATATCTGAACATCATTTATGATGCTGTTTATATTTGGTGATTGGTGAATGTGATGTTGGAACTAAACCTGGAGCTTCAGCTAATATAGTTTCATAGGTTACATAGGCGCTCTGTAGTTCCATTTTCCTGTTTTACTTAGTACATTATTTTCTGTGGAATGAACATAAATCATTACAAAAGCATAAACATGAAAGTCAAATACAAAGGAAATATATTAAACTATACCAGTAGAACCCAAGGAAGTAACAAATATAGTATAATCTTCAATTTACATGAGTACAATAATGGTTCTATAATAGATTCTCCCATTTTTAAAAACACTTCTAATGTATCTCTATCTAGAAATAGAGAGAGAGAAAATTTTTGACCAAAACTTTTTTCCAGTGAAAAAATGCAGATTTGGTGATGACAAAAATTTGTGAATTCATATAGATTTTCCTAAATTTCTTAGGTTTTCTAAAACAAATAAACAAAAACAAACAATGGATACTACTAGCTATACCTACACTGCTTTCATTTTGAGAATTTTGAAACAAAATATTTAAATTTTCAATTCAAAATTATTTTCATTTTGAAATTTCCTTTAATTTTAACAACATATATACAAGTCTGCGGTGTTAAGGTCTGAGAGAGTTTTGTTGGCTCATGTAGGTGGCTATCTCACAGTGGCCTACTCACAGGGTAGTAAAGTCCTTTATTTTACATGGGACATGTCTAGCTTCCACTTAATATAAAATGTCTTTTTTTTTTTTTTTTTTTTTATACAAGCTTTCACACTTCTTATAAACAGGGCAAGTTGTGTGTGTAAATATGTTAGTCGGTTATGATCAATCCTAAATGTGGGCTTAGAGTTAGCTACAAACAGCTAACATATTTTTAGACACAACCATTTTTCATACTTCAGGTATGCCCTATGTGTATGGAATTGTGTATCCTTAAGACATCTATAATTCTATTCAACTGATAGAGTAAATAATGAACTAAAGAACTAGTGGATCATAGTTAGGCCTAAAATAGAGTTCAGAGCTGAAATGGAGTAATCCCAAAACCTCTGAGCAAGTTACGCTGATGCTTTTTCATAGAGTTTAAAATCCCAGGAAGCTACAGTTTAGCATGTGGATTACACACATTTATTGATGAAGGGTAGCTGACTTACTGACTGCTCAGAATTAGGCATCTAGAGTTTACATTTCTTATTCTCTCATAAAGTTAAACTCAATCCTGGTTGCCACAGTGCAACAGCTTTGGTTTCCAAGTAACATTTGTTTCCCGTTAGGATTTACAACATTTCAATACAGTAGGTTTACCTTCATGGTAGAAATGTAGAGCACTTTAAACTCCACAGTGCTTGTTGTGCATTGGATATAGGTTGCATCCTTTAAGGCTAGCATTTCATACTGAACACTAATAGTATAATTTCCTCTCCTATTAATGACTTTTTTTTTTAAAAATTTCATGACGTTTATCTATGGATGTTTATCTTAAGATATGTAGAACTGTATATTGTCTTTTTTTTTTTAACCATACATTGTCTTTCGAGATGGGTGAAATTTTCATGTTAAACTGATTTTAGAGTTTCAATTCCATGCTGGACAGAAAACCATAAATATTGCTCTATATAGTGTAGACCCAAAATCTCTGGAATTGCTTAATCTGTATTAAGTATTTTCAGCATGCTTAGTTACTTTTCATTCAGCCAAGAGATAGTTGTCTGTATTAGACCTGTTCTAAATGGTGCAATTCCAGATTACAGTGGAGTTGACCTACTTACACCAGTCCTAAATATGGTTCACAGTTTACACAGGAAACAAATTAATGCATCTATAGTAATATGTATTACTGATAGAGGTAAAATGTTCTTGGTTTAAATATCTAGGATCTTGTGCCCTCCCCCCCCCCCCCCCAGCCAATGTAGTACCTGGTCATCTACAAAATATGTCTACTGTCAAATAGTCTGGAAGGAACTCAGTCGTTTTTGATCTCTATGATGACATTAGGCAGAAATAATTAATTTGTATGTTGAGGCAACTAAATATAAAAAGACCCAACCTGGGATTCTTGAGATACATCATCCTCTGGAAGTTTGAGGAGTACAGGATCAGAGTCACACAAAACTGAGGTTTGTTTGTTTTTTGGGTTTTTTTTTTAGAAAGATTTTTTTTAATGTAAAGGAAAAAATGCGATTGGATGTGTATCTGAGTTTAACTAGATTATTTCATAGGGGAAATATCACTGAAGGCTGTTATTTGAAATGGCAGGTGTAAGTACATATAGCAGATGAGTTTTATGTTTACAAGTACAAGCACCAGAAATGCTGGCAGGCTCATCCAATAAAAAACAAACAATGGTCTGATATCAGGATGCAATCTCAATTAAGCTATTAAGTTTAAATATTGGATAATTAATCAATGGGGTTAAAATAATCAAAGATACTGCTCAGTTAAATTCATACAACAAATTCAAAGAATTGAGTTATTCAAACAGCAGCACAAGCAAAATTCACTGAAAAATATTTTTTCAGCTGTGCTGATTATTATGCTAACAAACCGGGGAAAATATATATATATATATATATATATATTCTGTCTTGGAATACCTAAAACAGGTTAAGAAAATAGTTTCATTTATTAAAATAGGTATAAATATTGAACAGTTCCTTTTCATTCTGTTTCTTTTTGAAACTTAGACAAAGAGAATCAGGTAACCAGCAATATTGTCATTAGAGTTTACTGTTTATCTGTCACCCTGTCCATGAATCCTTTATTCTGTGCCTTTCAAGGTACATAATTTTTAGTCTTTCAATAATGTAATATGTCAGTCAATTAGGCTATACTGATGTTTGTATCATGCCGCATCTGCTCAAAATATTGTGACATAGTCAGTTCCTTTGTAATGTATAGGTCCATTCATTTGCACTCATTCATATGCACAACATCTGTTTTAAGGGATTTGTCCTTCAGCTACAAAAGGTATTGCACCCCCAGGTGTTCCACATCACTCCACTCATTCATCTGCTATGTAAACATTAATATTCACCAATTAGATTATAATAACTGTTAGAATAACTCTAATAGGAATCACTATAGAATTTGATTATATGTTTAGGGGTGATACTTAAAATTGGAACAAAATTCTGTTTATAGGTTATATGATGAGACACGTCATTCAGGGCCTGTTCATGAGAACTTTGCCTGAGCAATAAACCCATTGGATGTGTCTACACTTACAAATTAAGTCGACTTAATTTACTCCACGTCTACACTGGGCTTTCCTTAATTCCACTTAAGCTGCTCCTTAAGTTGAATTAAGGAACAATTAGTTTGAATTAATAATACCTCATTTTAATTCAAATTAGTGCTTAAGTCGACTTTATTAAGTCGACTTAAGCCAGTGGAGATGTAGTGCCTAGTTGGACCTTTTTAAGTCGACTAAATTTTAAGTCGACTTAAGGTCAACCTTATTAAATTGACTTCATAAAGTCTACCTAACTTTTCAAGTGTAGACATAGTCATTGAAGTTAAGGGGAGTTCTGTCTCATGGCTACAGCCTACTTCATCTTACCATGTATGAATGTTATGTTTGTCCCGTTTTAGGGCTGGATCTTGTTCATGCTGGCTTTAATAGGAATTTTGCCAATGATACCACCATAAGGAGGAACAGTCCTTAGAAACCACCATAGTTCCCACCTGAAAATGAATGAAACAAGAATATTTGTTTGATACAATGAGATTTTGCAGGCAAACTGTATTTCTCTTATGTTTACATTATAAACATCCTTTTAAGCAACCTACTACCTCTCTTGTGGCTTCAACTAGGTAACATTTAATTGCTGCACAGCCTCTCTCTGCAATAAATAACCTTCAAAATAATTTTCTAGCAGTATTTTACAGTGGACTGCATTGTAGATTTCATAAACTCTAAGGGACATAATCACTTCCTGCATACTAACTCAACTTGGAAAAGGTTTTTTCTCCTATATGGGCAAGTAAAGATCATTACACTCATTTTGTATCTACAAAAGAACACTCACCTAATCCACTCACAATACCATGTTTATTTTGGAATGACTTAAAGAAATGCATCTTTGGAAAAACACCCCTCAGAATCTTCAGCAACTTCATTGTACTTTGACGACTGATCTAAAAACCCAACAATTTTTAATTGTTTCAGGAAAAACATTTATATTCCGTAGTGTGTATATATACAGTCCAGTCCCTCCTTAAATTCTGGAAGGAACTATTATTCAAAGAGATATCTCAGAACTCTTTTTGATTAAAGAGCATCTATAACTCACAAGCATGAAGACATATAAAAACAAGATCTATTTACTCTAGACCAAACTGTAAAATAATACAGTGCCATTGCTAATCCCTTACTCACGCAGATGACAAATCTGAACACACTCCAAACCAGCTTCCTCAATAACAGATGTAGAACATATAATTTATTCTTTAGTTAAGATCACTTGGGTAGTTAAAACTAGTTATAAAGTTTACAGCTTTAAACACATCAGGTGCCCATTTTTATCTTGTAGCCTATTAAACTGTATGAAATCTACCTTTACATGCAAACAAAGAGAAACAGTTAATATACAAGGAAAAATAGGATTTATCTACTAAAAGGAACTGGCTGTCAATTAAAGGAAGACAAAATGAAACAGAGAGAAGGAGAAAATAACATTCATGCAGCACTATGCCTATGGAATTTTAATAGGTATTTCTTAGAGAAGAAGTCACTATATGTAATGCTTTACTCATTAACTACACTTGTTGCTCCCAACATTGCCAACACTAGTGATGCTGAATTGCTGTTAGTAACAGATTTTTTTTTAATTTCATTTGGGTGGGAAAGGCCAGAATCAAAGACCAGAATGGTATCTATTTCCACATGATGATGGATGCAGATAATAAAAATGAATGCTTTACCCAGCATTTCTGTCTTTAGTTTACCTAGCTTGCTGTGAGGAGGACAGGCAAGGGGTTGAGGCTGTAGGAGGAAGGGGCAACATTATATGCTGAATTTTCAACATTCAACTTGGATTTCCTTGCTTCTGTGATACAGCAAATGTTTTCAATGAGCTGTGCAAGGGTTGGCAGCATTCTTCTTTGTTAGTACCAGTGATAGTTATACAACTAGCTTCCCCCTCCTTTAAATAAATGTGGTCCTCAAAGCTTCCCCCTCCCCAACATCATTTGTATTAACAGTAGAAATTGCCTCTGAGCAAAAAATATGGACAAATATACTAAAAATGTATTAGTCTCCATTAAACTGAGTTTTAACAAAGTAGGTGAACTTCCTCGCTTTTTAATTTTATAAAAAGCGATAGAAAGACACCAGTACCATACATCTGAAGAGATTAGACTCCAGTGTCTGCATCACTCTGCACCTGTTTGCAATCTTTTCATGCATAATATCCACTGCTTGTGACTTATTGCTTCATTCGTTCTCCACCTGATCATGCAGAGTGAGAGAGTGACTTCTCCTTTCCCTGAAATGAATATGAGCCAAGGGTGTTCAGCATCTTACCAGACTGAGCCTATACATCTTTGTTCACACACACAGCATTTGAGTGTTTGTAGTGCTTGCTCTTGTACTGCTATATATAGTGTTCCCTGAGTGTGTCTGTGTCCTCCATAAAAATATTTCAAACTTAATACATTCAATTACTAACGGTGAGTGATCCTACAAAAAGTGTCTCTTGTGCTGTGCATGGCTGTTGACTCTATGACAAGTTCCAACGGGGTAGCTGTGTTAGTTTAGTTCAGCCAAACAAACAAGGATTCCTGTGGCACTTTTAAAGACTAACAAATTTATTTATCACATGAGCTTTCATGGGAGAAAATCCCACTTTGTCAAAGCATCTGACAAAGTGGGATTCTCTCCCATGAAAGCTCATGTGATAAATAAATTTGTTAGTCTTTAAAAATGCCACAGGAATCCTTGTTTGTTTTTAATCTATGAAAGTTTCCTCTGCTCTACACCCTTATATTTCTTGGAAGTCTATATGTGTGTAGGGGTAGCTGCCACAGTCTGTGGCAGAGCTGGAGGCGTATTTTGAAAAGGATGCACACTTGATGCTCTTTCTCAGAGACTTACTTTTTGTTCTTTTCTGTTTCCCGTAATTGTGAATAAATCATTCACAGGTAACTTTTTGATTGTGATTTTTGTAGGGAACACTAAGCACGTGCGCGCAGACATTTTGATACTTGTTTTTAGACCTATATTTTAATATTTGTTCCCCACAGTTTACATACCATAAAATTCTCATACAAAGTTGTGGAACTCTATATGCATACACCTCCTCCTCCCCGCCCCCCCAACCTAATCTTAAGTATGTAAGATAAGTAAATAATATGTAGATTGCAGTTCTACAGTCCCAGGCTATGACTGATTCTGCAGTCCTTTTTCAAGCTCAACTCCCATGGAAACCTCTAGGGCTTCATAGTCAAGGGAGAATCTAGCCATCTGCCCTTTAGAAACACTCTAGGGCTATGTATACACTAGCAATTTAGGTCGACTTAAGAATGCTTACATCGACCTAAATTACTCCATGTCCACACAGGACTTTCATTAAATTGACTTAATAACTACCGCCTGTTGGGTCGACTTAAGGTCTAAGTTGACCTTATTAAGTCAACCTAACACCGATGTGGACGCCCTGGGGGGGAAGGGAGCTGCAGCTTGGGGACAAGGGAGACCCAGCTGGCGGCTCTCTTCCCTTGGGGTTCCCCTGTCCCGGGAGCTGCCGGCGGCTGTCTTCCCGAGCGATCCACGGACAGAGGAACCTCCACGGATCCCCTGTCCGCAGAGTGCCAGAAAAGACAGTCGCCGGCCCTCCGCAGATGGGAACCTCGGGGAATCCCTTGTCCATGGAATGCCAGCAGCTGTCTTCCCCGGCATTCTGCAGACAGTCCCCCTGTCTGAGGAGTGCCGGAGAAGACAACTGCTGGCACTCTATGGACAGGGGATCCCCAGAGATTCCTCTGTCCATGGAGTGCTGGCGGCTGTGTTCTCTGGTGCTCCACAGACGGGACCTCCAAGATGGGAGCCCCAGCAGCTCCCTTCTTGCCTGGACCTGCACGGGTCCCGGCAAGATGGGAGCCCTGCTCTCTTCTCCCCGGGGCTGCACGGGTCCTGGCAAAAAGGGAGTGTGGCTCCTTTCTTCCCAGCACCCATGGGTCCCAGGGAGAAAGGAGCCGCACTCCCTTCTCAGTGGGGAGCCAAGGCTCTGTCTACACTTGAAAAGTTGACTTAACAGAGTCAACTTAACTTTTTAAATGTAGATATAGCCTAAAGGACTAGGAGTGCTTAGGTAGAGTCCATATATTTGCTAACATATTTATTAAATTGTTTGCTGATACTTCGTGAAATGACTATGGACATTTCAAATCTAATTGACTATAGGGATATGTGACAGTTCCTTTAAAGAAAAATATTGTTGATCACTAAAGTGTTGTCTGCTTCTTAAACCACAGGAAATTCCTATTTATAAAACACTACTTTGAATCTGTCTTTATTTAGATTGCAGCTAATTTAGTCTCAGTATCAGATGTGTGAACATTTTCTGGTCTCGGTAGACCACAGACAAAATATGAAAAGAATAAAACTTTATCGATTCATCTTCAGACACCCTTAGAAAGTACAAAAATAAAAGGAGTAAAGGATTACCGAGCTCATATTTTTAGTCCACTTGACTGTGCTTTATCTCAAGGCAAAAAAGAGAGATATTTATGTACCCTTAAAATCTAACTCAGCCAAAGCAGTTCCTGTACCTTTAAAGAAAGGAAGCCTATTGAGAAAAAAGGAAGTGAAAATTCTTTTTCTGTATTTCATAAAGGATTTCCTAATCATTTAATCTCTACAACTCCTTTCCCTGGCATGATGTTCCTTGTCAGCGAGAGAGAAGAAGAACCACAGGCACCAAGGAGTTAAAAAACTTAGCTTTTTTTAAGAGCTGAAGGAAAAAATCAAAACCCCATTTCAAAAGCCTTTTAAGTTTTCTTAGTCCTTTCTGTTCCCTTGTGGTTCTGCTGCTAGATGGGAGTAGAAACAGGCATGACTGGGCCAGAGTGAAAGGCAAGAGAAAGAGGTGAAGGGCGTTTTGTGGCATTTTTCACCAAGAATTGCAGTCCTCTTCATTGCATAGGGTTTGGCTCCCATGTCATGGGAGTGGAAAGCAACAGGGAGTCTATCATTCTCAGGAGGGTACTTTCTTGGAGTGAAAACAGGTGTACAGGCTAGAGTTGATGGTGCTTTGTTTCCAGGAGGTTTTAGGGGTGGTTTCATATGTGAGGACCCACTGGATTCATAGGGTATACCTGTGTGTATTTAAACTTTGCTTCCTATTTGCTCCAGCAAACAGATAACCCCTCATCTTGTAGAAAATGCAACAGGAATTCCAGGAAAATGATGTTATGGACTTTTTCCTTCCTATGGCCTCATAGACTTTAAGGTCAGAAAGGACCAGTTTGATCATCTAGTCTGACCTCCTGCAAAGTGCAGGCCTCAAGACCTCACCCACCCACTCTAGCAATAGGCCACCAACCTATGACTGAGTTATTTACCTCCTTAAATCATGGCTTAAGGACTTTAAGATACAGAGAATTCACACGTAGGTGAACCATGCCCTGTGCTATAGAGGAAGGCGAAAAACCCCCAGAGCCCAGGCCAATCAGCCCTGGGGAAAATTCCTTCCCGACTGCAAATATGGCAATCAGTTAAACCCTGAGCATGTGGGCAAGTCTCAACAGCCAGTTACCCAAGAAACAGTTCTCTGTAATAACTCGGAACCCACCCCACATACTCTCCCCTCTTAGGCCACTTGTAAATCCACCACATGTAGCCCAATATCAGTCAATTTCCAAAATAGGGTAATCATACCATCTCCTCCATAAATTTATCAAGCTCAGTTTTTAAAGCAGTTATGGTTTTTGACCCCACAACTCCCCTTGGAAGACTATTCCAGAACTTTATTCCTCTAATGGTCCTTTCAGTTGGAGGGCAGGAGTTGGCATTCAGTAAGACTGATTCTGAACAGAATTCTGAAACCCCTAGTTAGGTAAATACCTTTTTTAAGTCAGGGCAAGCTTTGCCAGAGAAAGGAAAAGTATTGTAGGATTTGGCCATTCCATGTAACTCTTTATAATCTCTTCACAAGTGAGTAACGGAGAAATTTCTTTGGAGTGGGAGGAATGTGGTTCTGAACTAGAAAAAGAGTAAGAGAGACCCTCTAATTGTGAGGTAGCATCTGGAGGTGTGTGGGAAGTAGAGGTGGTGAGTTGAGACCCGTCCACCACAAGTGCCCAGCAGCAGCATGACCTTCACCAAGGTTGGCCAACAGCCAGTGGTTGCAGCCACAAGCAGAGGCTGGCTGCTGGCCAGCCCCACAGTCATGGTAGCAAAGTTCATGTTGCTGCCAGGCACTGCGGTGGCCAGGCCTCAAAGTAGGGTCCACCCATGGCTATGTCTCTGTTTGGGAAACCTGAGTTATATTCTCTGCTATACCACAAGATTTCTGTTTGGCTTTTGGGCAAGTCACTTAACACAGTTCCCCACCTGTAAAATGGAGCTAATAGTACTTTCCTACTGCACAGTGCTGTTGTGAGAAGATCCATACAAGTAACTGGTTTTGTTTTTTGTTTTGCTGGCAGTTCCAAAAATGATGGGGTAGAGGGAAGGGGGGAGGATTGTTTCAGAGCAAACTAAACATTTAATTTGACTGGAAATGAAATGATTTACTTTATGATGGGGCTTTTTAAAGTTAATTTTTATAATAGCATGCTGTCTGGAGCGAGTGAGACTACTACAAACTAGGGCAGAAACTGATTGTGTTCCATAGCTAGATTTCACAAACTAAATAACAGATGTGAACTCCTCAAGTACTACATCTTGATCTACACAACAAACTTATGCAGCTATTACTACATTGGTCAGTGGTGTAGTAATACTGGCCTAATCATGGTGTTAGGTGGAGGACTTTTCCCATCGACAGAGCCACCACCTTTGAGGGAGGTGGAGTACTTACACTGATGGGAGAAGTTCTCGTGTTGGTGTAGGTAGCCTCTTCACCAAGAGGTATGGTGACACAGCCGGAGAGCTGGAAGTGTAGACGGCCCAACCACAGTCTTAAGATAGAGGCAGAAACAGTCCCTTTGAACACTCCAGTCTATCTTGCCACCCAGGAAAGCCTTTCTTTGTGATAGATGGTCTTTTACTATAGTAATTACTACAATAATCAGATTCCAAAGAGGTAGCCATGTTAGTCTATTGCAGAAACTGCAACACTACAAAACCAATAGGGGAACACTTCAATCTCCCTGCTCACTCCCTTGACGACTTGTTAATAGCTGTGTTGAAACAGATGAATAACAAATCACAGCTTCAAAGAGAAACTGCAAAACTCGAACGTATATGCAAATTTGACTCAGTTGTTTTAGGGTTAAACAGGGACTATGGATTTTTCTCTCATTACAACAAGTGATTTGACCTCACCCTCCTCTATGTGCTATTCCCCAGTGTTTTGAATCCTAACACCTATTTTGATTTGCTGTTACAGCCTGACCTGATCCTATGTCATACACTCCTCTGCATTTAATTTCCTCCCATTCTGTAAGTTTCCCATCTTCAAAGCGTCTGACGAAGTGGGATTTTCTCCCACGAAAGCTCATGCGATAAATAAATCTGTTAGTCTTTAAAAGTGCCACAAGACTCTGTTGTCTTTCTACAATAATCAGGTTACTCCTAGTCCCAAAGGACCAGTCACTTACTCCAGCTCAAATGCACACTAGATTTCTCACCAAAGATAATGCTTGTAGTCAGTCTTATTACAGCTAGGAAAAATAAGAGTTAAGTTAATCTAATAAATTTTATTTACAAAGTTAAAACAGATAAACATATACACATAAATGAGTTACAATCTTAGGTTTCAAAAGGTAATTGAATTTCTTGTAATGTGCTAGCTCTGTTTGTCCTTTAGCTAACCCAAGCTAAATAACCAGAGATCCCTTGAATATGTTTAGAAGTCTTTGCCTTCTCCCAGAAGTCCAAGTAGCATAATGAGACAGTTTCCTTCTAGTCAGAGATATTTTTATTCCCTTCCTTCAGGATTCACACAGTGATAGGATGAGGGTTTGTGCACTTCCCTTCTTCATGAGTGTGACGGGAGCAATCACAAAGTCTGTTGTCCACTGCTGTTCCACAATGGATCACCTGGTAACTGTAAACCTTCTTTGATTGGGCAGAAGACGACACCTCTTGTGGTGAAATAATATTTCACTCTTGGTAACGTTTCTTTCCTGACTGGGGGTTTCCAGTTTCACAGCCACCATCTAATAAATCAAAATTTATAATAATTTGTTTGTATAGCCTTATATAATTTATCATAAATGTATAATATATTATAAATCAAACACTTAAATATTACCTTATACCTGAGATACAGATATTATAATTAAGATTAATGCAGGCAGTAACTCAAGCATTTCATAAAGTCCAAACACTAAACACATTCTTATAAACTTATCAGTTTTAACATTGCTATCACACAAGTGAGTCAGACTGGTTTCTACCTGTACATTTGTCAGTGTTTGGTGAGGCCTTGGTATGAGCTGGCAGTTGGTCTGCTAATATCACAAACAAAGTTGATGGAGAGTTTGAAATTCAAAGTAACTTTGAAGTGAAAAATATAAAAAAAAATGTTTTGAAAACATTGAAACCAAACATTTTGATTTTTAGGGAATTTTATTTTCTCCTTCGAGAATGTCCCTGTGGGTGCTCCACTGTGGGTAGTGATGCATCCCCGCTTTACAGTTCGGAGACTTTGAAGCAGTGACCATTGGGGGCCGCGCGCAGAGTGTTGTTGTCTCACGAGAGCTTGTTCGCGGACAAGTGATGTGTGCGGCCCCAACCGCCTCAGTTCCTTCTCAACCATTCACGGTTACAGTTGGAGCGACTCCTCTTCCATTAGAAAATCTTTGAAAGCCTTTATTCATCTCTTTTTCTCTCTCCCTGATATTTTATTTACTTTCATTTATTTTTTCAACCCCCCCACCCCCCCAAAAAAAAGAAAAAGAATAATTTCTTTCCTCAGACCATGCCATGTTCACCAGGCTTTAAGCGCTGTGACTCCTGTCATGATGCAATGCCCACCTCTGGTGGGCATAACATCTGCATAAAGTGCCTTGGTGAGGAGCATATTGCCCAGAAGTGCTCCCACTGCAATAACTTGAGTGCTAGAGCAAGGAGAGATAGAGACCTTCATCTCAAACTCATCCTGATTGACAAATCACTTCGACCGGCTTCAGACCTGGGTCAGCAAAAGTAAGACTCCATGGAGTGTCGCCCTCCAAAGAGGCATCTAACTCCACCGCACTCTCGTCTCTCAGAAAGAAAAAATCTCCTACCAAAGAAGTCTGTACTAAAGAGGCTACTGGTTCCTCAAGTATATTGACCACCGGACATGACAAATGGCACTGACATACTGTATTGGAGCCGAGACAGAAATTGGACAAACGGGCAAGGTCCGCACTCAGCATGGCGCTGTCCTTGCTGGCACCGATGCCTGTTATGGCACTGTCAGTGGTACCCATAACAACATCAACGGCATCGCAGCCAATATTGACACCGGCTCCCTCGGCACCCATAACAACGGTACCGGCAGACCACCGAGATGAAATACGTTCATCAGTCACACCGACACCCACGGACATCTTGGTGCTGCACCACAGCACCAACACTGTGGCTCCCACTAAAAAGATACACAAGACGAAACACCTCGACACTGAGGACACATCTGAGCACCCTCCAGGCTCGCCTATTCAAAGTAGGGAGCTTTCCCTGCAAAGCTTGCCACGATACAGGAGCCTATCCTCCATCCCCGTCTCAAGCGAAGATGAAGCAGGAGAGGATGAAGCCAGATTCTCTACACCTCCCAGATCCCCACACAGACACGGATCGATAAGGAGCACTTATCACCACTACCAAAGCCACACTCCGATCTGCAGCACGCGCTCCTGCACACTCTCGATGTCAGACAAGTATTAGCATATTACCTAGAGAGAACAAAAACATTTAGATCCACTCCTAAATTATTTGTCTCCATAGCAGAAGAAGGATGTAAAAGAAAAGAGTTGACATCTCAAAGAATATCCATGCTTATCTCAGACTGTATACATGAGTTATAAAGCATCAGGAGCTAAACCACCAGACAACATAAGAGGACATTCTACAAGATCAGTTGCCACATCAACAGCATTCCTCAACAATGTGCCTATACATGAAATCTGCAAAGCAGCAACGTGGGCATCCTCTTACATGTTTGTTAAACACTATGCCTTACAACAAACATCACAATTGGATGCTGCAGTAGGATAAGTGCTACAGTCTATCCAAGCTAACGACTCCGAAATCCCTCCTTCTGATTGAGGACCCTGCTATGGGAGGGACCCACAGTGAAGCACCCACAGGGACATTCTCGAAGGAGAAAGGAAGGTTACTCATCTTGGTGCAGTAACTGGAGTTCTTCGAGATGATGTCCTTGTGGGTGCTCCACTACCCGCCCTCCTCCTCCTCTCTATTTCCAAGTTCCTCTCGGGGCAAACGGGTAGAGAAGGAACTGAGGCGGTTGGGGCCGCTTGCATCATTTGGGCGCAAACAAGCTCTCGCGAGACTACAACACTCTGCACGCGGCCCCCAATGGTCACTGCTTCAAAGTCTCTGAACTGTAACACGAGGATGTGACATTACCCACAGTGGAGCACCCACAGGGACATCATCTCGAAGAACTCCAGTTACTGCACCAAGGTGAGTATCCTTCCTTTTTCCTGACTGAAACAATCTGGTAAATTCACCACATTTTTGCAAAATCTTTGCTCCAACTCTCCCCTCCCACAATTTTGGTTAGCTCCAGTTGTTAGGTGTGTTGTGTGTAAACTACATTTAAAGATTGTGAGGTGCTCAAATGTGGTGAGGGGGAGCATATACATATCTTAGGCAGAATGTCTGAGTTGAGGATGCCACAGTTTCCACAAATAACAGCCTTTTGGCAGTGTGAGTTTCAGGGAGGCTACTTGCATGGGTAAAAGGAGCAGGATTCAGCCACATATTTGTTTAAAAAAGAACAAATAATCCACCAGTGTCAATGTAAAACAAAAATTGGTATGTTGCTATTATCTTCATAATTTGTGTCCTGTTAACCCAAGTTAAATAAGCCTTATCTAACAATACCTGATCTAATAAGGTATTGCCACACTATATTAGCTTCTCCTCAGCAGAATCACCATGCAATTTGCTTCATTAGATGGATTAACCTTTGTACCTTGCTTTCTTCTGAGGAATCATTCTACTTCAATATTTTTAGTGGCCTTAAGTATTATTGCCAAGCTTTCTTATACAGAAGTTTCATGAGGTACTTTAATTATTTTATGTACTTTTGTCTTAAGTACTATTTTCAAAAATTATTACATTAAATATGATTAAAATACATTGGAAGTTTATGTAGTCGATATCTGCAACTTGTATAAAAGCTTAGGGGATGTGAAGAAGTAATATTTTATCTAATTTCAGCTATAACAGTTCTGTAAATATGTTTAAAATTGTGCTTTATGACATGAGTTGCATTTGGCTGGAAGTAGGAGAGATGAGAGCACACAGGAGAAAGTTCTCTAAGCAGGAATTTTACTTAGCAAACTCTTCAAATTTTATATATCCTTACTTGGCTTGACCCAGTATAATTTCTGTGTTCTGAATAGAACTGCTGATATCAAGAGTAACTCATGAAAGTATTTCCTTCACTTTGTTTCTTCAGAAGTCTTTGAATTTCAGTTGTTTCTAATCACAGTAGCTGACCCTTGAGCCCTGTACAGGAGGAAAGGGCATATTGTCTGCTGCTGGAAATAATTTTGTTCTCAAATCCAAAGAAGCCTTTTGAGAAGCTGTGTGATAACATGTCCACGTTCTAATCAGCATCAGCATTGATTTGATTGGCCTTGACCTACCTTAATGAATTCCTTGATTAAAGTCATGTTGTAATGAATATAGTAGAGTCTTTAATCTACATGCACAAAAATATAGTCATATAGTTTGTCTTTGAAAACATAGTCACTTTAGGCAAAACTACTGCATCTGGACAGCTGTGTATTTGGGGCACTACAGAGCTGCTGCATGGCAAGAGGAGCACAAGCAAGCATTCTGCCTGATGGGCATAACCTATGTTGAGTTAATATGAGTGGGTGTGAGATTCCTGATGCCACTTGTCCATGCCATTTCGGTGGCCCCATGGTACTTCCCCCGCCCAGGTGCTGAAGGCCTTGCATTTCATTCTCTTGCCAACAAAACAACTCATCCTGAGATTATGAAGTCAGGATAAAGAACTCTCCTAATGCATTAATCAGAATATGCTGTACTTGAAGCTATACATTCTGTACATGTACATGCTGTACATTCTGTAGCTTCACATAAGAATGAAAGAATGGCCATACTGGGTCAGAACCATGGCCAAACTATCCCACAATCCTGTTTTCTAACTGTAACCAATGCCAGATGCTTCAGAGTAAATGAAAAGAACAGGGCAATTATCAAATGATCTCATCCTTTGTTGTCCAATCCAAGCATCTGGCAGTCAGAGACTTAGAGTCATCCAGGGCATGGGGTTGTGTCCCTGACTATCCTGGCTACTCACCATTGATGGACCTATTCTGTATGGGAAATTAACATAACAGATATGAAAAGAAGGAACTCCTTTTATGATGCAATTAAATGAAAAGAATGACAGGACAGACAATGGATGTTACTTTTTCCTAGACAGTTAATGTTGGGCCCAATTCTCAGTCTTTTAACCTCTTTTAATTTTCCATTTTTTAAAAATGAAAACATATTAGGTTTCATTTTTCCTTTTCTCCCTTCATTTCACCTTTTTAGTGACAAAAAGAAGGAAAGGAGTCTGAAAACTTTGAAATGCAAATATTTTGGATCTTTTTTTAATCTTGAATATTTCGTTTTTGTCTTTTTCAGTCGGTTCTAGATAAAGACAAATGGCCACTCTGAAAGCATTTTCCATTACCTCAATTAAAGAATAGCCCAGTGTAGCTCATAAACGCATATTATCAGGATTTTTGGAGCTTTTCTAGGCAAGCCAAATATTGCAACTGGATCCTCGCTATAGAGTAGCCCCAGACAAAATTCTTAACCTAAACATTGCGAAAGTCCAGATTTAAATTCAGATTTAAACTTTGCAACCATGGCTAACTCTATACTGATGGCAGCAAATTTCGTTGCTGTCAGCTTGCTCTTCCAGGTTGGATTGAGCAGTCAGTCAAGACCCGCTCAATCAATCTGAAGTTTGATCTAGTAACTCCAGCCCCATAAGAATAGTAGTTCTGAGTCAAAGGGATGGTATTTCCCTACAACTCAGCCCAGTGGAGACAGGGAGGTAAGTGAGCACTAGAGAGTAGGAGGGAGACACATAAGTTATTTTATGTATCTTGTGTATCCCCTTTTAACTGCCACTATAAATGGCAGTAAGTGTAGGTCAGGCCTCAGATGTCTTTCCTGTTAACTCATTGTTTTGCAATCAGTTGTCTTATAGTTTATGCTCTAATACTTGGTTGTTGTTGAGATTGGTAGCATAGAGACCCAAACCTACGTTATTTTTTATTGCATACACAATGAGAAGTTATATGAAAACATAAATTTTCTTACTTAAAGGCTGCAACATAGTGTATCATTGTTTCTTAGAATTCCAGATGATAACACAAAAACCCAAAATTAGGAGAAGACAAATCAGGCTGCTCCTTGAAACACCTTATTGTAGGCCAGTTCTCTGTAGACTGAGTTTTGATAAGCACAGTCTCCACTTTTCTCTACAGAGCCCCTTATCTTTCAAGTTGGGCCAAGAAAACCCCAGAAAAAGTGAAGTGATTGTTTATAATTTTAATATTGTTTTTAATAATGTTGCACTCTAGAGAAGATGTGCTTTTGAGCTCCCACCACTAATGTAAATGGTTTAGACCTAGTGCAAAGTACAAATTATATTATTATAGATTAATTTTCTTTGGCCAACTATTAAACATGAATTCATACAATTGTATAATATTTTCTCTGATTGTCAATGCGGTTTACAGTTTCATGAAAGGGCAGAACATTAACCTATAAGTATACAGTTCAAAAAGAGTTAATTTCCAGTTCATGGATATTTCTTTAAATACTGTAAATCATGACTGACTGACTAACCTCTAACTAACACTAGACAGATGATGAAAACCACAAAGCTGAAAGTGATTTCTTCTTAAATTAAGTCAAATTCCAAAGGGGTAGCCGTGTTAGTCTATTGTAGAAAGACAACAGAGTCCTGTGGCACTTTTAAAGACTAACAGATTTATTTATCGCATGAGCTTTCGTGGGAGAAAATCCCACTTCGTCAGACGCTTAGCTCATGCGATAAATAAATCTGTTAGTCTTTAAAAGTGCCACAGGACTCTGTTGTCTGTCTTAAATTAAGTTAGTCATTGTTTATTTTAACTGCAACTTATAAATTTGTTATATTTTAATTATAAGTAACTCTCTCTGTCTCTGTTACATTGGCCTGGTGGACAATGAGTATGTTTTCTAGCGATTTATTCTTTTATAAGAAGAGGTTTCAATGGATATCTGGAGTTGGTAGCAGGAAAGCAGTAAACTAATACAGTAATTGAGAAAACCATGATAAGGGTAAGCTATAATACATTTTAAAGGATGCTTTTGGCTATGTTGTAATATACAATCAGCTGAAAACAACTCTCTGGCAGCTAGAAGTAAATTCAGATTGCAAGAACTGGATCTAGAATTGTTGTGAACATTCACTTGATTGAGCACCTATATGGAGCAGGTGATACAGTGGATATTTTTTCTTTCAGCACATTTCTGATATAAAATATGCAGCAATATCTCAAAGGACTTATAAAAAAAAAGGCAGTCTTTCAGAAATAGTAGAGAGAAGAGAATATTTTTCCTCAGGTACTGTCCTCCACATATATTATGTATTACTGCTAGGGGTACAGTGCAATGTTTATCCTTTGATGCTGAGGGACAAGGGACTTTTACATCAAAGTATACAGACACTTTTCATCACTAGACAAGCTCAGTGGAGAACAGAAGGATTTTTATTTTTTTTTTTCAACTTGCTGAAAATAAGACTATGGTTACATGTGAGGTTTGCAGGACACAGATCCATGGATAGCCTTATAAACTCCCTGTGTAGCCATTCTAAGATGACAAGAGGGAGCTTTCCTATCAACTTAATTACTCCAGACCCCATGAGCAGATATAGCTATATTGGTGGGAGAGCTTCTCCCACCTACACAGCACTGTCCAAACTGTCACTTAACTTATACTGACTTATGTTGCACAATGGGGTGGTTAATTCACATCCGTGAGCCACATAATTTATGTCAACTTAAACTGTTGTGTAGCCACAGGTGTGAATGCTCTGTCCTACAAACACTGACTGCTGTTTTTCAGATGCTAATTGCATCATAAAAGCATATCTCCACTGTCAGTCTTTGCTAAGGACAGAGCTATGGGAAAAAGAAACGCAATCAAAGAATCAATTCTCTTTCATAGTTATGATGAGCTTAATTCTCATTGCACACAAGTGTAGGTCAGAAGTATCTTCATTGGAATTGCACAAGTGTAAAATGGGATTTAAGCCTAAATAGATCTAGTTGGTTCTTACAGACATTTTCAATTGCATTACTATAGCTAAGAGCAGTGCTTTCAGAGACAGGGAGAGGGAGAGAAAATAATGTTAAGACTTTGGATTTGTCTACAATGTCTTGCAATTCGAACTCTTGGGGTGGAGAATAGCAATGCACACCAAAGTTCTGTGCTATGATTCCCCCATCTGGTGATATGGTTACAAACTAAAAGTTTCCTAGTTTGCATTCATGTAATCCCTATCAAGTGTTGTTGATGTAGCATGTAGAGATGAAGGGAGAGATCATTCGCAAAGACTGTTCCCCATTATTATAACTTTTCCTCCTTTCTGAGAATCATCTCTGTGTTGGGATCAGGAGACAGAAAGTCAAATCTGTGACAGGAAATTCCAGCTGGTTTTATTTGTTTGATGTAAATTTTTTTCTGATGTTCTTTTTCCTGCCAAAGAAAGGCTTCTTAACCACGTGATAGTTCATACGACTTCTTTTATACCTTGCTGAGGCATCAGTTTGCTTTTTCTCTTTGAGGAACCACTGTGTGCTTGCTTTTCAAAACTTGGAATATGTCTCACAATGTTGTACAGTAGAATCTTATAACTTTACATACAAAGTTGCTGCAGATTTTATCAGGAAAATAATGTTCAGCACACTATGGGTTTTCAAATGTTATCTCACAAGGCATACTTTGTACATAGTCTATTATAGTTGTGTAAAAAGAGGTGAGCATAGGGATACAGACTGTCACAATGGGTGCCAATGATTCTTGGCATAGAATCAGAAAATATTAGGATTGGAAGGGGCCTCAGGAGGTCATCTACCCCAACTTTCTGCTCAGAGTAGGACCAACCCCTACTAAATCATCCCAACCAGAGCTTTGTGAAGCAACACCTTAAAAACCTCTAAGGATGGAGATTCCACCACCTCCTTAGGTTATCCGTTCCAGTGCTTCACTACCCTCCTAGTGAAAAAGATTTTCTTAATATCCAACCTAGACCACCCCCACAGTAACTTGAGACCATGGCTCCTAGCTCTGCCATCTACTACCAATGAGAACAGCCTAGCTCCATCCCCCTGGAACCTTCTTTCAGATAATTAAAGGTTGCTATCAAATCCCCCACACCCCATTCTTTGCTCCTGCAGGCTAAAAAAGTCTGGTTTGCTCAGCCTCTCCCCATAAGTCATGTGCTCCAGCCCCCAATCAATTTTTTGCCCTCCATTGGACTTTTTCCAATTTGTCCACATCCATTTAGTAGTAGAGGGCTCAAAACTGTACACAGTACTTCAAATGAGGCCTCAGCAGTGCTTAATAGAAGGAAAGAAACACTTCCCTTGATCTGTTGGCAAAGCTTCTACTAACGCAACCCAAAATGCCATTAGTCTTTCTGGCAATAAGGGCACATTGTTGACTCATAAACAACTTCTTTTCCATTGTAGCCCCTGAGGGCCTTTTTTGAAGAACTGCTGTCTAGCCAGTTGGTCCCCAGTCTGTAACAGTGCATGGAAGTCTTCTGCCCTAAGTGCAGGACTCTGTACTTGTCTTTGTTGAACCTCATAAGATTTCTTTTGGCCTAACCTCTATTTTGGCTAGGTCCCTCTGTATTGTATTCCAACCCTCCAGCATATCTACCACTCTCCCCAGCTTAGTTTCATCTGGACACATTAATCAAGATGTTGAACAAAAGTGGTACCAGCACTGATCCCTGTGGCACTCCACTTGTTACCAGCTGCCAACTAGGTATTGACCTCTTGATCACTATCCATTAAGCCTGATGATCTAACCAGCTTTCTATCCATTTTATAGTCCATTCATCCAACCCACATATCTTTAATTTGCTGATAACAATACTGTGTAAGACTGTATCAAAAGCTTTCCTAAAGTTTGCATCTGATGGGCTTCCTTCCAAGTATTCTGTTGTCTTGCATAAGCTATGATATTCAACCTGTAAAATTTAGTTCAACCATGTGTGGGGACCTTATAATATCTTGAGCAGTATTGAGGAATGACTAATGTATTTTGTCCCTCTGTCCTTAATAGCATTGTGGTATTTATCTTCTGTTAACAAAATTTGAGAAAAAAAGTTTGTCTTGTTAAATTATTTTGTTGGTGTTCTATAAATGATGGACGTTATATTTTCTACAGTTAGTCTTATTTTGTTTTAACTATGGTTGATCAGACATGTAAGAATCAAATTAAATTTACCTGAGTTATGTACTCGGTACTTAAACCAACTTAAGGAACACCTATGAAGCACAACATTTGACACAGGTAGATATTTTTACTCCAACGCTGTCCTACATTTATATGCAATAACTAGCAAGAGTGCTGCAAAATTTTTACCATTTGATGTTGAAGTGAGGAGGTTTTTTTTATGTCAAAGTCTACAGCCACTTTTTATCATAAGTCAAGTGCAAAGCTGAATTAAAGGAGTTTTTGACCTTGTCAAAAATTAATAGATGGAAGTCCTCCAAAAAAACACAGGTTTGCTGTTATTCCAATCACTTTTGATCTGTCTAGAAGTCATATTACCAATGTCAGCAAGAAAACATGTTTTAACAGGAAGAAAATAGGGAAAAAAATTAGATGTGTTAAAGGATCTATTGTGCATTTGCCCTGCTGTGTATAGCTGTTGAAATATATTTTAACATGATGTTTTTATCTAATCTTATCTTATTCTTATGATGATACATAATTTCTGCCATCAGTATAAACCCATGAAGCTTAAGGAAGCAGGTGATTTAAGAATGAATGGTTATGCCATTTGAGAATTTGAACAAGGCACTTTAATACCCAAAGCGTTGTAATTAGATTTTAATGTAATAAAAGTTGGTAACATGTATCTTCCTTTTTTAACTAAAAGTCTAGAGGTATTTTAAGCTTTAGGAACAAACTCTATTGTCTGTGGTTTTAAAGTGTAAAAGATCAAAATTGGAGTAGAAATAATCATTTTAAATGATAAAATGTATGCAAGAAACATTAGCAGTAATCCCTATCAATATTGCTCATGTGGGATTTTTTTCATTATTATGGAAATTTCACTATAATAAGAAAGATGAGTGCTTACAGTGAGAATATTTGTGGTCAGCAGAAGAAACTTTGCTGAGTAGAATCTGATTTTCGCAATAACAGTGGGAGTTCTGCTTCTGAAACACTGGCTAGTTGCCAAATATGACATCACAGCCATAACAATATTTACTATTACCTGTAATCTAGCCACAGTACATTTTACACACAGGTATCCATTAGAAATAACTGGGAGAAGGCTTTGCACATGGAAATAGGACTCATCTTAATAAAAGACCCCAAACCCTGCAAGCAGCGATGGTAAGACATGTTCTGATAAAAAAGTAATGTAGTTGAGAATGAAACATTTTGCAAAAATGTTAATTTCAACAAAATTTCATTTAAATATTTAAGTTTTTTTGAAACAGTACATTTCAAATAACCCAAAACTTTTTGTGTATGTGTGAGTGATGAATTTCTCTTGCTATTTTGGAATGGAAAAAAAAAATGAAATAATGGAATTTCCTTGAAAATGGCAAATCCGTTTGCTAAAGAGTTCTACATGTGCATCTTTTCTCACTTGAGCAGATGAGTTTTCCCCATTCATCAAAGTACTGCTACTGAAGCCATTGAGATGGCTTGTGTGTTCAATCGGTTGTTGAAATTCGGTACTTCCTTATTTAGAAAGCTGAGATCATCAAAGCACTCTTTTATATTTGCTACTTTTATAAACATGAGTTTTCTGTGTTTTAGTTCCTTCATACAAAGATGTTATATTCTGGATCTAGAGTATACACATGCACAACTGAGCTACGAAGGGGATTGGCTTTCTTGTAGATCATATTTTGGATATCAATTTTTTTATGGAGCACTCAGTCATAGACTGGAAAAATACAAAACACATAAGTAGAATCCTGAGTAACAATCTTCTGGATTCACATGGGTATTTTACCACATCTGTGCCTGCTGTTGGAATTTTATTTGCTTCCCCTAGAAAAAGCTGAGGAAATGCCTGAACATTTACTAATTGAGAGAAAAAAAATGTAGTAAACCTTCTTTAAATTCTAAATACCTCCTTGTTCCCCTCCCTGCCAGTGGAAATTATATTCCCTTTCAATTAATGGCTTTGGTGCTCTTAAATTGTACTCAATTCTGTGCTCCAGTTTGACTCCTAATGATTTAAGTGGCTCTCTGTCTAGCTGAAAACCTCCTGTGGTGAAAACAGCATTATATATCCTGTAAATGGACTCATACCTCCAAAGTAATAATATTCAATGAAATATCTTGAGGTTCATTTGGGGGCGTAGTACAGCTGTTGCCTTAAACTTTCGAACCAATGAGATCCTTTAATGGTTTGGGTATACTAATGGACCAATCCCAACCCTTAATTCTATAAGCAGGTAATAGAAAATAGTCCATTCTAGGGCTATGTCTACACTTACCAAAGTTAGTTCAAATTAGTTAATTTGAACGAACTAATTCGAACTAATTTTAGTTAGTTCAATTTAACTTAATTCAAACTAGCATGGCCCCACTGGAATTTTAGTTCGAATTAATCAGTTTTATATTAAGCTCAACGTGCCGGTTGGTTCGACCTAAGCAGTTAGTTTGAATTAATATGACCATAATTACTAACTAATTTGAATGAAAGGTTAGTTCAAAAGGTATAATTGAATTTATTAGTTCGAATTAAGGAAGCCCTTAATTCGAACTAATGAAAGCCTAGTGTGGCCAAGGCTTAAGTTAGTTCGAATTAAATTTCCTTAATTCGAACTAACTTGCAAGTGTAGACATAGCCTAGGATATTAATGATGGTTCACCAGGGCTTTCCATTTAAATCATTGTAAAACTCCCTAGGCCTGCGTTCCATTCTTTACCCTTGGGAGAACACAGATAGAGCCTTCCCCTCAAAGGATTGACATTCAGACAATAACTTCTTCAGAAACAAAATATCTTTTTATTAAATGCTAATTCTGCTATACCTGGATTCTTTAATGACCAATCAGCATGGTGTAACAAAATGAAATAAGGTGCTTCAGACCATGAACACCATGGATTATGAAACCTAAGATGGAGCAAAGTCAAATATAACAAACCATAACAATGTAATACAATACAACACTTAGCACATATTATAATGTTACAAATAATTAGTGTGGAACAGTATAGCACACATGCAATATTGGAATATATAACACAGAGAAAGAGGAAAAAAAAAACCTTGATACATATGTATAAAGCCTTAATGCAATGTAGTAATACAAAGCCAAATCAATTACCTTTAATGTGCAAGGTTTTCAATAGATATACTAGTTACATAATAAGCGTAAAATTAACTACAATATACCATACTCACAAAGCTTGGAGAGTTAATCAGTCACTCAGAAAGCTGTATACAGGAATTACTTTCTTCAGAGGTCCCTCCAGAGAATCTCACCTCTGGTCCAACTGGCAGCACCTCCTACAGAATCAGATGTTGATGGAGTGCACCTGTTTGTCTAAGTGGTGACTTTTTAGATCCTTCTATACATAGTTTTCATTTAATTACTTCTCTACTAATTATAACATATGCTAATTACCTACAGGTTCTCACACTTGACTACATTCCATTCTCACTATGATAATTAGGGTCATCAAGACATCTGGTGATTGGGGGGGGAGGTGTTAAAATATGCCCTTTTTAAGTAAGGATGTGTATCCCCAGGTATTGGATAACTTGCTATTCCAATCATTATCTATATGCAGCTGCAAGAATATATATTATGTATTTTATCTTATGTGCCATGGCATGCAAAAACAGAGATATCTACAAGGTTACACAGTGATCCTATTCATTTCTGCCAACTGGAAGATGTCATGCTACAGGGGTCAGAATAGCCAACCAAGGAATTGAAGCTATGCTAGGCATTTAGAACAGGCAACTCAGATTGCACTGGGCCTCCAAGAATTATAATGAAATGCATAGTCCCCAAGTTTACATCAGATATATAACAAACCATACAAAGCAGTTAGTCATTCGGGGTATGTTTGCACTAGAAAAAGTCGTCAACTTTGTTAAGATGACTTAAAGCCGACTTTATTAAGTCAACTTAACAAAGTGGACTAAGTCGACTTAATTGTCAACTTAGTCCACTAATAAAGTCGACTTAAGGGTTACTCACCGTCCACACCGTCCTTAAGTCGACTTAAGGAGTCGACTTAAGTCTTAATTCGACCTAATAGGATGACTATGAGCCACCAAAGTGATGTGGCCGTGAAAAAAGCTAATGCAGTTCTAGGATGTATCAGGAGAGGTATTTCAAGTAGAGACAGGGAGGTGTTAGTGCTGCTGTACAAGGCATTGGTGAGACCCCATCTGGAATATTGTGTGCAGTTCTGGTCCCCCATGTTTAAAAAGGATGAATTCCAATTGGAACAGGTGCAGAGAAGGGCTACAAGGATGGTCTGTGGAATGGAAAACCTGCCCTATGAGTGGAGACTCAAGACGCTTGGCTTGTTTAGCCTAACCACAAGAAGGCTGAGGGGGGATATGATTGCTCTCTATAAATACATCAGAGGGATTAACATCAGGGAGGGTGAGGAATTATTTGAGTACAGCACCAATGTGGACACCAGAACAAATAGTTATAAACTGTCCATCAAGAAATTTAGGCTTGAAATTAGACGCAGGTTTCTAACCATTAGAGGAGTAAAGTTCTGGAATAGCCTTCCAAGGGGAGTTGTGGGAGCAAAAACCATAACTGCTTTCAAAACTGAGCTTGATAAATTTATGGAGGGGATGGTATGATTACCCTATTTTGGAAATTGACTGATATTGGGCTACGTATGCTGGATATACAAGTGGCCTAAGAGGGGAGAGTATGTGGGGTGGGTTCCGAGTTATTACAGAGAATTGTTTCTTGGGTAACTGGCTGTTGAGACTTGCCCACATGCTCAGGGTTTAACTGATTAACATATTTGCAGTCGGGAAGGAATTTTCCCCCAGGGCTGATTGGCCTGGGCTCTGGGGGTTTTTCGCCTTCCTCTATAGCACAGGGCATGGTTCACCTACGTGTGAATTCTCTGTATCTTAAAGTCCCTAAGCCATGATTTAAGGAGATAAATAACTCAGTCATAGGTTGGTGGCCTATTGCTGGAGTGGGTAGGTGAGGTCTTGAGGCCTGTATTTTGCAGGAGGTCAGACTAGATGATCGTACTGGTCCCTTCTGACCTTTAAAGTCTATGAGTCTAATGGGTGGTTGTTATTAAGTCGAATTAAGCTTTCATTAAGTTGACTTAATGAAAGTCAGGTGTAGACAGGGAGCAATTTAAGTCTTAAGTCAACGTAAATTGCTAGTGTAGACATACCCTATGTGTGTTGCAGCTAAATGAACACCGAAGATAAATAATCAATTACAAACTACAGATCTGCATTATAGGGAATGTTGTGAATACAGATGAAGACATAAAGGTCATTACAGGAAATCTTCTGAGTCATGGGACCACTCATCTGGGAACAATACTGCTACTCTTCCTTTAACAGTCTTCACAGATGACCAGATATATTTCTATTGGATTTTGGCAGTGAGTCTATGCAAAACATAGGAAAATTGGATGGATATTTATTTTAAGGGCTAAGTTATGAGCGTTGATACGCAAAAAGAAGAGTATATGAATGGTGTATGCAGCTGGTCATCTGTGTGTCTTAGGAGTCATGTGACCAAATAATTTTAGTACAGTTTTCTCTGCATATGGATTTTCTCCACAGAATTCCTCACATCTTGATAGCCAGAATGTAAGTAATGGGGAGTGCCCCCCATCCCTGGGGGGGGGGGGGGAACTGTGAACATGCTTTAAGGGCTCAACATTGGGAGAAAAAAAAATCAAGTATCATGGATGTTGTAAAATTTGACCCTTGCATTTCAACACAATCTGGTTTGAAGCGAACAAGGCAAGCTCTAGGGACATGAATCTTGGAGCTTGTCTTGATCAAGTATATACCTGACCCACTCCATAATGAATAGTGTCTCTACATTTTTCTACTTAGTCTATGGGGGGGGGGGAATAGAATAAAAATAGGGTTAAATTGTGCTGCCTTTATTTGGGCTGGGTTCAGTTTACTTGTTAGGAAGTCCCACTGGATTTCAAGGGGTTATTTGCAAAATAAGGGGCTGCTCAGTCAGGATAAGGGTGGCTGTCTGGCTTTTGGGGAATAGGGTTTATAGTGAATAATTTAAATCAATCAAGTTTTGAATGAAATACATTTTACAATTGGAATCCATCAAACTGTGCAAGTAAATTAGATCTGGATTTCAATAGCTTTATCCCTCTCCTCACCTTCCAAAAGGGTGCATTTTGGTTTTTGCTGACCTATAGGTATTTTTTTTTCTTGTAAATGGAACCTGTGTGAAGGGGCAGAAGCAGCAGCTGATGATACTGCATGATCGGTTATGAGCAGTGCTCCACTTAACAATGCTTCTCATTTCTCATTTGCATTCACACAGGACAGAATTCTGTAGAAAATTTTCACTGTACATTTTAGAGTTCTTTCATCTTTTCTGTGGGGGAAGGGAGGAGGAAGAAGGAAAAATAAAGTTGATCCCTCAAGTTGCTGACACTTTCGCTTCCTAAAGAAACATTCACCAGTGAGTGGATTTTCACATTAGAATCCCAGTAGGGACTTCACATCTTGTAAATGCTTCAGTTTAACAGATATATAAAAAAAGTGAACCCTATTCTTCTCTACAGAACAAAACTGTCTCTCAGATGTTTTAGAAGCTGGTTTGATCTCTTTAGTCTGTATAGATAATGATTCTAAGGAACACTAACCAATCCCAAATGCAGCTTCTCTGACCTGGCATTGAGCAGTAGAACACCTATGCAGTCTGTCTTTTTTTTTTTTTTTTTTTTTTAACTCTTTAGAGTCTGACTACTACTTTTCCCTCTGACGTTGGAGCAAACTTTCTCCTTCTCAGCTCATTCTTAAAATGAAGCACATAAATGTAGCATTATACATCTGTGGTCAAACCTGAACTGGGACATGGTAAAAAAAAAGGAGCCAAGTCGACTTAAGCCAGTGGAGACGTGGAATAGTGCCTAGTTGTACCTTTTTAAGTTGACTTAAAACGTTAAATCGACTTCAGTCTAAAAAGGGGCCACATCTACCCTTGAAAAGTTGTCAACTTTTGTTAAGTCGACTTAATAAGGTCGACTTTAAGTCTACTTCATAAAGTCGACCTAACTTTTCAAGTGTAGACATAGGCCCTTTGAGGAGTGGGATTTATGCCCTATTCATTCCCTTTCCTACTAGCTAGTTTAGGCAATTCCCTGCTCTGTATGCCAAGTTCTGAGAATCTCTTTGTTAGGTCTAATGCCCCCTGCATTATATAGGCAGCATAGCTCAGGGTGTGAATTCCAGTAAGCAGCTGGGTGACTAAAGATTCAGCTATACTGCACCCATCTTTCAGCAATGAGTAAGAGCTCTAATGGGCGGATAAATAGCAGTGTAGATTGTGAGGCATGTCTTATGCGAGTCGAGATGTGTTGGGTTCTAGTAGTCAAAGCCAGGCTTCCCATCTACATTGCTGACTTTAGCAGTGATACACTACACTGCTATCTCTGCTACTGGAGACTTTCCCATCTGCAGAAGAAAGCTCTAGCAGTAGGGAAAACTCTGGCAGCTCCCTGCTGTCAGAGACCTTTCCGTTCACAGGAAAGGGCTTGGGCAGTTCCCCACTGATGGAGCCCTTCCTTGCCAAGTGGAGAATAGGCTCTGGCAGAAGAGACCTGCTGAAATCTTTCCCCGCTGCCTCTCCTCTTCCAAAGCCTTCCATTAACATGTCCTATACTCTACAGTGCGGCTGCAATGCCCTTTTCACTGTGGCATGTAGCTAGATATGCACTATATGCCACTACCAGGTGTATGGTGTAGAGAGCCTAACATTTAATGAATAAATTCCCCCTTGTGAATTTAGCCTTTGGATGTGATTTTGGCCTGTATCATATCTGCATACTAGTTTTCTTTCTAGAAGACTGTTTTTAATTCCATGATTTTTGAGAATTTTCTGTCTTGGAATCACAGGATTTAGCCATTTCATTTTTGAAAAATCCTTAACTTCTACAATCAATTCATTTCTGTTAGTTCTCTTAAATCTTTTGCCAGTTTAGTCAATTCAATAGATCAAGGAGGATGAATATCTTCTAACTGTTTCATGAATACTTGAGCCAATTCAATTATTTTTCTAGATTCCTCTCTCCCCTCCCCTTGACTAGCAACAGGAAAATGTCTCAAACAAAAAAAAGAAGACGACATTCCCAAGGGACATATATGAAGGTATGCTAAGGAGTTATAATTTCTGGAGCTTCATCTTTGATTTATCCTTTACCAGACTCCTTTTTAAGCTATTCTGTATTTTTAGATTTGGACATTTTGGAGTAACTGCTTTTTATTTGATCCTTTAGAGTGCTAATAATCATACCATGAATTAAACTTCAGAGTCACTAAGGAGAATGTATTTAAGAATAGCTCACTTAAGAGTGGAACAACTGCAGCACCATCTATTTCCAATAATGACTGATTTTGCCATCAGATGAGAAGTGGGCCTGTTGACTATCAAGATATTGAAGGGGGAAAATATAAGAGCTGACTCTGTAGTTCTTCCCCATGTAAAGCACTCACTGATTCTAATGGTCACTACTTGTGTGGGTGGCTTCCAAGATCAGATCTGTGGTCCTCTTCAGTCATGTACATTAGGAAGTGCAGTTTTGGGAACAGAAACTGGTACACTTATTAGACTGTAGGACTGGAGAAAAAAAATATTGCTTTTATACCCAGTCCTTCCCCTTACTTACTGCTGTTGAGCATATCAATTAATCTCCCTTTCCTCATGGTTATTTGCTGAACATACAGGGCTAATTAGTGGTAATTAATTATAATGTTTATAAAAGACTTTGAGGTTCTCAGGCGAAAGATCTAGAAAAAGTATACCAGCATTAATATTTCAGTCAGGGTCATTTTAATGTTTATCCATAGAAATAGAGTTTGGCAAGGAAAAAAAAGTTCTATTTGAGGCAGAATTTGGACTACAGAGTGTATATGAACACATCCCTTAACTTACACTTTCACCTTTGGATTTCTATCAAGCCATAACACTGGTTAATTACAAAGGTGTAAGAAATTTGTGATTTTCTTTTTCAAAAGTTGTGGACATGAATGTTGAATTTGCAGGCTCAGTGTGTTAAAGTTGCTTTTCAAGGTATACCTTCCAAAGCAGGGCAGCAGCACAGAAGAGATACCACTTGGCTCTTGAAGGCAAGCATGGCAGAGGAGCAGTTGAGCAAAATTTCAGTGGTGGTGCAATCCTTTGTGCCAGCTCACAATGCCACTCAGTTAAATTTGGCCTGAATATCCCTATGTGATAGAGGAACAGCCAAATCGAATTTGAATGAGTAAAGTTGCCACCTGATGAATAGGATTTCAATATTGCTCACATTTGTGACAACTATAACAAGTTTGTGTGTTAAAAGTTTTCATTTCTGCAACAAAATTGCTGACTATGAGTTATACAGCCTTATTAAGTGATGTATTAGTCCCATAAAACAGATTTAATAAATGTTACATTCTATGGATCAGATTACCAGGGCCATCCCAACCATATAGATGAACTAGGCAGCTGCCTGGGGCACCAAATTAAATGGAAGTGAATTTTTTTCTCTCTTTAATAAAAATATTAATATGTTATCTCTTATAACAGGTGGGCGCGGCGGGGGGTGCACGCCAAAGTCATAATTCACCTATGGCGCCAAAAATCCTTGGGCCGACCATGTAAATGGCTACTTGATAATTTGCGTAGTTTGGGGGAAGTAACCAGCTTGTGTAGACTGGAGCTGGCTCCAGTATCAATGTCTCACCCACACTCTTGCTTCAGATGCCTACTGGTAGAAAGAGAGACCATGGTGGGAGTGAGGAGGCTGATGCATGAACCAACTCTGTCACTGACCATTTTTAAATCAAGATTGGACATTTATTCTAAAAGATATACTTTAAGAACTGTTCTGGAAAAAGTCTACGGCCTACAAGAGATCAGATGAGATTATCATAAAAGTCCCTTCTGGCATTAAATCTATGAATTTATGGTGGAGGTGGGGCAGAAATTTTCTAGGCAGCTCTAACTTATGCCAGAGCCAGGGCTGGTGAGCCAGATGGACTCTCAGAACTAGAACTCCTTGATGTTTCCTGCCTGCACTGAGCAGACCTTTGCTATAAAGGAGGACTAAGCCTCATGTAAGCAATGTGGATGTGGCCGTGTTGCTCCCAGGATATTAGAGAAACAAGATGGGTGAGATAATGTCTTTTATGGTATCAACCTTTGTTGGTGAGAGAGAGAAGTTTTCAAGCTACACAGAGCTCTTCTTCAGGTCAGGGAGAGGTACTCAGAGTGTCACAGATGAATATAAGGTAAAATAGATTGTTTAGCTTAAGGAGTTAACACGGATATCAAGGGACCATTTGAGGTGAAGTGGCCTCCTTGAAATATGTGTTTACTTATGCTAAGCAGTCTGCTCCACATTCTGTTTAGCTGTGATGCACTGAATACGTTTCCCAGACCCAAAGAAGAGCTCTGTGTAAGCTAGAAAGCTAGTTTCTCTCTCGAACAGAATTTGGTCCAATTTAAAAATAAAAAAAAAAAAAAATCACTCACCTACTACCTCTAAAAAGTCCCATGTACTAATATGTGTTTTTACTACCTTCCTTTCTTCCTCTGTAAAGTTCTTGCACAGAAAAGATGGACCTGTTTTGTTTTTTGTTTTTTTTCCCCTACAAAGTGGGAAATTCATAGGTGTATTATTAGTGGTAATATTTGCATGACATTAGCAACCAGGGATTTTTTTCCCTATCTCTAAAAGGAAGAAGGTATAAAGGGCAGAATTAGGATGTTTTGGAATAGTTGCCTAACTGAAGTTCTTTTATTATTTATAATTTTTATGATGTAACACTGCCTAGAGGTCCCAATTAGAAATTATAGCTTCATCATGCTAGGCACCATGAAAACTAATATAATGAAGGTAGTCTTTTTGTCCCCACTAATTATCTTTACCTGATCTAGAAGTCAATATCACTTGTATTGTATCTCTCTCTCTCTCTCTATATATATAT
>ML685756.1:20428381-20544411 GCA_007922175.1 Pelusios castaneus | reverse complement strand
CTTTAGGATCCACTGGTAGCAATTTATTGCAAACTGGCTACTTGCAACAAATTGCTTCACTTAGAATCATTAAACTATATGCTATTGTAGCTTTATGTAGTTAAAGAGCACTCAGGGATGTTGTGCTTTATGAAGGATTTTAGACCATATTGTATTAGGGATTATTAGCTACATCAATAAAATGATACTTTGTTTTGGAAAGAATACTGCCTATGTCAATTACTTTATTGGAAAGTTATATTGATGTCCTTTAGTGCTTTTTTAATGACCCCAGCAATTTTTATCTCGGGAAGAACAAACTAAGGGGGCAATAGGCATGGTATTATAGCAACATCCCAAAATTCATTTGGGGTAACAAATAGAGCTATGGAAATTCACCTACTATACAGTTAAATGCCCAAAGCAACTCTGTCATTTCCAGCCATGAACCATAGCATTATTGTTTTAAGTCTGGACACATTTGTGACATAAATCTTTGACATGATTTTTTTTTATTTTTTTTAAGCTAAGTATTCCTTCCCACTTGGTAGACAAATCAACATAAACACAGGAAACTAGTCTGAGACATTCCTATTCCCAATTGTGTATTTGGCTGAGAGATGCAATTGATTTTTTTCCACTTGAAAACTATTGTGCCTTTACAAACTAGTCTAGTCTTCTAACCGCAATTCTGATAAAACCTACATTTTATTCCTGAATCCCAGTGACAACAAGGATTTAGAGGCAGCACTCTTCAATGCAGATCCACACAGGGACTTGGGTGCCTAAATGTTCATTGTAAAAGTACACTAGATGTCTGCATTTCTGCCTCTGCACATGCATGCAACATCTTACTCGTGGCACTTGGATGTCTGTCTCACTGTATTGTAGTAACTTGGTTGGAATGAAGGGCCTGAACAGCTAAAGATGTTATGACCCTGAAACTATTCAGCAATAAATAGTGTTCAAGAAGATTCAGAGTTTGGTATACAAGACCTCAATCTGCTTAATACTGTTGCAAGCACATTATTTTTTAAACATTTTATTTTTAATTGAAGATGCAGTGAAATAAAAAGTTAAACATTTGAAATAGAAACTATCAAGTAAGGCTTTTTTTTTTTTAAGCTATACCAAGTTTCTTCTCCCTTTACCCACAGAAAATCTTTAGGAGGAATTCATTGTACCTTGTTGAAAAGTATTAAATCTTACCAGAATAATGATTGTTGATTTTAGTTTTTTGTTGGTTTTTTTTTGTTTTTGGGGGGTGGAGAGGGGGGGAGGAGTGAGAGGAATAATTGAGATGGACCAGAGTTGCTGCTGTTGAAGTCAAATCCCATTTCTTAGAAGACAAACACCCACAAGAGAAAAATTAAGTAAAGACAGAAAATGCAGCTTCTATCTTTTGGGTTGTCTGTCACGTACAACCTTCCTGCTGGAAAAACAGATAAAGCACATGGTTTTATTACCTACTCTAAAAACTGGCAAATTTGTACCCCCACCAAGATGTTTAAGGCTTTTTTTTTTTTTGCGCTATCTTTCTGGGCAGAGGCTTAGAGCAGTAATGCAAAATATACTGTCTAAGACAGACTCTTATTAGACAAAAGGAAAATGAGAGGAATAGAAAAGAAAAGAAAGAGAAAGGAAAAGAAAATAAGAGGAAGAGAATTAAGAGGTGACTAAATTTTACATCCCAGAAGGTGTTTTGTCAGTCAGAGCCAGAGGAAGTAGCAATGCTTTTTGGGTGTCTCTTTCTGGCTCAGATACCTTCCAGGATATTATATTAGTAGGCCTTTGTTGTTTGGATTAATTGAGCATTTCTCTCCTTTTCCCATCAACATTTCTTTTTACAGATTATTGTGAAATTTTAGAAACTTTCACTCTTTACAGTTAAGCTTGCAGCTGTGGTAAATTTGTAAGCCCAATTATTACACCACAACCCACTATCCTATCTCTCCTGAGTATATCTGCTTGACTGGGGACATACAAAATTAGGACGAGGCAAAGGAAGCTGGTTGTATCTCTATTTTCAGTTTTGGGGTTACAGCACTCACTGAGGATTTGGGAGACCTGGGTTGAATTCTTTGTTCTCAATGAATAGGTTAGAAAGATTTGGTCAAGAGAACACCCAAAACCATGAACCATGGGATATTCTGATATGGATGTCTATTTTTTTTTCCTCTCCGGATGAAGCTATTTCACTTTGGATAAATAACTAAATAGTCATTGAAGAAGGCAGACTGGACTCTGGTCTCCCAGGTGAATACTCTAAATACAGGTGATAAATCATTCTCTTTTTCCATCCTAATGACTAAGTTTCAGTCCAGAGTCGAACAGCTTCAATGGACAGATACTACAATATTATACAGACCTTAAATCTTCTGGCAGACACTAAAAATATGAAATAGGTACATAAAATAAGATCCACAAAAACACTGTGCATTACCTGTAACATGCACTTGTCAGTTCAGGGAATGGGAAAATAGATAGTTCTTTAAATTTTTCAATGAAAGTTTCTCTAATACTGTTTCCTATATGCAACACTATTAATCATCTCAGTGAACTATTTTTGAGGGAGTAAAAGAAACCTTACTGTGTGCACCCTGATTATAGCACAAGCTACTGTCTTCTAGGTTTAATTAGATTTTGTTTTTCTTTTCCAAATACTAGTGTGTGTGTGTGTGTGTGTGTGTGTGTGTGTGTGTGTGTGTGTGTAAAATTATGTAAAACAAGTATGTGCTCATTTGTTCTTATGTTTTTTACATCTTGGCATGCCCAAGTCTCCAGAGTATTTTGTATATAGAATTGTAAACGAAAAGAAACTTGCTATTGACAAAACTTTTTACATGAAATGTTGCAGACTATAAAAGCCTTTCATTATACATCGCATATATATTCTCTAAGGAATGAAATGCAAATGCATTAGAAAGAAGCCCAGTTCTTTTGGGAAAGAAACTAATGCAGCTTGTCATAACACTTTCCTAACTAGTTACTTATACTAATGAGCTAACTCTGTGATTTTACAATGCTCCAGCTTGTTGCAGTGTTTTTGTTTTTGTTTTTTGTTTTTGTTTTGTTTTTAAGAAGCAGAAGACATATAGTGAACAGGAAAAGGTTTAAAAGGATTTAAAAAGTTTGATAGTAAAATGAGCAAATGGGAACTATAAGGCAGTCAGTTTAGCTTCAGCTTTTTAATTACTGTGATGTAATATGGTTTATAATTTTAAATTTGGGAAGCTTGAGCCACTCAGCCATGGCTGGTCATAACTGTGCTAAATTAAGCACAGAAACAAGTGTTCTCCACAGTGTAGTGATGACTAATTCTTTATATATAATTCATTGTCCTTTCTTAAGTCAGATACTCTCTCTCATTAAGGACTAGAATATGACAAGGTGAGAACATGCCAGTTTCTGTTATGGTTCTTGTTTTATGTATTTCTCAAGGAAACTATTAAAACTTTTTCCCTTGAAAAATAACCGCATTTTAAAATTTAGAGTACATCATTCCCTTTTCCACCATTAGAACTACACATGGAAATTTCATTCAGTTCATCAGGATTTTTGTGCAAAATCCAATAAGTGTGTATGGCCCATTGATTTTACTGACCCAAATTTGCTTCTGCTGTCATTCCACTGATTTCAGGAGGCAGGACATCTTTCTTTTGAGGCTTATATGGCTTTGTATCAGGAAAAAGTTCAGGTCAATGGAATTTGTATGGCTAAATTCCCTACTCAATCTTGAAGTTCTCAACCTATACTTTTTTTCTGACTGAGAGGGGAGTTCTTAGAGAATTTCATGTTCTAAGGATACTTCTGGATTTCCTGTCTCATTATGCCTGAAGTCTCAAATTGGTGCAGTGTCCAGACATGCCTTTACAACCTATGCTTGATGTGATGATTGCAACTCTTTCTCTCTAGTCTAAAACTGAGCATTCTCATTTTAGGTCTTTCTGACCTCCAGATTGCAGAACACTATACCAGATACTGTATGGGACTACACTTGATGACCACTTGAAATCTGCAGATGGCACCAAATCTAGCAGCTTTCTTACTGTATGACATTAATCACATGAATATTACACCAGTGCTCCCAAAACTGCACTGGAGCTCTCTTTTCACTTCGGTGAGCATCACAAAAGTGTCCATATTGTGTCAGACCAATGGTCCATCTAGCTCAGTATACTGTTTACCTACAGTGACCAATGCCAGGTACTTCAGAAGGAGTGAGCAGACCAGATAATCATCAAATGATCCGCTCCTGATGTTAATTCCCACTTTCTGGCAAACAGAACTTGGGAATACGAGTATGGTTCTGCAGTCTTGCTAAACCCTGGTTAATAGTCATTGATGGACCTGTCCTCTCTGAATTTATTTAGTTCTCTTTTGAGCCTTCTTATTGTCTTGGTCATCACAATATCCTCTGGCAAAGAGTTCGGAAGGTTGACCATATGTTGTGTGAAGAATAACTTCCTATTATTCATTTAAAACCTGCTGCCTATTATTTTTATTGGTGACCCCCTATTTCTTGTGTTATGAGCAGGGAATTACACTTCATTTACTTTCTCCACATGATTCTATGAACCATTATCATATTTGCCCTTCATTGTCTCTTTTCTAAGCTGAAAATTCCCACTTTTACTAATCTCTCCACATATAGAAGCTGTTCCATACTCCTAATCATTTTTGTTGCCTTTCTCTGTACCTTTTCTGATTTCAGTATAACTTTTATTGAAATGGGGCAAACAAATCTGTATGCAATAATGAAGATGTGGGTGTACCATGGATTTACAAAGAGGTAATATGATGTTTTCTGTCTTTAGCTATACCTTCCTAATGATTCCTAACATTTTGTTAGCCTTGACTGCCACTGCATATTGAGTGAATGATTTGGATGTTTAAGAGAACTATCCATAATGACTCCAAAATCACTTTCTTGAGGGACGTCATCATTTTATATGTATAGTCAGGGTAACATTGAATTTCATCTGCCATTCTCTTGCCCTGTCATCCAGTTTTGTGGCATCCCTTTGTAACTCTTCAAAGTCATCTTTGGTCTTAATTATCCTGAGTAGTTTGGTATCATTTGCAAATTTTGCTACTTCACTACTTACCCCTTTTTCCAGTTCATCTATAAATACATTGAATAATACTGGTCCCAGTTCAGTCCCTTGGGTAATACCACTATTTACCTCTCTCCAGTCTGAAAAATGACCATTTATTCCTACCCTTTGTTTCCTATTTTAACCAGTTTTATCCTATATCAAAATATTGATAATATTGCTCTATGGAGCCCTACAAGTACATTGTTTAAGACCCAGATACATAAGACACCACATTTTTCTTTGTTCAGTAGTTGACTTTAAGCTACAATGACCTCTGTATTTGAATATTTGAGAATTGTTAACAGGAAATTCTTAATGAAGGGCTCTCAAAATTTGAATTAGTTATACCATTTATCTTCAGACAAATCTTATGATCCTCATGGTATTGTGAAAGGCTACATATTCATTTAACATTTAACTTATTTAATGCTAAAACATTGCTTTTGGCTTCCTATTAACAATGTAGTACAAACAATTTTATGTTAATTGTTTTGTAGTTTTCACAGTTTGATAAATAATAAAGGAAATGCCACCCTCCTCATTATCACCTCTTCAATGTTTTGGCTAGATATGAGTTTAGAAGGCCATGTCCAAAATAACATCTATGAAAGTTATCATGTGATGGTTGGGAAGCATCATTCATGAGAAGGCTCATATTTTCTTATGTCTCAAGATACTATAATAGCTGTGTTGATCTTAGCTGTACTGGTTCCAGGGTACTAGAGACTTAAGGTGTGAGAGATAAAATCTTTTATTGGACTAACATCTGTTGGTGTGAGAGACAATCTTTCAAGCTACACAAACATCTTTAAATCTGGGAAAATTATTTAGAATGTTACAGCTAAATAGAAGATTGAACACATAGTTTAGCATAAGCAATTAGCACATATACTAAGGGACCATTCAAGATAGTGACCTGCTTATATTTCCATTTTCGTATAACAAAAAGGCAGGGCTATTGGGCTAAAGGTTGTTGTAGTAAGTGATAAACCCAGTGTCTTTGATAAGACGGTGGTTTTTAGTGTCTTTGTCTTTTGAAAGTATTGTGCAGCTTTCCTATACAGATGTGGACTAATAGGTTAGAAATAAAGTGATGACTTATTGAAAAGTGTTCACCCACACATGATGGTGGTGTTTTTCATCTTTTATTGTTTTCCTGTGTGAATTCATTTGAAAGCATAGTGACTGTCTAGTTTCGCCCACATTGTAGTTATACGTGCATTTAGTGCACTGGGTTTGATATACCCCATGTTGTTACAGTCACGTATAGGATTCTTGGATCTTGAAAGGTGTGCTGTGGGGGTTGGGAGGTTTTGATCATTGTAACAGTGGATATGTCTGTAGGTTTTTTCATCTGTTGTTTTGGCAGATTCTGGTGCAACTTTGACTTGGTGTGTCCTGGTCTGTGGGGAACTTGCTTCTAATGATGAAGTTGAAGAGGTTAACAGACAAATGATTAAGTGGCTCTGAAGAAGAGTTCTATGTAACTAGAAAGCTTTTCTTTCTCTCCAATAGAAGTTGATCCAATAGAAGATAGTACTTCATCCTCATCCTCTCTGTCCTGACAAATAAGTATCATCCTTGCAGGACCCAGACTCTTTTCTTACACACCTCATTTAGTTCTATCAAAAAAAATTTAAAAAGGCAAATTTATTTTTTTCTGTTTATTATTCATCTTTTTTATTTCACATGCAGAATAAAAAAAAAAGTATTTTGTATTATATGTTCTTGGAACTACTTGCACATAACTGATACCTTTATTTGATTCAATTTAATATTAATAAGAATAAAAATGTGGGATACATATTTTAATAAAAATGGCATGACTTGCTAGGATTTGTAGTGTCCTTCATAACAGAAAAAAATAGAATTGCATTTAATTAATATTAATATTAGGCTATTGATTGAGGACACTGGACAAAGATAAAACCTGTAGTTCTTGCTAGCTCCTTAGCTCTGAAAGTAACTGTGCTGCCTAGGGTTATTCGAGTCTGAACTAAGCAGTCATGGAAAGTTCTAATGAGTAGGCTCAATTCTCTGCTACTTCTTTGTCTCTCCAGCACCACTGGAGGACAAATTGCACTCTCATGAGCAAGTATGATCTTCTGTGTTATTCATCTCTGAGAACATCAACACTGTCTTGTAGGTTGCTAGCCAATGGGGAAAGCTTTACTTTCAAGTCAGAGCTCCAGAAGAACTTTGCTGAAGAAGGCTGCCTGGAAGATAGGCTGATTCAATCCAGGCCTTTGTAACCTTGCCTGTCTCACCTCTTAGCTGGTGCCACAGGCTCCTTGTGGTGAACTGGTAGTTGAATTCAACAAACTCTATTACAACACTCTGATAGGTGAATTTTCAACAGAAAAGGCTAGGACTGAATAAAGTTCAAAATCATTTGGAAGATTTTGTGAAACTTAACTTTTGTTGAGCAAAACAGAAAATCATTAGCACTTTGATTGTTGCACCAGCCAAGACCAGGCACCCAGTCTATTAGGTAACAGATGAAAACATGAATAGAGTTGAACGGATTTTTCTCATTCACTGACAATTCAAGGGAAAAAAAATGTTTGGGGCTCAGTCGAAATGACATACATTTTTAATTTTCAAAGAATCAGGACAGAAAAACACAAAGGTATTTTGTTCAGCTTGAAATGAAGTGTTTTGTTTTAGAGTTCATTTAGCCCTAGGATTTTCCTAAAGCTAAATGAAGTCCAAAATCTTTATCTGTGTGGACTACTTCTGTGCTAGACTTATAACACACATTATATCCTTTGTCGGATCCTGTCTACACAAGACTCTTTATAATAGATGCTGTCTTTTGTTCTTAGAGGTAGGGAAATATTTTGACCAACATATTACTGTTGGTGATCTATATCTATATCTATGTATAATTTGTTCACATTGAAACTTTTCATAAATTTATACCAATTTTGCAGATTTATTTCTGTAAAAATTCAAAAATCCTAAAAACACTGAACAAATCAAAATGTTTAATTCTGATATTTTTAAATGAAATGTTTTTCATTTCAAAATATCCTTTAATTTTATTTTAAAATGTTTTAAAATGTAAACTAAGTTTAAAATTGAAACAAAACATTTCACTTCAAATGGAACAATACATGTTTGTGGTTTTCTGTCCTGATTAATTGAAAATTAAAAATGTATATAATTTTGGTTAAACCCCAAACACTTTTCCCCTGGACTTGTCAGTGAATGGGAAAAATCCATTCAACTCTATTCATGTGTTTGTCTATTACCTATTAGAGTGGGTGCCCAGATGTGGCTGGTGTACTAATCAAGGTACTATTACAAAACAAAAAGTAAATAACAATATGCACATACATGTAAAGTAATACATGAAAGAATTGGCATTCAAAGTAAGAAAAAAAACACTAAAACAAAAACCAGCAGGTACCATAAAGTGGTATTTTAATCATTTCCAGTTCTAATTATTAAAATATCTCAGATATCTGTGTGTGGTAGCTGCTGGTAAACATGAACCTTCTAATGGTGACCACTGCATGCTGCTTTTATCATCAGGAAAGGACTATATTAAAAAGTGCCGGTGCTTACTGTAGTTATGCTGTATGATTTACTGTAACTTATTTTATAAAATATTGTCAGAAAAAAAGGAAAAGATGGCAAGGTTGTTCAGGAAGTCCATTATGTATTTTGTATCTAGTGGTACCCATCCCAATTGAAGTACTTCTGACAGAATTTATTAGTAGTAAATAATCTTTATGGATTCTCTGAAGAATGCTTAATGTTCGCTATACTCTCAGTTTTTCCTCTGGAGGATAAGCACAGATGAGCTCACAAGTTTCGCATTATCTGTAAAACATTAGTCATAGACAGCTTATGTATTAATGCGCAGCTTGTAGTTAATCACTTATGTGTTGATGAGTAGATGTCAGTTCAAACACTTAGGATTACTACCGTGGTCTCCAGCAGAGGCTATTTATAGACACAGTTTGTCTGACCAGTCAAGGAGATGTAACTGTTGCTCACTGAAGAGGGAGGGAAAAAGAAAACAAAACACCTCACAATAAAGCTTTTATTATTATTTTTATTTTAAATAACTCTCTGGCCTCTAGGTGACACTGTATACTAAATGCTATACTCAGTCACTGAGCCAAAGCCCAATTCCATCATTTTTTCCCTTGTAATTAATGGCAGTTGATCTCTATTCACAGGTATATAGGTAGAATAAACATCAGTAATCCTGACTGAAGCATACAGAAGAACTTTAACACTGATGAAAAAATAAAAGGTCTTAAAGTTAAAGGCTAAGTCCATTGTGAGAAACGGCAGATCATTGTAACTGGAGTGCTTATTTATAGCTGCAGCAATGAGCCTGAGAGTACAGTATTTCATGCTTTGGTTGACATTTCCCCAAAGTGTCTGGGTCTGAGGCTGGAGCGAAGGTCTCAAAGCATTGCCATTTAAGTTGTGTTCACCACCTCTAACTCGGCTGTAAAAATTCATTCCGAGACAAAACCTGGAATTCAAAAGTAGAGCTGTTGTGCAAGTATTTAAAATTCATTTGAAAAACAAAACAGTTTGATCAGTATTTTTAGTATCTGGTCAGTATTTTTAGATACAAGAGGAGGGGAAAGTACTGAAAGGAACATTAAGATATTGGATGATTCCATGAACCAAAAATAGCTTTAAAAAAAAAAAAGTGTGGACTTTGCCTGTTTCCCTGTAAGAGCCAAGATGTTTTTCAGCTGCATGACAAATGAAGCTAGGTGATGCAAAGCACGCTTAAGAGTATTTCCTCATGTACTTCTATCTGGCAGATAGTGACGGATTGCAGGGGCCGACATTTTACTACCATTAGTGGGTAACTTCCTGGGACAACAATCTATCAGTTGGGAAGAGTGTTTGCACCATATAATATCAGTGACATCATAAGAAAAGATACCACAAATGACAGGATTGGTTGAAACTCTCACAAGAGAGTACTTGTAGTTCTGGTTGAGAGCATTGTGAGATGAGCAGAGTAGGGTTAAGGAAAGCAGAGAGAAGAAATTTCCCCGAACCTGAAAAAATAGGCAACAATTATTGGATTAGTTCCAAAGGGGTAGCCGTGTTAGTCTAGTTCAAGACTCCTTGATTATTGGATTAGTATGGAATATAGTGTTGGGTTATATTATGCAGTGTTAGGAAGTATCAGTTTATGGAAATGAAAATAAAATCCTTCAAAAATCCCTAAAAATCCATATTTTGGATTGTTAAGTTTATTATATAAGGCAATAGCTAGAGCTAGAGAGAGTTATATCTCATGTAGATCTCCGAGACTAACATATAATTAAGTAGTTAGAATCCCAGACCTAAACTGGAGGGTTGGAAATAGCGGATTTAGATATCTAGCTTAAATCTAGATTCAAATCTCCTTTCTTATAATGGAGCAAACTAACTTCCCTAGTTCAAATTCTGGGATCTGTGGGGGAAGAGACACTCAAGCTCAGAACTGCACTGATCAAAGTCTCGGCATACACATAGGAATTGAGCTCTTAGGTACGTTGATATGCTTTATTTACCTCATTGAAATAAACCTAATCCCAAAATGTTTTTCCTCTTCCCTTGAAAAAGATGGTTAGCTATTTTAAAATATATAGCAAGACAATATAGAATTTGGTATAGGACTGCTTTTATATATAGATAGATAGATAGATAGATAGATAGATAGATAGATAGATAGATAGATAGATAGATAGATAGATATATGGCTATATATTTTAAAATAGCTAACCATCTTTTATATAATGAATTCTGAGTCAGAGATAATTTGGTGGCTGATGACTGAGATGCTGGTTCCAACTGCAAAATGACTGAACTTCATTTTTTTTTAAATGTGACTTTAATGAGAAAAATAAAGCAGAAAGGTTTTGGGCAGTTAGAAAGTAATATGAAGACCTCTTAAAATATATTGTTCAAAGAGATAAATTAATCCTTGGAAAATATGAACGTATATACATTAGCAGGTCTGGTTGACATGCATCCTACAGTGCTAAGGACATTGGGTAATGATCATGCCAAGACACTGTCAAATATGTTTTAAAAGTCACAGAGAAGTAGGAATGTATCACCAGGCTAAAAAGGGGGGAAAGTTATAACAATGACTTCAAAGAATGAAAGGAAAATGACTATGCCAATCACTGTCCAATAATTTTACCTTTGATTCCAGGAAAAACAATGGAACAAATATTAGCAGAAAAATCTGAAAAACATCTTCAGGATAACAGAAGCAATGAACCTGGAGCAATAAGTAAATAGTTTTATAAAGAATTAACATGCCAGATAAACTTCATTGGTTGTTTGGCTAAAATAAACAAAAATTGGCTTAGAAAGGAATTCAGTAGGTGTGATATATATCAATTTTTAGGGAAGCCTTTGTTACAATTTCAGGAAATCTGAATAAAAGTTAATTTATATCAGCTAGGATATAGACATTAACATCTATTCTCATGGGCTTAATTTGGTCAATGAGATAGTCATGTTTGCAAATGGAAATCAAAGGGTTAAATTAATATATGGACTTGGAAGAGATGTCTAGTAGGTTCTACAAGAACTTTTGTTTCTCATTTATTATCTTTTCAATGATCGAAAAGAGGAAGAAACCACTAATTCACTGGAATGCATGAATGATACTAAATTGAGAGGTAGTACAAATCTGTCTGAATACAAAGACGTAATAAAAAAGGACTTAGAAAGATTAGAAACATGGGCAGGAAATAATAAAATGAGATTCATCTTTGGAAAATGCAGGCTGATGCATCTGCAGGGGAAATGATACAATGGCAATGGATGATAGAAACTTGTGAAATAATGCTGGATGAGATTTGGGTTTTATAATGGGCAGTAGACTCAACATGACTTTGCAAGATACAAGATAAAATATACAGAGCAACTTCAGGAGGCATATGTCTTGATGTAGGAAATTAAGTCTCTGTCTCTGCAGCTCTATGCAGCATTTCAAGAATCCCTGTGAATTTGAATGTACTTAAACTGAGCTATTTGTTTTCTGATACCAAGTAAGTCCTGATGATTTTAAATTCCATAATATTTTATAAAGGCTTTTCCTGCTACCTATTGAAGTTTATAAAGAACTTCTGAGCACAGGAAAATGGATGAGCCTGAGAACAACACAATTAAATGTTTCCCTTCTCTTTCTGATCATATTACTTCTTACGTTTTAACTCTTCTGCTGTATTACTGGTTAACAATTTCTTTCCAGTGTTAAGACAACTGGACCTCCATAAATTCACATCCGTGGTTCTGCCCCTAGGAATGTCACAGTTATTTCCATTGTGGTGTCCCACAATGGCTTTTGCAGGGGATCTTTTCTGCTATGCTTAGGGATCCTGGACACATTCCACTCATAGTCCTCCAGGGCCCATTGAAGCATAAATGGTGTCTTGTGCTTACTCTCCACCTCATATATGAATCTGAGCCTTAAAGCATTACAGATAATAATTGATTTAGCTGGTAATGAAAGAATAAAGAATGTAGAGAGGAAACACATGCTACTGGAGACCTGAATTTATAGTCACAGCAGCCTTAGAGCAGCTTCATGGTGCCTTTGCAGTTGAGATTGGGATGGATTCTGACTACAATAAAAAAGGACATTGGCACACCTGTTGGCTTGATATCGGAAAGTATGTGTATGTGGTACATAAAGAGAGACTCAACTCCAGGCTGGAGGGAAGAGTCTTAGCTAGAACTTGTCAGGAAATTTTGACTTTTTTTTTTTTTTGCTGAGAAATGCTAATTTGTCAAATACAAAACTATTTGGAAAACTAGGGTAAGATTTGATGAATTTCCCTAAAAAAAGGGGGGGGGGAAGTCAAGGAAAAAGTTTTGAAATTGTCCAAATGTTTAATGTTATCATTTTAAAAAAAATCTGGTTTAAGGTAATTAGACTGAATTTTTTTAAAGAAAAGAAAATACAAAACTATTGTTTTGATTGGAGGTTATGAAGACTTTTTTGGTTTATAAATATTTTCCAGATTTTAATTTTTCATCCTAATGAAGATTGGGATAAAATTTCAAACTCCTTAAAATATTCACAGGAATGGAAAACCATTTCCCACCCAGCTCCATTCTCGGCTTTGCACTTTCCCCTAACTCTGTAATAAGTTAAAATCTTTTAAGAACGAAAGTCCTGTGGCACCTTAAAGACTAACAAATTTATTCAGGCATAAGTTTTCGTAGGCTGCAACTCACTTAGTCAGATGCATCGAAAGCTTATGCCTGAAGAAATTTGTTAGTCTTTAAGGTGCCATAGGACTCTCATTGTTTTTGCTATATATAGACTAGCACAGCTATCCCTCTGGAACTTATCACAATGCTTTAAGAGGTATTTGTGTTTCTTGTGGTCTGTTTTTACAGCTAACTACTTTTTCAGTGGCAGTCATAAATTTATAAAAGGATGAATTTTTATGCTGAGCTTGCTCAACTCCTTATATTGGATTGTTAGCAATAAAACTTAACTATTATAAGGAAAATCGGTTCCCTTTCACATTCTCATATTCACAAACTGAAAGTTGGGCCCTATGTCAGTCATGTAGAGAGAGGAAATGTCATTTAACACATTTTACACAGTGATGGAGGAAATCAGACAGTTTTGCTTATGCTGTAAAATTTTGAGACCAAATATGTTTGAAACAATTTTCATATACAATATTTAGAAGTCTAATATTTACTGTACATATGTTTGAAAATCTGGCCCTTTGTATCTGGGGTCAATACTAAATACTAAAGTTTTGCATTTGTCATATGAAAAGCCCATGCATGACCTTTTCACAAATGAAAATGAAAGAGAGAGGACTGTCTTGTGGTTAACAGCGTGGCCTGCATTTTAGAAGGTTAGGGTTCAATGCTTGGTTGTGTCACAGACATCCTGTGTATTTTTGGCAAGTCATTAAAGCTTTCATGGCTAAGTTTCCCATTTCAAAAATTGATCTATTAATATTTCTTTTCCCTTTCCACCGTTTTATATCTTGTTTTTATCCCTGCAACAAAGATTAGAGTATAATATTATTGTGTGTCAGAGTTGGTTCAAAAAGATTTCACAAAATTGTGTGTGAAACAATTATGCTGATATTTCATCAAAAACAAAACATTCCATCAGGTTCTATTTTAGTAGGACACTTAGATCAGTGGTTCCCAATCTTTTGGGCTCAAGGGTCACAGTTATGATTTTTACTACCTTGAAGGGCCACCAGTCCTTGCCAGCAGGAGCCCCCACCCCAACTTCAGTCAGACAGAAGGAGTTTAGTGAGGAGGCTGCCTCCTTGCTGACCTCCTGTCTCTTTGGCTGCAGCAGGGAAATTGCACATGCCCTGTAACCTGTGATCTCCACCTGGGTCCCTAGACAGTGGCTCCCTTCTGCAGCCAGGGGCCTCCCGCTGGCTTCAGCAGAGTCCCCAGCACCTATGGATATAGATGGAGTGCTTTGCTGTACTTCCTGCTATAGACTGGGAGGGGAGAACTGATCTCCAATCCCCTTGGCTGTAGCAAGGAGCCTTCACTGGTCTTTTAGCCCTGCGGAAATGAACTCCACCTGGATCCTTAGGCAACGGCTCCCTTCTGCTGCCAGCAGAAGGAGAGTCATGGTCCACTTTGAAGGCACCCATGGGCCACAGCTTGGGAACTGCTGATCTAGAGCAAGAAGCTCTAATCTCAAGTTGAATGTCTAGGTGCTACTGTAATTATAATTATGCAAACTATTCTATAGTTACCTTTGCTAACAACTTGTCATATTTTTGGCTTAGTTCTAATTTTTGTTTCCTTTCTTTACAATTCTTCTGCTCTTGTTCTGTTTAGTTCTGGGAGTTGCTTAATTAGCTGCAACTTAAATAAACTTATTTCCATGGTATTCAAAAAGAACCCAGTCGACATTGTATTTCATGAAGGCTGTCTTAGACCAAAGTTGTCTCTTGTCCACTTGGAGTACTTGTGTTCCAAATCAGGAAACATAAAAATCTTTATCTCCCCTGCCCTTCATCCTTTATTGTATTGACAAATTCAATTCTGACTTGACAGGGAAATATGACATTCTACACCATACATCTCACCTGCCTACTCATGTATAAATATGCTATACTGCCGTCCACATTCTGTAAGCCAATCCACCAACGTCAGTCTGCTTCTTGTTAATAAGTTTGTAAAAGCACAAAGACGCTAAATTAAGGTGGCACATTCAACCTTAATACTGTCATTTCCTCACTTTCTGAGTACTCGATTTTGAGACCTTAATGTTCTTTTCATGTAGGGCTCCCCCCACCCCCTGCAGTTTGTTTTTTAAAAAGCTAGTTAATTAAATGAAAACCTCAACATCATGTAGAACTATATTGACACCCATATAGTTCAGTATTAGCGTTGGAACTCTGCCACTTGAACTAACAAAGGCTATGTCTACACTGGGGAATTTAGGTCGACTTAAATAAGTCAACTTTAATAAGTTGACTTTAAGTCGACCTCATTAAGTCGACTTAGAGAGTCCACACAGGACTCCTAAGTCGACTTAAAGTGGGTCTTACTAACTCGACTTAGAGAGTCTATACTAGACTCTCTAAGTCGACTAGTTCGGTCCAGGAGAGCCAGCCCCGCACGGGGCTGGCTCTCCCGGGGACAGCAAGCCCCTGAGTGGTCCGGGGGAGAAGGGAGCGTGGAGCTCCCTTCTACCCCGACCACTCAGCTCCCTTCTGCTCGGGACTTCTCAGGTCCCAGGCAGAAAGGAAGCCTTTTAGCCGGGACTGCTCGGGTCCCGGGGAGAACTTCCCCTAGACCCGAGTGGTCCCAGCCAGGAGGAAGAGCGGGAGACCCGCGCTCCAGCTCCAGCTTAATTTACTAATGTAGATGCACCCAAAGAAATTGATAGCAGTAGCTGATTGGCCCATGCAGAAGATGACTGGCTGCTAGAGGGATCGAGAGTCTCATGTTTTGCCAGTGGGTTTCATGGATATTTGCTGATAGCACAGGAATTTTGAGACTCGGGTATCTTGGGTTCTCTTCCAGTTGCTGTGGGAGGTATGCTATAGTGCAGTGGTTTTCAAACTTTTTTCCTCAGGACCCAGTTGAAAAAAATCATGTATGCTCACAATCCAGCAATTGCATTTTTGAGCAATGCATTCCAGTCTTCTGGTATTGTCGGCAGGGGGTGTGGCGACCCAGTGCCTGAGGGTTTACAACCCAGTAAAGGGTCCCGACCCTAAGTTTGAAAACCACTCCTATAATGGTTACAGACTTTTCTGCCCCTGCCCACAGGAACTGGATGCATTTTCTGCCCCTATTCCAATTAATTCCCTTTGGATTTTCTTTCCAGCTTCTCTATTGGCTGCATGTCCCAGTCCCAACCCATGATCTGCCTTTGCCAGTTCCCTCTCTTTCTCCCAAGTTCCTTGACTGAGCCCTTTCAATTTCCTCCTCTTCATACCAGTCTTTCCCATACCACTCCCTGTCCCCTGGTCTTAGCTTCCCCTTTTGTCAAGCCCCACCCCTCTCTAGTCCTGTAAAATTGTTTTCTGCTGCTCCTCCTGGCTATCTGGATGCCAGCAGGGGTACACTGAGAGCACAACAGAGACAGTATCCCAAGTCTTTATTCCTGTGTCTAGCACCACAAAAGCCTCTGGCTGTTGGAAGGAGAAATTTCATGGAAACTTCCACTCAGCCCCTGCAACTTTGGGATGGTGCCTACCAATGTGGATACAATTTTCAGGGAATTTACCATACTATTGACATCCCTACTGAGCATGTGCAAATGGAGCTTTATAGAGAATGAAAATGTGGATTTTTTTTACGGGAATACTTCAAGTCCCTGTTACGGAACACAGAGATGCTACTACAGTGAAATGACTGTAGAATTGCTTAACATGGGCAAAACCAATGTATATTTTTCTATTCCTTTTTAGAGAAATAACTCCATAATTTTAGCTGAAATTAAAAAAAAATCACACAAAACAAAGAAAAAACAAATACCTCACCTTCACCAAACGCTTCAGCATGAGGCAAACAACCGATGTAGAAAATTTGAGCCCAAATACAGAGTGACAGCTCAGCAATGTTATAAATAACTGGAAACAGTGTCATGGAACAACATAGAAATTGTTGGTCAGCTTTAACTTTAGTCACCACCATCTATGTTCTGTGCTCCATTTCACATTCTCTACGTGGGTATATTCTGTGTACCAAATGACATGATCCAGGAAATGACTTCAGTGCCTGCTTAACCCTTTAATCCTTTGAATGACAATACGTTTGTTCGTATGCTTAATTGCTGGGCTGGGCTGGGTTTTACACAATTGTGTATCTTTCTATAATATCTTCCTTTGTGCAGCTATTGTCCAATACTAGTTACTGTTTCTTTTTCTCATCATTACAGTCGAGACGCTCTGTTTTTATTTATTAGATCTTGTCCAGAACTTTTAAAAGAAGTTTTTCCTCAGTATCTGACTTCAAAGGATGAAATTGCATGGGTTAAGAAGCTTTCACCCTGATTCTAATTATGGATAATTCTTAAGTGTCAGCACTTTGCCAAAGTCAGTTACTGTAGCTCATCTCTCCTAAGATATCTCCATTATCCTGGATTAATCCTAGGTACTTTATGAAAAGGACTTGGCAAGAAAGAGAGAGTTTCAAAATTACAAGCTGTTTTCCTCTTTCTCCAGTAATTATCCTCTTCACCTTTGTTAATATTTTCATGGTGTATGATTGAACGTCTTTGTGAAATGTGAAGTGTTCTGTGTTAACACTGTCAAATAAGAGAAGGCTATTCCAAAATGGATTAGGATCATTTTAGTTCAGTCAGAATAAGAACTGTAATAATAACCAGAGAAGAAACTTTATGCAGAATTGTTACTGTTACTTTTGCTTCTAAGTTGGGAGGTAAAAATCATTTAAAAGGGTCATTTATAATTAACAAGATACAGTGTAAATTGCAATCAAGCATCTTGTTCAATCAAGAAATAATTATGATATGCCAGCCTGATTGAAAGCAGCATTTTTCTGCCCTAGTTTTAAGTGATAAGCACATATAAAATACCAATAAAACTAGAATTGTCAGATAGCAGTTTAACCTTCTAACATAACTTAATATGTGTCTAAATCAAATTGTTACTGCTAACTATAATACATACTGGAAAACCATGCACACAGGGCTTTTTTTTAAATGAACAAATATGTATTTCTTTCAGAACAATAAGCACTAACTGGGTGATCAGGAAACATAGGTATGTTAATACATGTCTTTAACATGGCAGCTATAAGCTCAGATGTTGTACAGTGAGACATAATAAACAACAGAAGGTGAAATCCTCCACCTACCAAAATGAATGGCAAAACTTCCATTGACTTCAAGGGGCCCTAGCTATCTTTAACTTCCCTGGATTATGTTATGAGACAATTCTATTAGGGTGATATGTGGATGTAATTTAATTTCTGTTACAAAGCAGTCTTGGCAACAAAGGTTCACTGTGCTTGGGCAGCTGCCCCACATTGGTCAGGATGGGGGAAAAAGGGCCCTGGGACCACAATCGATGGGAAAGCATGGCAGGAGAGCCAATCAGGGGCCAGAAGCTCTGCAGAACAATTAGTCCACCTGGAAGTTCAGACAGCAAAGGTGGCCACTTGGCTGGCTGGAGGATTCAGTACCCTGGACAGAATAGTGGCTGACCTCTGGGCCAATGTGGTGCCGAAGCTGTGGAAAACTGATCCAGGGAATGGACTAAACGGAAGCAGTGGTGCAGAAGTCGCTGCATATTCTGTCTCTGGGCTGGGCCCAGAGAAGTGGGCAGATCCAGGTCCCTCCCCACCTCTCCCAGACCGCCAATAGAGCAGTGGTGGAATTGTGGCAGCCACAAACTGGAGAGTGGCCAAGCAGGTCAGCAAAACCTTCCCCAGAAGGGGACATATGGACAGGTGCCCAACTGGAGGCTGAGTAGCTGGACAAGAGGTGATGAAGCAGAGACCATGGATGGAGGAGCCACTTGAGCAGTTCCCCAATAACACCTCCAGGAAGCAACTGTCCAGTGGAGAGTGCTGCCAGACATCACACTCACCATTATCAAATTGGGGCAGATGATCACAAAGCTTGTGTTGTAACTAGCTCCTCTGTAGATATACAGGACAATGGAGGAATGGTGCAAGGAGCATAACTCTAACTTTCACACCTTGTGCAAAAGCCAGTCTCACTTATGTGTCTATGGTCAGGGGACATAGCGATTGCTCCTTTGGTGAGCCCTGTTGGTGCACTAGATGAGGATGAAGATACAGCAGGACAATGTCACTGCTCCTGCAGAACTCAAGCCCACGGGTGCACTAGTGAAACAGGCTTCACCATCCTGAAGTATATGCAGTCTGTGAGTTTGGGACAGGATTCTAGCACAGTCCCTCCCCAAGCTCCCTCTGCAGTGGATCATCTCTAAGTGACGCTCAATATGGACCAGTTCTTAAATGGCATGGTTTGGTCCTAAATTTTTGGTGAAGTTTCAAAAGCCAGCAGAAGTACAAGATTTGTAAATTATGGACCAGATTTTCAGCTGTCATAACTCACATGGATCCAGTGACTTCAGTAGAGATATGACTATTTAGGCCAGCTATTGGACAGACGCATCAGTTAAGCAACATAAATAATGAAGAGATACCTAAACAATATCACCCAGCAAATACTAAAATCTTACAGTAGCAAGTCCTACCCCTGAATAGGGCTATAGTCTTGAAAAGAAATTAAAATACTTTAGTTCAAAACTTTAGGTAGTGCTGTGGTCTGAGGATGGCATCATTACTCTCTGTCTATATTCTGCAAATATGGATAATGAAGATGGACTGAAAACTTTCCATTAGGATACTTGCAAATTAATTATATAGGTTTGTTATTTGCTGTCAGGCACTTAACTTTTACCTGAAGGAGGCATGTAAAATAAATGTTAATTATATGTTTATTTGATATCAGTACTATGACTTTAGGCAACTTCTATTAGCCTTCTATTAGATTAAAAAAATCATCCATTAGTAAGGAGACAACTGATAATAAACTGTTCCAGATTGACATCAACATACCTCTTGCTGTTACTCCAAGGCATCTTGTTGTCAATAGCCAGCAAAATTCTCAGTAGAATTCTGCTGAATTGTCATGTGCACTACTTTGAGCAAGGGCTTCTGTCTGAGAGTCAGTGTGGCTTCAGGAAAGGTCATGGAAGCATAGACATTGTGATTGCAGTTCTTCAACTTCAGGGGGAAATTCCTGGAAAAGAACTCCAACTTGTATGTGACTTTCATTGACCTGACTGAAGCATTTAATTCAGGCAGTCAGGAGGTGTTTTAGAAAATCATGGCAAAAATTGGTTGCCTGGAGAAATTCATCTCAATGGTTCAAGAATTCCATGATGGCATGTTTGCTTGTGTTGCGAATGAGGGTGAATAATCTGAACCATTCCCACTCACCAACAGAGTCAAGCAGGGCTGTGTGTTCGCCTCAACCCTTTTCAGTATGATGTTTTCTGCCACGCTTGCAGCAACCTTTCATACCTGTGACACTGGGATTGCATCAGATACCAAATTGATGGCAAGCTTTTCAATCTGAGGAGACGAGGCAAAAACAAAGATACAGGAACTTGCTGTTCATGACCTTGTGTTTGCTGATGACCATTCCCTGAGTGCCAAATCTGAGTCTGACATGCAGTGGAGTATGTTTTATTTCTCTTCAGCTTGTGATAATTTTGGGTTCACAATCAAGACAAGTGATGTACCAACCTGCATCAGGGAAGACTTATATAGAGCTTACTATCACAGTGAATGGCCAAATCCTCCAGGCAGTGGACAGGTTATAACCAAATTTAAAATGCTGCATCAGGATCTAAAATATTTGGTTAATTAAACTTGAACTATTTATTGCTCTGGAACTCATGAGCTAAAAAGAATAACCAATAATTAAAGCAGCATGATCTGTGGGTAAGAGACTGGACTGGGCTTTGCTGCTCCTGGTTCTGCCACTGGCCTATTATCAGACTTCGTGGAATCAATTCAGAACTTTGTGTGTCATTTCTGCTCCCACCTATTTATCTTGCCTATTGAGTAGGTTAGCTCTTTAGGCAAGAGACTATTTCTTATTATGTGTTTGTACAATGCCTAGCATGCTGGGGCTCCAACATTAGGCAGGTCTTCTAAAAGCTACTGTAACAGAAATTAAATTGAGCTGCTCACTTTGAAAACTACAAGCTGGTAAACCAAGGACAAAATAATCATAAAACCTCTTTCTAACCCAGTCAATCTTAAATAGAGGCTGCTTTCATACCCACCATCAAATCTCTCATAAATTCTTGCAAGAGCTCATTATTGACTCTCATACCACTGTCTATGATAATGCTCTATCTCTTTCAAGATTTTGTGATTGACATTAGATGAACTCGCCACTATTGTTGTGTTCTCATTGAGATCAATACAAAATTAGGCATGTAGTTCAAATTATGAAGAATGACTGACCAAATAATTAATTGCTAATGAAAATAGGGGCTGGCTTGCATCAACATCTGTTCTATTGTTGCTGACAGTTTTCATTTAAGAAAGAAGATTAGTTCAGAGTATTAAGAGATTTTTCAAGTAAAAATACTTGATTGTAAAAAATACCTATATTAATTCAACATTACTAGCCAACAAAGGCAAGTGTGAATATATCATATCAAGACTCCTAAAAGCTAACAAAGGCAAATGTGAATATATCATATCAAGACTCCTAAAAGCTTCATTGTCTGACTATCCCTTTCTGGATGTAATTTAAGATCCTTTTTTTCAATGAACCTATAAGATATCTACGTGCTATGGGGGTGATTGATCTTAACAGGATCTGAATATGACACCTGGGCAAGGGCAGACCATTTCAGCTTTGCTTCAGCAGGTGTAGAATATTTTACAAGAAGAGACCAAACTCTGGCCCTGGCCATTCAGTTTTAGGTGCAATAAAACAACCCCCACCTTTCTGATGAAGGGTTCTTCCAGAAATTTGTTTCTTCCCGGGACCAGCCCACAATTGAAGAAAGAGGAAGTAAAAGTCACAAAAGAATGAAATCTCAGGAAAACAAAATACTGAAACTTGACCACAAACAAGAAAGGCTGTGAAAAGATAGCTAGTAAGAGCATAGCCATTACAGTATTTTATTTTGCTGTGTGATACTTAGCAAAGTGACGTGGCTAAGGAAAGATAGATAAGTTAGTCTTTGATTCCAGTGTAGAGAGCACTGTAGGTGCACAGAGCATCCAGAATTCACACTAAATGCTAGCCTACAATGGACCGAGTCCTTCATCTAGGGTGCTGTTACCTTCAGCTCTGATTTATATTGCTAAATATTATCATCTCCATTTTAGGGATAGATCAAGAAGGCTGAGAGTTACTGCACTAGAGATATTCTGCCTGGTGATGACAGAAGCTGGCAAAATACTGGCAAGCACAGGTAGGAGAAACAACTGTTATACCCTTTAAAGAACATGCAGCACGACCTTATCTTGGGGCCTGAACAAAAGAACACTGAAGTCCATAGGAGTCTTTCTATTAAAGTCATTGGCCTCAGACGCAAAAATAATAGTCATATTGACATCTCAGCAAAAACAAACCAATCAAGTAAAACACACTGCTCAGATTAAAATAATCTTCTAAAACCATGTGAGCACAATTGTAGTACCCAACGGAAGACCTTGTGGTGTGAGAAGATAGTAGGTGGTGTCACTATTAATTAGCCCCGACCAAAAGCAAAATAGAGCTGGTACTGACCATGGATGTACCTGACCAAAACCAAAATAGACCATGGATGTACCTTGCTCCCACTAAGTAGCAGTCATAACATGCAAGCTCCGTAAAACAATAAAATAAGACCAGGGCAAAGAAATGTTGTAAATAAGTGTGGAAAAATACCAGATGTGCATGCCTTTTACCCACTTAGTAAGCTAAAAAAGTATAAGAAGCTGGCTAGATCCCTCCCAAATTGGAACCTCTTCGTCAGGTCAACTGCTATGTTCGCTGCCAAGAGTCATCACTCCCCATGCTTCATGCTCGCAGTCGTTTAACTGGGGTTCCCATCTGCTGAAGGGGCAGAAGCATTGGAGCTTTCCTATTTCTTTGCTTTCTTTTCTGTATTTTTAATAAATGTAGTTTGCTTTTATCTTTTACTTTGTTTCCCGGTGTTATGCCTACTGAACCAAAGGAACCTTAGGACCTGAGCTATAGGTTGTAGCCAGGGTCCTGCAACCTTCTTGTAACAAGAACAACACAGTTTTGTTTCTTTGTAGTTGAAAAGTGCATTGTTAAAATAGATGTCACAAGTCAGATTCATTGTGTTTTATTGAGTATGCATAGTTGTCTAGAGTGTGCTTGAAAGAATGACACCCAACTTTCAAATTTAAAACAAGACACACATATTTCCAACTGTGAAAATCTTCCATTTGTTCATGTTGTATGTCTCCCAGTTCAAGTGTCAGCAAGCAAACTTCTGAAATCAGGAACAATAATAATAACAAAAAATGAAGCAACTAAAAATAGAAGGAAGTTAACCAATCTCCATTTGGCACTCATGATGATACATACTAGGGTCATCTGTTTTTCAGATATACATTTTTTTATATAATAAATTTGTTACTAGAGAAAACTTGAACACACAAATTATTGAACATAAATCATTTTACCTTTCAAGTACACGGGTTTTATTTATTTATTTATTTATTTATTTTCCTTTCCAAATTTTACTGTCATTTGATCCTGCCAAAGAAACCCCTGCTCTTGATTTTGTCTAATCATGTTTTCGGATAAACATTTATTTCTCTGAGATTTCAGGTTGGATTTGAAATAATACAGGAAGCAGCCTAAAGTTCAATGATGATGACACATCAGCTTTGCAAGATTCTCTTTTGAACAAGTTTACATATGAACAAGGTTATCAATTGATAAGAAACCAAAATACAGTCTGTTTGCAAATGATTGACAGCCGTATACTTCAGTGGATGAAACCTTGGATGAAACCAAAGAAATTAATGGAACATGTTATATATGAGGGTAGAAGAGTCCTTGGAAACATAAAAGAAAACTTGAATTTTATTGTGATGTGTCTGAACAGCAAACATAAGTTAGCAAAGGGCAATGTGATGGTTCTACCACTGTGCTCTCTCTACTCTGGAGAGGCAGAGGTTGCCAGGAGAGGAGGATATCTGAGGCCCTGGAATAAGTGTATGCTGAAGGCAGTTGGAGAACAGTATTTGGACACACTAGGTTCTAGGTCTGAAATGCCTTTAACTGGTGAGGCACCTCTTCCAGTTATCTCAACCAAGGCATAATAGGTGTGCTACAGGAAACTGTCACAACAGGGTGTTTGGTGTCCCAGGATGCCATACATCCCTCTAGCCATGGACATAGAGAGGTAATCTGACCTAAAGGGGAACTGAAAGGCCCAGGAGACACTTTTTCTATGACATAGAGGTCATGATGAGAAGTGACAGGACAGTTGTCTCTACCAAGGATTAGATGATTGTCTTTGATCTATAATGTAAATATTACTATTTCCTTGTAGCTTAAACTTAATAAATTCACATGTCCAGTAATAATCTCAGTACTGTTCATTTGGGACAATTTTCTGTGCCCTTTTCATGCTTTCCTCCGTTCTCCTCTATTAAACGTGTCTTTAACATAAGCATAGGATAAGATTGTGCTTCACCTTTAGTAGCATATGACATCCCTAGCCTGGTGGGGACAGTAGCTTCTATGGGGCTATTAACTGATCTACCAGAGTTTGTGGGGCAGGGAATGTGTGATGCTTTAGCTCTACCCTTCCATTCCAATACAATGGCCACCACGGTTGAGGCAGCAGAAGAGGCTTGCCCAGAGGTTACGATACTAGGAAGATGCATGATCTATATGCAGTTCCTGTCTTTCTCAGTCTTCCTGTGTGACCTTGGGCAAGTCAATTAGTCTTTGGGTGCGTCTACACTAATAAATTAAGTCAATTTAAGCAGGCTTAAGTCGACTCAATTTACCCTGCGTCCACACTAGAGTTTCCTTAAGTTGACTTAAGCTGCTGCGTAAGTCGACTTAAAGAAAAAGTAAGTCGGCTTACTAAGACTTGCTTTTGCTTCAACTTATGGCTTAAGTCAACTTCTTAAGTCACCTTAAGTGAGTGTGGACACCCTAAGTCGACTTACAAGTAAGTCGACTTAGGGCAGGGGGAAAAGGGAGCCCCTGCTCCCTTCTCCCCAGGAAGCCGCTAGCATCTTGTCCTAGCTCCCTTTTCCCTGGGACCACTCAGGTCCCGGGGAGAAGGGAGCGCGGGGCTCCCTTCTGGCCGTGCCCTCAGTGGTCCTGGCCGAAGGGAGCCCCGTGGCTCCTTTCTGCCTGGGACTACTCTCTAGCTCATAGGGAAACCTGGTGGTTCCCCTATCAGCTGGAGGGCCCTGCTGGCAATTGCTGGCACTCCAGCTGATAGAGGACCTGGCGGATCCCTATTAGCTGGTGCGCGGTCCCAGCCAGAAAGGAGCTCCATGCTCCCTTCTGGCCGGGACCACTTGGGTCCTGGGAAGAAAGGAGCCCCGCGCTCCCTCCTGGCCAGGACCACTTGGGTCCTGGGCAGAAAGGAGCCCTGCGCTCCCTTCTGGCCAGGACCACTCCGGTCCAGGAGAGTAGGGAGCCCCGCGCCTAACTGGTCCCATCCAGCAGGGACCCGAGTGGTCCGGGCCAGAAGGGAGCTCCGCGCTCCCTTCTCCCCGGGACCACTCCAGGGCTTGCTGTCTCAGGGAGAGCCAGCCCTATGCGGAACTGGCTCTCCCCAGGACAAGCCCCCCTAACCTGGGGAGCCGAGACTCCAAAGGAGCCTCGCCTCCCCCTGTACCTAACCAGTCGACTTAGAGAGTCTAGTGTAGACTCTCTAAGTCAACATAGTTAGGCCAGCTTTAAATCAACTTAAGAGTCCTGTGTGGACTCTTTAAGTCGACTTAAGAAGGTCAACTTAAAGTCGACTTAGTAAAGTCCCCCTAAATTTCTAAGTGTAGACATAGCCTTTGTGTCTTGTCCCCCATTTCTGAAATGGAGATATTAATTCTTTTCATATTGTATTTGTGAGGATAAATAGACCAAAAATGTTGAGGTACTCATATTTTGCAGTAATGGGTGCTAGAAAGTATCATAAAAGGAGAGAATTAGGACAGCGATTCATAATTCTCTCTTGGTCTGCTCTTCAGATGGTGAAACTGTTTTAAATTCAAAATCTGTTTCTCAACTGGAGTTACTGGAATTCTGTTGCTTAAAATCAAAAGAACTACCGTATTGTTTTTTAGCTTTGTAATTGGTGTGGCACTTTTCAAAACAAACAAATGATCTCCAAGTCAGCATTTACCAATGCATGCCAACTGGTTATCGTTCTCTGCATATTAGGCCTGGTCTATATTGTGCTTTGGGACTGCATCAGCTGAGGTTTAAATTCTAATGTGCATCAGCATGTCACACACTAACCGGCTCATGTGGACCATGATAGTGTTCAATAAACATTCCATAGTGGACATTAGTATAGTCTTTTTTCAGGGAGTACTATAACCTCTTCTGATGTGATCTTTTGTTCCAGTAAATTTTCATATTTTGCCATTTCAAAAATCTCTCTTATGTTCCCCACACTCCCTAGTGAAAACTGAAGATAAGTTATTCAGTTCCCAGCCAGATCTTCCTTTTTCTGTTAAGCAGGTTCCCCAAGCTGCTCTTCAGAAGACATACAATCTCTTAGTGCCCTCTTGCCTCTTCCATATATTGTAAAATGTTATATTTTTGCCTTTATTTCTTTGTCAGCCCTCTTTTCATTCTCAGACTTGGCCATCTTTCATTCATTGTTTTAGTTTAATCTTATAAATATACTGCAGTGAGTTTACATTTTCTGTACACTTTTCTTTGATCACTCCATGTATTTTCCTGTTCATCTGTACTTTCTCTCCTCTGCCTCCCATTTATTTATATATTAATGGAGTTCCTACAATTAGAAACAACGCAATCCTCCTTTGACAATTTCTCATATACTTAGTGTGTTGCTTGCCATTTCCCTTGTCATTTTATGATTCACATGTATTTCTTTTAGTTAAATAAACACATTGGTTTCAAGAGATTTAAGCTGAAATAGGCTCTCACCACCATGTTCTTTGGCAAATATTCAAACTTCCCCAGAGTTCATGGGTGTTGGTGTTTAGAGTTTTAATTTATCACGGTGATAGCTATATAGTTTAGATACAAACCTTCCCAGCATTCATTAGTATTCAGGTCCATCTATCTACTTAAGGTGCTTGATTCTCCTTTCACTTACTGTGCTTTAAATCTATAGAATTAAACTAGTGTAGAAATCATGAAAGTGAGAAGAGAACCAGGTTCAAGGTCTTTGAATTTCCATTTACAGAATACAGGTTTCCGACATTTTATCAGCTGAATTATTGACTGTAATTTTCATTTCTGGAAATCATTCTCTCTCCTGTGATAGAGCATTTAAATGTGGATCCTGAAGTGAGAAGATCCCTGCACCAATGAAAAACCTCACTGAAATCAAGACAGGCACTTCATGCACCTTGAGGCCTCTGCATAGAACATGGCATTCAGAGGTTGGTTTGTTTTTTCTGCAGCCATATCACACCACAAATCTGTTTAATTTATTCTCCACTATCGTGCCCAGCTCCCTTTCATTGGAGGACTTCCTGAAGAAAGCTCATTGCAGGATGAAGACTGTATTTGACCGTGCGGCCTTGCTTACCTCCGGGCGCCCAGAATGTCTCCCTCCCCTGCCTCGTATCGGCGACGCTGAGGACCTGGAAACTGACTTCACGCCCGAGGAAGTGATGACCAGGCTGGCTCGAACTAAGAATACCGCTCCAGGGAAAGACGGTGTCCCCTACAGCATCCTAAAGAGGCGGGATCCCGGCTGCCTGGTACTGTCTGCCCTCTTCAACCGATGCAAAGAATTCCGCCGGACCCCCAGCACTTGGAAGAAGGCGATGACGGTGCTGGTCTATAAGAAAGGCGACCGAGACGACCCCAGCAACTGGAGACCCATCTCCCTCTGCTCCACCATCTACAAACTCTATGCCAGTTGCCTAGCAGCCAGGATCACAACCTGGTCGGTGAACGGGGGAGCCATCAGCTCTGTCCAGAAGGGCTTTATGTCCTGTGAAGGCTGCTACGAACATAACTTCATCCTCCAGACCGCCATCCAAACCGCCCGGAGGTCCCGGAAGCAGTGCGCCATGGCTTGGCTAGATCTGGCCAATGCTTTTGGCTCCATGCCCCACCAGCATATCTTCTCCACACTCCAGGAATTTGGGATGTCGGCCACCTTCCTCCAGCTCCTCCGTGAACTGTATGATGGAAGCACCACCACCATCCGCTCGATCGAGGGAGAGACCGCCGAGATTCCAATCCGGAGCGGAGTGAAGCAGGGCTGCCCCCTCAGCCCTATCATCTTCAACCTCACCATGGAGCCTCTCATCTGGGTGATAGCTGAGGGCCCTGGGGGACTCGGCCTCCATGGGGAAAGAGTCAGCATTCTGGCCTATGCGGACGACCTGGTCCTGGTTGCGGATGACCCCAAGCATCTCCACAACATGCTACACACCACCAGCCTGATTGCCGACTGGATGGGGCTACGCTTCAATGCCAAGAAGTGTGCGTCCCTCCACCTTGACGGCAGCAAGAAAGACGCAGCCCAGCCGACATCGTTCCGGATCCAGGGCGAGCCCGTCGCCTGTCTCGAAGATGGGCAGGCGTACCAGCACCTGGGAACACCAACGGGCTTCCGTGTCCAACAGACCCCCGATGACACCATCCAAACGATCCTGCAGGATGCTGGCAAGATCGACGCCTCTCTGCTGGCACCTTGGCAGAAGGTCAACGCCCTGAACTCCTTCTTGATCCCCCGCATCGCGTTCGTCCTGCGAGGCTCCGCGGTAGCCAAGGTGCCCCTCAACAAAGCTGATGGTGCCATCCGGCGACTGGTAAAAAGGTGGCTGTTCCTCCCCTTGAGGGCCAGCAATGAACTGACCTGCATTGGCCACAAGCAGGGAGGTGCCAATGTCCCCCGCATGGGCGACCTCTGCGACATCGCCGTCATCACCCACGCCTTCCGTCTCCTGACCTGCCCGGATTCCACCGTCAAAAACATCGCGACAAATGCCTTGCACGAGGTGGCTGCGAAACGGATCAAAAGAATCCCCTCCAGCACAGATGTCGCCACTTACCTCAGCGGCTCCCTGGATGGTGAATTCGGCCAGGACAGGGGTGACATCTCCTCCCTCTGGACCCGCGCCCGGGTCGCCACGCGTCGCCTGGGGAAGCGCATCGGCTGCCGATGGTCATGGTGTGAGGAGCGGCAGGAGCTGTCAGCCTTGGTGCCGCGAAACAGGACTGAAGACCGCACCATCGTCCCCCCTAATGCTAGAGGCCAGCTGGAGAGGATACTGAAAGCTGCCGTCCATGCGCTGTACGTAGAAGACCTTAAAAGAAAACCTGACCAAGGCAAGGTCTTTGAGCTGACCAGCAAATGGGACGCCAGCAACCACTTCCTCCCGGAAGGCAGCTACACCCGGTTCGCGGACTGGAGGTTCATCCACCGTGCCCGCCTCAACTGTGTTCCCCTGAACGGAGCCGTCCGCCATGGACATCGGGACAAGCGCTGCAGGAAATGTGGCTACGCCAACGAGACTCTGCCCCACATCCTCTGCAGCTGCAAGCTCCACTCCAGAGCCTGGCAACTACGACACAACGCGGTCCAGGCCCGCCTTGTGAAAGCGATCCCGCCTCACCTCAGGGCGTTCAAAGTCAACTCTACTGTCCCCGATACCGACAGTTTGCTGAGACCCGATGTCGTGGTCACAGATGAGGACCAGAAGAAAGTCATCATGGTCGACATCACGGTCCCCGTCGAAAACCGGTCTCCGGCCTTTCTTGGCGCTCGGACCCGAAAAGAGTCAAAATATGCTCCCCTCGCTGACACACTGAGAGCCAAGGGCTACACGGTCCAGATCCACGCCCTGATCGTCGGCGCCCTGGGTGCCTGGGACCCAGCCAACGAAGGTGTGCTGCAGGCCTGTGGTGTCGGTAAACGCTACGCCCGACTAATGCGCCACCTCATGGTATCCGACACCATCAGATGGTCCAGAGACATCTACATCGAACATATCACCGGGCATAGACAGTACCAGGAGGAATAAGGGTCCACCTCCACATCTACCACCAGGGGGCTCCGCCGTCCCCCTCCCCCCACCTCTCTACGTGAGAACATATCTCCCTATGGATTCTTTACCCGCCCTCCCTATTCACATTCCGGGATGAACCACCCTCAATATCATATGTGCTCCCCATATTGTCACACTCAGTATCCCTCCCATATTAAGCTGTTTATCCCGAATCTCTGACCTCTTGCTTCTCAACCCTGCAGTCCTTTGACTCCCCCCATCCTGAATACCGTAGATCATGTATTGGTTGTACTCCCCATCCTTACCTTTACCTGTTACTTCCCAAATGATCTGTACTGTACCCTGGACGACCAATCGCTTCCTTTATCTAAAACCATGTCTGCTTGACCCTTTTTTGTAACATTCACTCCAATAAAGTATTTTATATCTCACACTTAAAACAAGACAGTATAAACTACTCCTATTGTTGTTGTAAGCATGGATAACAATACATTTGAGCCTGGCTTTTAAGTGTGATGTAAGTTTCGCTGTATCCCATTAGTTGTTTTATGCAATGCATGCAATTCTTCCTGGCAGTTTAGCACTCTGAGGCAATAATAATAAATGCCTTAGGAACTACGCTGGATCTTAAGTTAAACTGAGTTCTGACACCCCCCGTCCCCTACCTCCTGGAACATTACTGCATAACTTGTCTGCCTCTGGTAGCTTCCTTTATACATGTTATTTCTTTTGAAAGAATAAATAACCAACAGGTTATGCTGAGTTTAGAGGAGAGGGCCTACAAACATGGACAAAATTTCCAAAATTGACTAGTGATTATGGATGTCTCAGATTTGGGGTTCCCAGCTTGAGATGCTCTGAAGGAACCTGATTTTCAGTTAGCACTGAGAATCTGCTTGTGAAAATCATGCAATTTAAAGATTTCTCAAGTTGGGCACCCAAAAATTGATCCAATAAAAATCACAAGTCAGTTTTGGAAATCTTAGCATACCTTTTTCAGCCTATCAAATTTACCTTCAATGGATTTGTGCTTTCATAAACCTGAGATTTGGGTAAGATTCCTTCTAAGTCTTAAATTATTGACCTCAACTGGACCTTCTATCTGTTGCGCTGATATTTAGATACAAGCTAAAAAGAGAGATGCTTCAATGGTACTTTGTCAAAATTTACCTGCAAACAAAAATAACAATATGCCCAGTTTTCAAATATAGGTGTTTAAAGATAAGCTCCTAAATAATGTTTTGGTAGCTAACCAAAGAAGGAAGCATGTATCCATGAAAAACATCTTTGATAGCAATTATTCAAGAACATTATTTTCCAGCTACTATTCAAGCACTTACCCATACAGCTGGTTGATTTCTTATTTTTTAAATTGGAGTATCTTTGTCAAAAAATGCCAAAATTTGTTAGATAATATGCTTTGTCATTCACCATCTTTACTATTTAGGCACCCAAAATCAAAAGTTAGACTTACTAACACTTTGCATTTCTATAGCAAATTTTATTGAAAAAAGTTTCAAAATTCTTTATAAATTAAGACCAAATTTTGAAGGTATTACTTAGTTTTTAGTCAGCATGACCAGGTGTATACACTCTGCACTAGAAAGGAAGAGGTTTAAATGCTACTTCAGATGCAGACTGCACCACCTTTCCCCACCAGGAAAACATGCGCAGGATGGAGGAGGAGTTTAAAAGAGGAAATCAGGCAGCTCAGGAGCAGGCAACTAGGATTGGTGAGCAGACCTACATTCTTAGCTTCTTGCAAGGAGCACTTTAAGAAGTTCAAGTGACTCTAGTCTCTGACAATTTGAACTCTACCAGATCTGCTGAGAAGAAAAGGACTCTGGACGTGGAAGTTCTATGATTTACTTTAGATTTATTGGGTTATTTCTTTACTTTGCTCTTTTGTAGAAGGAGAGGCTAGGATGTAATCCTGGGAAGCAGTGGGATACCACCTTTGGGTTGAAGACTTTTGCTATTTACCACATGGCCCTGAATTGGAATTCACTGCAGAAGGTGGGCGGGCCTAAGTTCCCTTACCTGCTTCTAGACAGGGCAGAAAGTCTACACCTTATCAAGGGGATTTAGTCAAGAAAAGATGCAGGAGCCAGGAGGTTCAAGATCCTGAGATCTCAGCTGTGAGGACCTGACCATTTGTCAGACCCTTTATATACCCTCAGAAGTGTCGACGTTAAATATGAGACCTGGCTGGAGACACGAATCATGAGACGGATCAGTTTATTGCAGGATTGGAGCAGCTGCTGGCAGAGGGCACCAAGAAAGAAGAAAAAGAGAGCCTGATGAATCCATGCCTTCAGGGAATGAACTCTTCACAATCAGGTTAAATTGATTTAATTAAATGAGATAAAGATTCAATAAGACTAGAAATCAGCTTTATGTGCAAACAAGAATCATACACTATCTTTGGGGAAGGTGTCTATCACACAAATGGCATATAACATATACTTCAAGTGTGTGTGTAGCAGGGGGAGCAGCTTAGCAAGGAATAGGAAAAGTGGAGAAAATGGACTGGAAGCATTAACTGTGACTGATTCCCCAACAGTGGAATTTTTAAGATCCAAACATAATAGTCAAGATCTAGGTCTTTTAGGTTTCATCTATTAACTGAATTTATTTTGAAGTGTTCATGATTATTTTTACCATTAGGCCAAATCTGAACTTCCACTTACTTAAAAAAATATATTTAGCTAAATTCTCAGGTTTACGAAGATTATGGATTGGGTAGAAATCCCTCAAAGCCTCCTGCCCAGCATGAAATTACCATTAGTCAAAGAAAATGATGAGTGGCAGATTTATTTTTGTTTTAAATGTTAAATTGTTAGTTGGCAAGTTGTTTTATTCTTTTCTTATTCTCACATGTTGGCATGAGACATGGGATGCTGCCAGGTTAGAACAGACCAAATTAAAGGTAACAGCAATCCAGTTTTTGCCTCCCTGTGTGTAAATAACTTGATAGGATTAGTAGGGGCTCATATCCATGAAATTTACTATAAAAGCTGAATTGCTCTCATTTTCATCCCAGCTACTGGGTCTTAGACATACATGACAAATAGCATGAGAAAAATTGCAATGCTGAGTAAGGTAGCTTTGAGTTGAAAAGCTAGAGAAATGAGGTGGAAGTAAGCCTTGCCTTACATGCAGTTGTCAGCTGCTTTAGTCATCCTTATGGTCACTGAGCACTGGGAGGGAGGCGAACGCTATCTTGGGATTGTTGATACTGGAAGCAATTGCTGACACTTTGTGCCGTACAGTTGTCACAATGTGGAAAAGTAGTGATTAAAAAAAATGGATTCATTGTAAGATTGAATTCTCTTCCTCCTCTTTGCTTACATGCTTAAAGAATGGGACTCTGTGGAGAATTTTCAGCAAGTGGCTTTTTTCGTAGAAGAAGATGATTTGAAAATTACTGGGACCGTATATCAAGCCAAGCAAACTGAAGCACTTTCATTTGCAAGCTGCTTTTTATTTTTTACACTAGATACAGTATTTGGGTTTAAAAAGCTATCTATTGATTTTTTTCCTCTTTCAACTTACTTCTAAAATGAACTGTCAGTCTCTAGGACAGGTACCCTACTTTCTGAAGTCCCTTGAGAAATAAACAGCAATGCAGGAAAACTCAGTAGTTGCCCAACTGCTTTCAGTGACAGTGAAATCTTCTTAATGCACAGTGCTTAATATCTGATCTGAGACAATTTATGAAAATCTCTTTTTGTGGTCAGAAAACTTGCCTGTCATAAAAACCTTCCCTGATCTGTAAAAGTACTAGATTCATGAGCCTAAGAAGAAAGTAACTGGATAATTCATAAAAGTTGGTAGAGTTTACAGATGTGCAATATAATTTGCATGACTTCTCTGGGTTGGGAGTTTGTTATAAACTTAAAAGTTAAACTAAATTAAGGATCATACAACATTCCAAAGAGCCTGGGTCCTGATTCCATGGAAGACCTAATGTTTTGTCTTGAAAAAAAATTCAGTGTTTGAACACAAAACTAGGAGATGCTTAGCCGTTTTCACCAGATGCAAGTGCTGAGTTCTCAGGTTTGTTCAGGCCTCAAACTCTGATCCATATTTATTTTTAGTTATGTTAGTGTGATTCAGTGGAGTTACTCAGAACTCTTAAAATAGGGCTCATGAAAGCAGAATTTGGCTCTCAATCTGAGTGCTATGAACCCCCACGGACCAAAGAAAACATTGTCGCTAACCCCTGAGTCGTGGAGCTGCTTGATTTTTTTGCACAGCTTTAATCCAGTTTCACTTTCATGGAGTTACATAGTTAGAGCAGAAGCAGGCATATTTTAAAATATAATATTGCCTCTCTATTCTTCTATTTGCAGCTGCAAAATCTCAAACCAATCCCCAATTCACAGAACAGTTTAAATTAAAATAGGTATGTCCCTTTTGTGCCAACCCTTTCCTATTAACTGCAGAATTCTATCCTGATTAATAACAGTGATTAATCTCTTACATTTATATACTGCTTTTCAACTCAGTCCTACATTACTTCACAAGCTGTGATATTAATCCTGCAACCCTTTACCCATGTGAATACTTCTTGTGCAAGCACTCCACAAGTATTGGTCAAATTCACAATTGATGTGTAAGTCTAAATGAAGATATTTTTAAACTCAAAGTTCTTTAGATTCTGTAACATATTGAGAGAGTGGTTAAGTCTAAACTGGTTGAACTTTTTCTCCTACTAGAAAAATCTTCCATTGAAATCTGAAGGTATTTGATTTCCTAACAAAACATGGGGCTTATCCTGTGGTCTCATTCCCAATGGAGTTTGTCTGAATGGGTAGGTGGAGTTCTGAGGTAGAATCCTGGCAGAGGCTATTGTGCCTCACATAAAGCTGGCTGTTTATCCCCACCCCACACCCACACCCCAAACTGCTGCTTTGATATGAAGCTATCATGTGCCACAAGCCACACCAAACACATGAGACTGGTGCATGTAGATATCAGGTTCTACCTCCCTGTTGTTGGAAAAATCACAGGGGGTAGATGTAGCTGCCAAGCATATTCCATGAAATCTGATAGTTGCCCATGACACTGCTATGAATTTATACCTTCCCCACACACACTGGGAACAGAAGATGTCCCTCCTGACCCCAGTTATATCCTCATGCTAAGGCTTACAAAAGGGTTGCCAGAAGACATTCTGACAGGTATCCTTTGCAGTATCTGTAGCAGGAAAGTTCTTTCACATCTGGATCCAGGAGTTTGAGTCCCTAATATCATTCCAGTCCTTTTATCCCTGCTCATGTTTCTTTACATGACGAGGGAAACTTTCCCATTTTAGGGTACATACTCCATGATTTAAGAAGCACTAGTGGGGAAACAAAAAAAAAATGTGAACCCATGATGCTCTTCTAGAAATAGGTAATAAAAAATAATCATTTGCTTTGCCACTCAAGAAATTGTGGTGCATAACAGAGTTTAGCTTTGTTTTGACCTAGCAGAATATCTGTTAGCCTTGTTAGCTGACTGGTTTCTACATAGATGCCCTGGAAAACTATCCTTTTTTGTAATTGTCAAAAATACAAAATAAAAACATTAGACAGTTGGAAACAAGAAAACTTTAAAACTCCCCAGCTGCCTAACCTGCAGCAGCTATTCAGAATGTCACCGGTAATATTGCTAAGGACTATAAAATATAATTCCCAGAATGAAATGTTGAACACCTTGTGTCCCCCAAGATGAACCTACACAACTTTGCCAGCTGTTCACTAGCTGCAGGACATGATTTGTAGATGTAACTGTTGAAAGAAATAACGATAATGAAAGGTTTTCCTATGGTGATGATTATAAACCAAGATAGTTTAGGAAGTGTTCAACTGAACATTTAAGTTACTGCTTGTTGTTAGTTTCAGTTGTAGTGGGTTGTTTTCTTACATGAATGTTGATCTAAAAAGAATAAAAATATAACGTATAGAATTAATACAGTGTCCTTCTCTCTCTGACTTTAATAGGATCAAAGTTAGCTTTACAGTTGATGCAGAGCAGTATTTAAGGAAACAAAGCCAAGTCTATTTAAAAATAAGTCAAAAGGCTCAAGTGTATATTGGTGACTCATGGAGCGACTTCACAGTGAGGACACAGCAGCACAATCACCAGGATAGACTAAATCAAAAATGGAACTGAAGCTTTGCTCAAAACTGAAACCAAATGAGTGATGGGCTATGTCTACACTTAGAAAGATAAGTCGAGTCAACTTAATAAGGTCACCTTTAAGTCAACTTTAAAGAGGACCTTATTAAGTCGACTTAACAAAAGTTGACTTAACTTTTGTAGTGTAGACATAGCCCCTTTTCGATCTTATTAAGTTGACTTAATAAGGTGGATTTAGTCACTAATCCCCATCCACACTGGCTTAAATCGACCTAATAAGGTCGATTTAAGGGTTAAGTTGACGTAAATTGAGGTGTTAGTAAGCTGACTTAATTTTTCCTTAAATCGACTTAAGGAAATGCTTACGTCGATTTAAAGAAAGCCCAGTGTGGACATGGAGTAGTTTAAGTCGACTGAAGCCTCCTTAAGTTGACTTAATTTGTAAGTGTAGACACACCCTTAGTGTCTAACTCCCGCTGATGTTCGGAGGGATTTAGACATAGTAGTGTATTTTGAGGTTCCCCAAATCTCTGGAACAATATGTAAGCTCAATTAAATAAAACAAAACCTTTTTTTTTCATTTGTGCACTCCCGTCGGCTGCAAACGGCCATGCGAAAATAGAAGTCTTTCAAGACAGGTTCTTCCTGTGGTAATTTGGGGCCGAAAGGAAGACAAACCAGAAATCTCGCAGAGGGGTCTGTTCTTGCAAGTGAAATTTGAAGATTGAAGAGGTGTGGCTAATTCACTGAAGCATCTCAACTTTCAGATGCTTCTCTGAACTTAAGAACTGAAGCTTTTCATGTTTGGTCATCACAAATCTGTATGCTATTCTCCTCTTTTGCTTATGTGGTGTACAAAAGCAATCTACTGCGTGTAGTTTGTGAACTCAGTAGACTTCGTAGATATTTTCAACTTCATGTGATACAAAAGCAGTATGATAACTTGAAGAGAAAAGGGATAGATTCCCTATTGTAACTTTTATGTTTTATAAATTAAGAGGGAATATAGTGCCTGACTTTGATTGGCCTTTGTATAGGACACAAGTATGGGGGAAGCTCAAAGGAGATTTCTCCTTCCTTTACATATAATTGCCAGTATAGTGCAGTACTGTGGTGTTAATGTATTGAAAAATCTAATCTTGATGAATATGAATTGGCTATGCCCTTTTTCACAGATGAGAATTCCTTATGCACATCTATGAGGGTATATAACACACTAGACTCACTTTTGTTATGTATTAATAGTCTGAATTATGTTTGTTTAAACTGTATAGGTGTTTCTAAACAGCAGTATCCTGTGGTAATGTTAGCATTTGTAGCATAACACTGGGTCAAATCTTCTAGTGTTTAATCAATCTACGTAGCTTGAGCTCTACTTGGAAATTTTCCCATCCATGCAAAAAGGGAAGGGAACAGCCATCTAATATAGCATTGCTCCATTCCTCTTTACTTCCTGCTACTGACAGGTTTTTTCTTGGGGATCTGGGGGATCCACCTGAAACAGGAAAAGATACAGGTGAAGAGTGGGCAGGCTGGACATTGGAGGACACATCTCATCCCTTCACCACCGTCACAAAGATTACCTTAATAATATAATGTCCAGTCTCCATGGCCATGCTCTTTGCTAGGGTTCCTCCTTTAAAGGATGTTTTGGGGCCAGCTACCAGCTGCAGATGTCCTAACAACTCAGCTCCATTGTTTCCCTGAGCCACATGCCCGAAGGCCCTTGGGTACAGTAACAGAATTGCACGAATTAGTCAATAAGTAGATGTTCTATAACATATTATAAGTAGTTCCAAAGAGAAAATAGTGTTGCAGAAACTTCCACAGCCCTTTTAATGTATAATGCCATTACAAAATCATCAGGTTGGTGCAAAGTAAAAGTATGGGCTTCAGCAAGCAAAATAAGAAAATGAGTCCATAAAACATTTAAAAAAGAATCCTTTTAGCTTTTTTATGACAAGAGGAAAAGTGGGGAAGATGATTTATTTGGCTCTGACTTGTCTTGGGTTCCATCAATTAGAGGTAGCCAAGAAAAGTAAACCACTGAGATTATTCTGGCAGTCACTTCCTGGCAGTAACACTATACTTATGTAATCAGTATTTTCTTATTCATATGTGCTGCATTACTGGGTTCAATGGTTTAGCTCAAGTTTGGAAATCATTTTGATCTGGTGATGAATGACTTTACAGTAAAACACAATGAGGAGAACAATTCCACTGCCATAAATCTCAAGACTTAGTTTCCACTGTGTTTTCAAGGTGTTACATTATGATGGCTGAATATAATATATCATAAATATGTACCAGTTCTCTCTTTGTGTAAATTATTCTAAGCACTTAACATTCTGTAGTATTAAAGATACGTGAGAAAAGTCCCAAAGGATCAATGATACACTGCCAGTGAAAAATGTAAGAAGGTTAAAAAATGTACTTGCACTTATGCTAAGTGTCCTAAACAGATGAGTTTAAACGTGTTTTCTGCAATTCACTTTAATCATAGAGCGATGTGGAAAATTCCATAACTTGGAAAAAAAATGTATTCATTCATTCATTAGTTCATACAATCATTGAAGAATAGGTTCTGAAGGGACTTCAGAATGTCATCTAGTCCAACTCCCTGCTCTAAGCAGGACCAATCCCAAGTAAATCATCCCAGTCAGGGCTTTTTCAAGCTAGGCCTTTAAAACCTCTGAGGATTGAGATTCTGTCACCTCCTTTAGTAACTCATTCCAATACTTTAACACCTTCTTACTGAAAAATGTGGTCCTAATATCCCGCACTGTAACTTGAGACCATTGTTCCTTGTTTTGTCATCTGCCATCACTGAGAACAGCCTAACTGTATCCTCTTTGGAATCCCACTTTAGGTAGTTGAAGACTGCAATCAAATGCATCCCTCATTCTTCTCTTCTGCAAACTAAACAAGCCTAGTTCTCTGTCTCTCATAAGTCCTGTGCCCCAGAACATTATTATTATTGCCCTCTGTTGGACTCTTTCCAATTTCTTCATATCCTTTCTGTGGTGGAAGGCTCAAAACGTGGATACAGTACTCCAGATGTAGCCTCACCAGTGCCACATGGAGGGGAATAATCTTCATCTATTGACAATGCTCCTGCAATATGCCACTTGACTTCTTGGCAACAAGGGCACACTGTTCTCTCATATCCAGCTTCTTGTCCACTGTAATCCCTAGGTCCTCTTCTGCATAACAGCTGCCTAGCCAGTCACTCCTTAGTCTGTAGCAATGCATGGGATTCTTCTGTCTTAAATGCAGGACTCTTCTTGTTGAACCCCATCAGATTTCTTTTGGTACAATTCTAAAATTTGGCGAGGTCACTCTGTATCCTATCCCTACACTCCAACATATTTATCACTCCCCTCAGTTTAGTATCCTCTGCAAACGTGCTGAGGGTAAAGCCCATTGCAACATCCAAATGATTAATGAAGATGTTGATCAAAACCAGCTCCCATTACCAACCCCATGGAGCATTCTGCATGATATAAGCTGCCAACTAGACAGCAAGCCATTGATCATTAATTATTGACCCTGGTGATCTAGCCAGTTTTCAATCCACCTCATAGTCCATTCACCCAATCCATAGTTTTTAACTTGCTGGCAAGAATACTGTGGGAAACCATATAAAAAGTATTGTTAAAGTTAAGGTATATCATGTTTGCTGTTTTCCTCACATCCACAGTGCCAGTGATCTCCTTCCTCTCCTCCAAGTGCTTCAAAATGGATTCCTTCAGGACCTGATTCCCTTCTACTATTGAGTGATGGCCATGCACTTTCCCTGACCACCTTTTTGTTGCTAACACACCTGTAGACACCCTTCTTGTTACCCTTCATGTCCCTTTTTAGGTGCAACTCCAATTGTGCTTTGGCCTTCTTGATTTCACCCCTGCATGCTTGGGCAGTATTTTTATACTTCTTTGTAGTCATCGGTCCAAGCTTCTATTCTGTGTATGATTCCTTTTTGTGCTTAAACTCAACGAAGATTTCTCTGCTAAGCCAAGTTAGTAGCCTGCCATATTTGATATTCTTTCTGCACATCAGAATTGTTTGTTACTATGCCATGAGTAAGGTGTTTTTTTTTTTTTTTGTTTGTTTTTTTAAATAAATACAGCCTGCTCTCCTGGACTCCTTTGCCCTGTACATTAGGCTACCAGGGAATCCTACCCATCAGTTCCCTCATGGAGTCAGTCTGCTTTTCTGAAGTTCAGGGTCTGTATTCTGCTATTCTCCTTTCTTCCTTTGTTCAGGATCCTGAACTCAAGAATCTCATGGTCACTGCTGCCTTGATTGCAACTCACTTCTACTTCCCCTATCAACACTTCCCTATTTGTGAGCAGCGGGTCAAGGGGAGCACTAGTTGGCTTCCCCCAGAACTTGCACCAAGAAGTTGTCATTCATTTTTTATGAAGGACTGCTTGAAAAAGGTCTCAAGTATATAAAGCCAGTATTTCAAAAGTGACTCAGATTTTGGATGCCTCCAAGTTATAGATGCCCAACTGGAGACATATTAGAAGTGATTTTTAGAGGATGGATGTTCAGTACTTGCTGAAATTCAGGCCTGCTAAGGTTTCTCCATTTGACATCCAAACTCACAAGATACTTGTGAAAATCTTGGACTGAATATATTTCTTTGAATTTTTTATAGGCTGGACTGAAATATGAAATATAGTGATGTAGAGAAATAGAAAAATATAAAACCAATGTTAGGACAATGTATGGAGGCAAAAGGAAAGTTGGTTTAGCATCTTTCCTTTTTTCTTTTTAAATGGCCCCTGAAAAATAATAATGGTGACTTTACATTCAAGATGAATTACATATAATCTTTGGTTATGCAATATAGTAAAGTTACATCTTTTCATTATTTTAATCTACATGAGGGCTCCTGAACTGATATTTAGCACTATCAAAAGAGCAGGGAAAAAGATAAAATGCGAAATGTTTGTAATCTGGCTTTGGTTAGGCCAAAGAAGTCAAAAGTTATGGTGCCCATCTGATCCCTGTAAATCAATTCTGCAGTAATCTAACTGTAAATCTTCAGAACCAGATTGTCTGTGAGTTTGCCTGTGCTTCTGATTCCAGTCTAGATCAGAAAGCAGATGTGGGGGAGAAAACCATTTTTACAAGTTCAGAAACTGTGTAAACAGTTTGGTTCAAGTTTCAATCTTAACATGAGCAGAAGAGCCGAGGAGACGGTGTTCATACTGCTAATGTACTGGAGATAGGGACTCTGCATCACAGATTCAATGAAGGATCCCTTTTTAATGATGGGCCAGAAGGTGCCATGGTATCCCTAGATATCTTTAGTTGTACAAAAGGTCTATGTCCATTATTAAAGCCTGTGTTTTGGGCTAGAGGAAGAGAACGCTTCCTACGTTTGCACACACCCAAACTTGAGAACTTGACTTGCCTAAACCCTGATTATCCAGTATAAAAATGTGAAACATCCCAATTTAGTACTGATACTGGTATGAAGCAAGGCTGTGTCTTAATGCCCACTGCCTCTGATTTTTTTTTTTTCTCTATTTTTAAGTGTGTTTTTGGAAATGATCAGTCTGGTATAGTAATCAAATTGAGGATGGATGGCAGTTTGTTTAATTTCACTATTCCAGAGCAGAAACCATACCAGCTTATTACTCAGAATCTGCTTTTTGCAGATGCTGCTGCTGTGTCTTTAATTCATCTGATTAACTGTGAGTCATAGCGAACGAGTTTTCTGATGCACGCTCCATATATCACTATCAAGAAAACTGTTCTCATGGCACAAGGTACCAACATTTCCCTTAAAATATATGCCACTAATGAAGATCTGGACAACATGGATCTCTTCTGGTATATTACCTCACTTCTTACCAACTCACGTAACCTTGATAAGTAACTTGCTTCTAGAACAGCTTCTCCTCCCCTCTCTCAGCCTCATCCTCTGCACTGCCCTGTCTAGACACCTCCCTGCCTGCCGATCACCTTTCTTTCCAGCCCCTGACCCCTCCCGCTTCCGGTTGCACACCTTCCCCGCTCCCAGCCCCTTTCCCCTCCAGTTCTTCAGGTCCCCTGGTCCCAGCTCCTCAGCTTAGGGTTCCTGATTGCCCTACTACTCTCCCCTAGCAACCTTACCTGGCTGGCTGGATCTCTAATTGTCAGAATCCAGCGAGCCAGCTTTTCCATCCTGGGCCACGTGGTCAGCGACTATGCTGGATGTCATCAGGCTTTCGTGGCTGGAACACTTAGGGTGCATCTTCACTTACAAATTAAGTTGATTTAAGCTTGCTTAAGTTGACTTACTTTAATCTGCATCTACACTACATTTTCTTAAGCCGACTTAAGGAAAATTAAAGTTGACTTTATAAAACCTAGTATAAAACCTTTATTAAGTCAACTTAGCCAGTGTAGACGCAGATTAGCCCTAAATCCACTTTAAATTGACTTAAAGGGCTCCAGGGCTCCCCCACTGCCCTCCCTGCCAGGGTGGCTGGCACAGGGAGAGCCTAGTGTGCCCCACCACAAGGCAAGACAGAGCCCTGCCCACCCTGCTCCTATACCCTGCCAGTGTCCCTGTCCTGCTCAGCCCCCATTGTACCCATGTACAATGGGGCAAATGCTGATCCCCATGGCACTTGGCAAGGGGTGCCCCCCTGCCACCGTGGACCAGTCCCAGGTCCACTTGGCCCCTAGAAGTCAACTTAGGCGTCCAGTGTGGAAGCTCTAAGCCAATTTAGCAGAGTCCTCTTTAAAGTCGACTTAATTTTTGAGTGTAGACATGCTAAGTCGACTTATTTGGCCAAGTGTAGACATAGCCATGGAGAGCATGCCTCAAGGTCACCTGCTGAAGGCTGTGCTCTTCAGGCACCTTAAGAACTGCCTGTGACACAGAGAGAGGCCCAAGCTCTGTTACAGTGACAAGGTCAAATAAGGTTTCAAGAAATTCAGCATTTCCTACCCACAATTGTTCAGTTTGGTGAAGCTGCATTAAGGCTGGTGTAGTCGCTGTGGAGAACCATCAGAAAGCCCAGATGAGGCCTGCAGGCAAGTCAGGAAGCAGAGTGCTTAAACCTCCATCTAGGTAGTGGGCCTATAGCCTTTCTGGGAAGGTCTGCTGCTCGCGCATTGAGCTCTTTTCCCAGTATTGCTAAGCACTACTGCCTAACTCACTTTGTCACATTTCCTTTCATCTGTCAAGATGTTGGACAGCTCTATACGTATATATACATAGAAAAAGTAATATTCATTAGTGGTGAATAATCATCAATGCTCACGTGTAGCAGGGGAGTAAGAGGAAAATGGTGGGGCATGGGAGAAAAATGTGTAGCTCAGCAGTTCATACGCTCACTAAATGAAAGGATGTGTTTGATAATATACTCATGTCTCCCCAGTGGTATATGCAGCATACATATTTCCATTCAGTACAAGGTATGTTGGAGAAGGTGTTATACATTTACATTTGCTTTGTTTTCTTCTTCTTATATAATAATTTTAAGTACAGCTCTACTTTGAAGAGTAACCTAAGGAATGGGATTGCAGGATTCCACATTTTTTCTCAGTAATTTCATATAAAATGTTCTTAGTTTTCAGGAAAAATCATTTTTGCTAGTTTATATTATCATCTAGAAACTTAGTCAAGCTGGGTTTGTTCTGGTTCGCATAACAGCACAGTAATAGATTTCTGCAGCCTTAGTGCTCCATTCAGTTGCATCTATCATTCTTGTGGTCTTCAGTAATATTGCACAAGTGTAACCATGGAAGCATATGCATGGATTTAAACTGTTATCAAAACAGCTGTATTGGAAACATATTTCATATGTATTTAAAGCTAAATAAATTGGCATTTCTGAGCCCCTTATAAGTAATAGCCATCTTAGCAGCAGTTACAGCATTTGTGACTATACCAAGGATGAAATTCTGGCCCCCAATGAGGTCAATGGCAAATCATCCATTGATTTCAGTGGGGCCAAAATTTCACTCCATAAGGTAGTTTCCACTCTTGTTTAGTGATAGCTTAACACTGATTAAACAACCTTAAAGTATATAAATTAAACAGTTTTGTAGATACTCTATCATCACACTTTTCTTTTGATGATTTTACAGCTGCCAGTGGACACTGTGGATGGGTTTTTACATAGCTAAAGAGCTTATCTTTGTGACCAAAATTACCACCAACTTCATTGGCCCTTGTCATGATATTGGCTCTGAATCACTAGGGAACTGAGAATATATAACAAGATGACTTTTAATTAGAAATACATTGGTCTAAAGATATCCACTTTCAAGTTTTGGAGAATATGAAAATTCCTCATTTTGAATGGTATAATTTTACATGCTTAATAATTGCCAAAAAATTAGAAATTTGGAAAATCAAAAATTTTAAATTACAAAATAATAAAAAACCCATATATTTAATGTCACTTTTTAGAGTGGCAGTTGTGGGGGAAGGTAGAACATTTCATCCACAAAACCTCCACATTTTCCAGAATATTTTTCTGTGGTCTGTGCCCAAACCAAGGATGGGCACAGACTTCTTCCTGTGATGACGATTTTATATTCCTCTTTATTTCTGTTAGGTGTGTTGGCTCTGAAGCACTAAGAAAGTGAGCTAGATTCTATTCTTGTGCAACAGAATTATTTACTAAGACTAAAATGTGCAAAAGGAAAAGCTTTGTCATCTGTATAGCACAATATGTTTGCATTGAGAATCTCAAAGTTGGCAGTCTGGGGTGTCTGGTGGAGGCACACACATTAGAAAGGTAAGTGTGAATACCTTAGTATGAGCAATACTAAGCAAGATGTATTTTAGAGGCCATTTCAACTATGAATGTTAAACATAAGAGCCTCGCTTTGTCAGTGAATCAAATAGACAACATTCTGTTGATGGCCACCCAGAATTAGGTTGCAAGGGGCTAACAGATGCCACTGTGGTCTCTGCAACTACTCCCCAGCTCCACTGTAGACCAGCTCATGCACAAGCCTCATCCCCAGTGAGATGCCCCATCCTTCACCTTTGGGCTGCTCCCTGTCTTCTGAACTTGAGCACTGCCCCAATGTTCTGTCACTACCTCACTACCCATAAGACCACAGTCCCAACAGGGATGTGTGCCCTCAGTCTCTACACAACCCTCCAAGCTGGACCAGTAGTAAGGCGGAGGGCTTGGATCATGCAGAGATGGTCAGCATCATGCCAGCTCTATTTTATTCCACAACGAATGAGCATTTAAGGAAATAGTTACCTGCTGTGATATAATAGAACATCTTGTGCAGGACCAAGACATAGATATGTCAGCCTCTCTTGTTACGGGATGACTGGACTCTGTGCACATGTTGTGGTTCAACATCCGTGGTGTTCTTAAGAGCCACCACTCATGGTTCTGCTGCCAGACATGGGTGTTCACCATCCCCTTCCCCTTCCTTTCTCCCCTCCACATGTGTTTAGTCCTGCAGGTAAAGAGGCTGCAATGCAATTTCAGGCAATATGTGACAGGCCAGGCACATCTTGCATGCAGCATAGGGGCTTTATTGTAGGGAAGTACCAGAGTAATGGAAACCCCTCCACCACAGCTTTAGGATGTTGAAGTTTGTTTTTGTTACCACATGGGTGGCCACATGGGCACAGCTATACCACACCTTTGCATCAGTAGTGTGGTTGAGAATGAGGGTAAGGAACGATGGTCAGAGGGGGCACCCTCTGTCATCATGTAGTACATGTGCAAAGGGCTATTATGTTCATGGCCTAAGTCCAAAGTCCACTGAGGTAGATGTGTACCTCATGTTAGGATTTTCTAGTATTCATATACATGCAAGCCATGATTCCTAACTCATGGGGATGGCTGCAATCTGGTATCAATTTGATATTGTTCCTCTGGGTTCGATGTTAAGTGGATATATTTCGTATTTGATAGCTGATGACCTCAGGAGCTGTTGCTCCTTGGAGGTCAGGAGCTGGGTGATAGCAGGAGTTTGGGTGGTGACTCACTGAAATGGTTCTGAGGGATGGGAGAGGAAGTGGTTTCTGCATGTGGAAGTGGTGAGATCATTGTGCAGCATGTCACATAAGTGCAGTAGTATACGTCAGTGCAGACAGTAGCATGGCATACATGTCTGCTGTGAAAGGCTTGTGAAGCTGTGGCAGAATCTATAAGTTTAGTGGGAGACATGTCTAGCTGCCATTGGCCTCTGGTAGAGGCTTAGGGTGAGTCTCCTCTACCTCTGTTCACTTTTTTGGTGCTGGTGACAGAGAAGGTGTTGCAGCAAGAATGTGCTTCTGTTTATCATTGGTGTGTATTTTTTCTGTCTATCCTGTCCCCTCCCAGTGCTGCAGCCATTTTCCCTCTTCCACCTGCCTCCTCCCACAGATGTCCCTCCCACTTTCTAGCCTGGTCCTGGCCTGCTCTCTCCTCAGAATAACCTCTCTGTCTCCTTTGCCTGTATATCTGTGGGTCCCCTTCCTCAGCCTTATCTGTCTACCCCACCCATCCCTGACCTCTAATCTGTGTCCCTCTAGCTAGCTAGCTAATCCTTTACTGTGCTAACCGACTCCCCACCCTTGACACCTAACCCTTGTAGGGTTAGGATTAAATACTTAAACCTATCTCTATATAGGCTACTGATTTCTTGAATATCTCGGTTGCACTGTTTCAAATTCAATACTTCTCTCATGCTCACCCTACACTTAAATGTTGCTTTTATGTATAGTCTATGGGGCCCTGCATCTATTGGTGTCCTGCATTCTGCCCCCCATTTGGGGGAGGGTGATGATCATCGGTGTTAGGCATGTCCTGAGCATACCTACTAGATCAGACCCTGGAGAAAATGTAAGCATGCAGATGCCTATCTCGGGGATTTTGAGGATCACATTGAGGCTAAGGCATGGGATAGGTATCTAGACATCTGCTGCGAGGCTACCACGTCCATGCCCACAAGTGGGACTACTATGTCCATGCCCATTCCCTAAGTGTCTATGTTTTCAATGGTAAAATAAAAGGTAAGACACCTAGCTCATTTTACCAGTGAAAACATAGGCATTTAGGGAACTTGAACGAAGAAATGTAGGTGCCTAGTGAGTTTAGGCACCTTCAGGGTTTGGAAGGAGGTTTTGGACATTTCTTTGGAGCCAAGAGTGGAACTTGGTTCCATAAAGAATGGAGAGGGGTACCCAAATCTTTTTGAAAAACAAACAAGGAGTCCTGTGGCACTTTTAAAAACTAACAAATGTATTTAACACATGAGCTTCCATGTCAGACACTTTGAAGATGGGAAATGTACAGAAAAGGAGGAAAATAATGCAGGTAAGTGTAAATCATAGGATCAGGTGATACTGTTAACAGCAAATTAATGCAGCAGATTAGATTCAAACACTGGTGAACACATAGAATCATAGAATCTCAGGGTTGGATGGGACATCATGAGGTCATCTAGTCCAACCCCCTGCTAGAAACACTCCCACTAAATCATGCCAGCCAGGGTATTGCTTAATGGGGCCTTAAATGTTTCCAAAGATGGAGATTCCACCACCACGCTAGGTAACAATTCCAAGGCTTCGCCACCCTCCTAGTGAGAAAGTTTTTCCTAATATCCAACCTCGACCTCCCCAGCTGCAACTTGAAACCATTGCTCCTTGTTCTGTCTCTTTTACTACTTAGAACAGTCTAGCTCCCTCCTCTTTGGAGCACCCCTTCAAGTAATTGAAGGTTGCTAGCAAATCCCCCCTCTGTCTTCTCTTTTGAAGACTAAATAAGCCGAGTTCCTTCAGTCTCTCCTCATAAGTCATGTGCCCCAGCCCCATAATCATTTTTATTGCCCTCTGCTGGACTCTTTCTAATTTGTCAACATCCTTTCTGTAGTGGGGAGCACAAAACTGGACACATTATTCCAGATGTGGCCTCACCAGTGCTGAATAGAGCTGAATAATCACATCCCTCGATCTGCTGGCAACACTCCTACTGATGCAGCCTAATATGCCATTGGCCTTTTTGGCATCAAGAGCACACTGTTGACTCATATCCAGCTTCCCATCCACCATAACCCCCAGGTCTATTTCTACAGTGCTGCTACTTAGACAATCAATCCCCAGCCTGTAGCAATACATGGGATTTTTCCGTCCTAAGTGCAGGACCTTGCACTTGTCCTTGTTGAACCTCATGAGATTTCTTTTAGCCCAAAGCTCCAATTTGACTAGGTCTCCCTGAATCCTATTCTTGCCCTCCAGCGTGCCTACCAATCCCCCTAGCTTGGTGTCATCCATGAACTTACTGAACATGCAATCTAACCCATCATCCAGATCGTTAATGAAGATGTTGAACAGAACCAGCCCCAGGACTGACCCCTTGGGTACTCGTTACTGGTTGCCAACTAGATATTGAGCCATTGATCTCTACCAACTAAACCCAATAATCTAGCCAGTTTTCTGTCACCCTTACCATCCATTCATCCAACCCATACTTCCTTAACTTGCTGACAAGAATGCTGTGGGAAACCATATCAAATGCTTTGCTAAAGTCGAGGTACATCACGTTGATGGCTATTCCCACATCCACAAATCCAGTCATCTCATCATAGAAGGCAGTCAGCTTGGTCAGGCACGATTTGCCTTGGTGTATCCATGCTGACTGTTCCGGAACAGTCTATTTTCTTCCAAGTGTTTCAGAATGGCTACGTAGTTTCTATTTAGCCCTGAAGGAACAGTGACAAATTTGCATATGAATTCCAATACTGCAGTTTCCCTTTGAAGCTTTGATTTGTTATCCATTTTTTTCAGCACAGCTATTAACAATTCATCAATGGAGTGAGCAGGGAGATTGAAGTGTTCACCTACTGGTTTTTGAATGTTGTAATTTCTGATGTCAGACTTGTGTCCATCGATTCTTTTGTGCAGAGACTGTCCTGTTTGTTCAATATATAAGCCGAGTGGGTGAGGGAGGAAGGGAATTTCTGGCACATGATGGTAAAAATTACATTGATAGATGAGTAGGTGAAGGAACCCTTGCTGGAGTAGCTGGTTTGATTAGGTCCTGTGATGGTCTTTTGTGCAGATTTGTGGGCAAAGTTGGCAAGAAGGTTTGTTGAAGATATATGTGCCTACTTTAATCGTTCTGTTGTTTGCTCTGTAGTTGCTGGTGAGTATCTGCTGAACGGTGGGGGGCTGTCTGTAAGCGAGGAGAGATCTGTCTTCCAAGGCTTGAGAGAGTGAGGGACCATCTTGTAGAATAGTCTGTAGATCCTTGATGATGTGCTGTAGGGGTCTGACTTGGGGGTTGTAGATGATGAATAATGGTGTTCTGTTGTTTCCCTTCTTGGGCTTCTCTTGTAAGTTAGCTTCGGGTTACTGATCTGGCTCTGTCAATCTGTTTCTTCACTTCCGCATGTGGGTGTTGTAGTTTTAAGAATGCTTGATAAAGATCTTGAAGGTGTCTGTCTGAAAGATTGGAGCAAATGCGGTTATATCTTAGGACTTGACTGTAGATAGTGGATTGTGTGGTGTGTCCTGTATGAAAGCTCAAGGGATGTACGTAACTATGGTGATCAGTAGGTTTTTGGTATAGGGTGGTGTTTGTGTCCTTCACTAATTTGCACTGTAGTGTCCAGAAAGTGGATCTCCTGTGTGGAGTGTTCCAGGCTAAGTTTGATTGTGGAGTGGAAATTGTTGAAATCTCTGTGGAAATCCTCAAGGGCATCCAGATGATGAAGATGTCATCAATGTAGAGTAAGTAGAGAAAAGTGGTTTGTAGAACATTGTGATAAACAGAGTTCTTTATAAGCCACCTGATCATGATCCAACTTATTCATGATGATGACAGCAGCTCCTTTGTCAGGCGCCTTAATGATAATGTCAGAGAGGGGCAGAAGGAAAGTCCCTGAGATAGTAGAGATTCCTCTGATGGAATAAGTGTGTAGCACGAACGATTAACAATGTAGTTGGGTGGGTTGAAAATGTTTCTGTTGTTCCTTTTGGTGCACTGGAATTTAGACAGTTTGTTGTCTTTTTTCTTCTGTAGCAAAGCAAAGGGTATGTTGTAGATGGATTTTCTCCTTTTTGTGAAGTCCGGCCATGTGGAAGAATGTGTTGTAGGTTGGTTTTGTATGAGAGATTTCAGTGTTGAGAGTTAATTTTTAATTTACTTCTTTTCTGTATAGGATGCTGATCAAGTGGTTTGTTAGTTTCTGACAGAGTATTTGGCACAGTCTTTCACTGTATTCTGTGTAATATGTCAGTTGTAATGGATACTTGTTTTTGTGCATTCAGGCCTAAATTCTAATTAGTTGAAGACAACACAGGTGTCACTCTGATTTCTGATTTCTCTTTAGTATTAGTGATGACACACATGATTAAAGGAATCCAGCTTAAATCTCAGGTCCCAGGCTGAGTTTTCATGCCCGGCAGTCTGAGGGGGAAAAAAATCTTTTTACTTGTAAATTGAGTATAGAAGATCTGGAAATTGTTGAAAGATAACAAACATAAAGCTTCACAGTTCCACTCTGTACCAGGGTAGTTTCCCCACTCCAGGCAGAGGTTAAAAGCTCTGTAAGGAATGCCTGGCCCATAGAAGCAGAGGGTTGCAAGGCCAATAGGGGCTGAGGAGTCAGGATAAAGCCAGGGCTGCAGCTTCTGCTCTGGGCAGTTTGTCTCAGGCCTGGGAGGGAGCGGCTTATGCTTAGCAGGACCGTGAGAGACAGGGCCCTGGATAGCTCACAGTGTCACTGCCAATGTTCAGCCTTGATATAAGGGCTGAAGGAGGGATGTGGATGGCCCAGGGGACCTGGTGAGTGTGGGGATTGAGACAGCACTTAATGGAGCACATACGTCGCTGGGCGGGGGCCTGGAGAAATGAGTGGGACTGGGTCCCACACGCCTCCCCCAGACCACCAGTGGGCAGAGAGACTGCAAGGGAGCAGTGAAGAAACAGTGCTGGCCACTGACACAAGTGGGATGGCTGGAACTCGATCTGACCCCCCGGAAGTGGGGAGATCAGTGGACTTGACCAGAGGTCTGAGATCCTGAAAAGACAGAGCTGGCCACTGAGGCAGAGTGGCCACCTGAGACTGAACTTGGACCCTGAAAGGAGAGAACTAAAGGGACTCAACCAGAGGGCTGTTGTCCTGCATGGTGTTATAAAGACCAAGCACAGACCACCAGATGGCAGATTAATTGAGCTATTGCCCAATTCCATCACCAGGAGGCACTCGTCTGGTGGATCCAGCGCTGTGTAGATCTACACACTCTTATAATTAAAGTCTTCAGACTATGTTTAGGGATTATCTAGACAGTTAGTACTCAGCAAATTGGAGTGTAAATCCACACTGCACTAGCATGGCACAAACTAACTTTTCATGTAGACAGTGATAATGCTCACCAAAAGCTCCCTAATTGCACTGACCTACTCCTGTTTCAGCACAGTGTAGATCAAAACATACTAGGGAACTATTTGTGCATGGTAGCAGGGGCAATATGAGCACTTAGTGTGCAGAATATTAGTGCACAGTAGATGTGTACGCCAACTTGCCATGTGCTAACTAATTATCTAGGCAAGGCTGTAGGATTACTCTTTAAGAGAACCGTTCGCAACACGTGGTAATTTCATGAAACATTCTTCTTGTCTCCTCACCCCACCAGCTATACCGCACATAATCTCTTTAGCAAGTCAGCCCAGTATTAATTATATAACCTGCCTGCTAGGAAACTTGATGGACTATTTCTCTTTCCCTCCTTTCTCTTTCCCTTTTTCTTTACTCTGTGCATGTTAGAATATTTGTTTCAAAATAATGGAATGGAAGTGTACTAAATTACCTGGAATGACTTTTAGGTGTCAGGGAGCATATGGAATATATCCAATTTTGCCCACACAGTGTATATCTGAGAATTCTAGATCAAAATGAAGTTTACTTTCTATTTGTAAGGTCACCCCCATTCATATGCTATTTCTTTAGAAAATGTTAGAAGCACATTAACTCCTTTCAGCTTATTTTGTTTTTTGTTTTTTTTCCACGTACATTCTTAACACTACCTTTGTTAAGTGTGTCAGTTATTCTGCTCTCGTTCCCTTTTCCGTGTATTATGCTGGAAACTATAATTTCATCAGCATCTTCTAATATCTCCATGGACATTTGGGCTCCCCGCTACAGAAAGGATGTGGACAAATTAGAAAGAGTACATCGGAGGGCAACACAAATGATTAGGGGGCTGGAGTACATGACGTATGAGGAAAGACTGAAGGAAATAGGCTTATTTAGTCTGCAGAAGAGAAGACCGATGGGGGATTTGATAGCAACCTTCAACTACCTGAAGGGGTGCTCCAAAGAGGAGGGAGGTAGGCTGTAGAACAGTAGTAAAAGAGGACAGAACAAGGAGCAATGGTTTCAAGTTGCAGCTGGGGAGGTCGAGGTTGGATATTAGGAAAAACTTTCTCACTAGGAGGGTGGTGAAGCATTGGAGTGGGTTTCCTAGGGAGGTGGTGGAGTCTCTGTCTTTGGAGATATTTAAGGTTCAGTTAGACAATACCCTGGCTGGGATGATTTAGTGGGAATGGTCCTGCTTTTAGCAGGGGGTTGGACTAGATGACCTCATGAGGTCCCTTCCAACTCTATGATTCTATTTTGGAAATCCTTGATCTGAGCCGGTTAAGACTTAGATTCTCTAAGGTATTTAGGCACCTATCCCCCACTGAAATCAATGGAAGTTAGATACCAAAATACTTTATACAATTTTGAGAATAAATGTTTTAGTGATGGGCTAGGTGGGAAAAAAATTAACATCTGAGACTGAAGGAGAAAAAAAATCTGCAGTCTTTAATATAGAAAAGAAGCACAAACCAAGAAAGAAAACAGAATCAGATCTCTTATAATTTCACATTTGTATATGTATTTTTCACCTTCTTCTGTTCACCTATAGCTTTCTGCAGGTGTTCTATGATTCCCCTGCTCAGTTGAAGATAAAAAGGCCTAACTCCTAAAACTGGGGTCACAAGTTCTCTCCTAAACTGTAAAGACTGAAAAACGTCTATTATCTTTGTCCCTCAAGAGTAAATTCCCTTAAACCCAGTCACATTGAGACAAAGACATTCAATCAAAAAGATAGGATTCGGGTTCAGTATGCAACAATGTGAACAAATGGCTGTATAAGGGGCAAGAGAATGGAGAACTGAGCTCTGGGTTTCCTTAGAAACAATGTAACAAAACTGGTAGTTCACACTGACAGATCAAACTTCAACCATAAAATCCTCTGGCAGGAGAAGAGTCAATGCAACCCTGTTAACATAAAAGCAATGACCAGGATTTGAGAGCTTGTGCAAAAAAAAAAAAAAAAAATGCACAGCCTGCATTATGCATAGCTACCCTTGCAACATCTCCCCATATACTAGAGCGTAGAATGTGGTAGGGAGGGTGTAAAAGTGGGGTCCTAAGCAAACCAAATGCAGAAGTACCCAGCCCCAGTGATACTTGTTCCTGGATCTGCATTGAGGACTTTACAAAAAATATTTAAAACGTCGCACTGATACTTTCTATTATTTTCCCCAAAGTGTAAAATGTATTAAAAAGTTGGATAAATGCTTTAAATAGTGAAAAATATTTGCTTGTGTTTAAAATAAAATGGTTGAAAATTAAATTATACTCAGTAAGCTTGACAGTTAATTTCTAAAACAAAAAATGGTGGATTTTCTTCAAAATCTCATTGCAGAAGGGCTGCATTTTAAAATAATCAGTTTAAGATTATATTTCAAGATGGTGGCATATCTGTAAATACCCATGTACTTTAGTGAAAAAACCCCACTTTGGTTGCTACCGCAACAGGTGTGACAACATGAGTGGAATTGATTAACATCACAATGACTGCTTTTCTTATGTTTGGTTTTGAAGGAATGAGGTGTGTGCTTGCTTGGGTCTGAGATGGCTGTGAAGATAACATATGAAAACTTGAGTGTGAAGTTGTTGACTGTATATATGATGGGTATGCCAATGGTTCTAACCCCTTTCTGTGATCTGATAGAGGTGAGCATATTATGTTTTTATTAGCCCTAGTGGGAGAGGTGTGCTCACTTGCACGTGTTGACTTGTTTCTGACCTTTCAAGGGGAGTCAGTGGGTCAGCCCAATGTGTCCATATATCTGTGGCATCCTCTGACTGTTATAGGTGAGTATGTTGGCTTCCAATGTAACTATGTTTTTTTCCCTACCCTTTCTGTATGTTCTGTTTCACTGCGGGATGTGTTAAGATGGTGATGCTCAAGCTGCACAGTGCACACATCCCTTCATCTCCTCTCCTTCAGCACTGGAGAGAGAAAGTTCTTGTTTGGAATATGGAGGAAGGAACTCTGGGAAGGAAAAAGAGGCTCCTGCCTCAGATGAGGCACCTTCCTCTTGCTTAGAATATCAAGCAAGTTAAATGAGACTGGTATATGTGGGAAACTCTCCCCCCTCTACTCCTTTCCGTTCATGGCTGAGGGCATCAACTGAGCAAATCATGGTCTAATTTAATTCTAATCATTTGGGTTTATCTCTCAGGCTCTTCTCCCATTCTTTGCCTTTCATGAAGCACATATAGTAGGAGAAAATTGAGTGTGTGGTTCCTCTAGGGGTAAAATAACTTCACTGTATGATTCTCTGCAGTTTCCGAGTGTGTGAGGGGACAATTCATGTCTGAGCTCCCTGTATGAGGTTTGTGGAGTTTATTATGAATTCAGAGTATAACCAATACATTGGAATCACTGGTTATTATCACACTCTCTCCCACACTTCAATATAAGTTCCACACATCATAAAACACAAAAGGAAGGAATGCATTTTGTTTGCTTCCATTGTTGGTAGAGCTCAGTTCTAGATTATACCATTATTCTCCAAATATGTGACCGGGAACATCCCCTGGCTGGTTCACAGAGAGAAGGGTTGCAGCAGTACATCCATCATCTCTCAGTGTCACTTCCATTTTTAAATCCACCACTAGAATCCTCAGCTAATCAAACATAGATTAAAATGAAAGCACTTTCACACACAATAACACGTACAAATGGAAGCAATTAGGATTGAAGCAAAAGTTTCCCAGACCCAATTCTGGTCAGACTAAAAGTCATATATACACACAACAGAGTGCTGGAGGAGCCCAGACATAGACTAGAGAAAAAACTTGTGTAATTAGGAATGAAAGAGGATACTCCAACACACAATCGAGAAGCCCCAAATAGCAACATAAAGGAATTAGAAATATTATTCTAATTCCTAAATCATTTAACCAAAATCATGCGAATATACACAGAAAACATGACTACAGGCTTCAACTCCAGATCGTGTGTTCTCATGGCTTAAAATGTGTCTAGACAAAACTCTCCAGGAGCAGTGAGGCAGTTCATATCTCATCAAGGTGTATATAAGACAAACCCAGCTCATCCTTCCAGAAACAAAGAACAGGCCTGGGCATCAAGGGAGCATCAGGTGGACTTTCAAATGAGTTACCTCACTTCCCTTGTCCAGGTTGGAACCCTGAGTAGGTAATGCTCACTGACTCAGGACATGGATGAATCCATATAAGGATCTCGTTTGTCACCTGATCCTTGGGCGGGGGGAAGCCTCAAAGGGGAGAAGGAACATTAAAGCAAGTGGAGACATTTGCCAGGCTCATTCTCTTCCATCTACTAACACTACCATGCAACTGAATTGCTGAACAGAGGGGAGAGCTTGGCTGAAAGGAAACTTGCCAGCCTGTGGTAAGAATTTTCTAACTTTGTAAGTTTGCTAATAGTGTTAAGTGTAGCTTACACTGTGTTTGCTTTTATGTCTTTTTACCACATCTGACTTCTTATGCTTTGATTAATTACAGAAGGATTTTAAGTGATTATTAATACATTTCTTTGCTTGCTCTACCAGAAGCAGTAGGTTTGGTTTGACTTCAATGACAGCAACAAAGCCGGTTCATATCAATTTATTTGTTAAATTGATTAACTCACATGTGCTTATATTTTTCAATGGGCATAACTGATCGTTGCAAGATGGAGGTTCCAGGGTTGTATATGGGGCTGGAGTTGTTGGCTAGTGTCATTCTGTTCCATAATTAAAGAAGTGGCTGGCTTGAAGCACTCAGTCATTTAGTTGGGAGTAGCTTACGTGCTGAAGGCTGTGCATGTACAGCCCAGGAGTGGGGGTTCTCATAGCAGAGTGGAGTAAGATGGGCTCCAGGAGTTGGGGATTGGGTTGACACAGCAATTCATGAGTCCCAATTTCCCTGGGAAAATCACACAAGATCTGAATGAAAATGAACTCTCCCCTGCTGACCTAGCTGGGGTCAATGGCATAAACTTTAAGACAAGACTGCATTTGCTTGAGCACACCCATCCTGCCAAGGTGCTCAACGTGGTGGGACTGCTTTGCCTGAATGATTACTTTGACTGCTGTTGGGTTGCAAATCACTTTACTGTTAATTGCAGGCATAACAAGATATTTTCCTACTTATGGTATGAAAAAGGGCAGAAGAACTGTGCTTATCCTGTCCTTAGTGAGGAGTCACCCTCATCTGAATTGAACATAGTAAGCAGAGGGCTCGAATGCACACCTCTGGGAAAGGTAGAGAGGATGGGGACAGTTGTCCCTGCCAGGTTGTGTGTGCTTTCCTTAAGAGGCCTAGGCATGATTTGATCCATCTCTCTCCAATGTACAAAGATAGAGCTAATTAAGGTTCCGTTAGGAGTCTTTTTGTTTTGTTAAGAGATCATGACAGCTGAAGTTATTTGTTGTAGGACAGTGTTCTTGTCTAGCCTGCTTCAGCAATGAAGTTCCCCCACTAAGAGCTGAAAATCATTGAAGGCTGGGAGGAAACTGAAGAAAATGACCTTCAAAGGCCACAGTACAGAACAGGCGGCAGCAGAAGGTGACATTTTGCATTGGAATGACTGGTGAGGCAGCAAGTGGCTGGTTGGCAGGCAGACAGCAGAGGAAGCAAAAGTCACTTCTTTTTCCCTCCTCCAACCAGAATGGGAGGTCAACTCAGCAGCTGGACCATTAGACTCTGGGTCTGCCCTGACTACAGACAACTAATGTGAGTGAGGTGTTGTGTGGGGATGGGCTCATTAAAGGAACTTCTGGTCAATGAACTTAAGAATCTAAGGCAAAAGGAAACTATTCAATGTACTCTAGTACGGATGTTTTCATAGAATCATAGGGTTGGAAGGGACCTCATGAGGTCATCTAGTCCAACCCCTGCTAAAAGCAGGATCGCTCCCACTAAATCATCCCAGCCAGGGTTTTGTCTAACCAGACCCTAAATATCTCCAAAGACAGATATTCCACCACCTCCCTAGGTAATCCATTCCAATGCTTTACCACTCTCCGAGTGAGAAAGTTTTTCCTAATATCCAATCTCGAGCTCCCCAGCTGCAGCTTGAAACCATTGCTCCTTGTTCTGTCCTCTGTTACTACTGTTCTACAGCCTAGCTCCCTCCTCTCTGGAGTACCCCTTTAGGTAGTTGAAGGTTGCTAACAAATCCGCCCTCAGTCTTATCATAGAATCATAGAATAATAGGGTTGGAAGGGACCTCACGAGGTCATCTAGTCCAACCCCCTGCTAAAAAGCAGGACCACTCACCCTAAATTATCCCAGCCAGGGTTTTGTCTAACTGAGCCTTAAAAATCTCCAAAGATGAAGATTCTACCACCTCCCTAGATAGCCCATTCCAATGCTTCACCACCCTCCTAGTGAGAAAGTTTGTCCTAATATCCAACCTTGACCTCCCCAGCCGTAATTTGAAACCATTGCTCCTTGTTCTGTCCTCTGTTACCCTCGAGAACAGCCTAGCTCCCTCCTCTTTGGAGCAACCCTTCAAGTAGTTGAAGGTTGCTATCAAATCTCCCCTCAGTCTTCTCTTCTGTAGACTAAATAAGCCTAGTTCCTTCAGTCTCTCCTCATAAGTCATGTGCCCCAGCCCCCTAATCATTTTTGTTGCCCTCCGCTGGGCTCTTTCTAATTTGCCCACATCCTTTCTGTAGTGGGGAGCCCAAAACTGGACACAGTATTCCAGATGCGGCCTGACCAGTGTCGAATAGAGGGGAATTATCACATCCCTCGATCTGCTGGCAATACTCCTACTGATGCAGCCTAATATGCCATTGGCCTTTTTGGCAACAAGGGAACATTGTTGGCTTATATTCATCTTCCCGTCCACCATAACTCCCAGGTCCTTTTCTACAGCGCTGCTACTTAGCTGATCGGTCCCCAGCCTGTAGCAGTGCATGGGATTTTTCCGTCCTAAGTGCAGGACTTTGCACTTGTCTTTGTTGAACCTCATGAGGTTTCTTTCGGCCCAGTGTTCCAATTGGTCCAAGTCTCTCTGGATCCTGTCCCTGCCCTCCAGAGTATCTACCATTCCCCCCAACTTGGTGTCATCCGCAAACTTACTAAGCATGCAGTCTATTCCATCATCAAGATCATTAATGAAGATGTTGAATAGGACCGGCCCCAGGACCGACCCCTGGGGCACTCCACTCGTTACCGGTTGCCAACCAGACATCGAGCCATTGATTCCTACCCGCTGAGCCCGTTGATCTAACCAGTTTTCGATCCACCTTACGGTCCACTCGTCCAACCCATACTTCCTTAACTTGCCAACGAGAATGCTGTGGGAAACCGTATCAAAAGCCTTGCTAAAGTCAAGGAATATCACGTCAATGGCTCTTCCCGCATCCACAAATCCAGTCACCTCATCATAGAAGGAAATCAGGTTGGTCAGGCACGATTTGCCCTTGGTGAATCCATGTTGACTGTTCCTGATCACTCTATTTTCCTCCAAGTGTTTCAGGATGGATTCCTTGAGGACCTGCTCCATGATTTTCCCAGGGATTGAGGTGAGGCTGACCGGTCTGTAGTTCCCCGGATCCTCCTTTTTCCCTTTCTTAAAGATAGGTACTATATTTGCCTTTTTCCAATCCTCCGGGACCACCCCCGTTCGCCACGAGTTCTCAAAGATAATGGCCAGCGGCTCTGCAATCACTTCCCCCAACTCCCTCAGCACCCTCGGATGCAGTTCATCCAGCCCCATGGACTTGTGCACATCCAATTTCATTAAGTGTTCCCTAACCTCACTTTCCATCACCGAGGGCCACTCTTCTCTCCAGTCCGCGTTACCCCATGTAGTAGCCTGGGAGCTGGCCCGCCCTGTGAAGACTGAAGTAAAAAAAGCATTGAGTACTTCAGCCTTTTCCGCATCATCCTCCACGAGGATGCCTGCCCCATTCAATAAGGGACCTACACCACCTCTGATCCTTTTCTTGTTGCTGATATACTTATAGAACCCCTTTCTGTTATCCTTCACATCCTTTGCTAGCTGCAACTCCAATTGTCCTTTGGCCTTTCTGATTTGATCCCTGCAGTCCCGAGCAATATCTTTATACGCCTCCCTTGTCATCTGTCCAAGCTTCCACTTCTTGTAAGCTTCCCTTTTACGTTTCAGCTCCCCGCAGAGTTCCCTGCTAAGCCACGCTGGTCGCCGTCCACATTTGCTGTTCTTTCTGCACATCGGAATGTTATCTTCCTGTGCCTTTAGCAGGGTTTCTTTAAAATACAGCCAGCTGTCTTGGACACCTTTCCCCTTCAGATCAGCTTCCCATGGGTCCCTGCCCATCAGCTCCCTAAGGGAGCCAAAATCTGCTTTTCTGAAGTCCAGGGTGTGTGTTCTGCTTCTTTCCTTCCTTCCATTGATCAGGATCCTGAACTCTACCATCTCATGGTCGCTGCTGCCCAGGTTGCCATTTACTTCTACTTCCCCGATCAATTCTTCTCTGTTTGTGAGCAATAGGTCTAGAGGTGCAAGGCCCCTAGTTGGTTCCTCCAGCATTTGTACTAGGAAGTTGTCCTCAATATTCTCCAAAAACTTCCTGGATTGCCTGTGCACTGCTGTATTAACTTCCCAGTAGACATCAGGATAATTGAAGTCCCGCATAAGAACCAGGGCCTGCGACGATCTGGAAACTTCTGTTAGTTGTCCATGGAACAACTCATCCACCTCCTCTTTCTGGTCTGGCGGTCTGTAGCAGACACCCACCACAACATCCCCCTTGTTGCATTCTCCCCTAAACTTAACCCACAAGCTTTCAACCATCTTGTTTCCACTTTCATAGTGGAGCTCCGAGCAGTCATACAGCTCTTTTACATATAACGCTACTCCTCCCCCCCTTTTTCCCTGCCTGTCCTTCCTGAACAATTTATATCCATCCATGGCAGTACTCCAGTCATGCAAGTTATCCCACCATGTTTCTGTTATTCCAATTATATCATAGTTCCTTGTCTGTGCCAGTACTACCAATTGTTCCTGCTTGTTTCCCAGGCTCCTCGCATTTGTGTACAGGCACCTAAGATACCGGGCCCATTGCCCTACTTTGCCCTGTCGATTCTCCCTCCTGTCGCATCTTCCCCCTGGCAATTTCTCCCGGTGTCCTCCTTCCCCACTCGCCTGAGGTATTATGACTTTATCAGAAAAAAAAAAAACAATTATTTGACCCCACCCCCCAGTTCCAACTACTCTCTCTTTTATTCCTGCTGTTACAGCCCCAGCATCCCCCAAGTTCCATCCCTTCCCCCAGGTTTCCCTCAGTTTCACTTACCTGTGGGCCTTGGTCACCTTCCCCCTTCGAACCTAGTTTAAAGTCCTCCTTACCAGGTTAGCCAGTCTGCTTCCAAATATGCTCTTTCCCTTCCTGGATAGGTGGAGTCTGTCTCTGCCTAGCAGTCCTTCTTCCTGAAACAGCACCCCATGGTCGAGGAAGCCAGAGCCCTCCTGGTAACACCATCTCCGCAGCCAGGCATTCACCTCCAGGATGCATCTGTTTCTGCTTGGGCCCCTACCCTTGACCGGGAGGATCGAGGAGAACACCACCTGTGCACCGAACTCCTTCACCCGTGCTCCCAGAGCCCTGTAGTCACCTTTGATCTGCAGAGGGTCACCTCTCGCAGTATCATTGGTTCCCACATGGATGAGTAGCATGGGGTAGTAGTCAGAGGGATGGATGATTCTCGACAATCCCTCCGTAACGTCTCGGATACGGGCGCCTGGCAGGCAGCATACCTCCCGAGAAGCCTTATCTGGGCGACAGATGGGTGCCTCTGTCCCCCTCAGAAGAGAGTCACCAACCACCACAACCCGACGTTTTCTCCTGGGTGTGATGGTTGTGATCCTCCCAACCTCGGGGGTGCACGGCTTCTCCTCTTCCATATCATCTCCCGTCTGTAGTGCTGCGTAGCGGTTCTTTACCACAATGGAGGGTGGGATGGGAGCAGGGGTGGAGCACTGTCTGCTGCCAGAAGTAACCAGCTGCCAGTGTCCACCCTCTGCTTGAGCCATCCCATCCTTCTCCGAGGGTGTGGCAGCAGTCCTTTGCCTCTGGATAGTTTCCTCATTCTTGCATGTTTCCTCATGAATGCTATCCAGGAACTTCTCCAGGGCATGGATACTCCTGAGCCTGGCCACCTCCTCCTGTAACTCCCCCACCTGCTTCCTGAGAGATTCCACCAGGAGACACCTGTCACATTGAATGATCTCCCCAGCCTGACCGTCTGAGAGTGGGAAATGCAGGCCACAGTCCTTGCAAGTCCACGCCAGGATCTGGGTAGAGATATCCAAGGTCAGTATGTCTGTCTGGATACAGGCACAGGTGGAGGAGACAGTAGCGGTGCGGGTCCTCTTCACCATAGTAGCTGCACAAACCACAAACTTCCCACCAACCCCCTCGCAAACTCCCCTGTTTGCCGTCCCTGTTCGCAAGCTCCCCCTGGTCGCTCAGCCACTGGCTTTTAAGGCCTTCTCTGCGTGGGTCAGCCCTTGCCCCTCGTTAAGCACACAGGGGAAGGGTGATCACAAGGCTGATTGAGCTGAGCAGGGCTGAGCAGAGAACAATGGTACAAACAGCCCCCAGACAATCACACAATCACAATCCCAACTCACACAGTAACTGACAATTCACAGAAATCACCTGTGGGAAAAAAAGACACAAGCACAAGCACACACAGTCAGCAATTCACTCTCTCCCTTGCTTCTTCAGCAAGGGGATCTCCTTCGCCTCCTTCTCAGGGCTTCTCCTTCTCCTTCCCTCGCAAACTCCCCTGTTTGCAGTCCCTGTTCACAAGTCTTCTCTTCTGCAGACTAAATAAGCCTAGTTCCTTCAGTCTCTCCTCATATGTCATGAGCCCCCTAATCATTTTCATTGCCCTCCGCTAGACTCTTCTAATTTATCCACATCCTTTCTGTAGTGGGGAGCCCAAAACTGGACACAAAATTCCAGATGAGGACTCACCAGTGCCTAATAAAGGGGAATAATCACATCCCTCGATCTGCTGGCAACGTTCCTACTGATGAAGCCCAATATGCCATTGGCCTTTTTGGCAACAAGAGCACACTGTTGACTCATATCCAGCTTCTCATCCACCATAACCATCAGCTTTGCTTGTGGTTTTATGTGTGTGAATCCTATTTGCAGCATTTTCCCAAGTTAATGCTGGATTGCTATTCCACTTTTTAAAAAAAGTTTCTTTTCTACACTGTGCAAGTTTTTGTGCTTATGAATAGGAAAGTATTGCCACCAGTGGTATTCAAGATTGGATGTGTAATTGTCCCAGGGTACTGTGTGGGGCTTGAGCCAATTTTATATTTGACTGTTGAAAAAAAGCTCCTAGATATTGAACCTGACCCTTGTTGCTGCTAACTCCAAGTGGCAGAGGGGTTACATAAAAAAAAAACGTACATACACACTCACAATAAAGTCACAATAGTTGCGAACACTGCCAGTGACATAGGGATGCGCTCAGTAAAGCACAGAACTACATCAATATATTACTAAAAGAGGATAAAAAGGCAGCTGCTTTTGTCATGGTGCTGTAGCAGTTACTTTTTTTTTTCCTTTTCTTTTCAACAATTAGGAACAAAAGATATGCCCCTGAGTTTCCTTGCAGTGTTAGATTCTGAGATAAGCAATGTTGTTACACCTCTAGGAAGAGCCATTCTCTAAAGTTTAGGGTGTGTCTGCCTTGCAGCTGGGAGATGCTTCCTATTGTAGGTAGATAGTCCTTAGCTCTGCTCAAGTTAGCATTCTAAAAATAGCAGTTTGGTGCCAGTGGCTAGGGTTAACTTCCTAAATAAAATACTGGATGTGTGCTTATGAGCTAGTCCAAGCTGCCACCTAAGCCAATATTGTCATACTTGTACTTTTAGCATGTTAACTCAAGTAGAGCTAGTGTGGGTCTGTCTAAACTTACATTAATTGCCATAGTTCAGCAATCCTTCAGTTGAAACAGATCATTAAAACAGCAACATTTCTATATTGTCAAGGGACAGGAATGGAATTTGTGCTATTCAAGCCTCACATTTTCTAACTACAATTATCTGTACTTCTGCCACTCACTTTTTAAGATTCAGTTCACTGATTGCTTTAATTTTACAAGCCTAAATACAATCACTTTTGCACAAAGTACATCATCAAAACTACGTGCTGTGAGAGGAAAGCAGGACATGTAAAGTTAGTTTGCATTTCCACTAGTAGAAATAAAAGCTGAAATTTGTTAGTATTCATAAACAAATTCTAAAGAAACAGTAATGGAGATTACTAATTTGTTCTCAGCACATTTATAAAGGGTTAAGAAAACAGACTAGTTTTTCAAGTGAGAAAGAAACTCAACTCAAAACATTTTCAAAAATCTTCAGTGTATTGTATTTTAGTGTTTTATTTTATTGCTACACAGCATCCAGATGTCATAATGATTGATGTTTTACTAGATAGATTGATGATGCATATTGGATGTTCCTGAGTAATAAAATTCTTTAAAAAAAACCATGAAACACTATTGATGCTTTTCTGGCTTAAATTTATGGTTTTTAATGACAAAGTTAAAACATTATGACAATTGATCATTACTTGATTTTGAGAGTATGCCTTTTGAGTAAAGAGCTCACTAGAGAACTGGTTTTCTCTTTTCTTGTGGCCTCATAACAGCATTTTAAAAGCATTCATGCAAACTTGATTAGGAATAAGCAGGAAGAGGGGAAGTGCAGGCTTGTAACTATTCCAGAATAGGTGAGAGAGGCACTTATAAAGGACTGAAATATTAAAAATGTGTTCAGCATGGGACTGGTCTTTTTCTTGACTTATGATACTACAAATCTCTTACATTCTGGTAAAAACAAACAAAACAAAACAAGCCAGAGGGTAGAACAATGATCAAGTGCAAAAATAACCTGTTTCAGTGACCGTGGGGAATTAGAAGTTTGACTGTTTCCTATTCACAGTTTTCCATATAAGTAAAAGTAAGATATGTTTATTTCAATTTATAGCAATTTTGTTTATTGTTCTTTTGGGCCAAATAGGGTTTACCCTTCTGTGTAAGAGGTAGTGAGTTCAGTTCAATCACTGTGTACATCTAAGGTGGAGCCAAGAACCATCAGCATGGGGATTCCTTGCCTTTGCACTACTGTATGTTCAGGACAGGATCACAGCAGTATCTTGACAGTACGATTTCTGCAGAAATCTTGCTGTGAGTGCTCTGCCAAACACCACTGCCCCCAAAATATACTTCACATTATAAAGAGAGAACTCAATGTGCAGCAACTTGGGCCATTTTGCCATGAAGATTTGTTCCAAATGTCCTGTTATAAATCAGTTAAAACCTTGTTGTGCGTTGAGTGCAATCACCAGCTTTCATTAAGGATAAATATAAAGAAACCATTTTAAGCAAGTGCCTGAAACAATAACAGTAACACCCCAATTTTTCTTACCATAAGCCAGTGGAAGCCAAATCATGTGACCAATGTGTTTCCCAGGGCCTAGGGCTTTGATTGGTGGATATGTTTATTCCTTGTTTGTGTAGATGTGAGACAGAAACAGAAGGGACCAGAAAGCCAGCAGACAGTAACAGAAATTGCTGGTAGTATGAACTTGAGATAAAACTAAAAGAGAGAGCTTTGGGGGCCCATAGTGCTGGATGGAAAGACAGGAATGGAACAGAGAGCAAAGGAACTGTCTTTTGCTGTTTGATTCATACTTTGTTCAGGGAAACAGGACTTTATGTACAATCTGTGCAACTAAACAAGATAGAATCAAAGGAAATACCTGGCTCTATCATTTATTTTTCCTAACTGGAACAACCAGCAACACTCCAAATCTGGCAAACCATTTGGGTCAGGAATGGTAACAGTATCCTAGAGAGTAGCTGGACCACCAATCCTGTCCCCAACTCAGCTCTTGCAAAGTATGGATCAAACTGTATTGAAACTATACTTTTCTGGGTGCAGAACATTAATTTGTACAAACATGAATAAAGTATCTAGTAGAATGTTATTTTGGTATTGCTTAAGTTTCAAAGAAAGATAACTCTCTGAACCATGAAACTCATTTGAATGTTGCCAGCCCAGGTTATAGTGGGGGTAAAATAAGATTTGAAATGGAATTGGTATGCAAGTATTTGCTCTCTATCATATGTTCACAACGAGCTCAGTCCCGTGTATACTTCTTGGAATCTAAGTGCTTCACAATACTAGGTCCTGTTTTGGCAGATCCTGCCCCAGTCATGTAACATTGACAACAATGTATGGGGATTGAGGCCAGAGAAAATGAGGAATTTTCCAAAAGTTTCATAGTCAAGTTACCATTAATATCATTATTATCCTTCTTCCTCCTATTGTCTTGAGCCTTAAGATCACTATGATTTTTCTCTCGAGTTCTCCAGATTCTATATTCTGAAAGCCAGGAATGGAACACAAACAAATTCAACAAGAACTGCTAAAGTCAGGTAAAAGAAAAAAAAAGTGTACTGGCCCTTCAGATTTCTTCAGCAATATTCCTGGTGGCATTATTGGATGTCTTAGGAGAAAGAAAAAAAGTCTTCAATGTCTTTTTCACTGCTGTATAACCTAGCAGCAATTTTTCAATCTCAAAATAAATGTTTCTATCTTCAACTATGCAGCCAAGAGCTGGCATTTTATCATTTCAGCATGTCATGTTGTTACATGGTGTGATGATGTGATGCTTGAAATGTCAGTTTCACCTAAAAATTGAAAGCTATGCCATACAGCCATTTTCTGTTAATAAGCCTGCTATTAGTTCATATAGCATCTTTCCAATGTAGTGTGAACAAATGTCCTTGTATGAACAGTAGGTAATTTCATATTTTTTAGGCGTTTGAAAATTGATCAAGTTTACCTTCATTGGTATACAAATAACTAGAACAGCAAACCAGCCCCTCTTAAATTAAAAAGATGATTTTATTTTTGGCACTGGGGAAATCTCTCCTCCCCTCCCCCCCATTACCTGCTGTCTTAATCTACTGAATATATCTTTTTTGGGGGTTTAAAATAAATAAATAAAAATAAAAAAAACACCCTAACCTTCCTCCCCTCCCCACCTGAATTACCTCGTGCGTCACAGGCCAACATGGCAAACTATCTTCAAAATGAGATTTCTACTGTTCCATGATACTGGTTTTCCCAAAGTAAGTAAAACAATGCTGAAGGTGGTGATGTGAAGTTACATGCCATGCCTATCCAATGTTTTATGTGTAGCGCTGTCTAAACTTGTGGGGTTGGAAACTGTTACATCTATTTTGTAATAGATTTTCTGTAAAATCTGTTTGGGATGAACTGAATAATTCACCCATGACTTCATCAATTGGGAGTACTGCAGAGATCCCAGATTCGTTCTGAAAAAATCTTCATGTTGTCTTACTCATATGTACCATCATGACAGGCTGTATATGACTTTATATATGGTTTTAAATATATTGTAATAGTCAGATAGTGGATACTTGTCTGATACTAATTTGTCACTCTTCTAGCACTAATTCCCTGACCCAAATTTTTCTAGTCACTATGGCTATGTCTACACTTGATAATTTAAGTCGACTTAGCATGTCCCCACTCAAAAATTGTCAACTTAAAGGAGACCCTGCCAAATCGACTTAGAGCATCCACACTGAATGTTTAAGTCGACTTGTAGGGGCTAGGTGAACCTGGGACGTGTCCAGAGTGGCAGGGGGCATCCCTTGCCAAATGCCAGGGGGCTCAGCATTTGCCCCATTGTACCTGGGTACAATGGGGGCTGAGCTGGACAAGGACACTAGCAGGGCATAGGAGCAGGGTGGGCAGGGCTCTGTCCTGCCCTGTGGGGGGCGGTGGGCATGCCAGGCTCTGCCTGTGCCAGCCACCCTGGCAGGGAGGGCAGTGGGGGAGCCCTAGAATCATAGAACAATAGGGTTGGAAGGGACCTCGTGAGGTCATCTAGTCCACCCCCCTGCTAAAAAGCAAGACCACTCCCACTAAATCACCCCAGCCAGGGTTTTGTCTAACCTGGTCTTAAAAACCTCCAAAGATAGAGATTCTACCACCTCCCTAGATAGCCCATTCCAATGCTTCACCACCCTCCTAGTGAGAAAGTTTGTCCTAATATCCAACCTTGACCTCCCCAGCTGTAATTTGAAACCATTGCTCCTTGTTCTGTCCTCTGTTACCCTCGAGAACAGCCTAGCTCCCTCCTCTTTGGAGCAACCCTTCAAGTAGTTGAAGGTTGCTATCAAATCTCCCCCCAGTCTTCTCTTCTGTAGACTAAATAAGCCTAGTTCCTTCAGTCTCTCCTCATAAGTCATGTTCCCCAGCCCCCTAATCATTTTTGTTGCCCTCCTCTGGACTCTTTCTAATTTGTCCACATCCTTTCTGTAGTGGGGAGCCCAAAACTGGACACAGTATTCCAGATGCGGCCTGACCAGTGTCGAATAGAGGGGAATTATCACATCCCTCGATCTGCTGGCAATACTCCTACTAATGCAGCCTAATATGCCATTGGCCTTTCTGGCAACAAGGGCACACTGTTGGCTCATATTCATCTTCCCATCCACCATAACCCCCAGGTCCTTTTCTACAGCTCTGCTACTTAGCCGATCAGTCCCCAGCCTGTAGCAGTGCATGGGATTTTTTCGTCCTAAGTGCAGGACTTTGCACTTGTTTTTGTTGAACCTCATGAGGTTTCTTTCGGCCCAGTGTTCCAATTTGTCCAAGTCTCCCTGGATCCTGTCCCTGCCCTCCAGAGTATCTACCATTCCCCCTAACTTGGTGTCATCTGCAAACTTACTAAGCACGCAGTCTATTCCATCAGCAAGATCATTAATGAAGATGTTAGGAATAGAACCAGCCCCCGGACCGACCCCTGGGGCACTCCACCCATTACCAGTTGCCAACCAGACATCGAGCCATTGATTCCTACCCACTGAGCCCGTTGATCTAGCCAGTTTTCGATCCACATTACGGTCCACTTGTCCAACCCATACTTCCTTAACTTGCCGACGAGAATGCTGTGGGAAACCATATCAAAAGCCTTGCTAAAGTCAAGGTATACCATGTCAACGGCTCTTCCCGCATCCGTAAATCCAGTCATCTCATCATGGAAGGAAATCAGGTTGGTCAGGCACGATTTGCCCTTGGTGAATCCATGTTGACTGTTCCTGATCACTCTATTTTCCTCCAAGTGTTTCAGGATGGATTCTTAGAGGACCTGCTGCATGATTTTCCCAGGGATTGAGGTGAGGCTGACTGGTCTGTAGTTCCCCGGATCCTCCTTTTTCCCTTTCTTGAAGATAGGTACTATATTTGCCTTTTTCCAATCCTCTGGGACCTTCCCCATTCGCCACACGTTCTCAAAGATAATGGCCAGCGGCTCTGCAATCACTTCCGCCAACTCCCTCAGTACCCTCGGATGCAGTTCATCCTGCCCCATGGACTTGTGCACATCCAATTTCCTTAATATTCCCTAATCTGACTTTCCATCACCGAGGGCTGCTCTTTTCTCCATTCCTCATTACCCCGTGTAGTAGCCTGGGAGCTGGCCCTCCCTGTGAAGACTGAAGTAAAAAAAGCATTGAGTACTTCAGCCTTTTCCACATCATCCACCACGAGGATGCCTGCCCCATTCAGTAAGGGACCTACACCACCCCTGATCTTTTTCTTGTTGCTGATATACTTATAGAACCCCTTTCTGTTATCCTTCACATCTCTTGCTAGCCGTAACTCCAATTGTCCTTTGGCCTTTCTGATTTTATCCCTGCAGTCCCGAGCAATATCTTTATACGCCTCCCTTGTCATCTGTCCAAGCTTCCACTTCTTGTAAGCTTCCCTTTTATGTTTCAGCTCCCCGCAGAGTTCCCTGCTAAGCCACGCTGGTCGCCGTCCACATTTGCTGTTCTTTCTGCACATCGGAATGTTGTCTTCCTGTGCCTTTAACAGGGTTTCTTTAAAATACAGCCAGCTGTCTTGGACACCTTTCCCCTTCAGATCAGCTTCCCATGGGTCCCTGCCCATCAGCTCCCTAAGGGAGCCAAAATCTGCTTTTCTGAAGTCCAGAGTGTGTGTTCTGCTTCTTTCCTTCCTTCCATTGATCAGGATCCTGAACTCTACCATCTCATGGTCGCTGCTGCCCAGGTTGCCATTTACTTCTACTTCCCTGATCAATTCTTCTCTGTTTGTGAGCAATAGGTCTAGAGGTGCAAGGCCCCTAGTTGGTTCCTCCAGCATTTGTACTAGGAAGTTGTCCTCAATATTCTCCAAAATCTTCCTGGATTGCCTGTGCACTGCTGTATTACCTTCCCAGCAGATGTCAGGATAATTGAAGTCACCCATAAGAACCAAGGCCTGTGTTGATCTGGAAACTTCTGTTAGTTGTCCATAGAACGCCTCATCCACCTTTTCCTTCTGGTCTGGCAGTCTGTAACAGACATCCACCACGACATCCCCCTTGTTGCATTCTCTCCTAAACTTAACCCACAAACTTTCAACCAGCCTGTTTCCACTTTCATAGTGGAGATCCGAGCAGTCATACAGCTCTTTTACATATAGCGCTACTTAAAGTCGACTTAGGGCTACTCTGAGTCCACACTGGCTAAGTCGACTTAATAAAGTCGACTTAGCCAGCAAAGTTGACTTAAAACGAGGTTTAATAAAGTCGACTTTAATTTTCCTTAAGTCGACTTAAACTGCTGGTTAAGTCGACTTAAAGAAACTGTAGTGTAGACACAGATTAAGTTAAGTCAATTTAAGCAAGCTTAATTTGGTTAAGTCGACTTAATTTATAAGTATAGACGCACCCTATTAGAGGTGGGCAGATATTAAAAAAAAAGTCAGTAAATATTATTTTGGTTTTGCCTGTGCTTTGTATACAACGGAGGTAGAAAATGATAGGATATGGGCAGGCTATGATTAGGGGGCAGGGCTGGAAAATCTTTTCCTGTATCCCAATGTAGGGACAGAGCCTAAGAGGCCAGTCCAGCCATTTATTCCTCTGGTAGCGCAGGGATCATAGGTAAAATGTATAGGATATTTGCCAATTACTTCAATGGGGCCACAATTTCACTCATATTTCTTCAATATTCTAACCAACAGTTTTAAACCTCACCCAGAAAGATCAGAAAATATCATTATAGCTAGTAGCATTGTACCATTTCCCATAATTTGTATAATCATTCTCTGAAGAATTGATCTATTTTGTGCCATTTTCCACTCTTCTGAATGAGCTATAAGAATATTAATCCTCTCTAAGGTCTATAAAAGCTGTACTGTTCTTACTCTTTATTTGGCTGTGCTGGTTATGAGAGCTTGCATAAGCAATGAAACCTCCAAAGATCTCTAAAAGTCCTTGTTTCACAGCATAATGCAATATTTCATAGTCCTGAAGGCATTAAACCATTTTCTTGTGAGAAAGATTACTAATGAAAACAGAAAGATTCAGCGAATCTCATGCTTGTGTCAATGGAAATTAAAAAAAGCAAAACCGAAAACCTGATTTTGATTTTTATAACTCATACAGATCAATTGTTTGTCGAGAGAGAATATATATAAAAAATAATGTTACTCAACAGGTGAAATGGGTCTCAGAGAGGAAAATTCTACAAGCTTGAAATTTCTTGTTACAGTATCAGGCCTTTGTCCTGCAATCTACTGTTTGCAGTCACTCTTACACCTGTAATGATCCCAACTGAAGTCAGTAGGATTTTGCACTGGGTCCACATGTGCAGAGTGGCTTGTAGAACTAGGATCTTGAACTGAAGTGTTGGACTTATGTCTCTGTTACCCCATTACTGCGCATTTGTGGATTCTTATTCAAGTTACTGGAGGTTATGTCTGTTAACAGAAAAGCGATTATAATAATTAGAGCTGAGTGAGAACACTGTGCAAAATATCCCTAAACCTTCACCTCTATATTAAACTGAATTTCCTGCATCTCTGTTACAGCCCCTTTTTTGTTCATTCTCTACAAACACTGTTAATGTTTTTCTGGAAGTTATGTTCACAAAACTAGTGAATTTAAGCCAATATGAACTGCGTATGCAAAAGTATTCATTAATTCCTTCATTTAACTTTCTCTTGCATGAATATCAAGCAGATATTTTATAATGGGCCAAATTCTGATACCCTTTTTTCATGGTGGGTTACACTATATAAGACGCCCTATTGAACTTCTTGTGGACTAAAGTTCTATTCAATATGTATATGAGTAACAGAATCAAGTCCTATACCATTTCATATTCAGTAGAGCTGGCCAGAAAAAGAGAATTTCCATTACATGAGAATTTTTGGGTTGTGGGGTTTTTTGGCATCAAAATTAATTGCCAAAATTGCAGGATTATCAGCAAAATGTAGCAGTCCATTCTGGTGACCATTCATTTGCTGGCCAGCCTGTAAGCTGGGGAGCCATGCATCCAGTAAACTGGCGAAGCGGTGGGGGGTGGGGGGAGCTAGCATGCGGATTGGGGAGCAGGAAAAATGCTGGCCACATGATGGACAGCTGGATTGGCAACTAGCTATCCCTTTCTGGTTTCCTGCCAATGTACCTGTCTATACTCCATCTGGCTTGTGGGTGGGCAGACCAGTTAGCTAGTCACACACAAGACACCAGCCTCCTTCTCTGCCTCATTTCCAGCAACCTTAGACAGAATCAAAATGTTTCCAAAGAACATTTCAATTCTACTGAATCTGCATTTTCTGATGGAAAACTATTTTGCTGGAAAATTTTCAGCCGGCTCTATTGCTCAATTTTTAAAATTCTTATTTTGTAAGTTAACTCCACTGGTCTTATGTCATTAATTCTGTTTTCTGAGTGACTATTACATAACTAATCAACCCAACTCATCAAGAAGCAGGCCCATAAAACCCATGAGCTTGTCTTAAAATTTGTGAGATTTCATACATAGAGACACACAAAAACACAGACACCACCACATTTCAGGTTTGTTTACTTGCTTTCTAGTTTAGGAGGTTTCACAGGGCATGCTCTGCTGTCCCAGTTCCTCCTTGCCATCTCTGCTCACCTGGAGTCCTACAGAGACTTACCACGCCATGTATTGTGTGAGCCTCCTGTTCCTTTATTTACAAGTTCCCAGTCCCAGTTTTGTCCCAAACACCCCAGGGGCTCAGGGTTCTGCTCACTTCCTGCCAGTCTCCCTGTTCTGTCTCACTGGCTATGCTTCACCTCTCTGGCTTCTGGCCCAGGTTCTTCTGGGTCAGGTCCCCAGCTGTTTCCTATACCTTCCTGATTAGGCGAGGGCTCTGACCCTGCGTAATTACTATGCAGCTGTTACCTACCTGGCCTTAGCCCCTTAGGCCCAGGCTAACAGAGCCTGGTGAGGGGTTAATTACTCTTTCCCTATTACAGGAGGCTTTAGATGGCATGTTTTCAAGCTTTTCTCCATGACCATAAGAGAGAGAAACTTACTGTATTTTAAATGAAAGCTGATATAAGAACACATGAGAACAGGAGCTGGGGTTTTCAGATGTCAGTTATCGCAATCTTTGTGATAAAATTGTGAGAGTTTGCAACACTGACTAACAAAAGCATGACTTTTAATATTATAGCCAAATACTGGAAAACATTTTTGGCAAATATTTATATGTTTGAGCTCAAAATTGTCTTTTCTTTGAGCATTGATACTAGTAAAGTTTGCATATTTATGGAATGAGAACTCGGAAGGGTCATGGAAACAGAGATGTATAACTCGCTTTGTATTTGACCAAATATTTGCAGATTTTTCCCTATTATGTGGTCAGCTCAGCTGTCTGAAAATATTTACAATTTACCTAAATTCATCCAGTGGCATAATAAATCATAAACATTAATTTATCAGTCATTTCAATTTCTCAAATGTTCATTGAAATCAAACTCAGAAGTTTGCAAACACAGCTGAAGTCAAATCATATAAAGCATCAATGTGCAAAACTTTTTGGTAGTATTGGATCAGCTGTAGCCAAAACCTTGCTAAGAACACTAGGTCCTGGTCTATACTTAAAATACTGTGCGTATCTTCCTCTGATTGGCTACCACCTACATATTGCAGTCTCTTCAGTATGCTCAGTTGGAGGGCAATGGTTTCCCTCCAACTCAGCACTACTTCATTTGCAGGGGGTGGTCTTGCAGCATTGGCTTCCTGATCTATTGAGTGGGTCTTTACAGATCCAATCAGTCGATTTGGATGTCAGTGAATTTGCACTGTCAGTGAAGACCTGGCCTAAATTGCCAGCTGCCTTTAGACTACAACCAGAGCACTGGCTTCCTCACCTTTGATGCTCTGAATATTTTCAAAAACAAGGTGGATCAGGTCTTTTATTGGACCAGCTTCTGTTGCAAATTTTCAGAGTTACACAGAGCTCTTCTTCATGTCACTGCATAAAATGATGGGTATTTTCAGTAAAGCAGATAGAGAATCCTTTACTGAGGAAAAGCCCAAATCTGCAACACAGCAAAGGCAGAGAAGATTCATCATCAGTCTGCCTCCTACTCCATAGCTGCTGCTTATGGTTTAAGAATAATTGGCTAGATCTAAGAACAATTTATTTGCATTAAATTTACAATGTTAAAGGTAATGTAAATGTTTTTATGCTGTAGTCAATGAAAACAAGCACAGGCTTGCTAGCCCATCTTCCTCCCCACTTTGAGTTACTGGTTATCTGTAAACCATAATGATCTGTGAGGATGGTGTTGTGGGAAGAATGTGTCTAGATACCAGACTGTCACTATTTGAGATTAACACATTCTGAAATTTCTTGCTGGAAGATGAGGGTATGAATCTTTAGGCAGGGTAGGATGCGTTTCTTCTGCTAACATAATTATCTACTTGCAGGTGAACTCTTAATTATGCCATATTATGCTGTTGGGTGAATTATGTAATTTGTAAATTGAACTATGGTTATGATGCCTAGATCCATTCTTTATCACAAATGAAATAAAAATTTAAAAAAGGACGTACTAAATAACCAGCAGAATTGTTCGATTACTGAGCACCATAATCCCTCATGATATACCTCTACATCGGTATAAAAGACCCTTGGCACAGCTATGTCTGACCTGGGTCAGCTGATTGAGGCTTGTGAGAGTTGGGCTGTGGGACTTAAATTGCTGTGTAGATGCTTAGGCTGAAGATCTCTGGCACCATCTCCCCTCAAGGGGTCCCAGAGCTTGGGCTGTGGCCCCAGCCCCAATATCTGCACAGCAATCTTGCACCACTTCAGCCTCAACCAACAGAACCAAGCCAGCTGAGGAAGTTTAATTGCTGTATAGATGCACCCTCAGAGGTCTGGAACCCAAGTTAGTCAATCAGCTGACAAATTAAAATAGGTTCTATACTCTATATGAGTGGGGATAGATTTTCATGGTGATTTGTAAAAGTTGGGTTATTTGCCTCTGCTGTACCCTGAGGCACACTGAGAGTATTTGCTCATATTTAATTGTGGTAACACAACAGTAACTTGACTCAAAGGGCGTTATTGACTAATGAGCTCTTCATCTCTGAATTCAATTCAGCTGTGTGCCACTTTTATTTGATAATCTGTGAGTGTTAGGATTGCTTTCCAGATCTTTAATTAATTACTAGAGGACGTAATATAGCTCCAATGGATCACCTAGAGCCAGATTCTGAAGGCTGTTGAGTACCAGCAATTTCCATCTGACTGCAGTGGGAGCTGAGGAGTGTTTAACAACTCTCAAAATCAGGTCAGTAGGATGACGTTGCTCAGGATTTGAGCAGAATTATATAGTTCAGAGGCATGTCCTGCCTTGCTGAATAAGGGCAAATTTCACCATTAATATCCTAGTTCAAGAACCACATATGTTGTTAAATATCCATGTTGGAGGGAAATTATGCTGTTAACATACAATTTCCAGTTTCAATGAGGTAATGTCCAGGAAAGTGAAAACATATAGTGAAGGCATATAGAATCACTACAAGCTATGAGCCAAAAGAGATAATCACTTATACTATTAAGACAATGATGCATTCTTGCTGTTGTTTAGCTTTAATGTATTTGTAATACTGTCTCCAGGATTCTTAAATTCAGATTAATCTCTTTCAGCTGAAATACATTTCCAAAAGCTACTACTAGAGGTAATTACATTCATTAAAGTAAGATTCTGAACTATAATTCTAAGAGTTTTTTTATGATGAAAATTCCTCAACTTTCTGACATGTTTGGGTTTATGATGCAATTAAACATTGGCACTAAATTTTATTGGCATCTATATAACATTTTTGTCATTTATAAAATAAGTTTACAATTAATGATGTTGGCAGTAAAGATATATGATGTAGATGAGCAAAAATGTGACATTGTACATAGAAACCCGAAGATATTTACCAGTCACATGCCATAGATATATTATTTATCTGCTCTATAAACTATGCACACAACAATCAGTAAAGGACATGGAGAACTCAGTAGGAGATTGACACCTCAAGCAAAATGTCACAGCATGGATTTCAAAATAATGCTTAATGAAAATAGAATTATACTGTTTAGAAAAGATGTGTTGTGAATTTGTATCTATGTATAGATATTTATATAAAAAGAAAGTGAGAAATATTATTTTCATTATGTTTTGTAGCAAAAAATTAAAAAAAAAAAATGCCATGTATGCATCAATGGATGCCAAAAGTGAAGGACAGATTTTATTTTTCCTGAACCAGCTCCCTCCTTCATTTATGTATTTCTATGTATATATTTATCCAGATGTCATTGTTTTCAATACCACACAAACAAACAAAAAACCTTTTCACCTTAATTCCTCAGTCTGCTCCATATTCTGGCTTCACTGAACCAGCCATTTAATCTTCAATAGTCTTTTTCACTCCCATTACATTTTCCCAGCTTGATGATGCTCTGGGGAGGACCTTTTTGCTTACTTTGTTCCCCATGAAGGCAGTTGAACAAAATACATGTTCAGAGGCCTGTCTCTATGAAACCCATTGCAGCAATCGGGACTAAACCTTGATCGCTACAATAGGGACTCATCAAACACAGTTCTGAACATCTTGCCAATTCCTGTTGAATACTGTCAGCTAGTCCAGTAGCCAGCCTCCAGTTTCTCCATTCCTGGTGAATCTTACTCGATGCTTTTCCAGTATTCAGATATGCCCTCCATGATAACTCTGCCAATCCCATTATTTTAAATTGATTGATTCTCTAACTGGATTTTAAGGAACTAGCTTGTTGATTATCCAAAAGAAAGAATCAACTCAAGTTCTCCTAGCTGAGTTGGTTGTTCATAGCTAAAAGGAGTGGGGGGAAAAAATTGTCCCTGAAAAAGGTAGGTATGATGATAAATACACGTAGACCTGACCTGCAGAGTGACAAGATACTACCTTGACATAGACACTGTACTTTCATCATTTATTTATGCTAATGTTGCCTTACTCCTATCCTTTTGAGGTCAAAAGTAATTCATACATCTAGTGGCTTCACTGTGACACTTTTCCCTCCTCCTCCTCCAGCTACTACGCACTTCACACTTCTGCTTCAACGGGCATACTGTGCTTGTGAAGTGCTACATGTGCGATGAGTAATCTCAGTCTCAAACACTGTAGAATTTCCATATAGAACTATGCTGGGAAGGTTGAAGTGAACTTATGCTTGTGGCACAGAAGAAAGGTTTCCACACATTACACATGTGTATCAACTTCTGTGTAAATCTTCTGCTTAATTTCCTTGCGTGATCCTGGTTTCCTGCATTTGAAAGGTAAGACATATTTTGGACTCCTACTCATTATGAGCAATAGCATGATAGAGATTCATCAAAACCCTTAGTCTAATAAAGAGGGATGCCCATCAACTTTATCACTTTGTAAATATCACATAGTAAAAGTTTAAATGTCTTAATCTGTCTGATTTACTGTCTATATCTTTCTGATGGCTACTATCCACCTGCTTCTTTTCAATCAGCTCCTTCATTCAAAGTGCCTTCTACATTACAGGTCTATGGGAATCCCCACTGGTGCCATATTAAGATGTTAAACCCATTTTCCTTAACTTTCTAATGCAATTTATTATTTTAATAGGAGTGATCTCTTAAGAATACAAGTACATAACTAGATTATGCACCCAGACAAACACATGAGTAGTCACACTGAAATCAGTTCGACTACCCAAGTGAGCATGGACTCAACATGAGTAAGGCTTACAAAGTATAATGCACAATATGCAGACATGAGACACTGACTTGTTTATGACACACAAAGTCTAAAGTGCGGCAACTGATCTACCTTGTTCATTGACGAGAATCACCTTTCCTTGCATTAATTAATTCATTGCATATCCCAGTGCAGTTATACGTCCTGAGATATCACTTATGAAACTAAAAATAATTCATATCTCACATAACTTAATGGTAATGATCAAATCCATTCCTTTGATTGACTGTGGAAAGGGAAACAATGCAGCATTGTGTTGAATCCACCTAGCATCCTCTTAATATAACCTTGATGTATTCACTTGGTTGACCTATATAAATACAGAAGGAAAAATAAGGATAATAAAAGCAGTGCTGAACTCATCACAGTAAACATTGGCACAAACAGAATGTCATGAAACACAGATTATATTTAAAATCAGAGAACTACTAACCATTTAGAAACAATCTTTAATCTTTTACCAAAAGCATCCTGCATCTGTAATGCTACAAATATTTTAGCTTAACAACCACTCCTACACATATAATTTACTAATGCAACTGCAAAAGGTACAAGCTTACTATAAATGAGGTCTGATTTTTCTCTCATGTTAGTGTAAATCAGAAGTAATACTATTAAAATCAGTAGTGACACATTGATTATTTACTACTTATGTAATAGTAAATAAAAGGTCCCTTGTGGTGGGGGAGAGCTGCGGCTCCCTTGTCCCCAGCCCTAGGTCGACTTAGGAATTAAGTTGACTTAGGGCGTCCACACAGGTTTTAGGTTGACTTAATGAATCGACTTAGGCATTAAGTCGACCTAAAGAGTGGTAGTTATTAAGTTGACTTAAGGAAGCGCTTAAGTTGACTTAATGAAAGCCAGGTATTGGTGCAGCTTTGTTTAGGTCGACTTAAGCATCCTTAAGTCAAGCAACTTGCCACTGTAGACATACCCATGGTCCCTATTCCTCAGAGCTCACAATTTGACAAAATGAGTGAAAAACCAGACTAAGGGAAGGAAGATATTCTTTGGATCTTTGAGTTTTACAGTACCATGGGAGGAATAAAATGGTGACCATTATAACAATTTGTAATGAAGGAGGGCCAGAAAAATACCTTCTGTGAAGTACATTTCTTTTTTTCAACTAAGAAGCCTCATCAGGGCCTTCCCTCACCAAACATGAGCCTCAGAATGGTCTTGGCTGTGTCCCACTTCTCTGTCTAAGCTATAGGAATTTCATTAGGGCTTCTCCTCTCTCTTAAAAGGATTTGCTAGGTCCCTTTGCACCATTCCCTGACAACCTTAGAAGACTCTGCATATGCTATTGAGTCAAAATAGATTCATCAGCTTCCACTGAGACAATGTATGATGCTGGGGAACTGAAAATTCTACTAAGGTTCACAGTGGTTGGAACAGTCCCCAACAAATGTAAGGTTCACAAGGAGCACTGAATAAGTTTCCTAACACTTTTTGGAAAAGTGCGGGGAGGACTGAGGCGCCTTCTAAGATTAACCAAATATTTTCCACTTCTACTTCCCTCAAAGATTATATTTACACTGCAATTAGACACCATGGCTAACTTGGGCCAGCCAACTCAGGGGCTGGGGGCTTAGTTAAGGGTTTGTTTAATTACACTGTTGATATTCAGATTCGGGACTCTAGGGTCTTGGCTCCAGCCTGAGACCCACAAGTCAAAGTCAGCTGTCACAGGCTCACCATGGGTTTTTATTTGCAGCATAGACAAATCCAAAAGGGCCACTGAAAATGTTAGAGAGTGGTTCCCAATTTTCCAACTAATTCCTTCATTGTCTCTAGCCACTTTTCTGCATCCACTGTCTCAGTAGCACTCCTAAAATCTGCTGGACTAGGGATCCTTTCCTATAAAATGAAATGTCTTTGTGGGTGCATGTGCTCAGAAGTTTGATGAGATTACTGACAGTGGGAGGGATGCAGAAGAGCATGGGACTTTCCTCATACTGTCTTGGAGCCCTGTGAAGAGGACAACTTCCCTCCCTCTGTGTGGTTCTCCTTTTTTCCTTCTTGTAACTCTGGAAATGCCAGTTAGACCAAATTATCTCAGCAAAATCCCAGAGTATCCAATTGTGTTTTTTCATTACACTGATAATTGTTTTGTTAGAGTCTAATCACCTCATCTTTGGTCTTGTGCATTAAATTTTGATTAGATGAATCCAGTAAACTAAGTTTTAGCTCTCTCCTTCTTTCTCTGTTTTCTTTTCTTTAGGTATAAAGAGGCAAACAAAGTTAGACTTCTTGGAATTTGGTGAACACTTGTGTTTTTATGATGCCAAAAAGCTTGAATGTGAACAAAACTTTCCTATTTGAAATAGTGTTGAAGAATTCTACCTCAGACACTGACCTAACCTGGCAGCTTTGTGTGTTCTTTATTTTCTAGATGAAACAATATCAGCCATATGATGGACATTCAGCGATAATGAGTTCCCACTCCTCCAAAACAATTTACATAATAATTTTAACATGTTGAGGGCATATCACAAAAAGATAAATTCATTGAACATATTGTAGACACTGTTGTGACAAACAAGCACTGGATAAACATAGACATTGTTTAACACTATTTGCTCTTAAGAAAAACAAACAAACATGTTTTTCATAGTATTCCAGAGTATATCAAAGTGACAATAACAACAGGCAGAACAAAATGACTTCATTTCCTAACAGTCAAAAGAATAGAATTATTGATCTTTGGGAAGAAGATGATTTTCTTTTAGGGAGAAGGATAGATGAGTTTTTTTTTATAGTAAGTAAAACTGGCTGAATTGTTTTTAAATGAGAAATTATTTAGTGAAAAATATCAAAAGCTGTCAAGTAATGCTTATGGTAAATATTATTTCACATCTTAGAGGTGAGTAAAGTCTGTAATCAGACCCTAATCTATAATCTGTAATCCTAACCCTATATAATAGTTTGGTGGTCATTCAGTGCAACTAGCCTTCAGTCATAAACCCTATCATAAAGTAACACAACCATCATCCGGAATAAACATTTGCCAGTGGTTGCTGGTCGGATTAATATTAAAATCAAATAACATGGAAGGGAGAAATTATTTAAAAAACAAAAACAAAAATTGATTAGATATCATAAATATTTGATTGGACAGGCTTTTATTAGGGACAGATTCAGTCCTTGGTCATAAAGGAATCAATCTGTTCAACTGAATATTACTTTGCATTTAAAATAGTATAAACTAATCTGCAGGGTTTTAGTTGTCTCTATCTTCATCTGGGTCTAGTTGCATATGGTCTAGAGTGACTTTTTTTCTACCCAGCAGAGTATAGTGTGTGAATCATAAAGAAAAGAAATTGTTGTTTTTTATTTTTTTTTTAATTAATCTTGAATCATTATTGGATTAAAAAAAAAAAAAAGACTCCTCTGAGCTCAATTGAGCAAATCAGATTTTAAAATGATAGGACATCTATGTAGGCCATTCTCAATTTAAAACAATGATGATGGAAATGGAAAGAGCAGAATAGACCGTTGAGTCCCCAATGAACATCATGCAAAGCTGAAATTACTGTAACCAATATTCAGTTGTTGTGATAATAGGCACCCTAGACAGAGAAAGATGGATGCTAGGAGTAGAATTTGTTTCACTAGCTATTTGGAATAAGTACAGACATACTCTGTTTTTTGGTGAGGCCTCTCAGGGAAGGTCTCTGGAGTATAAAAAACAAAACCAAATATCTTTAAATAGATTTTGGGTTTTTTAACACTGAAGTAAGTCAGTTGCATAGTTAATCAAAATTAATCCCTTACAGTAATTTACAATCTAGCAATAAAAACATCTTTTGTACAAATTTTACATTTCACTATGAATTATTAAATACAAATAGATGCATACCATACACTCAGCCTTCCAAGTCTTTGAAAGTAGTATTTAGTGTGTAGCAAAAAAACCTAAATGCTTGACACATCATAATTTCAGAGACAAAGGATTACAGCTTTTTCTTTCCCCATTCAATTACAGCTTTTTTAGAAATGAAGCAATGTGTTAAGATCAAAACTATAGTCAAATATCAATGCATGATGTGGGATAAAAGGGGCAGTCCTGTGTGGATAGTTAGGAGTAAATTAAAATAAGCACATTGTCATTTTAACCAAAAATGGTTACTTTAGTGAGATCTATGAAAATTATAATGATGTACCTTTCTCAGACCTTTATGTTCACCTTTTCCAGATCTGAGGAAAAGCTCTGTATAGCTTGAAAGCTTGTCTCTCTCATCAACAGAAGTTGGTCCAATAAAAGATATTACCTCAACCACCTTGTCTCTCTAATGGGAAGTAATATTTCTCTAAATTATGTAATCAGACATTCAGAATGTGCTGTTAATTATAGCAGCACCTGTTACACTCGAGTTGTTGTTATGTCAGCACTTCGTGAATATGATCTCTTTAAATTAGATGTTTCAGGTAGATGAAACTTAGATCAATCTTCGGATTTTTTTTAAAATATCAGTTCAGTTGTTCTTGAGCATTTCATAAGATAGCACAAACAAATTCCTTTGGGGATTTTTTTTTTTCAAATTCATAGATTTTTAAAGCTAGAAGGAAGACATTATGATGATCTACTCAGACCTCCTGCATAACACAGGCCATAGAATTTCACCTAATAATTCTTGAATCAGATGCATACTACTCATGCTATGGCATATATTTTAGACTTGATGTCAAGACTTCAAGTTAAGAGAATCTACTACATGAATAAGTGGTTGAATGATCCTTCCTTGACTTAATCAAACCAGCCATTCAAGTGGCATAGTACTGCATCAATGGGAACGCATGAAGATGGAGAGAGCACTAAAGGGGATTACAAATTCAACAGGAGTCACACTAGCTACCCTGTTCTAGCTTGCGTAACTCCTGTTGACTGCCTCTGAATTTTGCTGCCAGTGTAGACCAGTCCTTAAAGTGATAAAACTGCACTAGGAGATATTGAGGAAAACCCACATCAGAATATTCTATAGATCAGTGGCTAGAACACACAGCTGAGAGGTGGCAGATCCCTTTTGAATCTATTCTGGCACCAAGCAGAATGGAGCCTTTAACCACTGGTCTTCTATGTCCCAAGTGAGTACCCTAATCACTGAGCTAAAATTTCTGAGGGATGTCGTCCTGTTCCTCTCCCTGCATTGGTCTGTGTTGAGCAAGCTGTCCTCAGAGCATGCTTATTTGAGTCCTTAGGCAAGATAGGTAGAAGAATATCCATCTTCCCAAATTCATGCATCTTGGTGTGATTTAGGCATCTGGAGTAGAGTGAGGCAGCAGTACAGATATTCAGAGGCTCAAATATAGGTCCGTAAGAAACTTCTACTACAAAAAGTTAGGTCCCAGGTGATTTTAGGCAACTACAGTGTTTGGCACCAGCTGACCCAAGGTTTTATGAATTCTAGTGCAGCCTGATTATTGAATTTAGGTACTTAAAGTAGCGTTTTTTGCAATTAAATCCATTTTTGAATCCAGCTCTCTGTTCCTTCTGAAATCAAGAACAGAAATATTTATTATACTCCTCTGCTTTTTCTGCATCACTAATGACAATTTTACCTTCTCTGTGTCATAATTAATCTATACCATTACTAGAATAAAAATACATTTCCCCTTCTTATATCTTGGAAATATATTTGCTTTTTAAAATTAAATTTCGCAGCCTTTTAGTCCAGAGTTGTGACCAATCAGTAGGTCTTAAAGAGCAAGCTATGAAATGCTGGGGATAATTGAATTTCAGAACCAGATTTTAGCTGAGATCTTAAATAGAGTAAAAGATGATAACATAATGAAAAGTATCAAACAAGTGTTACTACATTTCTAAACAGTCAAATGTATCTTAAGACCTTAGATTAATATTTTTTTAAGTATCGCAGAAAGAGCATTCTGGCTTTGGTGAAATAGGAGCTTTCTAAATGGTGCCCTGCAATAAAGATTTGTTGAAATTCTAATTTCTAACCCTCATATGGTTTTCTTTGTATTGGCCAGATATTTGACATTGTCTTTCCAGAGGCAAAGTATTATATACTGAGCTTTTGCCATTGGCTTCTGAATGGTTGAGTTCAGATGTTCCGACCTGAGTCTAGATGTGTGGACTTCTCCAGTTTTGTACTCATTATATATGGGCTTTTTTGTGCTTTAGTTATAATGATGCTTTATTATTAGTTTGAAGTTAAGTTCATAAGCCAGCCAATAGTAGCATATTTTAATGCCTTCTGATGTTTGACTTGCATGTATTGTACCAATAGTGGGGATTTCCTTATAGTGGGTATTGCAGATGGAACTGAAAAATCATTTAATGTATTAAAGAAACAAATGTTAGGTATATCAGGAATTAATCAAAATGTATATTGTCCAAGATAATCTCATTTAGCCATAGCTGCCATGCAGGGGTATGTGATATACTAGTGTTTCCTCCATTTAGGACAGGATAGAAAATAACTGTGTATCTCTGACACTCCTTCCCTATTCAACAGGCCTCACCATCCTTTAACTCCACAGAGGAACCCACCACTAACATGTCTTCTTATTTTAAAAATATGTATTTAGTTGGCCACCCTCAACTCCAGGATCCTGGAAATGTTGAACTCAGTGCTTCCAAATTTGAGGGATCTATCCCCTTTCCCAGCAGTGTCTCATGATGTGTGACCCATCCAGTCTTTCTCTGACTATTAGACAGGCTTGGAATAGTAAGCCAAGTATGGACTTATTCTCTGCTAGGACATCAAAGTAAAACAGGCATACTCCAAAGACTTGACTGATAGATTTGGCTGTTATGCTGGGTGGAATGCATGTTCTATCTCTAAGTTTATCAGCCATGAAATCACAAGTTGGCTGCTTTGGGGTCTATGTTTGTATCGGGTGTATTTCCTTCTCAACAGATAATTAGTCTTGTGCAGCTCTGAAGCCCAACCTCTCTAAGGAGCCTTATTAACTTTTTTTTCCCCTGTTATTACTTTGGCATTACCATTTAACTTTGTACAGTGTGAATTGTCCGAGTTTTGCTTGGGTAAAGACCCTGTATTCATAATGCAATGCAAGCAGTACCAAAAGTGCTTGTCTGCTCTGAAAACAGTATAGATAAACTACATAGGAAATAAATGGGGTTATTGAGTCACAGAACTACTTGTGGTGCTAAATAATATTAGGTACAGTGTAGGGCCTATCCCCTTTCTAGTGTGTAAAATTTGGGACACAATAAAAGATTTCTGTTTCCTTAAAAACAAAAACAGGAAAGTTAAGACACAGTCAGTGTAAACAGAAAGATAAAAACTCAGAGAGATTGATCTGAAATAATTCAGAATGGTTTAGAAACTAATATCAAACATCTGTCCCCTGCAATGGAGCACTGGACCTTGATAAATTATCTCATTTATCTGTAATCACACTAACAAATAAAATAACAGACAAGTTCAGCAGCTGAAACAGGTGCTAATTGATGATGAGCTAATTAAGGAGGTTTAAGAAAAAGAAACGTTTCAACCACATACTTTCCCACATCTTTTGCAAATTCTCTTCCAGCCAAACAGGACCTCATCCAATTCCAAATTCTCCTTAGGCAGGTTCAATTCAATCCCAGAAAATTTCCAATCTGTTTTACTCTCACTACATGTCCCATTACCCCTGAATGCTTTATTCTGACCCAGATGAGACCTGAGCCTATCCACAACCCTCTCTTCCACTGTTTAGTTTTGGTCCACCCACAAATATATCATGTGAATTTGGATAGGTAGCTACACTAGACCATTCAAGGCTTACCCATCCCTAGCATTAAGAAGGAAACTGCTGATCATATTGCTAAACAACCACAATCAAGCTCTGAAACTCCCAATCCAGTAGGAATAGATTTTGTGAAGGCCATGCCTAAAAGCAAAAGGTGTATACATGGACACATTCTCTCTAGGTATCTGAGGTTCTTCATAGATTCACAGAATTGAAGGCCAGAGGAGATCAATAGATTATCTAGTCTGACTTCTTGTATTAAAGGCCATTACAGTTCACCCACTTATCCCTGTATTGAGCCCAATAACATGTGTTTGACTAAAATATTATTTGTGTTTTAGCTAAAGTGCCCTGTTACCAACTTAAATCTGAGCAGCTAATCAAAGTTCAGGACCTGCAGGTGTTCCCGAGAGGAGTAGAAATTGATGATACAGTCTGGTACCTTTGGTGAAATATTGTTACATTACAAAGAATGTTCAAAGTACTGTTTCTGTACACAGTTAGACTCACAAAGTAGGAAACATTTCCTTTGTTTGTTGTTCCAGGCCTGCCTTTGAAGGCAACACTCTATTCCCTAGATGCTTTTTCCTCAGGGCAACATTGTTGTCCTCCCAGGCTCTGTCTGCTTATCTTTCTCTTCATCCTCTCTCCCTGTTCCTGTATATTGTGGTCCCTTTCTAACTCATACACACACCTGGTGAAGTAATAGCTAGTGGAGCCCTCCATCCTCAAGGTGCTAATTTCAGGGTAGACTCTATAGTCCTTTTTCTAGATCGGGCCCCTTAACTGTCTTACATAACTATCTTAATGTAAGGGCACATTCAAACTGTTGCAGATATGGCAACATACTAACATGGGGTTCGTCTACACTTGTAAATTAAGTCGACTTAAGCTTGCTTAAGTCGACTTAATTTACTCTGCGTCTACACTACAGTTTCCTTAAGTCGACTTACGCAGGTTGCTTAAGTCGACTTAATGAAAATTAAGTTGACTTTATTAAACCTACTTTTAATTCGACTTGGGACTTAAGTCGACTTCTTAAAGTCGACTTAAGCCAGTGTAGACCTGGAGTAGCCCTAAATTGATTTAGGGCTACTCCAGGACTCCCTCACTGCCCTCCCTGCTGGGGGGGGGCACAGGGGGAGCCTGGCATGCCCCCCCAAAGGGCAGGGCATAGCCCTGCCCACCTTCCCCCTATGCCCTGCCAGGGTCCCTGTCCCCCTTTGCCCCATTGTACCCTGGTACAATGGGGCAAAAACTGAGCCCCTTGGCACTGGGCAAGGGGTGCCCCCTCCGGCACCGTGGACCTGCCCAAAGTCCCGCTAGCCCCTAGAAGTCGACCTAGGCATCCAGAGTGGATACTCTAGGTCGACTTTGTAAGTTCCCCCCTAAGTCAACTTTAAATTTAAGTGTGGACATGCTAACTCGACTTAACTAAGTCGACTTAAAATTACAAGTGTAGACATAGCCATGTTTAGGCAGTCTGGTTTTCTGGGAATATGACAGTGCAAGGCAGAAAACTGTGGATCCCTAACCTTCCCCCTCCCCCCCCACACACACATCTGAAGTGATGCCTGGGAGCCATAATCCTTTGGAGTGTATGCTCTCAAGGTGCAGTTATCCTGAAGCTGAGAGACACACCTATCAATTTCAACTAGGTTTTAACGCAACAGAGAAGAACAACATTTATCATAAACCATAATACATTTTCCAGAAAAGCATCCAGTCTTGATATGAAAACTTCAAGAAATGCAGAATATATCATTTCCATAGGGAGTTTTTTCCCAGTGGTTAATTGGCCTTCCTCTCTCTCTTTTTTTCTTCTCTTAAACTAAGTCAGTTTTTTCTAATTATAATTTATCTAGCTTCAACTTCCAGTCATTTATTTTAGTTATGAATTCCTCTGCTAGCTTAAAGAGCCCTTTAGTACCCAATATCTCTGTGAAGATACTTCTACACGATTGTGAAGTCACATCTCAGTCTTCTTTTTGATAAATTAAACTAACTGAGTTCTGTCTCCCCACAAAAAGCATTTTCTTTAGCCAGAAAATCATTTCTGCGTCTCTTTTCTATATCCTGTCCAATTTTTCAGCATCCTTTTAAAAAAAATAGACATGAGACCTGTATGCAGTATTCCATTATCAGTTTAATCAATGTTGTGTATAAAATTTCCATCCAGTCCCTACTCCTACTTGCTGCTCCCTTGTTTATTAATCCAAAGGTGATGTTATCCCCTTTTTGACACAGCATCACACAGGGACTTCTGTTGGGTTGCTTAGCTGCTATGGATGCTAAATCTTTAACAGAGTCACTGCTTTCTAGAAAACACTCCCTCATTTTGTAGGTATGGTTGGTGTTCCTTTTTCCTAGAGGTATAACTTTGGCTTTGGCATCATTAAAATGCATACTGATCCCTGCAAAGTCCTGTTAACACCACTACTAGGTGATGATTTCTTATTGACAACTACTTTTTGAGACCTGTTTGTGACTTAGCTCTTCTTCTATTTAGTGGGTGCTTTATTCATACTATATAGTGCTCATTTTTAAATTAGAATGTCCAGCACTATTAAGTTGAATGCCTTACAAAAATCTAAGGATGTTACATTTATTCAGTTACTTTCATTAACTAATCCTGTAATCTCATCAAATAATAAAATCAAGCTTCACTTAATCTATTTTCTGTTCTCTATAAAACCATGTTGACTGACATTATAGTGCGATCTTTTGTTGTTATTATTTATTTATTTATTGACTCATTTCAGCTTTTCAATCATTTTGACCAGTATTGATGTCAAGCATGAAGGCCTATAGTTATATGGTCAACCTACTTGCCATTTCTGAAAAATGGAATGATATTCAAACTCTTCTAGTTGTCTGAATTTTTTCTGGTATTCTAAGATTTCTTAAAAATTAATGCCAAGAAGTTAGAAATCTCTTTAGACAGCCTTTTCAGCACTATTGGGTGCAATATATAGGGAACCCATTTTGGATGACTGGGTGCAATATTCTTCATCTGAGGCTGCTGCTTTAAACAAATTTAGCCCTAGTAGATGATGTTTAACATCTTCCTCTGCTACCAGTGGGCTGGAAAGTATTTCATTTCCTCCTGTAATACATGTGTGTCAACTTTTTTATTTCCAAATACAAAACAGAAATAATTATTAAAACACATTTTCATTCTGTCTATATTTATCACAGTTGTTCCATATCCATCAAATAATAGGATTCTCCATTGCTAAGATTCCCCCCCCATATGTTTAAAAATGCCTTTGTAATGTCCTAAACCCTGCCTGACATGTTTTTTCCCCCGTCTTTAGCTTTTCTTATCACTTTTCTATGTTTCGTAACCATAAGTACTCATCAACACAGTAGCTAAGCGCTTCCCAAGCACATTAGGTTTGCATGCAGAAGCACCTAGTGGATATTAAGAATCTTCTGCTCTTCTCCTTTTCCTGGTAGAAGAGGCTGTGCTGTGGATAAACATATGCTTTCTGTATCCTGCTAATGTAAATCCAGAATAACTCTTTTGAAGTTAAAGATGATGTTCGCAGTAGGTAAAGGATGGGAGAAGGAAGGCTCCTGGAAACTTAAAGTGGTGGCCAAAAATAATAAACTTTATTAGTCTCCCTCTTTTTGGGACGCAAAGGGTTAACAGTTGGGCTGCTTGCTGGACTAAACTCAGAAGTCAGCTTCACAGATAACAAGATAGCCCCAGGGGATTACTTCACAGTCTAACATACCATGAGTTACACAGAGATAAATGTTCAGAATAAACCCTCCTCTTGGACTCTTTTGATAATTCAGAGATAAAGTATAACAAGACAGAATCCAATACATAAAACAATAAGCATAACAATAATCCTCAAACCTACACCAATTGTAATATCTTGGGTTAAAACTGAGGTAGAAGAGTTATTCACATTCAACTATATACATTTAAAGGGAAAAGAAACAATCATGAGAAGTAAACGTGGGGATACTCAGGGTCACATACATACCAAACTCGGGGTCACATATGTACCAAGACTATCAGGCAGGCAATTAGCAACAGCATGACGTCTTAAGGTGGAGGTTGAAATCGACTCGGGCCGGCACTCTCGGGGGAACTCCTAGTGCAGGGTGATCAGGCCTAGCAGTTAACTCGAGGAGACTCCTACCCTGCTCCGTGCAGCATGGTAGCTTTTATGGCCTAGGCCTCTGCTTCCTGCCGAGGGCTGTGATTGGCCAGATTTCGCTGCAGCAGGAATTTTGGGGTGAGGGCTGCCCGGTTCCTCCTGTCCTTATTTGGGCAAAGGAATTTTCACCAGCTCTCTAGGTTCCGGGTCAGAGCCTTCTACACCCCTGTGGGGGGGCCAGAGCAGCCATGATTGACTTGCCCTCCAGATGCCCTGACATGGGCGAGGGGGATGACCCACCCCTTTGGGAGCTGGCTGAGAGCGAATTAGGTTTCGAATAAAGCATGTTGATGGTCACAAGCCTAAACAGTTTCTGTACGTGACCTGGGGGGAGTATCTGGTAAACAATCTCTGACTTTATATCACAAGGGAGGTGGCGGCCACTTTATGGGGTGCTCATAACAGCACCTTAACAGATGAGAAGTTAGTATTCATTATAATTTGCTGGGAAACTGGGAAGAGAAATTCTCAACCATTTGTACTAGTAATTCTGTAAAACTTCTTAACCTAATCTTCTAGGTTAATTTAAAAAAGAGACCAGTTCAGTATATTAAAATCATGATAAAATATCTTAAATCATTATCTTTGCTTCTAGATGCACAGAAGAGGAGTATACTGAAATCATGAAAATCTGTCTTTTGAGTGACCAATTCAAGCAAAATCTCAAGAGGACTTCAGTTTATGAACAACTAATGGAGTTATGTGCAAAAATGAACAGTTTTAGTATTGAGACTTACCCTGATATTTCTGAGAGACAAGATAAGTGAGGTAATGTTTTTATTGGACCAGCTTCTGTTGGTGGAAGGAGAAGTCACCTTCATAGAGTTCTTCCTCTGTGAAAGTAACAAGAGTGACAGTGAGCCACAAGGCAAGACAGATAATTAAGCAACATGCTATATGCTATAAAACAATGTGGGCGAATTAGGGGTTAGCATATATTAGACTGTTACAAATTGTTGTATAAGCCAAAAAAACAGTCTCTCTGTTAAGTCCATGATTGTTAGCGTCCAGCAGAGTTATGAATTTAAGTTCCCATGCTCACCTTAAATTCTTTCTAGTATATAATCTGACTGGATCAGAACATGTTACCATTGTACAGAATGTCCTGGGATAGATGTCCAGTGAAATGTTTTGAAAATGCTCACCCAGATTCTTTGAAGAGCATGAGCCCAAATCTTCAAAATGGCATCAAATTCCCCCAAAATGCAAGACACTCAGAAAGTTGATGTCTGCATGAACTCTTGATGAACTTATTGTCAAATTACTTTAAACACTTTTTAAAATGTCTCAATGTTAGTTTGTGTAACAAGTGCCGTTTTCTTAATCATAAACTTAGATACAATAGATATACAAGAACCATTACTAATTCACATTTACTTGGCTGAAGAGAATTTCTATCACCTCCATTTTCAGTAGTGCCATTAAATATCAAGTTGCTGCATTGCTAATTTCAAATCAGAGCTAAGTTAATAATGAAGCTACTTTTCTTAATTAATTTTTATTAGAAATTTTGAAATATTAGAGTAATAACATAGCAATGAGGCAAAAATAAGTACAACAGGCTTTTATATAAAGAGAGAGGAGTGAGTACAAGTTAAATAAAATTAAAGAGGCATAAATCCAAAGTCATAACTCCAAATCTGAAGTATAAGGAACAATTCCATTTTTATAGGTCAGTGATCCTCAAGTCTTCAAGAAACTGACAGGTAAAATAAGGGCTGTTATTTCATCATTACTATAAATGTCCTGTATGAGTAGTTGAAAATGGGAATATGCTCATGGCCACTAGATGACTCCTTCCTTCTGTACCTCCTTGCAGAAGGACCGTAGGGGAGCAGCCAGGAGAAAACAAGTCACTGGCACTCAGCATCAGCACCATGTGACCTCCCTGAGCAGGAAGAGAAAGGAAAGAATACATTCTGACTTTTGCCTCTACTGAAGTCAGTGGGAGTTCTGATGTTGGTTTAGGTGGGAGGAGGACTGAGCCGAGAGACTTTATGCTGAGTTATACTTTATCACGCCGGGAGATTTGATTATGTCCCACTTCTTTATTTCTTTGTGAAAGGTTATTTCCTTTGCCTATTTTAGTCATATTCTCTCTCCTTTTCTTATTTCCATGGCTCCAGTCCCTGCCTTATGTATTGGTGAAAATCTATATTTTTGCTCATCAGTGAAGGTCCCTCTAAAGTAAATACCATCTGAATAGCTTTTATAGATAATTTTCCAAACAGTCCACAGTTCTGGGAATCATTTGGGTTGTGTGTCAATTCTGGTGAATTTTATATTAACTTAAATGGGTATTTTAATCATCAGTGTTTTATAAACAGTTGTTTTCAGGTTGTTAGAGCTGCTTACCTACCAGACCACAAAGGCAGAGAATGAGAAATCCATCAAACCTACATCCTGTGACTGTTTTATTGTATCATGATATTGCGTCAGGGCATGATGATTTCTTTTTCCATAATGAAGCCATATTGCAGAAACTTAAGAGTATGTGCAACTGGTGGTTCAGTGTGTGCGCTTTGTTCCTCTCTGTGATCCACAGGGGGTACTTCTGATACAGTGACTTTTGGTCCAGATCCTCACACATGGAAATCATTTGGAGTAAGGTGCCTAAAAACCTTTGCAGATCTGAAATTGGCAATATGAATAATTTTCAAACTTAGTCCTTTAGCTCCAGTTGTAATGGATCAGACTCTTTGTTCTAGAGTTCCCTAATTCCAGACTGGTGGTGATCAAGACAATGTGGTTGTATGTACAGGCCTCCCATCAATATGGCAAAAATATTTCTTAAAATTATGTGAGAACTCAAAGGTTTTGCAACTGAGTATCTGTATAGATAAACTCATGTGCTCATCTGAAGTCATGAAGATGGATGGTAGCCCCACAACCCCAACTCCCTCTTTCTCTTCTGTTTCAATGCAACTGCAGCAGAATTTATCCACTCACCTGAGAAAAAAGTCTACATACATGCCTGCATTTTCCAGAGCATTCCATCTCTAGAAAATCATAGGTGTACTTTGCTACTCACATTTGGGTAGTGATACACATGCTAACACAGGCTTTTAGGGTCAGCTCAGATTCATCCTTTAGTCTGAAGATTCTCTTTTAAATATCTGTATACTAGCCTTCTTTTCAATCTAGCGTGTGAGTGTGAGTGAGTGAGTATCTGTATACTAGCCTTTTTTAAAAATCTAGCGTGTGTAAATGAGTGAGAGCGAGTGTGTGACCAGCAGTAGATCTACTGAATTGGTGTAGGTGTGAAATTAGGGTTGCTCTATGGCCCCAACATCTTTCTTTCAATTTACTCACTTTTTCTCATATTCAGAAATTGGCCTTTCTTGTTTAAATAAGTTCAATAAACTCCAGCACTAGCCAGTACTTAGGAGAATGTTTGTTAGAAAACTCTAAAACACCTGCAAAAACTTATTGAAAAGGTATATTTAGCAATAACAGACATTTATCTTCATTACAGCATCTCTTAATATTTTCTATCATTGCCTTTTTGCACATTAAATCACAGTGCTTGGAAGGAAACAATTCTCTCTAATTTCTGCTAAATTTCATTTCTTTTTAGGCTGTTTGTCAGTTAGAATTCCATTTCCCAAGAAACAAACATTAATCATGTTTGTGTAATGCCTCTTTCATTTCCTGCCCAACTTCTAAGATGTGGAGGCATCAAGATGATAAATCACTTGTGGTTTATTTCTTTTTTTCTAAAAAGGAATGCTACTGCTATTTTGCAATTGAATAGGACAGTTAAATGTGTCTTTTATATAGGGTGACCAGATGGCCTGATTTTATAGGGATAGGCATGATATTCAAGCTTTGCCATATATAGGCATCTATTACCTTCCATCCCCAACCCAATTTTTCACACTTGCTATGTGGTCACCTTACCTTTACATCCAGTTAAGTGGAAATAGTTTATATGTTTTAAAATTATTGTTTTTCAAAGAAGGCTGCTGATGCAGCACAAAGCAATTTCCTTTTTGAAGAGCCTTTGTTACATCTAGCCCTTATTTTGTCTGTTTTGAAAAAGCATAATAGAACCCTTTGATATGCTACTAAAATTCTTTATACCAAGACATGTAGCCATATATTGGTTTTATACCATTGTTTGAGGATGAGGTTTCCATAAAAATCACAAATGTATTGAGAAGTAATTATTAGGGCTATTCTGTACCCACAAACGGCTGGGATGACAGTAGCATAACTGGTGTACTGCACCTCAGAGACTAAGCCTTCTAGGAGCTAGCTCTGCTAAGTTCTAATAGCCACTCAGACACATGGCTAAGGGAAAGGTTTTTAATAGGAGTGGCAGGAAAGAGGAAAGTTTGCAAAAACCCTATGTACAGAATCTTAAACTGGTGAAAGGAAGCTATAGTGGATCTTGTTTGGGTCTCTGGGGTCTTCAGGCCTAGTGTTGGGGTGCCTTCTCCAGTCTGTTCTCCTGTTCCACAAAGAAGGCGCTTGCAGATTTCCAGACCAGGCTCAGACAGCATATCTTGTTGTGTCCTCTCTCTACTAGCAACCTGTCTAGCTACTGCTGCTCCCCCTCAAGTCCCACACAGCTCTGTACCAAGCTGTAACATCTATCATGCACAGCCTGTTCCACATGCAACTCTTCATTTGTTCCTGTTTCCAACTTTTATCTGACCGTATTTTTGCCATGTTGATCTGAAGCTACTTCTTCAGCTTCCAAACATCCCCTGAGTACTTCCTGGTTCAGCACCTTTTCCTTACTCGTCTAGGGGAAAGTAAAGTATAGTGGAGAGGTGTCTGATGGGATCTGAAGTCCCCTGCTTTGGTGTACATTGTATTTATATAGTAAGGAATATGTGTAATCACTCAGTCAGTGGCAACTATTAACTCTTTTAGTTTGGTTTTGTCAGTGTCTTAGCAACATAATCATCCAACCATCGTGGATGCTTTCACCTGCACTGTAGTCTTTCTACTGTGCTCTCTATAATACATGGTTTTGTTGACTGTGATTCAACTTGAACCCTTGGTGAAACAGGAGAATTGTTCCATCTGCCTAGCAGCTTCCGTGACCTCAGAGTACCAGAGACTAGAAGTGGCACGGATCATGAAGAATTGATGGTTGGTTCTAGAGAAGATGTATCTGAAGGATCCTCTGGAATAATGTTGCTCAGAGATGATCATCATCTCAGCTGGTTGAGGTGGCTATGCCAAACCTGTCCATGTGCAATCTGGCTCTTATATAAGAGAGAACAGTGATCTTGAGGATCATTGAAGGAACTCATTTTGGTCAGCTTCATAGCTTCTAGTGAATATGTGTTCTTGTAATATGAAGGTATCCATAGTAGATTATAGGGTGAAATTGAGAGCCTGAGCCTGCTTGTGTTGCAATTCCTTAGAAATGTCAGGGTTGAGACGGTTAGTCGAGGCATATCTCAAGATGTCATTCCCTGAGTAGTTTGGCTGGGCTAAATCCAGTAGTCTGTCATGGAGTGACATGTTGAGCAATGAGGAACCTAGCAAGCCTTGATGGCCAGTCTAGTCAATGATCCCCATTATGGCATCTTGGGTTGCCTACATCATTCATTCGACCTGAAACTTGGAGACATCATGGCACAATGGTGATAGCTCAAAGGAGGTTTTTTTAGCAGAGTTCATTAAGATATCAGAGGCAAATGCAGTTCTGTTATTGGACACAATAGTATCTGGAACCCATGAGGTAGGGACAATTGACGTAGAGCAGTGATCATTGCAGTAGACATTTTAATGAGATTAATATCACTTCAAACCATTTTATGAAAGAATCTACTATAATCAGAAAGTTCTTTTCCTTCAAGGGCACCACAACATCACTATGTATTCTTGACTATTTTTTCCTAATCACTTCCCAGGAAGATTTTGGGGACCTTTAGTGGGTTATGTTGACTGCTTTGGCATGTGCAATGCTCAGTTTTCATTTTTCCTATGTCGGCATCAATTCCAGGCCATCAGGCATAACTTCAGACTAATGTTTTCATGCACACAATTCCTGAATGTGTTGTGTGTAACGTAGTAACCTCTTTCTGTAATAACAACATGATGTCCTCATAAGAGGCATCCTTTTATGGTTGGAAAGCTCAAGTTTAAAAATGGTTTGAACTCCACAGATAGTTTCCTAGTTGGCCATCTCCTCTGCACTGAGTTGAGAACACTTGCCCATGTCAGATCCTTGGCAGTTATTTTCGCAACCTGGTCAGGAAGAGGGATTCTAACATCAAAACATCAGTTAAAGGAGGAATGACACAATCCAGCATTGCAGCAACATTTGGCTCAGTGCATCAGCAATCAGCTTTCTTGGCTTTGTGGCAAACTGTCCACTCTGCTCCTGTGAGTCCTGTGCTTCACTCTGTTGTGAGGTCTAGGGTAAGCCCTGTTTGTCCCTGCTTCTGGGCAGTTGGTGACCCACCAGCACAGAGGGGCAAGAGGGGGAAGAGGCTCAGGCCCTCCCTCTACTCCGAGCCCCAGCCCAGGGGCCCTAGGAATCACACCTGCATACTGCTAGCAACAGTACTACCTTTCCTTGGCTATTTCCCCTTCTTTGTGCTCTTTTACCTCTCTTGTCGCTAGGTTCTGTTTCCTCTGCCTTTCTCCAACATGCCTCACTCACTGCTATTAGTCATCCTTACTCTCCACAGCACCTGGCTGGAGCAAGGGTGTTTTATCAGCTGGGCCTTAATTGGTCTCAGGTGCCTCTAATTAATCTGAAGCAAACCCTGCTCAGTCTGCAGAGAACAACACCCAGATCATTCCTAGGGCTTATATACTTGCTGTGTAAGACTCTCCTGCTTCCTTCTGGCCCTGCTGTCTCACAGCTTACAGACAAGTGTGTGGTCATGAGCACTTGGCATGACACTTGTTGGTAACATGACTGCAAGGGTTGGCTTGTTACTGGAGAGAATTCCTAGAACTGGCTTGTGGTCAGTACCCACCTCAAATGAATGCCTCTAAAGATAATCATGGAATATCTTGACTGCAGCAATGATAGGGAGTGCTTCTTTATCAATAATTTGTGCATAGTTTTTTCTAGGTTGGTGTTAAGGTTTTTCAATAGTAGTGATAGGTGCCTCAATTCCACCTGAGAAGGGATAACTGAGATTGGCTTTGATGTCATAAGGCAAAGTATCACGGGTAATGATCATTGGTGTTCATTGTAGCAGACAAGGATGGAGTCAGACATTAAAAATAGAACAGAACAAACAAAAAAACAACAAAGAAGGAAATGAAGACATTAAGTGATTATTGCCTTTTTTTGGAATAAAACTGTGGTAGAAGTTGAGCAACCAAAGAAATCCTTGGAGTTCCTGTTTGGATTTTGGCTCAGGAGCATCATAGATTGCCCAGACCTTGTTTTTTTCAGGTAGATACAATGTGTATTGGCATGATATAGTCTAAGAAGGTGACAGTTGTAGCTCCAATTTCGCTTTGTTCCTTTTTAACTCAAATGTCTGATTTCTCAAATCAGTGCAAGACTTTTTGAAGTCACCTGGCAAGCTCATTCTCAGTTGATCCCTTTATCAGGATGTTGTTAAAATATGGTCCAGTGCCTGGAATTCTGGAAAGTAGAATTTACATGAAGCACTGGAAAATTCCTGATGAAATGAAAATTTTAACTGGATATGCTTGACTCAAAATGCTCTTTGATGAGAGAATCATCTGGAGATCTGTAGCAGCAACAGTCAGTTATGGATATTCTTGTGCATGGTCAAGTTTTGCAAAGATTCCTCCTCCAGTAAAAACAGGGTAGTTGTTTAATAAAATTCACTGAGTAAAGGTGCTATCTGAGTGCCTTGTTCAAAGTGCAGTTATCTCTACAGGTTTGCACATTGCTATCGAGGTTCAGTATGGCTATTATTGACATAGCCAATTTTTTGTATGTGTAGCAGGATCAAGGATTTGCTATGCAATTAGATGCTTTAGCTCTGCATCAATCTTTGTATGTAGGGCAAATAATATGTTCCTGACCTTCATGGGATTTGGCATGGCTGCCATTGGGAATGACACTGGTGGTTCCATGTAAGCTCCCAGTCTTCAGACAACATTTGAGGGAATTTGTTGATATTTCTTAATTTCTCTTTATTGAGGACATGGATGCCTTGCATGCTGATTCTTCCAATGGTATTAACCACTTCCTATCTAAAAGGCTTTCACAGAGACCTTTTTGTGACAATGAGAGGCTATTTTGCAAGGTAGCACAGAAAAAGCCATTCACATCACAGCTTCTGATGAGGTCGACATTTTGTCCATTGTAGTCTCAAAAGTTGCATGATGGATGTGAAAACTTGGGAGACAATATAAAAAACCCCCTAAACAATGTGTCTTCATTGATGATTGACACCAAAGTCTAATTACATTTCTCACTCATGGTCATTTATGAGTACTGTACTAAATATTTCAGAAACTCAAGGTTCTTTGCCATGGACACTCTGAATGTCTTTTGATGTCATCATTGAAAGAAGTGTCGAGTTTGTTTGATGCTTAAGGCCAAGCACCTTCTCATAGTCACTTTGCTTCACACAGTTGACCTTTGATAATCAGATTCACTCAAGGTGATCATTCTTTTTGCAATAACAGCACTCGGCATCTTTGAATCTAAAAGCAGCCTAAGCAGATATTTGGACAATTAATCTTGTCTGATGATATTAATGTAATTGAGTTCCTGTTGTTCTACTAAATTTGTAGAAAGATGATCATCTTTCTAATTGTGACTGACAGCATTCTCATCGGCTGCTGTGACACAAATTCCCTGAGTGTGCAATGATGCTAAATTGGTGTCCCAAGCCTTTTCCTATGCAATGACAAAATCAGTGCAGCAAGGAGACAGACAACACTGAAGCTTTTCATCCTGAACTCCACAACAAACCGATCTCAGAGCCTGTCATTGAGAAATTTTCCAAAGTTACAATGTTCAGTGAGATATCTTGGTAATATAGGTGGTGAAGCCTTCATCAGCTCATTGATTTCATTTAAGAAATTGAAACAGTCAGACAATATCAAAGGTGTACATGACAAATGTGCTGTCAGCAACTATTACAATTTCATTGTAATTCATTTGGCCTTGGGCAAACCAGGTTCAACAAGTGATTATATAAAGTTGAATGTCCTGGCACAGCAGACTGTCATGAGAATACCCATATCTGTTTGGAGTCATCAACTGTATTTGCTTCAAGATAATAAGAAAGTCTTTATGAATAAGAATCCCATGATTCAGATTGATTTAATCGAAGTCCTTCTTATATTCCAACTTGAAGATGCAAAAGTTGATTCAGATTCCAAAATGGCAGTCTTCAAACTCAAATGCTTGCTGGTTGTTCTTGAGATCATGATTTTCTACTGGACCTACTTCCAGAATTCTGTTGCTTGTCTTTAATTTAAAAAAGGACCCGTGCTTGTCACGAAAAATTAAGGAAGGTATTTATGTACTGAAGGACACATGTTTGAGAGTCAGTGGCAACAATAAATTCCCTTATTCTAGTTTTGTAAGGAACAGGGAAACCACCAATGAATAGCCCACTAGCCCGGGGAAGCTGAATTGAACTCCAAATAAATCTTTTCCTTTCTAGACACAGTTCATGGGTATTAAGATCAGCGACCCTGGTGAGTTCATTCTTCTTCATAAATTAAAGCATCTCCCATGCATATATAACACAGATCAATCATAAGGCTTTCTTTTACAGAGAATTTTTAAAAAAATAAATAACATAGTAAGCACAAGCCAATTAATTGTCTTAAAGCATTTTCAAAGAATTCTGAAAATATGCATGAAAAGTAAGATGTACCCATCTCTCCTATTATGATTCATGCTGGAAGTCCATGCTGTATGTCGTTTGAAAGGCAATTTACATAGTAGCTACAAAAATATCTAAAAATGATCCTAAACTGCAATGTCATGACAAATTTGCCTTTCTCAATGTACCCATTCCTCAGAAAATTGCCTGCAGTTATAGCACAGATTGGGCTTTACTCTAGATCACGTACATTGAATGCCACTGTTACTGACTTCATTGACTTCAAAAGAGCTACTTCTATATCACAGCAGTGTAAGGAAAATGAGATTTAATATGTTTAAGGGTCTTTTTAAAAAGCAATTTCACCTTCATCAAAAGAAAAACCTACAGAACAGGAACAGATGGCCCAGGAAATCATCTTGTAATGCTCTCAACAGACCCTCTCATTTCTAAAATCCTGATCTTACGAAGACTTACTCAGTTGCTTAAAGGCATTGAGCTCAATTGGATTACCAGAGAAAACAAAGCTAAGCACATGTGCTTAGCAGGATCTTTGCAGGATCCAAACCCTAAACCTGGTCAGAGAGCTGAACACAGTGGAGAGTGGGATGTGAACTTTGTATTCTCAGTTTAATGCAAAAGTTGACCGGGGATGGGATAAGTGATCTTTTCTTTTACAGGTTAATAAATTGCACAATAAGCAAATCTATTATTTGTCTCACCGTCTTTCTTTGTACTGTGCATCTTCATCATTACCACATTGTTTATCAATAAATCAAGGAAAGAACTCATTTTGGTAATAGAGCTTTACAAACTCATTTTGGAATAACAGTTTGCAAAATAAATATTTTTAAAATGTGTTTTCCAAGTGCTTTTTGTTGGGATTAGTCATGGAATGTTTAGGAGCTTTTTATAGTCATAAACATAAAATGACACTCACAGGGGAGGGTTTGGGAGGTGATCATGTAAACCATTTTTTACAGAGGGAAATATTGAAAGAAGTTGGGATGCAGAGGAGGAAGACCACAGTATGCAATTCTTTTCAGCAATAATAAATTGTCTATATATAATTAATGATCTCCAGACATTTCTTTTAAAAAAGCTTGAAAAGAGCTAATTAATGTAGCACATTTCAAGATAAGCAAATTGCAATGATAAATGAGATTACTGGAAACTATAAATGCAATTCGTAACTGAGGGAAAGGAGCAAAACATTACTCAGAACATTAAGGAACGCAATTAAGTGAAACATTTGGAAGCACTTAATTATATCTGCAGAGGATAGTTAAGTGAGATCTGGTGTCTTGCATTAGTAGCAATATCAAACCTTCAGTAAATTGCTTAAGCATAAAGAATGTAAGCTATTTGTAGTCAAGATAACATTTGACTTAGCATGTAAGCAAAATATTTCTGTACTGATAAATTGAAAAATAAATAGATCCACAGCTATTATAAAATTTAAATTATAGAAGGAAAAGAGGACAGAATAAAACATGCATGTTTTCTTTTTTAATGAAATTTCTTTTGGAATAAAGGAACATGTGCCAAATCAGAACCAGTCAAAGTAATATGGAATGGATTCTACCTCATTTAATTCTTGATTCTGCAAATTGCTAAGCACTCTAGTCCTATTTTAGTTGTATGGGGATATTTTCAGTTAGTACACAAGCTTATACACAAATAAGCATAAGGGCTTTAGCTGGACTGTTATACTTACATGGTTCTGATGGCCTCCTTTCACAGGAAAATTTGGTGAGGTGCGCTAAGAGGGAAGAAAACTCCAGGAAGTTCACCTTGTACAGTTTTCTTCGAAGCTGTTTTACCCTCACTTCTCAGTGCACAACGTGCTATTTGGCCAGACCAGGTTCCATAGGAGGTCAAGCACATGCACACAATGGTTCTGTGTCTCTGCTTCAACTCGATGAGCATGATGGTGCTCTCACACATTCCCGGATAGCATGGCCGCAATGAAGGCAAGCTGGAAAAGGGTCTTGTAACAAGAAGATGTCTTTAGGACCACATTCAAGAGGTCCCAAGTACAGAGGAGTGGAGATTTAGCACTGAAAGATAATTTAGTCAGAAACTATATTATTTTCCTAGCAGAGTCTCCACAAGGCCTCCAGAGACTACGTATATTGCCCTAACATCTAACATTCACCCAAAATACTGGTGTTTGTGTTGTCCTCCCCCTCTCCCTTCATTGATTCCTAACCTGTAGAAAGCCCTTGGTGGCAACACAGGCATATAAGAGCCACATCAGTGTAACCCATATGCCTAAAAAAGGCTATCTCTTTAAAAGCCCTACTGAGGGTGGGTTACTGTTGCTGGGCAGATTAGCTACCCGCAACCAGAAACTTCAGGAAGCAGGGAGTGGTAGCGTTTTGAGCTACCATAGGGTTCCCTGCTGGTGTGATGTGGTGTGGTCAGAGTCATTTCACATGAGAGCAGCAATCTGTGCAGACTGCAGGAAGGAGCTGCTTTGAGAAGAGCCCATGTGCTCAGTCTTTATGAGAGAAGCTGAGCCAGGAGTGACCAGCAAGATGTTTTCTCCCTCCTATGGAGTCTTCTGCAACAGGCTTTGTGCACATGCATATGGGACTGAGGGCTGATTAATCAGTGAGCTGACCAGATGGCGCTGGTTCCAAAGGAGAAGGAAAAGCCTGCATGGAATTCTACAGAAGGTTCCTGCAATGAAAGAAGAAAAGGACAGCTATTTCTTGCCACTCAAGCCTCTATACTTGAGCAAAGACTGTAGCTGAGGGTTAGGTGAACTCCACCTGGACTTCAAGACTCCTGGGTATCTTTCATGTGGTGTTTTTGTAGGGATTGTTCTATTTAATTGCATTTTGTTTTCTTAGGATAAGGTTTATTTAGTTAGTAGTTAATAAAGTTCATAATATTTGTTTTTAGTAGTATTTTAATGTGGGAGGGTAACTTTGAGCAATCTTTGCTGTGAGTCCCTTACAGACTGGATCCTGTGTCTCCAGGTGCTTCTCCATAGGGGTTGGGGATTGATTTCTGTAAGGCACTGGAGAGGGGCAATTCAATGAATTTTAGCCCGCCCAAAGGTTACATCAGCTCAGACCAATGGCCCTTGCAGTATAATATTCTGTCTCTAGCATTGGTCAAAACCAAATGTTTCAGAAGAAAGGGCATGAAACAGTAATGTAGACAGTTAAGCAATAAGTTGACCTGAGGGAAAGTTCCTGCTGACCCCCAGTAGATACAGGTTATCTTATGTCCTGAAGGATGAGGGTTAATCCCTTCTAAAATTCTTAGTGTTTTTAATTTGGAATTTTGTCCAGTGTAACTTCGGGTGTTCTTGTCAGTCCTCTACATTTCCAATCTTTGAATCCTGCTGAACTCTTAGTCTTAATGATACCTTGTGATAATGAGTTCTACAGGTTAATTGTGTATCACTTGAAAAAGTATGACTTTTTATCAGTTTAAAAGAGGTTCCCTTTTATTTCCAACTATTCCCATGTTCTTATATTGAAGCAGAGTGAAGAGAAGTGACTGACCTGCCTTCTTAATACCATTCATTCTGAATATCTCTATCATGTTCCTTTAATTCATCTACTCTCTAAAATAAACAATCCCAATCTGTCCAGTCTTTTTTTGCATGGAAGTTACTTCCCTCTACTCATGCTCATAGCCCATGTATGGACCTCCTGTGGTTTTGCAATATGCATTGCAATAGGTTGACCAGAACTGAGTGCAGTATATGAAGTACCACTGATTTATATAACAGCTTTGTATTATCTTTAGTGTTATTTTCCATTCCATTCTTTATGCATAAAAAGCTGCTGTTCTTCTGAACACTGCTGCACATTGAACAGATGTTCTCACTAAGTTTCCAACAATGATTGAACAATCTTTTTGTTCAGTTTGTAGAGATAATTTAGAACAGAGTAAGTATTAGGGAGGTTACCAGAGAAAGGGACAGAAGTCCCCCAGATGAGACGAAGGCTTGTATATTGATGGGGAAGCAAGTCTATTGAGTAGATGCCTAGGCAATCACGCCTTTTCAATGTGCTACCAGTTTTTCTGCCTATGTTTTCTGCCCCTTCTGTTTTTGCGAACAAGTTATGACTGTAAAACTCCATGCTAGGGCAGCTTCTTGATGTGAATGTCACTCTAGAAATAAGTTAGCCAGGAAATGTTGTCCAAGGGATTCATTGTCAGTATTTTTTTTAATAAAGACATTTTTGTGACATCTATTACCAGCTTTAAAAATTAGAATCCTAATTCTGTTTGAGTTCTGAATATCCCTGATTGATAATATTGTTTAAAAAAGGGCGGTGGTGGGGGAGGGGGAAAGGGGGGGTCTCTCTCTCTCTCTCCCTCCCTTTCTCTGTTTTTCCCCCTTCAAATTGTAATGATCATCATGTGTGCTGGTTTGACATGATTATGATGATATTTTTTTCAGATTTAGTAGCCACTTGGAAAATATCATCATTCCCAACATGGAGCTTAAGACAATAGGTTGATAAATAGGGATAAAGCTGGTGTAATGTATTTGTTTGCTCAGTGTAATACATGAGTATTCCTATAGCATTTTATTCTTCTTCATGGAAATTGACGTGGTCTGTGCTCACACAAAATTTTACACTATGCTGCAATTTTAAAAGTACCTTCTGCAGATTGACAAAGAGGGAGATGTAATACACTCACTAGTGGGTCACACTTACAATGAGATAATCCTCCCTCAGCAAGACAGTTATACTTTTATACCATTCCAGCCCTTTTATGTGTCATAAAAGGGATCAGAACAGAGGTGAGACTATCTTTTAATGGCATCTTGTCAAGCCCGGCTCTGATACATAATGCTGCCATATGGGAGAGCCACATTAGAATCTTGATGTTTGCATCCCCAGGTATTCGGCAGTGATGGTGAGGTAATGTTTTTAATTCCAAGAGAACAGAAGGAGGGAGTCAATGATGTTGTATTTCTTAACCCTATTGGCCAGATTATAAGAGAAGAAAATATTTGAAGAAGACCTGGTTCCTTACCACTGCCTGAGAAATGTTGAACAAATGTTGACTTAGTTCAGGAAATATTCCTGCAGAAGAGTGGCTCCTCTAAGAGAATACTTAGTGGCTGTAGAGAGATACATTTACAGAGAAGCAGAAGATGGCTTGTCCTAAATTTACAAAGTTAAAATTTCACCCTGGCTGGTTCTATACTGCAATGTAAGCCCAGGGTTAGTAGAACTTGAGTAAGCAGGCTTTTAATTTAGGGCTTGAGCATCTACACACATTTGTAACCCCAGAATACTAGTCTAGTGAGGTTGTCTACACTGTAAAGCAATAGATTTTGAATCCTGGGTCCTGCTTTGATTCAGTGTTGGCTCCCCCACGCATGGGGATCCTGGACCCTGGATCTGAGTATTGGATTAGTGCAATTTCTGTGTAGTGGGAAGAGGTGGTTAGGCTTGAGCTTCAGTTTCAACCCTAGGCTTATATTGTTGTAAAGACGTATCCTTGGATGCTATCACTGAGATGTGTTTTACTGTAGTAGACCAGCCACATAGTTGTGTAGCATTTGGAAATCCCCCCCCCCCCCCCGCTTTGAAAAAAAATATTGGGTGGGACTAGGAATCTCTACTTCTGATATGAGTTTGGCTTCTGGAAAAAGAAGCTAGAGATCCAGTGCCCAGCTGCATCCACCGGGAGTAAAAAGCAGAGGAAAAGTACTACAGGAACCCATCAAAGATATTAGAGCTGCCTTTCAGCTGTGAAATAGGAAAGTAAAAGGAAAGAAGCAGCTGTGCTGTCTATTCAGAGGAGATTGTTCCAAATATGATCTGAACTTTGAACCTTTGTGGGTTTGCCGACTTCTTTGTACACTGACCCTACATCAAATATGAAAGAGCTGTGGAATGTCAGATACCACTGTGCAGTGACTGTTGTTAAATATTTACTTTTTAATAATAGCAACTGTAAGATATATATCAAGCAGTGGAAAAAAATGAATAATCTTGATTAAAATCATCACATTATTTAAAGTAACTTACCTCAATGAACAATGCTTTAAAAGTATTTATTTTACAATTATTCTAGATATTTATATTTGGTATATAATTTTTTACAGATACATAGTAAAGGTATAGTGGAAAATGTTTACACATCATAGATGTGAATTTGATCAGTACAGATCAAAGCATGTTTAATTGGTTTATTTCTTCTAAAACCCCGAATAACTTCCTAACTTAACCAATGACTTCCCTGAATAACTTCCTAGTGGAAGTGCTAAAAACAATCCTTTGTGTATATATCTTTTAGTTCATTTGCACAACATTTTAGACCTCAATTATATTCAATATGTAAAGGACATAATAGAGCTAACTTATGCTGCTATTTAATTTCTGAATATACAATAAAAGATCTCCATATATCTGAATATTTATCTTGTTCTCATCTCTTTCTTCATTTCTGTAATCTGAAGAGTAAGCTTTCATCAGCACACTTTTGGATACAATTTTCATATATGAATTTATTTTGATTTCTAACAAATAATTAAAAAAAAAACTATTTAAAATTCCAACCACCATTCACATAAACTGCAAAAACTGAAAATCAAGGCTTTTCCCTGAGACTATAACAACTGGTTATTTTCAAAACTATATTAATAGCGGCTTTATAGCAATAAAGACACTTGAATGGCTATTGGGCATGTGTTTCATAGGTCCCACAAAGTGTCGAATATCCATCAGAAACAAGTTACAAGTACAGTGCAGTTTTCTTTTGTCTGAGTCTGTATAGCCCTTTTTGGACCTATTTGGAACTATAGAAAAATGATGCCAGATTTCTGTTTTTATTTCCAGTTGTGTGACATAAGCAGATAGTATTCGTATTAGCTCATGATGTATTATTGACACCCTGAGTTTACTTTCATGGCCTTAAGAACTTTGAATTCTTTTAACTGAGATGTTTAGGTAGCCTGAAGTTTCTCTGAAGTTTGTTGTAAGTACCAATTGTCATGAGCATTCATTCTTCTCTTCCATCATTTTAACAGCCACATTTATAGACTTGGGGTTTATCTCTCTGGTTCATCAAATTAGTATTATAATTCACAGCCAATCAACAAATTAGTGCTTCAAGACTCTCATTTAAAATCTGGGAAACTCTCATAACTGTAATGGGATGAAGTTTTTATCTGTTTCAGCAATTATATTTTGTAATGCCGAACAATAATTATTCTCTCAAAAGAGATAATTTACTTGGGAAGGAATTGCAGATATTAAGTTGTGTTCTAGTTAGGGCTAAATCAGCTAACAGGCAAAATGCTCTTGAAAAATTCATCCTGTCATCTCCATCCCGATTTTGCTACATGCTGATAGTTTGATTGCCGCAATTCCCTTTGTTTGCCCCCACTGTCATCTGTTACCTCCACATTCCACCACTCCATTCAATTCAAAATACAGCTGTTTAGACAATCTTCCTTTACCCACCATTTTGATCATGGTTTCTTCTCTTTTCATTTCTTCACTGGCTCCTATTCAGCTCTGGCTAATTCAAGCCACTTTGCACATGTAGAGCTGCCTATAATTCTGCCTGCATCTCTGCTTTTACATGCTCCTACATCCTTTTCCCTTTCCCATCTGTTACTCTCTTCTCAAGTCTGTCACCTTCCTACTTCTGTCTTCTTTATACACTCATTCTTCCATAATGTCTCTGTGTGGAGTGGAATATGGTGAGCCTAATAACTCCTTGGTTAGTGGCACCCACCCTTAAAGCAGTGGTTCTCAAATGTATTTCATCACACCTCCCCCTTTCTTGTCCTTTAGTAGTTTATGCAGCAAAGTGGAAATAAGGAAGGCACTACTGTACCGAGCTATCCTTACCTCTCTCCTCTGGCTGGCAACAGCACTGCCTTCAGTGCTGTGTGCACGGCCAGCAGCTTGCACTCTCCAGTCACCCAGCTCTGAATGTGCAAAGAAAGCATTTTTCCCAAAGCTTCTTCTGCACCCCATAATTTCAAAACCTTTGTTTTAAAGTTCCCAGCATACTCCATGATATCCCCAGCCTTCTCATTAATGTTCTCTAACTTCTCTTCATCTTCATTTTGGAGAAACTACTGAAATTACACCTCCTCCAAGAAGCATTCATTCCACTAGTAGCCGCTCAAGAATTCATATATAGCATGTTTAGACTTGTTTGTTCTGCCTCCCTCCTCTTGTTATACTATAAAACTTTTTGGGGAAGGAATGTGCTCTGTCTGTGTCATTGCACCGGCATTGTCCTGGCACTGTGTACATTTGCAGTGATCTATACACTGATTGATATCAGTATTTAGATATGAGGTTTATCTTTATAGGATTAAGCCAGAACTGTCATTTTTTGTGCACAAGAACTAAAGGATTAAGACATACATGTTTCAAGCTACAATGTTCCTCACCCTTAATAAAAGAAAATAATCTAAGCAATGGTTTATTTGTGCAGATAAGTGACTTACAAAAAAATCAGACCATTTTCTTACACTTCCATTAAAACAAAATCCAATGCATAGAGTGGTACACTTGTCGAGTCGACACCTATGATCTGTTATGGCAATGTAAACACAAATAATAACTTTTAAAATTGATATTTGTGAAATGCATCAGGCAGACATTTCATTGCAACATACTACAAGTCTAATTTAACATTTGGGCTATGTCTACACTAGAAAAGTTAAGTCGACTTTATTAAGTCGACTTAACAAAAGTTGACTTAATTTTTCTAGTGTAGACATATCCCCTTTTTGACCATAAGTTAATTTAACACTTTAAGTCAATTTAATAAAGTGGATTTAGGCGCTAATCCCCATCCATGCTGCCTTAAATCAACCTAAATCTAGGCATTAAGTCGACTTAAGGAAACCCTTAAGTCAACTTAAGGAAAGCCCAGTGTGGACAGAGAGTAGTTTAAGTCGACTTAAGCCTCCTTAAGTTAATTTAATTTGTAAGTGTAGATGCATCCTATGTGTCTCCTTCTCTTGTTTCTGCACCTATCTTTTCCTTCCTCCTATCCTGTTTTCTACCACATTTTTTACCATGAAGGGATTGATTTATCTGGGTCATATCCTGTGCCCATTGAAATCAATGGAAAGGGGCATATTAATATCAATGGTGCAGGATCAGGTCCTTTTGTGGGTTTCTTCTGAGGGCTGTCACATTTCTTTCTATGTTCACTTCCAGATTTCAGCCTGACTGAGCATTTGAACAATTTGAGATGTTTTTTGAATTATGTGCATTTTGACTTTTAATGTATGTTGCTTTGAAGCCTTATAACAGCCACCTTCTAAATATGTTAAATAAAATATTAATGACTACTCACTGGAACATCTTAGTTACTGGCAAAACAAGTGACTGCCTTGAAAATACTGATATACCAAATGAAAACAAATGTCTTTTGTTTTAAAAAGAAAAGGCAACTAATTCAGTAGTATTGAGCTAATGGAGAGGGCTAATATGATTGATTGGTAAGTGGCTGAAAATATGCTCTGAAAATATGAAAAATGGCAAATTATAAGGTCGTCTTTTATAGTGCATCTTGTTGTTGCAATGATTCATACGAAAAATTGTTCAGCGGTATCTAACAAAACTGCTGCTTGCTTCAAGCACTGAATTTGTTTACCTCTATTCCACAAACTTAGGCTTGGATTAGAAAACATGTCACTGGTCTTTATAACTAGTCCTGTTTTATTTTTTTTAAGTGGGTAAACATTACCTTGTTTCACAGAGCACATCGGTGAAGCATTATCATCCAATTTTATAGCAAAGGCTGCACCCACTTTCCTGTTGGCATTTTAGGTTGAAGTTAATTAACATTTTTATAGGTACAGTAATTAACATTTTATGAGCTACATTTCCGCATGCCTTACTTTGGCTTCACTTCATTACAGAAAATGTAAATAGTAAGGTTACACAGTATTGGGACAGAGAGAAACCCTGAAATGTTCATCTTGAATTTAAGGTCAAATCAAAGCTTAAAAGCTTTGCTGAACTGCCTGATTAGCACTGAGTTCAATCTAAGGGAGAAAAAATTGAAGGAAACCAAGGATGCCAGAGAACTCTGCGACACACATTGTGGGACATAACTAATAAGTGTTTATTCCACAATGGATACATCATATGAATGGTGAAAGGAGAGCTAAGGCAAAAATTTTAATTTCAAGTCTGAGAATCAGAAAAAAAGCTAACACTCTCCCTCCCACCTCATACATTAAACAAACAAACAAAAAAAGACAGTAAAAGGGGAAACTGATGCTAGCAATAGAGGTGTTAAGAAATGTTTTTCAAATCTGTAGAAAATTTCAATTTTTCATAAAAAACATGAAAATTGTGTCCCTGAAACCACTGAAAACTGAAACATTTTTGGCAGAAAGAAAGCAATTCATTTTTCAGCCTTTGTTGTTTGTTTCCCATTGAAAAAAACTGAAAATAATTGAAGGAAAGCAAACACTTTCCACAAAAAATTTAGTCAAAAATTCAACTTTCTTACTAAAAAATATCCATACTAAATTTTCAACGAGACAAGTAATAATTCATGGTATGAAGCTATTAGCCATGTTGATTGTGATTAAGAATCTGGAATTTCAGGGTGAGTCTACACTGGCAAATTAGGTCGACTTAAGGAGGCTTAGGTCGACCTAAACAAAGCCACGTCCACACTGGGCTTTTATTAGGTCAACTTAAACATTTCCTTAAGTTGACTTAAGGTAAGCTTAAATCGACTTAATAACACCTCGTTTTAGGTCGACTTAAGCCTTAAGTCGACTCCGTAAATCGACTTAAAGCCAGTGTGGATGGAGATTAGTGCCTAAATCCACCTTAAATTGACTTAACAAAGTCAATTTAACTTTTCTAGTGTAGACATAGCCTCAGTGCCTTCACCCATACCAATGTGAACCTTACCTGGGGACTGGATTTCATAGAACAAATCCCCCAAAACAAACAAGAAGACTTCCAGCACTAGCAGCAAAACAGTGAAGGCAAAATGCTTAAATTATAACAACTAACTGTATTATATAGCAGAAGTATTTTAAAAAATGTGATTGTATTTTGGCCCTATTCTGTAGTCCGTATTGATGAGCAGACATACCTACTACTATGCAAGTAGTCCCACTGATTTTAAAGGAATCATGTGCAATAATGTGCTATTATTATTTTTATTAGTTATATTATATTGTAAAACTGGCTAGAGATCCTGATCAAGAGTAGTCCCTAATCTAGGGGATACAAATTAGTAATGTACATCAGAGGGTTTCCATTCTATATAATGATCTTAAATTCCTTTTGAATACAAGTAATATATTATTAAATACTCTGGTTTGCAAATGTTCACTGTGTGATGGCTGTTCTCCTTTAAGGTCTTCCCCATTAGAACTATTAGTTTTCAAATCCATCTCTTCTAAACCCCTGGGTCTTGCTTGGTTTTGTGGTGAGTAATCCAGTGCCTAGGTAGTGTACATTCACTGCAATGTATCTGTCCTCATCTAATTTAAGAAGGGAAATAACTACAGGGTAGTACGCATCTTCTTTTTACTTTCTCAAGCAAATTGTTTTCTTTATTTTATTCATAAGCTCTAAAGATGCAAAATAAAACTGAAAATATGCCAACAGTATCCATTTGAGACATGAAAGTTATAATGTTTTGCATTTACTTTCTGTAGAAATTTCACATCTTACAGAAGTACTGAAGGGTTGTTTTCCTGCATTTGAGTTATGGTCTTCTATAATCTGTTTTATCTACCCCCTGATAGACCCTGAACTAGAAGGAACTTAATATCTATAGAGAAGCGGAGAAACTGTCAGTAATGGAACACCATACATCTGACTAATCTTTTAGAGAGGTCATATAAAATGAAGCATTTTGTCAGCTAAACTGCATAGGTTTGATGCACTCTCAAAGCTCCAATATATGTCTCCTTCAAAGTGTCTCCACCCAGTGAAGCGCTCTAAGCTCCAGCATGATCAGACAGGAAATAAAAGGAAATTAACACTTGATGAAAGGAGGCCATGATATATTAATTGAACTTCCCTTCCTTGTGGAAAGATTGCCGAATGAAAATCAATGTCCCTTCTGTATTCACTTTATGAAGGAACTGCAGAAAATGTGCAAAAAGTTAAGCTATAGGAGTCATCACCGATAGTACTGTAGTAAATTATCCCCTCAGCATTGACAAGCAATTTGAAATTTGGAGAACTGAGCTATTTAGTCTTGTTCATCTAGCTTGCAAAATGATTTAAATATGTATCTTCTGAACAGGATGTGTTGGCTAGACAAGATATCAGGAGTAAATCAACATCAGTCATGAAAAACAGCATACATTGACGATAGAAAATTAAATCTTTTTTTAAGACAAAGAGAAAATATTATCAGTTGCAAGTAAAAAAGCAAGAAGATGAGGAAAAAAACAACTAATGGTCTAATGCATTCCATAAAGGGTTTGGATGGGTTTTTGGTTTTTGGGGTTTTTTGTAGTTTACAATAGCAATCTGATATTTACTTTTGACCTTATTTGCCATCAAGAGACTATAAAGGAACTCTAATAGTTTCTCTACATCTTCTCTTGGGTGAAAAGGGACACGAAAGCTGTGTATAACGAGTTATCAGAAAACACCACTTTAAAGGCATTCAGTACTTTCAGTCAGCAACTGTTTAAAGGTAAACATTAAAATTATGTTTTTGTTTTCTTTTATTATTTTACCAGCAATACTAGGCTTAGGAGCATTAGATTACAATAAAAGAACAAACAAAAACAAGTTACTGATGATTAATATCCTTACAAAAATCCCTTTGGTGTAGTAACAGTTCTTCCAGAATATAAAATGCAAGTACTGTATGTGCTCTGAATGGCCTTTGCTGTGCCACCTATTCATAATATGCTCTTTTTCAAGGTAGTTGCTCCCCAGAAGCTAATTTACTGATTTCCAGGAAGGTAAGTGTGGTTCTTATTAAAATGTTGGAGCTATGGCTGTGCACATTATCACTGCAACTTGTTTTTCCACTTGTAATTTGAAATCTAATAGTGCAGAGCAGAGCAGAGCTGCTGCTGCTGTTATCATTATTATTTGTATTCAAGTAGTATCTAGTGACTCCATTTTAGATCAAGGTTCCATTGGGCTAGTCACTGTACTAATGCATGATAAGAGAGAGTTCTTGCCTCAGAGAGCATAAGCTATGTCTATACTTGCTAAAATTAGTTTGAATTAGTTAGTTTGAACTAACTAATTCGAACTAATTTTAGTTAGTTCGAACTAGCGAACCCCATTCATTTCAATGGCCGGTTAGTTTGAACTAAGCAATTAGTTCGAACTAACATGGCCACATTGGTTAATTCGAACTAACTAGTTCGAATTAACCCTTTAGTTCGAATACCCTATTCGAACTTATTAGTTCAAATTAAGGAAGCCCTTAATTCGAACTAATTAAAGCCTAGTGTAGCCATGGCTTTAGTTAGTTCGAATTAAGCCTCCTTAATTCGAACTAACTTGCCAGTGTAGGCATAGCCATACAGTCTAAATCTGAATTATCCAACCCACCACCCCTTGGGCCAGAGCCAGGCCTACCACAGGATGTTACCCGACCCGCAGGGGAGCAGTATTAACCCCTCCCTTGCAGCCCTGAGTGGTCAAGTCCCTCTCCTGTGGTCCCAGTCAGTTTGTGTGGGAAGCAACCCCTTCTCTTCACCTCCAAGACAGCTGGTGAGGGCAACAGCACCAGCCCTTCCTCTCCAGCCCCGGCCTGGAGACAAGGGAAGCAGCAGCTCCTTTTCAGCCGATGGGCTATGTCTACACTTGGCCAAATAAGTCGACTTAGCATGTCCACATTATAGAATTAGGTCGACTTAAAGTAGACCTTGCCAAATCGACTTAGAGCATCCACACTGGATGTCTAAGTTGACTTCTAGGGGGTAAATGGACCTGGGAGTGGTCCATGGTGGGAGGGGGGCACCCCTTTCAAAGTGTCATGGGGCTCAGCGTTTGCCCCATTGTACCAGGGTACAATGGGGGCTGAGCAGGAGAGGGACACTGGCAGGGTATAGGATCAGGGTGGGCAGGGCTGTGTCCTGCCCTGTGGGTGGGCATGCCAGGCTCTGGCTGTGCCAGCCACCCTGGCAGGGAGGTCAGTGGGGGAGCCCTGGGGGCCTTTTAAGTCAACTTAAAGTCGATTTAGGGCTAATCCATGTCTACACTGGCTAAGTCAACTTAATAAAGTCAACTTAGCCAGTAAAGTCGACTTCAAACTAGGTTTTATAAAGTCGACTTAAAATTTCTTTAAGTCAACTTAAGCAGCAGCTTAAGTCAACATAAGGAAATTGTAGTGTAGACGCAGAGTAAATTAAGTCAATTTAAGCAGGCTTAAGTCGACTTAATTTACAAGTGAAGATGCACCCATAGTCTGATCATGTAGGGGGTGCAAACACTTCTCCACTCCAGCCCCAAGCCTAGCTAGTTAGAATCATGCTTTGGTGTTAAGCTTCTTCACTGGCTTTTCTCTGCTAACTTGCTCTCTGGTACAACATCTTAATACCTATAAAAACAAAAATAGCAGCTCCCAGGATTAGAAGCAAAAGAAGAAGAAAAATATTCTGAATATCGAGTTTTCAAAGGTTCTTGGACCAATGATTTTTGTTATTGAGCATAGCAGGGGCATATTTTGTCTGATATGTCTAGAGAAGATAGCTGTTTTCAAGGCTAGCATTCTATCCCTCTCAATCTGTTTGAATTAACCTTGTGACCCATCCTTCTCTATATCTATACGTTTACTGCTAACATGCTATATTTTCCATTTCATTCATCTGACAAAGTGGAATTGTGCCCACGAAAGCTCATGTGATAAATATATGTGTTAGTCTTTAAAGGTGCCACAGAACTCCTTGTTTGTTTTCAAGGAATACAATATCACACAGCATTATTGTAGAAAACATGCTAGCAAATTGGACAGCATCACAAAGCAAGTGAGAATCTATCAAGTGAATGCAAAGACACAAAACGTTATCAAGCAACAATCTTTCTCACTGGCCTCCTGAGTGAGAAAAAAATTGCAATATGGCCCCTCACATGAAAAAGTTGGACACCGCTGATCTAAATAGACAATGTTGGGGAACAGAAGTATTATCTTATAGATAATGAACTGAGGCTCAGAGAGATTAAATAATTTGTTCAAAGACACACAGGAAATGTTTGGAGCAGCTGGGAATTTGGTCTCAGTCTCCTGCAATTCAGTTCATTTATTTAACCACCACTATTCCTCTCATAAAATGGTTGAATTGTGTAGTAATACAATAATAATAGTAATTGTTCTTACTAATGCCCATTGCAGCAGTTGTAATGCTTTCATTAGTGACAGCCTCACTTCACTCATGATATGGAGGTGGCTAATGGAAAAAAAAATCCATTATCAAGCTTGCCTTCTGAATGACCTGTATGAGTAGATCAAGAGTATTTGCCTTGGACCTCCATACTGTGATCTCACATTTTGTATTTTTTGTCTAGAACAGAAGGGAAACACCACTGAACAGAAGATCACAGTGCAGTATCAAAGGTGTATGTGACAATGCCACCTAAATTAGCCAGACTGTCATCCATCAAAGGAAGGATCTAGAACAGTTAGACATGGAGAAGTATAAGTAGTTGATAAGTTGAAAGTTGTCTCTTTAGAAATAAAAACAATGAGAGCCCTGTGGCACATTATAGACTAACATGTCTTCGAACATCTGTTAGTCTATAAGGTGCCACAGGACTCTCATTGTTTTTGCTGTACAGAGACTAACATGGTTACCCCCTGGAAATCTCAAAGAAATGAGTTCTTTGGAATTGAATCAAAAGGAAAGCTAATGGCAGGAAACAGCCTTTATAATCAGTTGCTTTCTTGTGTAAGAAAACAATTTGTGTTGTCATCAATTCTATTTGTCTTCAATTTAAAAAATCATTTAAAAAGTTTATCCTTAATAATGTGACTCTTAAAACAAGTCTGTGTTCACTTCCTTTCACTGAGACTGAGTGCAGAGAATGAAACGCACAGGAAGGCGCGCGCGTGTGTGTTTTCATAGGCTGGACTTGAAGAAAAATAGTGTGCATGAATGTGTTTTTGCATAAAGAGATGGAAGTTTAGTGGGCAGAAGTCAATATTTTTTTATTCTTTTCCAACACATTTACTCTTTCAGGTCAATCCTGTATTCCTGGAACACACAGAATACTCACTGAAATCACTGGGGACTTCAGAGGCTACATGGAATGCCAGTCCATGTCCTGATTTCCTATCTGCTTACTTTACTAAGTAAACCCATTTCTACAATTGTTAACATTGTAGATGCATGACAGTTTTGGAACAGGAAGCTAATTTTTTCCTTCAATATCTATAGTCAACAAAATCATCAAAACACTAAATTCCAGTAGCAGTCTTGATAATTGGTAATGATCTGAGAGCCAGCATGATATTCGATGAAAAGGCATTTAGACAGACTAAGAAGGGTGCTTATCAATGTATTATCTAGGCGCATTCCAAGATTTTAAATAAGAACATAAGAACATAAGAAAGGCCGTACTGGGTCAGAC
>ML685756.1:20379024-20418381 GCA_007922175.1 Pelusios castaneus | reverse complement strand
TTGTGGGTTAAGTTTAGGGGAGAATGCAACAAGGGGGATGTTGTGGTGGGTGTCTGCTACAGACCGCCAGACCAGAAAGAGGAGGTGGATGAGGCGTTCTATGGACAACTAACAGAAGTTTCCAGATTGTCGCAGGCCCTGGTTCTTATGGGGGACTTCAATTATCCTGATGTCTGCTGGGAAGATAATACAGCAGTGCACAGGCAATCCAGGAAGTTTTTGGAGAATATTGAGGACAACTTCCTAGTACAAATGCTGGAGGAACCAACTAGGGGCCTTGCACCTCTAGACCTATTGCTCACAAACAGAGAAGAATTGATCGGGGAAGTAGAAGTAAATGGCAACCTGGGCAGCAGCGACCATGAGATGGTAGAGTTCAGGATCCTGATCAATGGCAACCGGTAACGAGTGGAGTGCCCCAGGGGTCGGTCCTGGGGCTGGTTCTATTCAACATCTTCATTAATGATCTTGATGATGGAAGGAAGGAAAGAAGCAGAACACACACCCTGGACTTCAGAAAAGCGGATTTTGGCTCCCTTAGGGAGCTGATGGGCAGGGTCCCATGGGAGGCTGATCTGAAGGGGAAAGGTGTCCAAGACAGCTGGCTGTATTTTAAAGAAACCCTGTTAAAGGCACAGGAAGATAACATTCCGATGTGCAGAAAGAACAGCAAATGTGGACGGCGACCAGCATGGCTTAGCAGGGAACTCTGCGGGGAGCTGAAACATAAAAGGGAAGCTTACAAGAAGTGGAAGCTTGGACAGATGACAAGGGAGGCGTATAAAGATATTGCTCGGGACTGTAGGGATCAAATCAGAAAGGCCAAAGGACAATTGGAGTTGCAGCTAGCAAGAGATGTGAAGGATAACGGAAAGGGGTTCTATAAGTATATCAGCAACAAGAAAAGGATCAGAGGTGGTGTAGGTCCCTTACGGAATGGGGCAGGCATCCTCGTGGAGGATGATGCGGAAAAGGCTGAAGTACTCAATGCTTTTTTTACTTCAGTCTTCACAGGGCGGGCCAGCTCCCAGGCTACTACACGGGGTAATGCGGACTGGAGAGAAGAGTGGCCCTCGGTGATGGAAAGTCAGGTTAGGGAACACTTAATGAAATTGGATGTGCACAAGTCCATGGGGCCAGATGAACTGCATCCGAGGGTGCTGAGGGAGTTGGGGGAAGTGATTGCAGAGCCGCTGGCCATTATCTTTGAGAACTCGTGGCGAACGGGGGTGGTCCCGGAGGATTGGAAAAAGGCAAATATAGTACCTATCTTTAAGAAAGGGAAAAAGGAGGATCCGGGGAACTACAGACCGGTCAGCCTCACCTCAATCCCTGGGAAAATCATGGAGCATGTCCTAAAGGAATCCATCCTGAAACACTTGGAGGAAAATAGAGTGATCAGGAACAGTCAACATGGATTCACCAAGGGCAAATCGTGCCTGACCAACCTGATTTCCTTCTATGATGAGATGACTGGATTTGTGGATGCGGGAAGAGCCATTGACATGATATACCTTGACTTTAGCAAGGCTTTTGATACGGTTTCCCACAGCATTCTCGTTGGCAAGTTAAGGAAGTATGGGTTGGACGAGTGGACCGTAAGGTGGATCGAAAACTGGTTAGATCAACGGGCTCAGCGGGTAGGAATCAATGGCTCGATGTCTGGTTGGCAACCGGTAACGAGTGGAGTGCCCCAGGGGTCGGTCCTGGAGCTGGTTCTATTCAACATCTTCATTAATGATCTTGATGATGGAATAGACTGCGTGCTTAATAAGTTTGCGGATGACACCAAGTTGGGGGGAATGGTAGATACTCTGGAGGCAGGGACAGGATCCAGAGAGACTTGGACACATTGGAACACTGGGCCGAAAGAAACCTCATGAGGTTCAACAAAGACAAGTGCAAAGTCCTGCACTTAGGACGGAAAAATCCCATGCACTGCTACAGGCTGGGGACCGATCAGCTAAGTAGCAGCACTGTAGAAAAGGACCTGGGAGTTATGGTGGACGGGAAGATGAATATGAGCCAACAGTGTTCCCTTGTTGCCAAAAAGGCCAATGGCATATTAGGCTGCATCAGTAGGAGTATTGCCAGCAGATCGAGGGATATGATAATTCCCCTCTATTCGACACTGGTCAGGCCGCATCTGGAGTACTGTGTCCAGTTTTCGGCTCCCCACTACAGAAAGGATGTGGACAAATTAGAAAGAGTCCAGAGGAGGGCAACAAAAATGATTAGGGGGCTGGGGCACATGACTTATGAGGAGAGACTGAAGGAACTAGGCTTATTTAGTCTACAGAAGAGAAGACTGAGGGGAGATTTGATAGCAACTTTCAACTACTTGAAGGGTTGCTCCAAAGAGGAGGGAGCTAGGCTGTTCTCGAGGGTAACAGAGGACAGAACAAGGAGCAATGGTTTCAAATTACAGCTGGGGAGGTCAAGGTTGGATATTAGGAAAAAATTTCTCACTAGGAGGGTGGTGAAGCATTGGAATGGGCTATCTAGGGAGGTGGTAGAATCTTCATCTTTGGAGATTTTTAAGGCTCGGTTAGACAAAACCCTGGCTGGGATAATTTAGGGGGAGTGGTCCTGCTTTTTAGCAGGGGGTTGGACTAGATGACCTCGTGAGGTCCCTTCCAACCCTATTTTCTATGATTCTATGATTCTATGTAACTGATCTTTTCCCCAGGCCACCCTGAAGCCTTAAGAGCCACATGCTGGCCTCAACTAAATCAGAAGAACCATGGCACAAAAACCATTGGAGCTCCTTCAGTCCCTAGAGATTCAAATGGACCCCACTGAGATTGGAATGATCCTGGGCATCTCCTTTTGCCAGGTCTGCATGGGTGAATCCAAGGCCTTCCTGCTAGCCACCACAAACCTCATGATCCCCATGGAGGTGGGATGGATACTGTCTTTATAGACTCAGGATGTGGCAAGATCCTCATCTTTTGTGAGTTTACCCTGGATTCTGAGGAGAGGATCAAAGAAATAAAGCTGCAGTGTGTCAATGGGGACATAGAGCCATATCCCATTGTTCAGGTTCACCTCATCATGAACAACACAACCTGAGTGATAACTGTGTGGCTTGCCTCCACCTTTGCCTATCCACTCATTCTCCTGAGGGACTGTCAAGGCTTTACCAACCTATTCTGGGACACAAGCATCAAGGCAACCTGGACCCAGGTGGCTCTGGGGGAGACTCCATTAGGGAAGACAGTGATAAGGCTGAGGATTGACCCACATCCATCAAAGCTGACAGCTAGGGGTCTCAACAAGAGAACCCCGGTGGGCCCCTGGACTTAACTTTGCCTCAAAGATCCCCAAAGAAAGACCCCCAAGTGAAACCGCATTGCAAATTTCAGACAAGACCAAAGGGATAAACCCATCATTCATCCCTATGACAAGGTGGCCCACATTGATATAGAATTGATGGACCCTCAGAGGAGAGAACAATGAAACTGATTTGAGCTTGCAATAGATTGCCTCTATCACATTGCCTGGGACCCCGAATCCATGAGGTTTGAATCCAGTTGGTCATCCTGCACTGTCATTGGAGGGCCATTTTGAAGCTTATCCATGGCATCCCTTTGACCAGCCACATAAGACAATAATAAACCCTGGCCTGAGTCCACAACAAGGGGAGGTCAGGAAGTGGCCTGTAGGCAGCTGACTCCATGCAGACTGCAGCGATTCCTGACTCTGGTCATAATGTTGCAGTCAGATTCCTGGCTGAGTCAATGACTGGGCACACTGCCATTATTAGGGCCCTGGGCTGCAATCCAGTGGAGTAGGTTCATCCTGAGTTCCCCTACCCACTGTCATTCCAACTGTAGGTTGGCAGCATCCCCACTGTAGGCCAGGAGGCCTGTGTTTGGTGCCCTGCCCTGACTGAGGGGCGGGGCTCCTAGTCTCTTGAGTGCTCTGTACTGTCCCAAGACCAGAGCCCCTGAACTGCTTTTTGGCTCTGAAGACCATGGATACAAACTGCTGACACACTGCACGGCAGGGGCTATAAGCTGCCTATTGGTTAATTTCTTCAATTCTGTCAATAGATGGAGATTTGTGACATAGTGAGGCAGAGAAGCCTCTTGTTGAGCCAGAGGTGCACAAGCAAACCGATGAACCCACTATGAGGCTACATTGCTATGTGGTTAGTGAGAGGGATCAAGTTTGGGGCTGTGAGGTAGGAGAGATGATTACATATGCTTGAACTACTGCAATATCATAAAAGTTAAAAAACATGGGAAAAAAGTAATTTTACTTCCCTTGTTTTCCAAAAGAAAGATCATGGCCTCATTGTCTTTGTACATATATGACAAAGAACCTGGAAATCTTAATCACCCCTTCTTTATTGTATTTGTTTTACCGCTGATTTATGCTAATTGTATACAACTTTTGAAAAAGAAATATATATATATATAATAAATATTTGTAGAGAAAACAGCATGTGGTGTTTGAAAATCATTTTAAAACACTTTCAAGTTTCAAACCTGGGAATTGCCACCAAAAAAAAAAAAAAAAAGATGCTTATGTTACTTTCATAATGACTGCTTCATGTCCTGGAGCAGGAGTACTAGAGTTTGAAAAAGAGCATTTGGGTAGTGATCTGTGCCAGCTTCACAATGGTGAGTGCCTGATTTGCCTGGGTTAAAGCCAGTGCTTAATTTGTGATGAATGAGGTGCCAGGGCTCAAGTAAATTTTTATATTCATAACTGATGCAGGAAGCCCAGAGATGCCAGTGTTATGAACTGCCAAGCCTCACAGTGCTGGGTCTTGGCCCTGGCAAGCCCCAACAAAAATTAAGCACTGGTTAAAGCAGTGTTTTTAAATGCTTACAAGTACTGACATAGGTCAGCGACATGAAAGTGGAACTTTTAAGTTTGCCTTATAATTTTATTTGTTACTCCCTTAATTTTAGAAATGTCCCACTAATGATTGTTTCAAGGACATATATAATGAAATATCTCTTCTGATACAAATCAGCTACTTAATACAGAGCATCTTCTAAGAATATGCTAAGAAAATCAGGTCAGTAAATTGAAAGGTGATTGGGCATTGATTCTTAAGGCAGGAGGTTGCCAAATAAGAAATAATTATTGAATCTAAATGAAGTAAACCTCTTTTTAGGGAAATTATATTTTGTATTTCCCTTAAGTAGTAAAGCTGTTAGATTTTCTTCACACTTATGATATGATCACTTTACCCATAACCATCTCATTCTATATTCCTTGCCCCCCTTCCCCCCTTCCCTCCCCCCAAAAGAAGAAGAAACACACACCATCATTGAAGGAATATAAGATTAAGTTCAAAGAAATTAGTTATTTGTATATTATTTGTTATGATTTATACTGTCACATATTTTTAACCAAAACTATTTTAGAGTAAAAGTGTAACGTGTGATACTATGTTCCCTAATCATCAATGGCTATGTCTACACTTATAAAAGTTAGTTTGAATTAGTTAATTCGAACTAACTAATTCGAACTAATTTTAGTTAGTTTGAATTAACTTAATTCAAACTAGCATGGCCCCACTGGAATTTTAGTTCAAATTAAGCAAGTGCCATGCATGGCACTTGCTTAGTTCGAATTAGTCAGTTGCATTAAGTCAATGTGCTGGTTAGTTCGAACTAAGCAGTTAGTTTGAACTAATAGGGCCACATTGACTTAATTTGAACTAACTAGTTCAAATTAAGGGTTAGTTCGAAGTAAAACGAGGTTTAATTCGAACTAACTTTTCCTTAATTCGACTTAAGGAACTGCTTAAGTCGAATTAAGGAAATTCAAGTGTAGACACAGAGTAAATTAAGTCGAATTAAGCCTGCTTAAGTTGACTTAATTTACAAGTGTAGATGCACCCAATGATACTCCAATAAAAAAATTAAAAGGGAGGTATATTTAACTACCATTTTTAGGGTAGAATGAATATTTTTCCTTCTCTGATTTTGCCTGTATAGAAAATGCATAAGAAAATGTCACCATGAAATAACAATAAATGAAGAGTGGGATTCTAAAATGCATTTTGTGTTGTCCTAACACTTCAGTTCATGTTGAAATCAATGGAAGTTTTACCACTGATTTCAGTGAGAGCAGAATTAGGTCAATGCTGAATACTTTTGAAAATCATACCTCAGAATTGTGCAAAAGACGGAAGAAAAAGCATGGGATAAATGAGATTTCATATAAACAGCAGAATACATTAGTGCAATTTTCCATTCTATCTACAACAGATCATTAAAATGGAAAACCATGGTTTGAATCAGTCAATCAGGCAACATATTGGAGAGCACTTTGCTCCACTTGTGACAGTGCTACAATAACGGCCTACACAGGACACATCTGCAGAGGTTCTTGGAACAAGCTGAGTTGCATCTCATGGAGTTTCCACCTCATCATCCCAGCACTGGGATGTGTTTTTTCTTTCCAAGCTCTCAATTACTGAGACATGAGTGTCTGGGCTTTCACATGATGGTCAATACGCCAGCCCTGCTCTGCAGACAGGTCAGCTGCTTCAAGAGCCATGTTACAATGGTTTCCCCACAACATTTCCGGCATGAAAAGTTTCACAATCCAGATGTCAAAGGAAATGCTGCCCAAGACAAGTCTAAACGTGAAACACTCAAGTGACAATGAATGAGTGTGAGCAAACATCATGGAGTTAATAAGAACTCAAAAACCGATATGCAGTGAAACTGGCAAACAGAGTATGCATGTTTTGGTACCAGAAAGAACTGACCAGATCTAGCTAGGACTGAGCCACTTTCTGTCACTGGGGGCTCTGAAAAGCATGCCTGAAAGCATGAATCCCGAACAGCTGATTAGTCTGGTGTTGAGCATTATGGATCCACTGTGGCTGGTCCAGCAGTTTTTTATGAGTTGTGCAACAAAGTGTGCATCAGTGGTGCTTCCTTTGCTGTGTGCCAAGAAATGTAATAATTTAAGATTGCTGCTGGCATTCCCAGAGCAGCTGCACACAGCTGACCCTTGGGAAACAAGCACAGAGTGGTGAGATCGCATCATGATTCATGTATAGGATGAGAAGCAGTGGTTGCAGAAATTTCAGATATGTAAATCCACCTTCCTGGAACTGTATGGAGGATTGGGTCCTCAAAGGCACATCTGCAGAAGCCAAAAAACAATGAAGAGAGACAGTGTTTTGGGTAAACTCTGTCCTTCGGGTTGAGTCCACTGGCTGCTGTCTTCAGTTCCCCCAAAGACTCTACAGGGCTCTTGCCAGTGGACGTGGGGTTGCTGCTGAGGATGAAATGTATCTCGTTACAGAAGTGGCATGTCTTTGGTGTCCCACGAAAGAGATGATTGACCTTGCTTGCTTTCTGGTACATGTGATCCTTGATCTTAGCACAGCACTGTCTGTGTCTGTCTTTTGTGCCCCTTCTCCTGAATGTCATTAGTAATCAGTCCATTGATTTCAAAGTCCCTAGGGTGGAGCGAATCTGTGATTGCACAGCCTCCCTCTCCCCATAGACTCTGCAGATCTAACAGGTCCTGTGTACTCCACCGTGGGAGCATGTTTGCTGCAGAAAGCTGCCCTAGTCATTTGGAAAGATGTTCTGTTATCTGTAAAGGCTGAGCAAACAAAAAAAGAAATTCCAAAACTTCCCTGGTCTTTAAATGGAGGAGGGTGCCTACCTGTGTACCTTCAGGGAAGCAGAGTTCAAACTGCTGACCAGACTACTCTGGACGCTACCTAGAAGCCAGTTAGGTGACATAACCAAATGAAGTGTCTACGCTAACACTGTAGTTCTAACCATGTCACAAAAAGTCCTATGTAGTTCATCAAGGTGGTTTTATTATGTCGGTATGAGCAGGGAAGTTACGTCAATGGAAGAAGCATGTCCATGTGTACTTGTCCTCTGTTTTCAGAGGAGTAGACATGTTAGTTTCTGAAAGCTGATGTTTATAAATTAAACCGAGTGTAGACTAGGCTGCAGGTTCTGCATGTGCAGATTCTTCTTTATGTCAAGAAAGCGCCTGTAGAGAGTTGTGGTTTAGGCTTTATATCCCTGGGCTTACTCAGGCTCTTGAGCTATAAAGACTGAAACGTACGCAGAAAGAAAATACTCTTGGTTGCCTGACCATGCTAAAAAGAATGATACGATGGTGCTGTGTATTGCCCTGGCTGTAAAAACCAAGTGCCTGATGATAAAGTTTAATTACTATTACTATGGGTGAGTTTGGAAAAATATGTTTATTTGTTGCCTGCCTATCTAAAAGTTGTCTCTGGTCTTTTTTATTTTTCCTTTAACATTTACTTGCTTATTTGTTGAGCAGTAGCTCCTAGACAATACTTTCCATTGAAAGCAACACATAAAAAGAACCAAAATCGCAATCCAATTAACCTACTAGGATTATAATGAAGTGACTGACTAATGCAAATTCCTGTTCAACACATTGAAAACCTCTTGACATTAATTGTTCTATGTACTTCCTGTCGGAAAATAAGTTTTCATTAGTGTTTTGGTTAAAATATAAATTAGAAGACAATATTTCAGTAATAGATTTGAAAATTTTGGATTTTAAGAGCTACTTTAAAAATACACACACACACACACACACACACACACACACACACACACACACACAGATTTATATGATATGGGCTTTGTACCTGTTCCAAAGTTTGGTTAAATCTCCAGATAGCTTTGTCTGGTGTAATTAATGTAATGTTGTCTATTGTTGTATTCCAAAATAGCAGTTTACTTAATCAGCTCTCTTTCTAGAAAGGTTTTTCCCTGGCTTCTTATTTCTCCTACGGTTGTTCTTTGTGAATTCCTAGGGGTCACGTGTTGTGTTTTTGGAAGTAGTCTGTCCACAGCATTATATGACATTATACAAAATTTTAACAATTGCTGTAAAGCACACCTTTGGCAGCATCAGTCAAGTGATTCCCTCTGAAACAATAGAAATTTAAGTTCTAATGTTATTTCTGGTAAATTCATTCATTGCCCATATGAGATGTTTCTTTGGTTCTTATAGGTTTACAGGAGAGAATCCTGCGTTCTGTACAGATTTTTGAAAGTTCTTGATCAAGAAACCTCTCCTGATGCCAGCTGTTCTCCTGATCTTGATAGCTATTGTCTCTGACCTTTTCTTTTTTGGTGAAGGTGGTTGAGAAGGTTGGGGCAAAAAATAACTAGAGGTGTGATCTGGATATTGAGTTAGTTCCATTGGATGATAAGCATCTCATCAGTATGCAGATGACATACAGCACTGTGACTTTTTTTTTTTCCCAAACGTGAATGATGCTGTCTCTGTGTTTTGCAGATATATAGTTAGCTATGACCAATTGACTGAGGCTTAATTCACAAAAGTTAGACTTCAAGGTAGGTCGGAAGACACCTCTAAAGGATGTAGAAGGATGCAAAGGATGCAAACTGCCCATTACTGAGTATGTTTTTCTCAGCTTTTGTCAAGGAGCTTCATAAACTGAAATGTTTCTGGATTCCCGGTTCACATAGTATTAGAAGCAAGCACCTCTTTTTAAAAAGGGGATTAATTTGAACAAAACTATAATACATCTTAAAGAAAAGCTTCAAACTTTAGTCAATAAGAAAAAACATTTAAATTTAGTGCTTCTATTTTTATTGTCTATTTAAAAAAAAAAAGTGATTAGATTAGGATTAAAACCTGCTTGTTACCACTCCAGTTCCGTTTAAGCAAAAATTACTAGCAATAAAACAAAAGTCTTAAGAGGGACATCTCAATATTTCTTGTTTACTGCCCTCCATAAGTTTATATAAATAGTATTAATTTACTTTGCATGGTGTTTTTTACATGTTATTTCCTCTGGGGTTATATCATGCAGAATAAAAGGCAAAACATGACTGTATGTTACTCAAACTAATAAGTCTCTCTTTTCAGGATTCCATGAAGTTCACAGTGCTATCTAGTAAAATACAGGGCCAAGTTTGATACCTTAAAATTCTGGCTGAGGGGAAGGTCACTAGGAGGGGTTTTTGGCTAATTCTGAAATGGAGCAGTATGCACTAGCCCATTAAGTGACTCAGCTTGACTAGTTGATTCAGAAATAGGGACAGATCTGTGGCCCTATACGCATCCTATCCCTGAAGAGTACAGCTGAAGCAGCTACCTTAGATTAGAGAAGAGCTAGCACTTCCCACAGCAGAGGTGAATGGGTGAGGACACAAGGATTCAAAAAAACATAGAAGCTGCTATACCAGATCACAGCAGTGGTCCAATTAATCTAGCCCTGGTCTACACTTGCCACCATTCTCAGTGGCAGTTGAAGCAAGACATGCAAGTTACTTAAAATAACTTCCATATCTCCCTTCAACTCCCTAACATCCACGTACCTCGGCAGCTCCACTGCATTGAGTTAAAGGGAAATGCCTTCTCTTCAACTCAGCACTACTCCACTTGAGGGGGTGGACTTCAGCAATTGACTTCCTGATTGTCTTCACAGGTCTTCACAGACCCCTCAATCAAACTGGGAAGTTTGAACTTACAACAGTGAATTTACTACCATAAGTATAGACATGCCCTTAGTATCCTGTCTTTGATTCTGGGGGTCTCAAAAAAAAGGAGCAAGAAACCTAGACATGGTCAAATAACATAACATGCTCAGAGGGGAAACATTTGTCTCATTCTCCTCCATCCCAGTTAGATGTTAATTCATACCTTGAAACATGTTAGTTTAACATTCTTCTAAACCTTTTTTAAAATATCCTTCCTAATGTCACTCTTGATGGTCTAAGTATCCATATAAATATCAAACTCTTTTTTGAATCATGCTAGGCTTGTGACTTCAAGGCATAACAATGAGTTCTCCAGGCAAATTGTGTATTATATATATTTTTTAAAAATCCTTTTACCAGTTTTAAGTTTTCAGCCTTTTAATTTAAAATAATGTTCCCATATGCACTCTCCCTACTTTGCCCCCCTGCACTGAGCATCCACAATCTGTATTTTAGCTCAGTGGAAATAGAATAAGTGAAATCCTGATCCCTTGATGTCACAGGCAAAAATCTTATGGCCTTCATTGGGGACAATATATAATCCAATATTTTTAAGTGGACTTTAACTGTGAATAACAGGTCATTTCGTAATGCTGGTTTATACTGAAAACACCACTATCTATCTGAACAGTCATCCTACATTTTAAATACCCATGCACTAATGCTGTACTCCATGTAAAAAAAAAAAAAAAATTGCCCAGCAATGAACTGAATTTCACAAAGAGTACAGAAAGTATGTAAAATATTTATATATAGTAAAGATTCCTTATACTGGGCTCCTTAATAATTGCTTCAATGAACTCCTTTATAGTTGGATTTGCTTTCAATAATCCTGATCATTCCACTCATTTTATATTATGTTACACCTTAAGTATCCCATTTCTCCTTTTCAGCCAATAAGTGTTGTTTCATTTCCATTTTATGCGGTGTGTTTCATCATAGTTATTTTTTTTATTCCTTTTGAACAAACTAGGGCACAGTTTGCCATCTGTTATGATTTTGTGTTAGATTTTTTTTCCCTTTGCAACTTTCTAATCACTCTTATCTCCCAGTATGGAAATTTCATTATTATATTTGTCTGCTTCAATTCTGGACTGGGGAAGAAAAGAGAAAAAAAAAAAAACACTTAAAATGCTACAGTAGAACAGATACAGGTGCACTGCTGTGGCACTTCAGTGTGGAGACTACCTATACTGATTGGAGGGGGTTTCCTACTGAGGTAGGTAATCCAGTTCCTGAAGAGCTGGTAGTTAGGTCAATGGAGGAATTCTTCTGTCAACCCAGCACTGTCTATACCAGTGGTCCCCAATCTGTGTTCCAGGGGCCGAAAGTGGCCCTTGGGGACTTTCAAAGAAGCCCTTGGCTTCCCTCCCGCTGGCTGCAGAATGGAGTTACTGCCTAAGAGCCCAGATGAAGTTCATTTCTGCAGTGCTTAAAGACCGATGCAGGCTCCTTGCTGCAACCAAAGGGGCAGATCAGTGCTCCCATCCCGCTGGCTGTAGCAGGGAGCACTTGCAAAATGCTGCGCCCAGGTCCATAAGTGCTAGGGTCCTTGCTGGAGCCAGATGAAGGGGAGGAGAGCCTTGGTCAAGCCTCCGCTCCCCTTCCCCTTCTCCCCCCCACCGCCCCCGGCTGCTGAAAGGAACCACTGTCTTGGGATCCAGATAGAGCGTGTAGAGCTTCAGGATGTGTGTGGTTTCCCTGCTGCAGCCCAGAAGTCGGGAGATCAGAAAGCAAGGAAGGAAACTACTTTTTGGGGGTGGGGGAGCTGGTGGCAGAGGTTGATGGCTCTTCAGGACTGTAAACATTTTATCTCTGGCTCTCAAGCCAAAATGTTGGGACCCCCTGGTCTAGGCTGCCAGGGAACATAGTTAATCTGTGGTAGTTAATAGTTAATCTGTGGGCCTAGAATGGTGTGCAGGAGGCCATAAGCCCTTTTGCAGTCTCTGTACATTGCTTTTCCTCTTACCCCCATTCAGTAATGTCTGGGGTCCTCTTGAAACCATGAAAGATGGGTTAAGAATGATTTTTTTTTATTTATTGTTACTATACTATATGATTTTATTTATTGTTACTAAGATCTGGCCTTCAATGATTTAAAAAAAAAAAGTAATTAAAACTATTAATAGTTTGTTCCACCTCACAGCAATAAGTTCCACATTCTCTGTATCTGGTTGCTTTGTTTGCTTGTTTGCTTATTTGTTCTGATTCCTATCCAATGTATTAAAATTAGGGTGTCATGTAGGGAAGTGATCAATAAGATAATCAGTTTTAAAGTGTGCTCAATTAAAAATGAAGAAGGAATATTATTAATTTTAATTTGCTAGGGTATAATAACTGTTTTTGTTATGATAAGCATTTATACCAGTTTATAAAATTCATTGTGATTCTGATGTACTGCTTGATAAACTCTTAAAAGGAATGATTCCCCTCTCCAACAGAAAGACGTTTCAGATCATGTGCTTATTTTGCATGCTTTTTATAACCATGATGAAGAAGCTATAAATTAAACCTTTTCATCCATCAAAAGCTAAATTCTCACCAACCATCCTCACATTGAGTAGTGTCTTGTTCTATGAGTAGTTCTGTGGAAGTCAAGGGCTTGCATAAAGACTTGAAGACTCCCATTGGTTTGTGCAGTTTTTGGAGCAGTTCCTGAGATCCTGAATCTCAAAGGATATGTCTACACTGGCAATTTAGATCAACTTAAGTAGCCTTAAGTCAACCTAAATTACTCCCCATCCACACTGGGCTTTCATTAAGTCAATTTAAGAAATTCCTTAAGTTGACTTAATGAAAGCTTAAGTTGACTTAGTAAGAACCACCAGTGAAGTCGATTTAACCCTTAAGCACAGTGTGGCCTTAAGCACTTAAGCAGGTCGACTTAAGCACAGTGTGGACATGGATTAACCCTTAAATCACTTTATTAAGTCGACTTAAGGGCAGTTATTTTGACTTACTAAATCCACGTTCAGGGTAACCACTTTAAGTTGACTTAAAGTTGACCTTAAGTTGACTTAACAAAGGTGACCTAACTTTTTCTAGTGTAGACATAGCCAAAGATATTTAGGCACTGAACCCATTGAAATCAGTGGGAATTAGGCACCTAATTACTTATGAGAATTTTGGCCTAACTGCTTGCTATGGTGAATAAAGCTGTACACTTAATCCTTAACTCAGTACAATTATATGTGGAAAATGCATGTGGAAATTAAAGTCAATGGAATTACTCGAGATTTACAAAGGTGTAGGTGAGAGCTAAATTTATTCTGAACACTGCTTTTTGGTGACAAAATTCTGAACTATTCTCAGTTCATCAGGTACTTATAGCTGAGTGACAATGAAAAAAATCAAATGTGTTTTGCTGCTGATATTCTAATAAATGTTTGGGAACAATGTTTAATTTTATTGTTTTGTTTTTGGTTTTTGTTTTTTAATTAATAGAATGTCTTCTATCTGAGGATGTCAGAAAACTCAGACATCAGTGAATTAATTGTCACAACTTCCCAGTGAGGTAAGGAGGCATTATTTATCACCCCCCAATTTACAGATGGGGAAGCTGAGAGCAGAGAGAGACTTCAGAATAAATTAAAAGAACTCACCCAATGGCACAGTCAGTGACAGAGCCAGGAATAGAATCCATAATTCCTGACTCATAGTCCCAGACTTTAACTATTTGACTCAGCAGCTGGTATGTCAAATCTCTCACACTGATTAACGGTGGCAGCACAAATGTGCATAACAAACACCAAAGTGGATGAGTGCCTCTGCACATTACCACCTCACTAATTTCTCCAAATATTATTTTGGTGACATTGGAGAGGATTCACAGGTGTTGCTGAGAAACAGAGAAAATAACTAGTATTTTAATTGTTTTAATGAAATAATCATAGGTGCCCAAACTTTTTGAATCTCAAAAAATAAGTGGGTATGGTTTTGAGTCTTGGGGATTTACAACAATTTTTATACCAGCAATCTGTCATTTGAAGTTGAAAATTTAGATTATTCCCATGTATAGCTATTATTTGTTATAGATGTGTATATAATAAATGGTTCTGACTTTATATCAACCCTGTGATAATGGGGATCATTTTATAAAGCCCTGTCTCTTTCTTACATACAGTATTTAAATGGAGACAAAACACTAATGAGTAAATCACATTCTAGATAACAAGCTCTGGGTGGCATGAGCCATTTTATGGCTACTTCAGTTTTTGAACTAACTCCATCTGTTCTGTACACTAATTACAATGTCAGCCACAAACATAATTTACAGTCATATCACCATAAAGTTAGCTGGAAGTGATTTATATCCATGTATCCTGTATTCTTTTTTCCCCACACAGCTTGCAGCTGTTACATTTCTTGAATGTTTCAAATTCAAATTGGGCGAAAAACAGTGAATTTCTTGGTTATTTATAGTAAACCCTGGATGGTATGTGTGGTTTTATAAAGAAATAAAACTGGCACATTTGGAGAGCTGTTTGAAGGACAAGATGGAAGACGGAATGCATTAATGCCTATTTAAAATCAACTAAAAATTATAGTCATGTGGATTTACTTTTCAAAGTATGTTACTGTGTTTTATATAAAAATGTAATGTGCCTAAAAATGTAAACATTTAGGGAATAACAACAAGAGTGATGATGGTTTGAGTTAGAGGACCATAAAACTTCTTCCAAAAATTGAACATTATTCACAGGTTGCAGATAGTGGAACAAAGGCATAGAGAAATTAAGACATTTGTCTGATGCTACAACATGAGTCAGTGACAGAACTTGTGAAGCCTAGTACCCTATGTCATAATCACTAACCCATGGCAATACATTTGATGAGCCTATAAGATATGTCTATAGGCTTCAGATTTTTATAATCAATACATGTAGGTAAGGAACTTCTGAAAAATCTCTTTCTAGAAAATGTAAAGTGTTCAGCTTCCATGGGCTTGCATTAGATTTAAGTGATGCATCACCATGGCTTGACAAAACCGAGGTGCCAGGTCAACAAGGTTTGTAGCCTGGCTCCTACCTCCACTGTAGAAATGCAGTAGAGGAGCTCCCTCTGGTGACCAAAAATAAAACTGCTGTTGCCTAGCTGGGAGTCAATTTTGTCGAGCTCTGTGGTCCTCTGAACAGATATGATTTTCATCCTCACTGCGTAATATATTTTTATATGTGGTATATTTTTTATATGTGGTAATACGTTATGCAGTGTTATTGTAGCTATTGTGGCCACAGTATGTTAGAGAACCGAGATGGATGAAGTAAAATTTTTTAGTAGATCACCTTCTACTGCTGAGAGATCTCTGTGTAAGCTTGAGAGCTTGTCTCTCTCACCAACAGAAGTTGTTGCAATAAAAGATATTACCCCACTCACCTTGCCTCTTGAAAATGAGGGAACTTATACTTCCCAGTTTCATTTTTTTGCAGGAGACAATAGCCAGCTATCTCCCTTCACTTTATTGCCCTTCACCCTACCCAATTTTTGTATGTAGCTGTACTCTTGATATTGATTCTTCATGCCACTTAAATGTTTATGTGGGTGCTAGAGACATCAGCCTTAAATGTTTATGCTCAACTTTCTATACTGAAGGCAATGGGATTATATCAGAGAAGAGTTTGGACCTTCCTATCTAAATGTATTTTTCCCACATGATAACTACAGATCCATTTTGCCCTGTCTTCTGATTATTGCTTTAGAGGCTGCAACATTTATGACTCATTAGGCAGAGATGGACTCCACCTATCCAGGAAGGGGAAGAGCGTATTTGGAAGCAGACTGGCTAACCTGGTGAGGAGGGCTTTAAACTAGGTTTGAAGGGGGAAGGTGACCAAGCCCCACAGGTAAGTGAAACTGAGGGAAACCTGGGGGAAGGGATGGAACTTGGGGGATGCTGGGGCTGTAACAGCAGGAATAAAAGAGAGGATAGTTGGAACTGGGGGGTGGGATCAAATAATTGTTTTTTATTTCCTGATGAAGTCATAATACCTCAGGCGAGTGGGGAAGGAGGACACCGAGAGAAATTGCAAGGAGGAAGATGCGACAGGAGGGAGAATCAACAGGGCAAAGTAGGGCAATGGGCCCGGTATCTTAGGTGCCTGTACACAAATGCGAGGAGCCTGGGAAACAAGCAGGAAGAATTGGTAGTACTGGCACAGACAAGGAACTATGATATAATTGGAATAACAGAAACATGGTGGGATAATTTGCATGACTGGAGCACTGCCATGGATGGATTTAAATTGTTCAGGAAGGACAGGCAGGGAAGAAGGGGGGGAGGAGTAGCGTTATATGTAAAAGAGCTGTATGACTGCTCGGAGCTCCACTATGAAAGTGGAAACAAGATGGTTGAAAGTCTGTGGGTTAAGTTTAGGGGAGAATGCAACAAGGGGGATGTTGTGGTGGGTGTCTGCTACAGACCGCCAGACCAGAAAGAGGAGGTGGATGAGGCGTTCTATGGACAACTAACAGAAGTTTCCAGATTGTCGCAGGCCTTGGTTCTTATGGGGGACTTCAATTATCCTGATGTCTGCTGGGAAGATAATACAGCAGTGCACAGGCAATCCAGGAAGTTTTTGGAGAATATTGAGGACAACTTCCTAGTACAAATGCTGGAGGAACCAACTAGGGGCCTTGCACCTCTAGACCTATTGCTCACAAACAGAGAAGAATTGATCGGGGAAGTAGAAGTAAATGGCAACCTGGGCAGCAGTGACCATGAGACGGTAGAGTTCAGGATCCTGATCAATGGAAGGAAGGAAAGAAGCAGAACACACACCCTGGACTTCAGAAAAGCAGATTTTGGCTCCCTTAGGGAGCTGATGGGCAGGGTCCCATGGGAAGCTGATCTGAAGGGGAAAGGTGTCCAAGACAGCTGGCTGTATTTTAAAGAAACCCTGCTAAAGGCACAGGAAGATAACATTCCGATGTGCAGAAAGAACAGCAAATGTGGACGGCGACCAGCGTGGCTTAGCAGGGAACTCTGCGGGGAGCTGAAACATAAAAGGGAAGCTTACAAGAAGTGGAAGCTTGGACAGATGACAAGGGAGGCGTATAAAGATATTGCTCGGGACTGCAAGGATAAAATCAGAAAGGCCAAAGGACAATTGGAGTTGCAGCTAGCAAGAGATGTGAAGGATAACAGAAAGGGGTTCTATAAGTATATCAGCAACAAGAAAAAGATCAGGGGTGGTGTAGGTCCCTTACTGAATGGGGCAGGCATCCTTGTGGAGGATGTTGCGGAAAAGGCTGAAGTACTCAATGCTTTTTTTACTTCAGTCTTCACAGGGAGGGCCAGCTCCCAGGCTACTACACGGGGTAACGCGGACTGGAGAGAAGAGTGGCCCTCGGTGATGGAAAGTCAGGTTAGGGAACACTTAATGAAATTGGATGTGCACAAGTCCATGGGGCCGGATGAACTGCATCCGAGGGTGCTGAGGGAGTTGGGGGAAGTGATTGCAGAGCCGCTGGCCATTATCTTTGAGAACTCGTGGTGAATGGGGGTGGTCCCAGAGGATTGGAAAAAGGCAAATATAGTACCTATCTTTAAGAAAGGGAAAAAGCAGGATCCGGGGAACTACAGACCGGTCAGCCTCACCTCAATCCCTGGGAAAATCATGGAGCAGGTCCTAAAGGAATCCATCCTGAAACACTTGGAGGAAAATATAGTGATCAGGAACAGTCAACATGGCTGTGAGGAGGTTTCAAGAATCTCTTTACTGATCCCTCCTCTGTTAAAAGAAGTGCATGCTTGAGAGCAGCTTCACAGGAAGTCAGTCCTAAAATATTTCTCCCTTTAAACCAAATAATTGCTTTTTTGTTATACTTCTGGAGTTGGAGAAAAGGAGCTCAACCTGACATTGGGCAGCTGATCCCTTAAAGGGAAAAAGTACATCACACATACTCTCTGGAAACTGGTTGGGAGTGGGAGCACAAGATCTCAGGCTCACACCCAAAGGTTTGGGGGCAATAAGGTTAAGAAGGAGTATATAAGAATTTCCTCCATAATTAGCTAAATTATACAGGATACTTGTCAAATGACTTTTATGTATTTTTGAAAGATGCATTTTGACTTGCTAGCAAAATGTTTTTCTATGCATAGTGGAAATATAAATTATGAAAAGTAATGGGTTTAACATAGTCCAAGAAATAAGTTAGTGGATTCCATTAGGTGCCAGTCAAGCACCCTACTTATCTGCACTTCTTTGGGGAGGAGATGTGACAGATATGTTGATTTCCTGCAATATCTTTGGGAGACATATTTGAATTAACTAAGTATCTTTGGGGTCCATTGTATTAAATTAATTGTTTGTATATTATCCTTTAACCTCCTGAGAATGGGAAGTAACAGCTATGAGACCTGGGATTCAAGGACTATTACAAACCATATGCCAGACAAGAATGGGCTTTTAGAACAAAAAGAGTGAAGTGGTTTTCTTATGAAATATCTCTGGGGAGGTGAATGTAAATTCCACACCTCCAGTTAAACAGAAACCCAGTCTTTTGAAACTACATCCTGAGGAGTGGGCCCCTGCCTGCTGGTCACCTATTATGTGGGGCCAAGATCAAAGAAACTGCTAGAAAACAAGGGACAGATGAAATAACCTGTTATTCCTGTGAACAACAGGGGCATCCTATAACCACCTCCACATGAACTTAACATTGGTCAGGTCTGGACTAGAGAGAAACTCTCAATCCCAGTTGAGCTGAATGGTGTGATCTTCCCCTCTGCCATCTAAATTGGTATATAGCTGTATCTCCCTAATCCCTTGCTCCTGGAGGCCATCTTGCACTTGCACTGTGTGAACCCCTATTTCTGGATAAGCCCATGTGCACCCCACTGCAGGCAAGTGGCTCTTAACTTAGTGAGTGAGTGCTTTTGGCCAGACACTCATAGGATTATGCAGTAGAATGACCCCAGCAAACATCCCTAGTCCCACAGGCAACCCTAGGAACTTCCATCTTGTAATGCTCAGTGCTGTCCTCTTAACAATGCACACCCCTGATTAGTTCATCTTTTTATTAAAAAAAAAAAAAAAATGTACCAGCTTTGTTACTTCAAATGGAGTTTTTGGCACACCTTAAGCAAAATGTACTGCTTTAGGCAAAACAAGCAAACAAGTTTATTAAGCAAAGAAATATTTCAATGATTATAAATCAGATTTGATTAGGATGAAATAAAAGTGTTGTTCTAAATCGACCATAAAAATGTTGGAGTATTGTGGGGCCATGTGGGTACCCATAGCAGTGTTGCTGACTTGAAGGTATAAGCTATCTTTAAATCTGAAATGGTTGTGATTGAGTAACTTGTCAACATGCAAGACACTGAATACAGCCTTTTGAAATGGAAATCCATCAACTTCTTGAAACAACTCGCACAGATTCAGAAAGACATCATCTTCCCTTCGAAATGCAAACAATTGGACATTATACCTAACAGACTGAAGGTGAAGAATCCATTACAATCGACATATTACAGAGACTACAGTGAGAGATTGTGCCATAAACTCGCTCAGAAACTAAGAAACCACCTAATCAGCATCCTATACAGCAAACACAAGAAACTAAAAATGAACTCTCAACACTGGAATCTCTCATGCAAAACCAACCTCCAACACATTCTTCCACATGGCTGGACTTTACAAAAAGAGAAAATCCATCTACAACACACACTTTGCTTTCCTACAGAAGAAAAAAGACAACAAACTGTCTAAACTCCTGTGCACCACAAGGGATAACAACCCCTTTAACCCACCCAACAACATTATTAATCTTCCGTGCTACACACTTACTCCAGCAGAGGAATCTGTGCTATCTCGGGTACTTTCTTTCTGCCCCACCACCACCACAAGTGAGATACATTTCTGCAGTGACCTTGAGATCTTCTTTATCCATTTCAAACTCAAGGAATATTACAACACCACCAACAAAGAATGCAATGACCTACAGATACCTTCCTCCCAATATTTAAAAAAAAAAGTTCGACGTGGATTTCTTCTGATGGTTGGAACAACAGACTAGATTTCTGTATAAACTGTTTCCGCCACCATGCAAAGGCTGAAAACATGGACAAACAATATTCCTTACACCATAACCTCAGCTATGCAGAACACAATGCCATCCAGAGCCTCAGAAACAACTCTGGCATTATTATTAAGGAGGCAGAAAAGGAGGCACTGTCATTATCATAAATAAATTAGATTACAATCAGGAGGCTTAAAAACAACTCTTTGATGCAACATTCTACAAACCACTTCTCTCTGACCCACTGAGGAATACCAAAAGGAACTACAGAACCTACTGAAGAAACGTCCTGATACTGCACAGGACTATATCAAGACAGACACACCAGCAAACTCTCAACAAGGGATATTCTATCTACTACTAAAAATCTATAGAAAAGGAAACCCTGGACTCCCCATCATCTCAGGAATTGGCATGCTTACAGCAGGCTTATCTGGCTATGTGGACTCTCTCCTCAGACCCTATGCTATCAACACTCCTAGCTATATTCAAGATATTACGGACTTCCTGAAAAAAATCAAATCCATTGGTGAACTTCCAGAAAACACCATCCTGGCCAGTATGGATGTAGAGGCTCTTTACACCAACATCCCACACAAAGATGGATTACAAGCCATTAAAAGAACCATCCCAGATGATGCCACAGCAAACCTTGTGGCTGAACTTTGTAACTTTGCACTCACCCACAACCATTTCAGATTTGAAGATAGTTTATATCTTCAAGAGAGCGGCACTGCTATAGATACCTGCATGGCCCCACAATATGCCAGTGTTTTTATGGCTGACTTAGAACAACACTTCCTCATGTCTCATCCCAAATCACCTTTACTTTACTTATGCTACATCAACTATATCTTCTTCATCTGGACCCAGGATAAGGATTCCCTTGAAGATTTTCACAGAGATTTCAACAATTTCCACTCCACAATCAAACTCAGCCTGGAACACTCCAGACAGGAGATCAACTTTCTGGACACTACAGTGCAAATTAGAGATGGACACATAAACACCACCCTATACTGAAAACCTACTTATCTCTATAGTTACCTCATTCTGTGGAGTTTTCATCCCAGACATACTACATGATCCATTGTCTATAGTCAAGCCCTAAGATATAACCACATTTATTCCAATCCTTTGGATAGAGACATACACCAATAGGATCTCTAGCAAGCATTCTTAAAACTACAGAATCCACCTACAGAAGTGAAGAAACAGATTGACAGAGCCAGACGGGTACCCAGAACTCAACTACTACAGGAGAAACTGAAGGAAAAAAACAACAACAGAACCCCATTGGTCACCACCTACAACCCCCAAGTCAGACTCTTCACCACATCATCAAAGATCTACAGCCTATTCTTCAAGTTGATCCCTCACTCTCTCAAGCCTTGGGAGACAGACCTCTCCTTGGTAACAGACAGTCCCCCAACCTTAAATGGATACTCACCAGGAACTACAGAACAAACAACAGAAACATTAAAGCAGGAACATATCCCTACAACAGACCACGCTGCCAACTTTGCCCCCATATCTACACTAAAGACACCATCACAGAACCAAATCAAGCCACCTACTCCATCAAGGGCTCATTCACCTGCTCATCCACCAATGTGATTTATGACGTCATGTGTCGGAAATGCCCCTCTGCCTTATATATTGGAGAAACAAGACAGTCTCTATGCAAAAGAATAAATGTACAGAAATCTGACATCAGAAATTGCAAAATTAAAAACCATTAGGGGAACACTTCAATCTCTCTGTTCACTTCATTGATGACTTGCTAACAGCTATGCTGAAACAGATGAATAACAAATCACAGCTTCAAAGAGAAACTCATAGGCTATATCTACACTTACAAAAGCTAGTTCCAATTAGTTGATTCGAACTAACTGATTCAAACTAATTAGTTAGTTCGAATTAACTTAATTCAAACTAGCATGGCCCCACTAGAATGCTAGTTCGAACTAGCCATGTCCATGCATGACACTTGCTAAGTTCAAATTAGTCAGTTGCATGAGGGTCAATCTGCTGATTAGTTCGAATTAAGCAGGTTAGTTCAAACTAAGCAATCAAATTTATTAGTTCGAATGAAGGAAGTTCTTAATTCGAACTAATGAAAGCCTAGTGTGGCCAAGGCTTAAGTTAGTTCGAATTAAGGAAGCTTAATTCGAACTAACTTGCAAGTGTAGACATAGCCATAGACTCTAAGGTCAGAAGGGACCAATACAATCATCTAGTCTGACGTCCCGCACAATGCAGGCCACAAAACCTCACCCACCCACTCCTGTAATGGACCTTTAAACCTATGACTGAGTTATTAAAGTCCTCAAATCATGATTTAAAGACTTTAAAATACAGAGAATCAAACAGCAAGTTCAGAACTCTTATTTATATGCAATTTGACTCAGTTGCCTTCGGGTTAAACAGGGATTACGGATTATTCTCTCATTACAACAGGTGATTTGACTTCACCTTCTTCTGGGTGCTGTTCCCAAGTGTTTGAATCCTAACATCTATTTTGATTTGCTGTTACAGCCTGACTTGATCCTATGTCATACACTTCTCTGCGTGTAATTTCCTCCCATTCTGTAAATTTCCCATCTTCAAAGTGTCTGACAAAGTGGGATTTTCCCCACGTAAGCTCATGCGATAAATAAATCTGTTAGTCTTTAAAAATGCCACAGGGCTCTGTTTGTTTATCCTTGGAAAAGTGACCACCATCGAGCCCCCCTCACGTGCTTTTTGGTTTACACAGGGCAGCAGCCACTTTTCAATGTTAGATGGACTTCTACAGCACAGTCACTATGTGGTGGCATACTTGTGTAATATAGTTAGCTGTACCAAGAATTGAGAGTTCCATCTAGACAAAGTAACCATCATTCTCTGCTCATTAAGAGAAACCAGGTTAATGGAAAACTCCACTAAAAATGTAATGGGAAAGAAAGAAACCCATTAGTTGGGACACAGGGTCAGTGGAGGACAAGTCCATCCCTTGGTAGATAAGATTCATGCCTTATAGACATATGAAGCCACAATAACCAAAAAGACACATGCATGCTTTCCTACTGCCTACTACTGCTTAATTCTATCCGCTGCCTACTACTACCTCATTTTGTCACAGCAGCCCCACTAACTGACTTAACGACAGATGCTGTGGACACCCACTTGCAAAAGAGTCATTCAAAACTCAGGACCATACTCTGTAGACACCCAGTCCTCTATAGTTCAAACTTTACAAGGGAATTCATATTAGAAATGAACACATTGGATTTAGGATGGGGAGTGGTCCTTTTCCAAGAGGCCGAAGGAGAAGAAAACCTGATAGTATATATCTGCTGAAAACTTTCCTTCCATGAGAAAGTATACTCAGTGACAGAAAAAAGAGCATGTGGGCAAAAGAAAGCCGAAAGTATTATCGAATAGGAAAGAAGTTCATACAAGCTACTGATTACGTGTCATTGTGTTGGTTAACTGTGATGAAAGAGACAAACCCCAGGATCATATTGCTACAGTCATATGCCTTCCAGATACAACATGGGGCAGGAAGTGTGCATTGTAGCACTAATTTTCCAACTAGAGAAGTAGACTGGACCTTGACCTCATGCAGGAGGCTATGTAATCAGTTTATAAACCACATACTGAGGAAAGACAGAAGAGGAAAAGACTTTTTCCTGTTTACAGGAGAGTAGTTTGACCATACCCCCATCTGCTAGAGCTGCCAATCATGGAGGCAGACACCCCAGCTGCAGCCAAGAAAAGAGACAAGGCCTGCTCTAAAGGAGAGAGGACAGAGAAGAAAGAGCAAGCAGAAAGACCTAGGACAGAAAAGGGGAAATACCTCGGCGCCAGGCTACTTCCCTGAACAAACCAAAAGACTGCTAGACTTCATTAGATGTGTGCGTCCAAGAACTGCCTGATTGGGAGACAAACTAAGCAAGGCCAGTTAAGAGCACCAGAGATTGCTTAAAACACCACACAAGGAGCTGAGAAGAAGGTTATTGTATTGTTTTGAATGTTTTCTCTACAATCTTTTCAGATGAAGAATAAATGCGTTTGCTCAGAAAGAGCTGTGTGGTTACATGTAACTAATAGCTGGTTGTGACTCTTTTCATAGGCTTTGGAGAGGAAGTAAAGAACAAGTATTGGCCTGGAAATGTAGTTTGCCTTTCTGGAATAGTACAGTGAGGACACGGAACTGTTCAACCTGAAAAAAAAAAAAAAAAAAAAAAAAATCTTGTTCAGAAGTTAGAGAGATGTGTCTTGAACCAAGAGAGGTGGCAGCTAAGGAACCAAGAACCTAGAGTGGATGTTCTTGAGGGACCAAGGGGGGAAAGGGTGTTCAGGGGAGTCATCCTGGCCTTTAATAATACTTTCCTTTGGAAACCTCCAGAATTATCCCTCTTACTTACCCCTATGTGTTGTTAATTGAAATTGATTCTGTACCTAGTCATTTCCATTAATCCTAATCTCCTTTGGCTCAGTTCTAAAATTCAAAATGAAATAGTCTTTTGCTGCAATATACTCAGAAATGTCATGTGATGTCATCACAGTTTTTCAATGATTCAAGAGGTAAGGAAATAAGTTTAAAGTGTAAATAGAGAGTTTTGAAAGGATAGAAGTATTAGGACAGTGAATCCCAGTTTTTGTTTGTTTGTTTTTAAAGATAGGTTCTAAATTTAGGTTCCTAAATTCTTATTTAGGTGCTTGAGTAAGTGGCTGTATTTCAAAATTGCAGAGCACTCAACAATTCTTCCTCTTGAAGTCAGTGGTAACTGCTGGGTGTTCATCACTATTGGAAATTAACACAGTTAGGGCATAACCTTGGCTTTCGGCTGCATTTACACTGTGGCTTTTCAAAAATTCTCCCGTTCTGGTGCTGATTGACAAGAAGAAGTAAGGGCATGGTGGTTTAAAAAAAAAAAAAAAGGCACCCCCCCCCCTCCCAAACACCAGCATTTGGTGTATGCTATCTATTTCAGTGTTGTTACCCTCACACCAGACCAACAGTGAGCACATTTCTGAAAAATCCTCAGTGCAAACAAGGTCTTATGAGACTCACAGTATATCAACGTTCTTTTAAAATGCGCAAGACCAGCAGACATTGTCCAACACCGCACAGCATGTCAGTGGTCTAGCAAGGAAGAGGATCTAGTTTTACTGTTCTATCTCATGAATCCTAGAACTTGACATAGAGGATAGTTCCTATAAAAGGCCAAGAACAGACAAATTAAATTTAATGGATGTAATTTGCCACATCATGCTTTTCTATTGTATAACATACATAGTGCATTATGTGTAAATGTTTCTTTCCTTTGAAACACTGGACATTAGTTACTGGAGAAGAGAGAAAAGATACTAAACTAGATAAACCATTGAAAGTATGCTCTGTTCATATGACAAGAGGAAAAGGCTATTGATAGAATGTTCAATCTAAAGTGATCTTATTTCTATGGTAGTTTCTAACCAAACTAGAAGGAGTTCAAATTATAGAAAAAGTGTTGCAGAAACATTTTCCAAAATAGAAGTTATAAAATCAATTCTTTGGCAATTGTGGCATCATTATTTATTGTTCATGAGGATTCAGACTCATTCAGATGTAAAAGAATCTTACAGATGAAATGAGGTTTTGTACAAATGATTACTTGACTGAAACAATCACATTGGTTGTGCATTATTTGCTGTTCATCATTTCTTATTCCTCACTGTCCTATTTTAAAGATTTCAGTCACTCATTCAGGGAGAAGAATCAATGTCATGTAACCCATTATATACCATAAAAAACAGTAAACAGTGAACAACTGAAGCGACTATTTCATAAACAAAGTGAAAGCTGAAATTTATTGGTAACTAAATTCTTGGAAAAGATTTATACAGCAATACAGTAAAAAAATGTATTAACCATTTGCAGGAAGAAAAAAGGGCTAAATTTACAGTGCATATTATTCACAATGAATAATTTGACTGGCTCTAAACTAACACTGATTTTCAGAAGAGATTTTTCAAAGAGATTTGCAAAACAAGGGAAAAGAAAAAAATCTCTTCAGGCAACTATGTTTCATGCAGGCAGAAAGAAAAGTAGGATTTCAGGTTAAGTGCTGTACTAATAGCCAAGCGGGTCACAATACTGTAATTACAGTAATCAAACTCTATTTATTTATATCACATCTCTTTTGCACTAGTCTCATGGATACTCAATATTTACAATTCAATCTGCAGTTTATAGCTTCACATTGGCAGTGGCTTCTATGAATATTTAATAAACTACTCCACTTAGCAACTTGTATTTATACATCATGTGGGAATAATGCAATAGAATTGCTGGCAATTATACCACCTCCAAGGGTACTTCTTTATTCTAGAACAAACCTGACTGTTATTAGTGTAATCAGTTTTATAATTATATGCAACATTTGAGAACAGGCAGAATGTTTTCCCTTAGTATAATGATTAGCAATGGATTCTAGGTTGGATACACCACTTCATTATACCATTTTTACTGGAGTCACAGCAGTGTAAAGCTGGTGTAATATGGTGGAGAATCAGGCTGTCTGTATTGGTTCATGATTATATTTTTTTTTCTTAAGCTGCTATTTGGGAGGATTTTATTAAGGAAGCTATGACCAAGCCTTCCAGTTTAAAAATGTCTTTAAAACAATTTTGAAGTTCACTTAGGCCAATAAAGGACTCAGTCCAATGCCTGCCTTGAAACCACATGTTTCTGATGCCTGTGCTGCTTTGGTGCAGAGCTCTGACTCCAACGACCTGTCAGCAACCCACAAGTCTCTCCCTGGCTTTGACCAACCTGGTTACTCTTTGAAAGCTGACCTTAGAACCCTTCCAGCCCTGAATTTGCATCAAAATTGTCCTATTGCAGAAACCAGTGCCCCTTTCTGGACCTTCATAAAGAAAGTATTCAATTCTCTGCCTATACAGAGACAATAACACATTCCAACCAGTTAGCATTCTAGAAGCACACACTCTACTCAGTTTACCGAGCAATGATGATTTATAATGAAAACAACACGGTTTTATTAACAAAAGAGTGTGGCTTAAGTGACACAAAATGATAGAGGTAGAGGGAGAGATGATGTCAAGCAATTAAAAGAGAAAACATGCATCTAAAAGTCTGAAATTTAATCTAGCAAGATACAAGCTTTTTTCAAGATGGTTTCTCTCACGTCCATTCTCCTTTCCAACTTTTTACAGTCAGTTTGGCCAGGACCCCTTTCAAAGATCAAATCCTTGTTTCTTTGTCCCTTATGGTGAAGAATAAAGATGGAGTCTCTCTACGCTCCTTATATCCACAAAGGGATGTCTTTGCTTTGGAAAAATATCAGTGACAAACTTTTGATCTTATTTGTTATTTTCCATTCCTAAATCTATTTTTGTAAGTAAAAATGGCAGACACTTGCTTTAAAAAAACAGCAAACAGCTGAAATGTGCCCTGATGTTTTGAAATTCCTAAAATAATAATCCTTTCTGAAGCTGAAGTTTTCTTAGGATCTTGAAATCAGTTTTACTCCTGGATAGGAAAACACCATATAAATTAACACAGTTGATTAGTAGAAAGACAACAGAGTCCTGTGGCACTTTTAAAGAATAACAGATTTATTTATCGCATGAGCTTTCGTGGGAGAAAATCCCACTTTGTCAGACGCTTTGAAGATAGGAAAGTTACAGAGTGGGAGGAAATTAAATGCAGGGGAGTGTATGACAAAGCATCAGGTCGGGCTGTAACAGCAAATCAAAATAGGTGTTAGGATTCAAAACACTGGGAAACAGCACATAGAGGAGGGGGAGGTCAAATCACTTGTTGTAATGCGAGAAAATCCATAGTCCCTGTTTAACCCCAAGACAACTGAGTCAAATTTGCATATAAGTTCGAGTTCTGCAGTCTCTCTTTGAAGCTGTGATTTGTTATTCATCTGTTTCAACACAGCTATTAACAAGTCGTCAAGGGAGTGAGCAGGGAGATTGAAGTGTTCCCCTACAGGTTTTGCAGTGTTGCAATTTCTGATGTCAGATTTGTGTCCATTGATTCTTTGGCGCAGAGACTGTCCTGTCTGTCCAATATATAAGGCAGAGGGGCATTTCCGGCACATGATGGCATAAATCACATTGGTGGGAACAGGTCAGGCTGTAACAGCAAATCAAAATAGGTGTTAGGATTCAAAACACTGGGGAACAGCACATAGAGGAGGGGGAGGTAACACGGCTACCCCTTTGGAATTTGATTAGTAGAGTTAGTTTTGAAAAGGAAACATTTATTTATGAACATTTTGTGACTAATTTGTCTTTTTCTGATGAAAATTTTTGAAATTTGAAATTTTGCCTCCAGCACTATTTTTAATACTTTAGGCTATGTCTACACTTGTTAATTTAGGTTGACTCAGCTAAGTCAACTTAACAAAGTCGACTTTAAGTCAACTTTGTTAAGTCGACTTAGCATGTCTACACCTAAATTTTAAGTCGTCTTAGGGGGGACCTTCCAAAGTCGACCTAGAGGGTCCACACTGGATGCCTAGGTCGACTTCTAGGGGCTAGGTGGACCTGGGAGAGGTCCACAGTGGCAGGGGGCTCAGCCTGGGTACAATGGGGCAAAGAGGGACAGGGACCCTGGCAGGGCATAGGGGCAGGGTAGGCAGGGCTCTACCCTTCCCTTTGTGGGGGCATGCCTGGCTCCCCCTGTGCCACCCCTCCTGACAGGGAGGGCAGAGGGGGAGTCCTAGAGAGCCCTAAGTCGACTTAGAGTCAACTTAGGGCTACTTCACGTCTACACTGGCTTAAGTCGACTTTAGAAAGTCGACTTAAGCCAAAAGTCGACTTAAAATGAGGTTTTATTAAGTCGACTTAATTTTCCTTAATTCGACTTAAGCAGCTTGCTTAAGTCGATTTAAGGAAAGTGTAGTGTAGACACAGAGTAAATTAAGTTGACTTAAGCAAGCTTAGAAACAAAAAAGTTTAAAGATATTTATGGAGTCTCCATACATTTTCCCAAGACATTAATATTCCTAAAAGAATCATGAGCACCAAGAGGACCAAGAAGACTTATAAATAAGCTCAAAATAGCTCTGTTTGTGAAGGACAAAAAGAAACACATGCAAAACAATTCAGGGATTTCTTTTCATCTTTATGAACCAAGTAAGGTCTATAAAGTCATTAATGCACACTTTTAACAGTCTCTGTTGCCTACAACACATTAGAAGGTAATTTAGCAGGACAGAACTTATTCTTTCACAGATATATAAAAGGTTTTCAATTTTTTTTTTCCCAATCCAAAGGACAGATGTTTTGAGACATGAACAGAATGTTGAATTTCATTAGAGACTTATACAATAATGAGGCTGTTTCAGTAAAGTAACTCTTAGTCAAATTGACCATGCATCTCTTGTTTCAGCAATGAGGCATTTGGGGGTGATGACAGTGTTTGTTTCTAAAAAAATCATTAGAAGGACACTTCACTTTGTCAGGGGGAAAAAATGTTTTCCCTTTTTTCATGGTTCATTTTCTGTCAGTTTCTGGCTTTCTTCCTTAATAGGAAGGCATTTGTTGGGAATTCAGTAGAAGCAGTTTCCTCAGGCCCTAAAACTATGTGAATCCTGCTAAGAGTTTTCATCGGGGGTAATAATCTTCTGTTAAGGTTGAGCCTTCATGGTTTTTAAAGGGTAACCCTCTTAATTCAGGTTTATTCAGATTTGGATTACTGGCCAGGCCCATTAGGCATCTAAAGGTCACTCGTGATATTTGGATAGCTTTCCAAACATTAGAAGCATTGAGATCCAGAATTCCAGTTTGGACCTTTCTCTTGTTTGTGCTTGAATGAACTCAGAAGCTCAACATTTGACTTGATTCTAGTTTAATACTAGGAGAGTAAATTTAGAGTTGGACACTAGGCCTTTGCCTGAGCCACTGGTTGTTATAGTAATGGGGTCATGGGCAGGCAGGCTTTGCTTCCCTGTAGTTGGAATTCATTATTGATATATGTTAATCTCAAAAATATTATCTTTTCTTTCCTTTACTCCCTTCTCACAGTTTGAGCAAAACAAATGTAAATGAGAAGAATGCTACCTTTGCTCTCCTGCATACCATCCTTGGAGGAACATGCTTATCATCCTTCTCCTCCTTTCCCTCCCTTGCTAAATACTTGGTCAGTAATATGTAGACATTGCTGTTACAAAAAATAACATGTTGTAAAGTTAAACACCTGTGCACCATTGACAAAACCTGTAAACAACAAACTTATATGCATCACATAGGCTATGTCTACACTAGAAAAGTTAAGTCAACTTTAGTTAAGTTGACTTTAATAAGGTCAACTTTAAGTCGACCTTATTAAAGTCGACCTAACAAGTGGCAACACTTTAAATCGACTTAGCCCACTTTGTTAAGTCTACCTAACTGCCCTTAGGTCAACTTGACAAAGTGAACTTATGTGTCCACACTGGGCTTAGATCGACCTAAGGAAGGGTTAGGTCAACCTAAGGAGGCTTAAGTCGACTTAATGACTGGTAGTTATTAAGTCAACTTAAGCTTTCATTAAGTCGACTTAAGGAATTTCTTAAGTCGACTTAATGAAAGCCGAGTGTGGATATGGCTTAATTTAAGTTGACTTAAGCCTACTTGCATCGACTTAAATTGCCAGTGTAGACATAGCCATAGTTATTAATATTCATTGCTTGGGTGTTATTGTAACCTAAAAAGGATCTTTGGGGAATTATTATGAATGTAAACTTTTACATATTTTCAAGCATAAAAGCATTGTAATTCCCCTCCCCCTATTTAATTACTCGGGTATCAAGGTGGAACACGCAGGCAATAAAGGGTAATATTCAACCCAATCCACCTCTGGGACACCCTGTTTTCTTCTTTTAACATCATACAAATTTAGAAAATCTACTATGAGTTTCAGAATTGCAACACCCAGTTTCCTTAAAAATAACATTTGTGTAATAATATTGGTAGTTTCACCCATTTGTAAAAGATGCAGGACAAATTATAAGTACATGCACTGTGTGTATTTTACAGAAGGTTAAAATGTTGTGCACATGGAATTATGTGTACAATAGTTCTTGGACAGCTATTTCCCCACAGTCCCAGTTTTAAATGCACATATATAATTGGCTTTGTTTTGGAAATTGTAGTTTTATGTCATCATTTGTGAAAGAAAACACCCAAGGCTGAATTCAGAAGTTAAATGTAAGGTGATGTAAAATGCTTAATACAGGTATAACTGGATTAAAAGTAATGGCCTGGGATATAAGGAGGTCAGAATTGATGATCTAATGATCTCTTTTGGCCTGAATCTCTATGAATCTTTGAATCAGACCTTGTAGATTAATTTTAAAACTCCTTAATACTCATTGGCTATGTCAACACTACAAAAAGTTAGGTCGGTCTTGTTAGGTCAACCTAATAAGGTCACCTTTAGGTCGACCTAAATTCAACCTTATGAAGTCAACGTAAAAAGTGGACTACGTTGACTTAAGATTAAGTTGACTTAGTCCAATTTGTTAAGTCGACTTAACTACCCTGAAATCGACTTAATACAGTCAATTTAAGTGCTAATCCCAGTCCACACTGTACTTAGGTCAACCTAAGGATTTGATTTAAGTATCAGTTCCACCTAATGGGTGTTTCTTATTAGGTCGACCTAAGCTTTCATTAAGTCAACTTAAGGAATTTCTTAAGTTGACAATGAAAGTCTAGTGTAGACATGGAGCAATTTAGGTCAATTTAAGGGTCCTTAAATCAACCTTAATTGCAAGTGTAGACATACCCATGGAGATATCCATAGGCCTAACCTCACCCACTCACCCATGTACAAGGAAGTGTAAATTGAAGTAACCTTCACACTGGGAAGACAGTGTGAATTAAAATGGGATGAAGCATACTATAATTTGCCTCTTTACAACCTCTTTTTATGTTGTTTTTGTTTGTTTGTTTTCTTGCTAGGATCTCCTCATCTATGTTGGTTTATGAGAGAAACCAGCTTTGAATCCCCTACACTGAGACTAATTGGGCCAATTTAAAAAATGGTGCATGTTACATATTGATAAACCGAAGAAATTTTAAATAAGTTAAAAGGTCTAAGGGAGTCTGGGTAACTCTAAAGACAGTCTATACAGAGTTTAAATTAGTGTATTATACACATTAATGAATGAAAAGAAGGTACAAAGTTTCACTAATTTAGACTCCTCCTAGATTCCCTAAAACTCATTTCTTAATTTGGTCTCCAGTGGGCAAAGTTAATTTAAGAAACAAAAAAACTCTCCAGGTTCCTGAACAGAAGGAGAACACAATTAACATCTCTTGCTAAATGAGTCTATTTCCTTTTTGACTGTGCATTCAGAGGCACCCACTCTTACAAGGAACCAATTATGGAGGAAGCACATTGTAAGGCTCTGTGTCCAATGCTTTTTGTCACCCATTTTCTCAGATGCAGATTTGTATCCTAACTCCCAGTTTTATGTGCTGTCCAAATATATAAAGAATGCACATGGATCTACAATACAAAAAAACAGCATTACCCCCTTCTATCAGGAAAAAAATAAAAATAAAAAACCCTCTCCATAAGGCATAGTGGCAACTACCATATGATCATTTTTTTTTAATATATACACTGTATTGTTACTACAGTGATTTCTAATCCCAATGATAGATGAAAAGGTAGGTATCTGAAATCCTACTTTCAGATAATAATTGGCAAATATTGACTTTATGGTGTTGATTTTTGGAACTGATGTAGCAACATAGCATATTTTAAAATTTTAAAAAATGCTCCTTTGGGGGTACAGGATGGCTCAATGGATTGGTAATGGGGTTATAAGGTTTTGTTTGTTTGTTTGTTTGCTTGCTTTCCTTTCAACTCTTGGTTGCTGCTTTCAATCAGAATCAAAAGCTCAGAATTTTAGTGGCTGAAAATTGCTAGCATCTAATGACAATTTGGTGATTCATGTGAAATGAGTCTTAGTCCAGATTAGAGCTGGGTAAAATTATTTTGATAAATTTTGCAAATTCTGCATTGTCTTTTGATTGAATCTTATTTTGTGTGTGGCTGTAGAATATTCCTCTGAAAGAGTTTTTGTTCACATTAATGCAGTGGAATAGCTATTTTTCATGTAAATACTTTGTGTACATGAAAATCAAGGTAGCCGAGTGTGAGTAAGGCAGCTTTCCATTTTAATACAAGTCCCCTCTGTTTATATAAGGCTTCAGTCATCCAATCAAGGAGCAGATATAATACCATGTGATTTAACTGACTTGTAATACACCATCCATAACAATAAGTGAATAGTCAAAGATGCAGTTGAAAGAAATAGCTCACAACCACTCCTAGACTAAAAGGTTTCACATAAAAGCATTTGCTGAACAATTATGAAAATCAATAAATGCTCGAATGTTTAGATTAGATATAAAAAGAAACTTGTTTTGGTGAACAGATTCTGAAAAGAAAATGGCAACCTTCTTTTAAAATGTTGTAACTCTATGCTCTGAAGCAAATCTACCAACTGGTTAACAGAATTAATCTTAGTATGGTAAATTTAAGAGGATCCTGATGAAATTAGTGTGCATTGCTAACTAAATGTACTTTTAAACTAGAAAGTTTTTTCTGTATCCCACAGGAACCTATAAGAAGCAAAAGCTGACAGGTTGGTACATCAATTTTATTAGAGCTTCTGGCTAAAATCTAATTTGGATTATATTTAGACTCCTGAGCCAACATTTTCTAAATGAGGACCCTAAATTTAAGAATCTAAATCAATATTTAGATATATCTATAAGTGACCTAAATTTGAAATGTGCTCAGTATGTAAAAGCTCCCATTTTACAACTGCAGCGGCAGTAGGTTCTGTCACTTCAAGTTTAAATGTGTTTTCCTCACAAAACACTGGAAAAGCACGACTGTTAGATTGATTTTTGACTGCTTTTCAGAGTTTGTATTAATGCAATTGATAAACTGCACAATTACTATTAAAATTCATATTTTATGGATTTCACCATTGCATTACACTATAGTTACAGAAATGTACTTAGGTGGCTCTTTCCAAATAGTTAATTTATGGTGGTGAAAATATATTTCTTCTCCAGCTATAATCTGTTTTCTTCAGTATTTATATTTCTAATTGTTATTGTGGAAAGAAGGTTGTAATAAATAAACATCAGCTGAATGGGTAGACGGATGTTCTAATGGACTGAGATTCAGGAGACCTGGATTTAATTCTATGGTTTTGCCTCCAACTTCCTGTGTGTTGGACAAATTCTGTAGTTTACACTATGCCTCAATTCTTCATCTATACAATGAGGATATTATTTCCTTATCTCCTGGCAGTGTTGGGAGGATATACTCCACTAATCATTGTGAGGTGCTTAGATACTAGGTGATGAAGGCAATATAGATGGATATTATCTTCCCATATCTAAACTTGTCCTTCAGATATGAGTTAGCTTTAGAAATTTCTGTATCTTTTCTTTGTTCATTTTTAGCTTAATGAGCAAGTAGATGGTGTTTGTCTGAATTCAAATTAATATAATGTTAAGTTGTCAAAACACGTTGACGATGTATAAAAATTGGTGCTTTCATTTGAAAATATGCACATTCCCACTTAAAAGTTGATGAGATGGTGCTTCAGAGTAAGTGTGGAACTATAATTTATTGTTTGATAGAATTTGAGGTTTGTTGTATCGATTGGAATAATTATTCAAAGGCTAAACTTAAATTGCACAATAGTCTGCCCTTCATCTACCCAGACTAAGAATTCTTTCAAGGCTGTGATGAAGTGGGCCCTTGTTCTGGACAGAAAGCTAGAGGAGAACTGGAACTGTAATTAAGGGAGAATTTTAAATGTTTTCAAGATTCTTTTAAGTCTGGATGAGTATCCAGGAATGTACATATTGCTTTGAAGGGTACTTGAACCTCTTGGATCAGAAATCAGGTTCAAATCTCATGAGATCAAAGTCTGTGTTTAAAAAAATAATCATTCATTGACAATATTTGCTGTGGGTTCAGTGTAGCAGAAAAGTTTTGATTACTGACTCTTTAAAACTCAGAACATACTTTGAAATATTTACTTCTATGTGTGTGTATGTATGTATGTTTAATTAAGTATATATTTAAATCTATAATCTATCATACCCACCTGCTATTAGTGAAGAACATGGATGTTTATCGGATCCTGACCTAGGGAGCTTGGAAGAGGAACTGTCATCTCCAGCAGCATCATTCTCTTCTTCCCTAAACCTTTGGAAATCCTTCCAAAGGATCTAAGTATTTTGGCTGTGCTGCTGAGAAGAGATTGAGCAAGTGGTTCAATTGATAGGAAGATTGCTCTTGATAGCAGCATCCCCCTCCTCACCCCTGCCAACCCCCACACCTGCCGCCAGCCTAAAAACTTTTGCAGGTATGCTGATGCTGTCAGTCATCATTTCTTCTCTACAACAGACTCCCTCTCCAGAATTGTGAACCCTTCTGGCCTTTTATAATTTCCATTGCCCTCTCTTGGATTCTTTCCAATTCACTATGTCCAAAATTCCACATAACACCAAGAGCTGATCCCAGCCTCCTTTTTTGATGCTCACAATTTGCTTCTGTAAGTTACTGTGGGATCCATTCTGTAGCCACAATTATTTGTGAGAAAAATCCCACTGTCTTGTGTGAAGTTAGTGCTCAGAAAAGCTTCCAGATATGTATCCCTGGGAGTTGGAGACTGCTCCACCTGTGGAGCAAGTACAGCACAGAAAGGTGCATTGTGAGCTTCTGCTTATGGTGCTACATTTTTGTCCACTGGACTGATGCTATATGACATGTACATTGGCCAATGAACAGCCATCAGGAGGTAATGACTTTTAACGGCTGTACACCTGGGACTTGGTTCAGCCCCATAATCTGATGTAACATAAGGTAAATGATTGTGGAATTGGAAAGCCTACTGGGGGGACCTTTCTCACAACCTCTACTTACAGGCAGAGTACCCAAAAGATGCACTAACTCAGTGCATTCTATGGGCATTTTCTAGCAATCAGGTTCCTATGAACCATTAGATGTAATTTAAAACTACCCTACCCTGATAAAACCCTGAGCAGTAGAATGGAACAAACACACCCTGCCTTCCCTTGAGAGAAATCTCCTTAGCAGTGCAAACAATTAAACCACCTGAGAAAATTGTAGACATCCATTGTACAACCTTATTTATACCTCATCATAGTTTTTTAATCTTAATACAGTATGCAAAGAAAGACAGAGGCTTTGTGTAAAAGCTATTTTTCAAATATAATATGTGAACATATGACCAGATTATAACTTTTAGATTTGTGAGTCATATTGACATTGTATTGAAAAATCTAATGAATTGTAGTTCTTATTTAATGAGTTTTGGACAGGGTATAATGAAACCCTGCATGTTTCAATGAAAATGTATATTGAGACTCAGAACAAAGCTTCACTTTTGAACTTCCTAAATCTAGTCAACATAATAAGAAATAATACATACATAAACTGGAATTAAAAAGCTCTTTATGTCATGAAATGCATAGAATAGAAAAAGAAAAGCTAAAACGACAATTCAAAGTGTGTTGATAAATATAATGGTGGGGGGAAAAGTCATAAAATCATAGAAGATAAAGGTTGGAAAGGATCTCAGGAGATCATCTAGTCCAACCCTTTGCTTAAAGCAGAACCCACCACAATTAAATTATCCAGCCAGGGCTTTGTCAAGCCAGGTTGTTAAAAACCTCCAAAGATGGAGATTCAACCAGCTCCCTAGGTAACCCATTCCAGTGTTTCACCATCCATTTAGTGAAAAAGATTTTTGTAATATTCAACCTAGACCTCCCCCACTGTAACTTGAGGCCATTGCCCCTAGTTCCGTCATCTATTACCAATGAGAAAAGCCTAGATTTATCCTCCTTGGAATCCCCTTTCTGGTATTTAAAAGCGGCTATCCTTCCCCATTTTCTCTTCTGCAGACTAAATAAACCTAGTTCTCTCAGCCTCTCCTCATATGTCATGTGCTCCAGCGTCCTAACAATTTTCAGTACCCTCCACTGGACTCTTTCTAATTTGTCCACATACTTTCTGTAGTAGGGAGCCCAAAACTGGACACTGTACTCCAAGTGAAGTCTTACCAGTGCCAAATAGAGGGGAATAATCACTTCCCTTTGATGCTGGTAATGCTCCTGTTAATGCAGCCCAATATACTGTTAGCTTTCTTGACAGCAAGAGCACACTGTTGATTCTTATCCAGCTCCATGTCCACTGTAACCCCCAGGTTCTCTTCTGCAGAACTGCTGCCTAGCCACTCAGTCCCTAATCTGTAGCAGTTCATGGGATTCTTCCATCCTAAGTGCAGGACACTGCACCTGTCCTTGTTGAACCTCATGAGATTTCTTTTGGCCCAATTCTCTAATTTGTCTAGGTCACTCTGTATCCTATCCATGCCCTCCAGCATATCAACTACCCCACAGCCTCACCTTCATGTCATTGGCAAACAAGTTGAGAGTACAATCCACCCCATCCCCCAGATCATTATTGAAGATGTTGAATAAAACCAGCCCCAGCACTGACCCCTGGGGCATTCCACTTGTTACTGACTGCACACTAGACATCGAGTCATTGATCACCACCTGTTGAGCCCAATGATCTAGCCAGATTTATATCCATCGTAGAGTCCATTCATCCTACTAATACTTCTTTAACTTGCTGGCAAGAATACTGTTGGAGACCATATCAAAAGCTTTGCTAAAATCAAGGTATATCACATCCACCACTTTTCCCACACCCACAGAGTCAGTCATCTCATCATAGAAAGCAATCAAGTTTGTCAGACATGGCTTGTCCTTGGTAAATCCCTGCTGACTATTCCTGATCACGTTCATCTCTTTCAAGTATCTCAAAATGAATTTCTTGAGGACATTCTCTATGATTTTTTCCAGGACTGAGGTGAGGCTGACTGGTCTGTAGTTTTCCAGATCCTCCTCCTTCCCTTTTTTGAAGATGAGCAGTAAATTTGCCTTTTTCCAATCATCAAGGACCTCCACCAATCATCAGAAGTTTTCAAAGATAATAGCCAATGGCTCTGCAATCACATCAGCCAACTCCCTCAGCACCCTCAGGTACACTCCATCTGTACCTAGGGACTTGTGCATGTACAGCCCTTATAAACAGTCCTGAACCTGTTCTTTCAGCACTGAGGAATGCTCACTTTCTTCCCATTCTGTGCTGCCCAGTGCAGTAGTCTGGGAACTGACCTGGCTGTGAAGCAGAGGCAAAAAAAACCCAAAGACCATTGAGTACTTCAGTTTTTTCCATATCATCTGTCTCTAGGTTGCCTCCCCCATTCTGAAAAGGTCCCACAACTTTCCCTGACCTTCTTTTTGTTACTACTACTTTTTGTGGAAACTGTACCTGTAGAAACCTTGTAGACATACCTGCACTGAAGCAGTGAACAGATGAGTCTATGTGCATCATTAAATATAAGAAAAGGACAATGTCAAAAACAAGTTTCTTAACATTACATTTTCAAAAAACATATAGGCTTTTAGTCAAGTGAGTCCCATTAAAATAAATTTGGCTCACACAGCTAAAACTCCTTACAACACATGGAGCAGGGGTTCTAAACCCCTTCCCCAACACACCATGCTACTTCTTTCCCCTAGCTGCTGAAGAAATCTACCTGGGAAAGGGATTTTTCGGCAGCTCTCAACACCATTAAACAGCTAGTTCTGCAGCAGCTCTTGCAGGGAGCCACTGCAGCTTCAGCTCTTAAAGGACTAGCCAGCGTTAAATGAGCCTGTTGCCACAGCTCTCCCCACACTGTTGGCAGCAGGCTGATTTCAC
>ML685756.1:20342329-20364024 GCA_007922175.1 Pelusios castaneus | reverse complement strand
AGGGCTACACTGGCTTAATTCGACTTTAGAAAGTCGAATTAAGCCTTAGGTCGAGTAGAAAGGTGGTTTAATAAAGTCGACTTAATTTTCCTTAAGTCGACTTAAGCAAAGTGTAGTGTAGACGCAGGGCACATTAAGTCGACTTAAGCCAAGCTTAAGTCGACTTAATTTGCCAGTGTAGACGCAGCCTATCTCAGCAGTCAGAAGTCCTTATAATGCATGGAATGACTGCCTCTCTCTCCAGACACAATGGAATTTCCATGATGCTTTTAATGATTTTATAACATGACTATTGTTGTTTTTTAAATAAGTGAGATTATCTGAGGCTCTTTGTTATAGTTCACAGCACAAAAGAGATATCAGATATTATGCAGGCAAAAGATTAACTTCAGAAATAAACAAACTAAATATCCACTGGCTGCAAAACAAACTATAATGTAGACTTCCAAAACATTTCCCAGATGATTATCTGCTTGGTTTATACATGATCCTGTTATTTTTATTTAGTATGTGTTTAGAGTGATATAATATACTAACTTGGACAGAAGTGAACAGGGAACCTAAACTATATAAAATGACACCCAGAGCAGTATAGTTCCATTATGGATGTTTTGGGTCTTACTATTCATGCTGTCTTGACAAAATGTTTCAAAATGGGCAAATTGGCTCCAACACATTTTCTCCCTTTTTCCTATTGTGGATTAAATCAGCCATATACTGGTCACAGGAGGCCAGATTTTCAGAAGTGTTAAATAGCGGCATCCCTAGCTAAATACAGTGGAAACTGCAGCGATTAAGGGGACTGAAGAAAAAGGGTCAGGTTTCAGGGGTATGAACCTACTTTGTAGAAGCACCAGGGACTCAGAAATACAAGCCAGGGCCAAGCTACTACTAAACACATGTTAGAGCTTTAGCTTCTGTTATATGCCTGGCCTCTCAGCAAGCTTAATAAAGTTCTATTTTCAGTCTATCTCCCTGACTGCCACATCATTTATTGCTAATGAAACATTCAGCATCTCTGAAAATCAGGCCCTGAGGTATTATAGATGCTGATTGCAGAAAATAAGAACACTCCACAATGTCTTCACACTTCCTAAACTTTAAAATCACATCAAGCCCCAAAGAAAATCCTGAAAGTTAATAGCCTGTTTCATGTCAGACTTTTTCTTTTGATTTTTTTTCCCCAAAACTATCTCGGTATGTCATAATTAAAGAAACAGATAATCCTAATGAGAGAGGGATGATGTCCCAGGAATAAAAACTGGTAAGTATATCAGAATATTCCCATTGTATCCTATCATGTTCACTATCAATATGTAACCATATATAAAGTTTTGATGTGCTGATGTGGGATTCATGGAAGACCATTGTTTCAGTTCTACTACCAAACTGAAGGGAAGGTTGGTGAGTTCCTTGGTTCTCATGAAGATCAACTCCATTTTAGACTCTGCTAAGAATGGCTTCTAACAATGGGGGCCATATAAAATATATACGCATAGCAAACATTTTGCCTTAGGCATTTGCTAGAGTGCACCAAAAGTCAGCTAGGTCTATAAATATATCCCTGGAATGTATGAGCTATTTATATCCCTTAACCCATTTTAAAATGTACCATTTGAAAATGGTCCCATACTATTAATGCATTTAATATACTATTCAAAGAGAAAGTATAAACATTTCTACATTTTTCACTTGCACTTCAGTTTTGATCTCAAGATCTATTCTTCATTCTTTGATTTTAAATAATAATAGTTACAATTATATTTATGTATATAGCTCCATAAATATGAATGGCTCCTTAAAGATGAAATGAGGACATGCTGCTGCACAGTAGAGCTTATAAAGTAAAGTATAAAGTAAATGCTTTTGTTTAAATGGCAAAATAAAATATTATATTTCCCCACACCTCATCCCTCCTTTCTGCAAGAACACATATGCCTGAAGTTTATTAGAGAGTAAAGGGGAACATTTTTGTGAAAACCTTTTTTTAAAATATTGCCAGCATATCCCTGTCACAGTGGTTCCTGAAAATTCATTTTTTCCTTTATTTAAATAGGAAATATTTGTGGATCAAAATACCAGCTTGATACCAAAAAAAATATGACAACTGTTGACTTTTAAATGGCAACCATGTTCTGACTGATAATTTAAATAAATGGGTAGCACTTCTCTCTACCACTTCCAGAAGTCAGGTAGGTAGATACAGTCAATGGACCCTTTTTCTAAGCCTTCTGCAAAAGCTTAGGAAATATGCTTTATCAACTTCTCACACTTCAGATTTTTAGAAAGATAATAAATATATCACCCTCTGAAGGAATGCAATATTTCCGCTAACCCATCCAAAAATAACAACTGGGGTTGAAGATATGAATTCACTTGACCCATACTCATTTTTTTTTCTTGATGATGAATCTTGGATTTTTGAGGTTAGTTAATCTGCAGGACCTAAAAAAAAAATCAATAGTTTCATATTTTGCTGTTAGCTACACAGAGCTTTCCTCTATATCATTTCCTGTCAGACAGAAGGCTGTGGAAGTGATAAAGGGTGTTGAACTTGGATTAGTATGTTACACAATGTTGATGTGTTATAAGAAAATGGCATAAAGGGCAGATTGTTCTCTTCCTGAAGACAGGACCACCTTTACTTTTAAATTTGGAAGATCTTTAAGCTGCCCATTCTGGTAGGAAACCATTATCAATCTGCATGTTTTTGTGTTGGAATGTGAAACAATGCAGTTAATATAATGTAAGGATTTTGGTTACCAAAGTTCATCTAGGCTACATCTCTGTCATTATAGATAACTGTACATATTAACTTCAAAGTAACAGCAAAATAATGACTGCAGAACAACTCACATGAATTTGGATGAATTTCCTGAATCTTCCCCTTCACTTGTGTGTGTGTGTGTGTGTGTGCGTGCACGCGCACGCTCACTCCTAGACAAGGGACATTCCAGAAGAAAAACATACCAAAGAAATATTTCCGATTTCCTTGGACTCTTTAGAGTACTGCATTTTTGCTTGATTTATAGCCTTTTCTGATGGCCTAAACATAGCACATGTCCTTACGTTGTGAGAATTACAAGACCCACAATCCACTGAATATATGAGACTGCTCTAACCTCAGTTTCATAAAATATTAATTGAGAGCTTAATATAATTTAGGCAGAGACCTAAAAAATATGTAATTCTAGAGGCCTGTGGAACTTGTTGTAATCACAGGACCACACAGCTTACTAGGAAATGGGTAGGTGAGGAGGACAGAGGAACAATTAGACAGGTAAAAAATATGAGCCATTGAAAGATGACTTGAATGTTTTGAATAAAGAAATATTTGGGTTCACCTTATATCATTCAAACTTGGGATCCTCAAGTGTTTGGCTATAAATTCAAACTGCTTGTTATTTTATTAATGTGTGTAGAATGTAACAATGAAGCAACTAATGTTCTCATATTACTGATGAATTTCATTTTTGTCCCAAACATCACAACAACCCATCCTCTATTTTGTGATCGTGATCAGACAGGTAACATTCTGACCAAGATCAAGTTGATTAGCAAGGTGGTTTCCACACTTACATCTTCATCATCCATGTTCAATGATTTTGGTAAGTACAAATTTTTTATTGGTAACTTAAATATTTCTTTTCATTCACTGAACACAGAGAATTTTCCATCTGTTTTGTTACTGAAACAGAATCCTTTGTTCCAATTTTCAAAATTGGACGTTTAGTGGCCAAAACGTTACATGAGCCACTTAATATACAATTTTAAAACATGGCTAGTTAAAGCTGGGTGCCAGCTGGAAGATTGTAAATATTCAGTACTTCTAAATATCAGGTAACTTTTACTTAGATGCCCGAATTTGGATTTGTCTAAATTTGGATGTCTACATGTGAAAAAAAGTGAGTTGGGTGCTTAAGTATATATTTGAAAGACTACATGTAGACCTCATGAATATCAGAGGTCCAATATTGGTGTTCAGTGTTGAATTTCACCTTTTTCCCCCCCTATTCCTTGATTGAATTAACAAAATTTATAAAGTTTATTAGGTCAAATATGTGTAGCTAACATCAAATGTGCATTCATCTAAAGTAATTGCAGTATTGCTCAGTCCTATCTATTTTCTAGTGGTTTAATTAGCGTTAATCATAACTACAAACTATAAAATACTGCCTATTTTGCTGCAGAATTCTCTCTTCCTTTCCTTGTCCTAGTCACCCCACCCAGAACACTGAGCAGATGAAGCAAGATAGTATTATTGAAATATTTTGTGCTAAAGTGTAGTGTCACCATTTTTCAAAGACGACCTCTGGAGAGAGTTTATTCCTGATTGACAAACTAGAAATACTTGCCCTCGCCACATACCTTGTGAGTATATGTGTGGTAACTTTCAGAAAAGGTGTGACCATCGGGTTTTTACTGCTTGTTCTAGTAACTAAGAAGAAGCTAATAAATAATCTGTTACCAAATGTTAAATTCTAGGAATTACAAAAATTAATGATTTGCTTTATTTAGGTCTTCCTGAGGTAATGTTTCATATCTAAAAATATTTTTTCCCTTTTACTTTTATATCAACTCCCATTTTCTCCCCATAACAGAATTACCAAGGAATGGTTCTTCCTGAATTGTTCAGCTATGTGTTGCTGCTTGAGCCAAGTGGCTAAGATCAGTTCAGCAGTAGACTCCTGAAAAAAAATCGCAAAAATACTGGATAAGCCGTTCAGTCAGTGCAAACCTGCTTCAGCGACATATGATTTTAACGCTGTTGCAAAATATTGTTTTTCTTACCTAATTTTAGACACAGCTACACAATTTTGAAATACAAGAGGTTTTTATTAGAGACATTTGCATCTTTTTATTAATGGCATTTTCATTGCAAGCCACTAACAGGTGCTACTGTCCAGATGCAGCAAAATGAGTTTCCTGCTGATTTAAAAATATTTTTTACAAGCATATTGTGGTTTTTCACTATCTGATCAATTCTTCAATATGGCATTTCTCTAGCTGGTATTGGGTTTGTTTGCAGACTTCTAAACTTGGCCCATATTTTGACAAATACCTGACATTTTTATTTCTTATTTCAGTATAGTAAAATAATGATAGTAATAATAAGTCTTTCTTATCTAGTATCTTTCATCTAAAAATTGTAAAGTACTTTGTAAACTTCAATGAATGCTGCTCCTGGTCAGCGATGCTATGGTCCGGCCTGCAGGCCACAGAGAGGAACACACACGACTCCTCTTTGAAAATTGGCACAGCAAGCACACTCCTGTGTGCCAGAATCATCAGGTGTCCCTAAATTGCAGTGGGGTTAGAATGCTTCTACATTGTTCCTGACAAAGGGCTGTACCTTAATGGTACAATTTAGCCCCATTTTTCTGGGGAAAAAAATCATTATAATTAGAAGCTCTGTTGACAAACAATTCAGTGATGTTTGATTATAATGCAATTGATTTCCTAGATTCCATCAAATAAGTGTATTCTCACTAATTGCCTGATCTAAGTGCACTGAGTAAATTGGAGATCTTCCTTTAATGTCAGTGGGATTTGAATTGGGCCTTACATTAAATTGAGAGAATAATGTTCATCCTCACAATTCCAACAAGATGCTGCACTGAAGTGCAAATATGAGAGTTGGATGGACAAATTTCTTCAGTGGTTTTCTTCGCCCTTTCATGTTGTCAAAGGTACCCAGGGCTAAATTCTGATTGTGGAGTAAATGATAATTAGTTTGTGATAACTGATTGAATGAAATAGCAATGACTAATATGCTTTCACTGATCCAAGCCAGTATTCTCCTTCCAGGCCATGTCCTCAACTTCCTCCTTACCCCAACACTTCTTATCCAATATGAAAAGCAACATTTTTTTGTTTTAAGTTACACAAGCATCTTCCCAAGAAGGATCGTGATTCTCATGACATTTGATCAGCAAGAACTGGAACAGCTATTAACAGAGAGAGATTGGAAATAAGAAAAATGATTAATCCAGAAGGTTTCATCATTCCTTCATTTACCTCTGTCTTAATATTCATGTTCTTACTGAGTTATCTCAGAGAGATGCAACTAAAATCAACAAAAAGGTGGAAAGAGACAGTACCAAATCCACTGGTTTCTTTAAGAGAAAAGTTAAATCATTAGAACTTTTCAGTTATATAAATGGGATCAAACTCAATAGCGACAATATTAATGTCTTCTGAGTGTTGAGTAATTCTATCACATGAAACAAGGGGACTGTTCCACAAGGGGTAAGAATTCATAACTTATTGCCAGCCACCATTTGAGCACAACATTTTGGAACTGCAATGATGTTGCACATTCTTTGACTATACAGTATGTAGTGTGAGCCACTCAGTGAGTTAAAGCACATTACGGTGTCTTCAGTGAGTACAAGTTCTACACAAACCTGGAGTGCACAGGAAATGTGCATTTCTCCAGAGTGCCATGAAAATGATTCTCACATAATATCCTCTCAATCTGTTCTCTTTTCAGAAAGGGTACAGAGCAGACTTCATATATTGTATAAGATTAACTGCTGACCTAAAACTACCCAGGAGTTTCACTCAGAAAAGTTATTTTTTGCATCCTGTCCTAAAATGCCATGTTCTGTGCTGTGTAAGTATGTGGTTCTGAGTTGTGTAAGTAGGTCCCTTTTCCAACATAACAGTGGGTAAATTTAAAAAAGGGTTGAATAAATATGCAAAATATCATATGCTTTTCTGAAACCTATCCACATTACTTCACATTTTGTTGAGGGCCCCCAGATGGTTCAGTTTTCCCTTTATAGTTCCCATAGCAACAAGTTCTAATAAGAATCCACTTGTTCCTATTGTGTGGTGGTAGGTCTTTCTGTGGTCTGCTTCTCTATCTGAGTCTCTTCTGAATTCTGGCTGGCAGCTATTTCCTCCTTTTTCTTCAGGAGGTCAACAGAGGGCTCCATCTCTTCATTTGGAGGGTTTTCTTCATCTATGACCACTAGGATCATCCTCCTCTCCCCCAGATTAAATGTTAAACCTTGTCTATGGTCATGACCAGGAGTACCTCATAAAGAACTTTTCTTACTTAATTTCAGCACTTTGCATTCTAACCCTATCCAGAAACTGGAAATGGGGGAGGGGGTATTAACTTATTTCAGAAACTCAGAAAAACTTCAGTTCAAATTTGGTTCTGAAAATCAATGAAGCTTCATACTTTACCCCAGATAGTTCACCTTGCCTTCAGTTCATTCCAAAATCTATTCCCTTATTTCCATTTACCTGTACACAGACATTGACTGGGAACCAAGATAGACAAACTCAGGATGCTTCTGAAAATCCCTCATATCTATATTACCACACAAATAATGTTAGTTGCTAGGGTGCATATTCTGCCCAGTTGCCTACCAAAGGTCTCCAGTGCCTGGGGCCCAGGCCTACATTTGTAACCCCATCCCCCACATCCACCCGCAGCACAGACGATGTCTTGTCACTGCCCCAGCTACCCCAGGGAGGGAGGTTTGTATCTACCTGGGGTTGGGGGAAGGAGTGCCAGAGGCTTGGAATGTGTAAATGCAGACTTGGCTCTGCTTCCCTTTCCCCACATCATACCTAGGGTGTTGTGCTCACTGCTCAGGCAAGTGAGCTTTGCCGGGCCAGCTTTGTTCTGTATTTTTGCAGGGGAGGCGGTGTTAATATAGATAGTTCCTACTGGCAAAAAAGTGTTTTCTCTGCTTTTATTTGTTTGTTTTAAGATGTAAAATCAATGGGCATGTCTACACTAGAAAAAGTTAAGTCGACTTTGTTAAGTCAACTTAATACGGTCGACTTTAAATCGACCTTATTAAGTCGACTTAACAAAGTGGACTAAGTCGACTTAGTCCACTTTAAGTCAACTTAACTAGCCTTAAATTGACTTAATAAAGTCGACTTAAGGGTTACTCCCCATGCACACCATCCTTAAGTCAACTTAAGGAGTTGACTTAAGGCTTAAGTTGACCTAATGGGAGGTTGTTATTAAGTCGACTTAAGCTTTCATTAAGTCAACTTAAGGAATCTCTTAAGTCGACTTAATGAAAGTCAGGTGTAGACATGGAAAAATTTAGGTCAACTAAACGGTCCTTAAGTCAACCTAAATTGCTAGTGTAGACATACCCAATGTGAGGATTCAGGAAATGCTTTTCCCCACTTTTCTCTTCCCTGTCAGGCAGTAGTGACCATTCCTTTTGCAAGCCACAAGTAATAGCAGCGCAGCTAGGTCTTCCTCCAGGCTGGTGGCAGTTTTTTGAGCCTCAGCCCCTGCAGCAGGAGACTTGGGGTGAAATCCCACACAAGCAGGTTCTATTCAGCCCTTAGCCACCCCTCGCCCAGATCCAGGAGTCCCTTGGTTCTCTCTTTCCCTTACTTACTACATTGCAATGCTAAGGGAAAATCCACATCCCAGCCAGGTAGGTCAGGGTACTTGGAAGTCCAGGCTGCAGCTGGGCTGCCCCTTTGTGCAGCTCTAGGGAGCTGGAAGGAGGGGGTCATATCCCCCAGACTTGCCTTCCTGATTCCTTCCAGTCTGGGGGCAACTTTTCAGCCTCTTTAAGAAGAAGTGGAGGGGGCAGCCCCCTCTCATTCCCAGGCAGCTAATCCCAGTAAATCTGAGTCAGCTCTTATCCCCTGCTGCCTCCTCTTCCCTCCTCCAGCCTAGGAGGATACTCACTCACTCAGTTCAGCTGTGAATGACTGTCAGGAGCTGTAGTAGCAGCCTACCAGAGCACGGTTTGGTGAGGGCTTTCCTGGCAACCCATCCCAGGCCAGCATCCGGGGGCATGTCCCCCGCTCCCTCCTCCCAAGTACGCTACTGATTCTACTACCTTAAACCATAGAAAGCCAGGAAATAAGCAGTTATATCATGAAATATTTCATCTACATTCCCCTACACCAATTTAATTATCTCTTTCTATCATCACAGTCCACATATTCCACCTGCGTCCTGAATCATAACTGCTCACTCTCCATGGAAACTCACATAGCCATAGGCTGGTTAGATGATGTCCTTAATTAAATCTTTCCCATAGCTTAAAACAGGTTCAAATTCCTGTGAAGAATGGATGAGTTTCTGGGCTAGTTCTTGTTTTGCTAAAACAGGTTCTTCCATTCTTAGCTAAAACTCCAAGATGGGGTAGCCGGTTGTCAGGTTGGGAGGAAGGATGGGAGGAAGAAAGCTATAATTATGTAACCTTTATTTTCCCTAAACAGTCTCTTTTTTATTTGAAAATAGATTAGGAAGGAATAAATGGCATTCTATATACAATTAGGAAAATGTTTAAAATAAATTGTTTCGTTCTTGGAAGAAGAGATTTTTTTCACAACTTCTAAGGCAGATTCCACACCATTTGGATTTTATCCAAATGAAGCTTTGATCCTATAACTTACAATATGTTTTCAGTTAGCTTCAGTGTTTATAAATAAGGAACAATTTTTGTGAGCTAATTGAAAGTTATGAAAATGCACATTGTTTCCCATTGAAATAGTCTTGTCAACTTATTTTGTCTTCTTCCCAGAAATTTATTCACCAGAGGAACTTGGTTATTATAGCAAGGGGTGGGGGGAGAATGACACTTAATTAAATACATCAAGTAAAATAAAATAACATGTAATATACACTTACAAAATGGTTGAAAATTTGTTCCCTCTGGATTTGCCAAAGACTTTTAAAATCTGCTACCACATTATGTATGATATGTACTGATAATTCAGCTGAAACAGCAAAAAATTGACATTTTGTACTCTTGAAGCAAAACTATAGATAGTGCTAATAATGAGAAAAGTTCCATGTATCTCTTTAGTACATAAATTACTGCATATATTATGTACAGAGTGTGAGCAATCAGTAGATAAAAAATGTAGAGTAAGGTGCAGAATGTGTAGATTAAAAAGAATGTAGATATGGAACAGTGTGAAATTCTGCTTTTTAAGGGCAAGATTGTGATAGCCTTAATCATGATGAATAATAGTTTACACCACAAGACCCATTCATTTCAGTGGGACTGCTTGCAAAGTAAAGGACTTCTCAGTATTAGTAAGGGTATCAGAATCCACGTTAAAGATGCACATGAAATCATAAAAATCATAGAATCAAAGAACCGAAAGGGACCACGAGATGTCTTCTGTTCATCCTCTGCACTCAAGGCAGGATTAAATATCCACACTATCCTTGACAGGTGTTTGTCTAACCTGCTGTTAAAAATAAAAAATGAAGGAGATTCCTCAACCTCCATAAGCCATTTATCTCAGTGCTTAACTACCCTGACAGTTAGGAAGTTTTTCCTAATTTCCAACCTAAATCTCCTTTGTTGGAATTTAAGCCCATTGTTTCTTGTTCTCTTCCCAAAGATTACCCCCCCCACCCTTGCAACAACCTTTTATGTATTGGAAAACTGTTATCATGTCCCCACTCAGTTTTCTTTTCTCCAGACTTTAAAAAAAAAAAAAAAAAAAAAACTATCAGCAACAACCAAAAACCTTCTTGTGTCTCATTACTTAGAATATTTCTGTTACTACATCCTAGAGTGATGCTTGCAATTTTTCTTTTTCCAAACTGTATGAGATATCAAGGGCAGTGCACAGCCTGAGAGTGAAAGAAGGGAGATATATAAGCCCCAGAATGCTGAGAGCTCTGTTCCCTATTAACTAATTAGAGTTACTGCAGGGCAATTAGAGGCACCTGAGATCAATCAAGACCTAGCCAGGTGCAAGCCTCCCTGCTCTAAACAGACAGGGCTGGAGTTGGAGCAAGAGGAGTGCTGTGTAGTTTTGAGAGAGAAGCAGGAGAATTATGGCTTGGAGAGAGAAGCAGAGACCAGGCCCAAGGGAGGTACTAGTCTCCTGGAAGGGGAGAGTTGTGAAACTGAACCAAGTTATTTCCCAGGCTCTAGAGAACTGGGAGACCAGAAGCTGAAAAGGCAGAGGGGGGAAACTAGCCCAGGGGGAATTAGTGCAGCTGTGGATACAGCAACTGCAGTAAATAGCTGCTATTTATAGGGCCCCTGGGCTGGGACCTGGTGGAGCGGGCCTGGGTCTCTATCCCCTTCTCTATCCTCTGGACCCCATTGGAGGAGCCTTCCATTGTTGGGGAGATGGGGCAATGGGTGGTGCCCTGACCCACCAAAAGATACAGAAGTGTGGGACCCACTAGGTGGAATGGACAGTTTGCCACAAGTGGTACACTATTGACTCATCTCTAAATTGTTATCCTCTATGGCTATGTCTACACTTACAAAAGTTAGTTTGAATTAGTTAATTTGAATTAACCAATTAGAACTAATTTTAGTTAATTTGAATTAACTTAATTTGAACTAGCATGGCCCCAGTAGAACGCTAGTTTGAGCTAGCCATGTCCATGCAGGGCACTTGCTTAGTTCAAATTAGAAAGTTGTATGAAGGTCAAGCTGCCGATTAGTTTGAACTAAGCAATCACATTTGTTAGTCTTAATTAAGGAAGCCCTTAATTTGGAACTAATGAAAGCTTAGTGTGGCCAAGGCTTAAATTAGTTTGAATTAAGCTTCCTTAATTCGAACTAACTTTCAAGTGTAGACATAGCTAATGAGCCGTAGCTCCCTTTCTGTAGTACTCCTTCCTAAACAGTCATTTCCCATTATGTATGTAACTGATTATTTCTTCCTAAGTGGACTACTTTGCATTTGTCCTTATTGAATTTCATCCTATTTACTTCACACCCTATCTCTAGTTTATCCAGATCATTTTGAACTTAAAACCTATCCTTCAAAGTGCTTGCCACCCCTCCTAGCTTGGTATCATCCACAAACTTTATAAGTGTAGTCTCTATGTTATTAACTAAATGAACAATGAAGATATTGAACAGAACCAGTTCCAGAACTGATCCCTGTATCCCTTCGTGAAGATCTGAATGTGATAAATATTAAGGTTTTATTTAGCCTTTGGCTAAACGTATGGTGCTAGAACTAGCACAAGTATAAGTAGTAATGTAGATAGTAAGACATGGCTTAGGAGAGCAGTGTAGAGTGCCCTACACATCTAACCCCCCTCCCCCCCAGAGTACATAACCTACATGGCTGGCTATAAACCCAGGCCTCGCATGTTTAAAATCCTATTTTAGCCATATAGTGATCCACTGCCAGAGCCCTTCCTTGTCATGATGAAAGGCTCTACCAATGGGGAAAGATTCCAGCAGCACAGAAGTGCTCTGGCTGTGGAGAGGCAGTAGACAGTGTCTTCAGTAAATCCTAGAATCTTTCTCTGCTACCTCTCTTTTGCCAGAGGCTTTCTGCATTGCTCTCCACTACTTGGAGTCTTTCACCAGCTTGTGTGTTACACAACACAATGACAAGTATGGATGTAGTCTGGTTTTCTTTTTACCGGGTAGGTACACATATTGTGCCTGTACTCTACACGGTGATAAGTGTAGACATAGTTTATAAAAACAATGCCAGACTTACAAGTGTATTGACATTTATTCTAAAAGGTATAAGTATGAAATTCTTTACCATTAGTATAGAGTTTGTGGAACTACATTGCTACAACTAATTCATGATTTAGTAATTTTATAGGCCAAATGATGGCATCCCCTGACTCCCCTTCATCTGTTCACTAGGGAGAAGCATTCTCTGCTGGGCCTCTACATGACCCTTGCACAAATGGAAAGGAAGAGGTAGGAAAAGATGAAGATAAGTTGGAGCCTGGTCTCCCCCCGCCCTGGCCAAATCATGTGGTTGCATCTTTATGCCAGTGAACTGAGGAGCATGCATCATGTTGGATATAGATTTGTCATGACTTACTCCAAAACCAGAGCAGCCGGGTGGAGTGTCACAATTTCTTCTCATGGTGACTCGGCATAAATACTATAAGACGTTTCCCCTGGGTATAGTCTATATCCCAAAGTGGTGATTTAGTCCTCTGTGGAGTCATACATGAAAGGTGAGATGAGATCACCAGATTATGTTGTCTGACCTCCTATATATTAGAGACTATTAGCACCTCACTACACTCGTACACTAAACCTAGCATCTTAAATTAGAACAAGGTATCACAGACCAAGAGACTAAACTGGCAGAGAACAGGAAATATCAAAGTCCACCAATAAGTAAGTATTTATTATTATGAATTTATTTTATTATTTTTTTAAATTTAAGACCTGTCTTTAAGAACTGGTATAACTAAATCCATTAGAGTTAGTTGAAAAATGCAATGTATATTTAAAAAAAAAAAATCAGAATTCTTACTTTACTCCCAATTGTGGTTTTGTGAAAAAATATGAAAATTTCCAAGTTTGGGAAGGAAAGAAAGAAAGGGTTTCAGTTTTTGAGTTTGAGGTCGTCTTGTTCTTCCTTTTTAAGTGTCAAAAAGGAAATTGGTAGGAAAGGAGAAGATAAAAAAGAGTTAAATAAACCCTAGATCTCAATTTTTGTCTGTTTTCACGTTGTTTTCTTGGAAAAAAAAAATAAAATCAATAATATTTTCATTTTTGACAAAGACCATTTTTCACTTTCAAAAAGTTTCTAATGACAATTTTTCATCAGCTCCAAAATTGCTTTAGTGCAAATCCCTAATTGTAGAGATTTTTCCTGCACAGAAATTTGGAATAAACTGGTTAACTCAATTTGGAAATGTATTTGTTTCCAAATGGGTAATTAAATCAGTTGTGCAAGCTCCCTTAATATAGGCATGGACGTGTAATCTTAAAAAAAAAAAATTCCTAGTTATCATTTGAATACAACTTTTAAAACCATTTAAAAAAAAAAAACAGATAAGGGAAAAATGATAGTTGAAACTATTTATCCAAAGCCATGAATAGGCTCTTGCATTGATTTAGGACACAGGCAATGGGAACAGCATGAAACACTTTGCTGGTGTTTGTATCTATTATGAAAAGTAAGATTAAAATTCTGGCATGGGTATTTTAGTAAAAATTTAGTATAAACCAAGGACAAAAGACAAGGACCTTCAATAAACAAAAAATCATGGAAGCCATGGCCTGTCCCTGACCTTTCCTAAATACCCTGGGGAAGGGGGGAAAGCAGAGCTGTTGGGGTTTGCAGCTGTTCTAGCTTGCTGCTCCAGCAGGCTGGTCAGCTGATCAGTTGTTTTACAGCAGCCTTGATCAGCAGCTCTGTGGAAGCCCTGAGGATGGACAACTGCTCCAGCCCTGCCTCAGCAGTCACAGATGTCTCACAAAGTCATGGAATTCGTGACCAAATTGAATCCTTAATGATAAGCCAGACAGCCTGAAGGGACCTGAAAGAAACTAAGAAAGCACAATTCAGGTAAGGGAAAAGAAAAGTCTGCCACTACATGCCTGAAACAAAAGTCTGTGTCTGTGACAGGCTGGTCACTGCAAAGGTCAGAAAGGAGAAAGAAGATATTATGCAGAAATATACAATTTTCTTATACAGCATAATTGGACCTTGAAGAGCTGTCTAGATGAGTTTTTTATCTAGATGACCTTTTGCAGAGTTACAGTCTATCAACCTGATTCTCACTTAAACCCAGGCTCATTTACATCACTCTGGCAATGTGAAAGGGCCTTAGAGTGGGCAGAAATGACATTTATAGTCTCTGTTCTAGCAGGCTTTAGAGTAAAAGAACTTTAGTTTAATTAATTAGTCATTTATGTATAATGTTTCCTTTCTTTTAATTAGAGCTGGTCAAAGCATGGCATTTCTATCCTGCAGAAAACTCTGAGGTTTCAAAATCTGTTCCCCCCTCCCCCACCCCCACCCCCAAAATCAGGATGAAAAATCAATCTCAATATTTTTCATTTAATAGAACATTTAAAATATTTAATTTTGACTTCATTGACATATTGTGACTATTGTTTTGACTTATATTAAGTTGAGATGTTCTGAATTTTGATATTAATTGTAATAATAGAAGATAAAAATAAAAAAGTTAAACAATGTTTTTACACCAAAATTTCTCATGAAAATTGTGTTGAAATCAATATGTTCTTGTGAAACATTCTAAGTTTGTGGAATCTACATTTTCCAATGAAAAAACTATTCTGATGGAAAAATTTAAAATAGCTTTAGTTTTAGTCTGATTTTCTGTCTTGTCAGAGCATGGGAATTTCAGCTAATGAAAACTGGCATAACAGCTGTTTTGACTTTGTTTCATACTGTTCCTAAGAGATGGAAAGTCAGTTTCTCAGAGGGGTGATGAAGGAAAAGCATCAATATCTTAACCTGACTGGGGTTCTCAGTCAAAGACGAATTGACTAAGCAGTATTCTCTTACAAGATGTGTTTATTGCAGCACTGTGTTTTGATGGACATCTAGAAAATGCCTGTTGGCTACAGAGGAAAGTCAAGTTCAAGAAATTTAAGGTGATGGAGCATGATTCTTCATCTTTTTTTTTTTTTTCCTGTGGCATTTCCAAAACTGTCTATGAATGATATTTCAACTGCAGTGAACCAGGATTCCAGAACTATCTGAGTTCAGGAGGGTAGCAGGTATTTCGATGCTAGACTATTTCTGTACAGCTGGAGCACAATGGTTAAACTCAAAATGTTTCTACAATTTGGGAGAGAGATTTTAGCAAAGTTCCTTAAAGGTATTTGGATAACTAAATCTTATTTCTTAAAATGGGAGTTAGGAGTCTAAATACTTTTGAGGATCTGGGCTTTGGTCTATATACAGTAAGAAATATCAGTGTAGGTCAGTAGTTCCCAACCCATGGCCAACAGTGGCCCACGGGAGCTTTCTGTGTGGCCTGTGGCTCCCCTTCTCCTGGCTGCGGAAGGGAGTTATTGCCTAATGCACGGCCCAGATAGAATATGTTGCTGTGGTGCCAAAAGACCAGTGCAGGCTCCTTACTGCAGCCAAGGGGATGTGAGATCAATATTCCCCTCCCCTTAGTTGTAGCAAGGAACATAGCAAAGTGCTCTGCCTGGGTTCATAAGCTCTGGGGTACCTGTTGGAGCTAGAGGGAAGGGAGCACTGATCTTCCATCCCAGTGGCTGCAGAAGGGAGTCACTGCCTAGGAATCCAGGTGGAGCACAAAGGACTACAGGACACATGCAGTTTCCCTGCTGTAACCAGGGAGACTGGAGATCACTGAGGGGGCTGCCTCTTTGCTGAACTCCTTCTGTTTGGCTGCAGTGGGAGGTGGCCTGCTGCAGGAAACTGATAGCCCTTCAGAGTTTTAAAAGTAATATCTGTGGCCCTCAAGTCAAAAAGGTTTGGAACCACTGGTATAGATTTTTCAAACTAGCACAAGGTTATATGTATATATGTGTGTGTGTCTGTCTCTCTCTCAAGCCAACTGTATAAAGAATTCTGTCTTTTAACCTAATCCCAAATTGCAGTAATGACCAGGATGAAATAATGGCGAAACAGGAGACTGAATAAATTACTGCTAGTTTAAAACAGCAAATATACCTACTTTTCTAGTGAACATTTTTTTGTGACAAATGGATAACAGATTGTTTCCATAATTTATATCAATGGCTACAGAGAACTCCACAAAGATTCTTTGATGATGACAGAGATTTAGATATCACATTTTCAAGATTTAAAGCAATTTAAGTCAAATCAGATAAAAATATTTTAGTGAAAATAGCCAGCATTTTGAACCCGATTTATGTACCTGAAAATGTGTTGTACAGCACTAATTTTACTGGTACCATCTTCCATCAAATATTGTCATATATGTCCATAAATTGCAGGGAGATTAAAAGGGAGATTTTTGTTTAAAATGACAATATAATTGAGATTTTCATTTTAGATATTCCATGGTTTACAGTTTCTATTGTATTTTGACAAGGTGCAGGAAGAATAAATGTTACTTAATATATATTGGTGCCAGATTTCAATTGATAATATGTATTAAAATACGTAAAAATAAAGAAAGCACAAAGCCCATTGTTTTAAGCTACTCCAAGGTTTTACTGAAGATTCATTACAATAACTGCTTCTATAGGTAGAAATGGAAGGAGCTGCTCAAAGGCTCCATCTAGACTAGGTGAATTCACCCTGACAGGGTTATCAGATGCACATGTCTGGTGCCTTATTTGTCCTTGAAATGGTGCATAATGTACATACTACAAAGCCTTTAGCTATTCCTGTACTAGACCCTGTGGAAGTCCTATTCCATAGTTTCTATTCCTTGGAGTGGTGGGATCTGGGAAATCGTGCTAAGTATCATAGTACCTGAAGAGCATTCTCGTGATCTATCCCAGGAAGCCATGGATAACTGCACCATTACCAGCATGCACCTTAGATGGGAGCTCACCCCTCAAGATCTGTACCTTTTTTAGCACTGAAACATTTTTTTTTCCTGCTTGTTTGAGGGCTATGGTCATTTTTATTTGTTTTGTGTGAACAGAAAGAATGACCTTGGGTCACTGTACTGTCAGAACAAAATGTAAAACTCAGCTGACTTAGCTTCCCTCCAGACATTTATCACACATAGGGCCCATCTACACTCCCTGGGAGCATGCTTCACAGCTGAGGTAGACAGATTGACCCTTTTTGAATGGTTAAAGAAATTGCATTGATTACCAAATGATACTAATTTAATGAGTTGGGGTAATAAGGTTTATGTTTTGGAGTCAGGCTCTACAGAATTAAAACTGACAAGTTCAGTATCTTGTAGGAAACCTTGGGGTGTATGGAAATGACACTCACACTGAGGGCAAAGCAAAGTCTTTGCTATTTTTATTAAAATGATCTGTAAAGACTGAAAAGCTCCAAACCACAGAAACCAATATCAGTATTAGAGATATGTTTGGTCATTCCCTGCATATGCATATGCAACCTTCTTTGAGACCTGATGGTGAAAGATAAAGAACCAGTCCTGTCTCTGGCATACCAAATGAGTCTGATGGTTCAGATTCCTCAATGCCCAAACTTTGGTGGTAAATATCATTGAAAAACTGAAGGGTCAATGATGGAAACTTAGGCCCTGCTACATGGTGGCTTGGCTTATTATAAAGCCTGGGCACTATCATGAATATTCATTTTGATGCCTAGCCTTACATCTCCAAATCTAACTTGCTCCCCCTCATAATATTGGGGTGCACTTATCCTAAAGACATTTAGCACATTATCATGTACATCACCTATTGTTTAAGCAAGTTCGTGGTTAGACAACTGTCTATGAGTCAGTCTTAAAATATCCAAACCCAGTGACAATTCATTGTTCCTGTATTTGTCCGTTATCATTATATGCTAATTCCCTCTCTTGAGCAAACTGTTACTAGTTCCCCAGAATCTCTGGTACTATCAGGCCATTTTATCTGTGCTCGGGGGTGTAGGCCTACTTTACATTTATTAACTTGTTTAAGCCAATCTCTTACAGGATACAGAATGGACAGTTCCTTGTGTCACTGCTGAGTAAAATAAAAGGCTAAGATCGCTCTGTGGGCTACAAGACACATCCTAGTTTTGCATGAGTTAGTTCCCCAAAATAGCAGTGTAACTGGGGGTAGCTCAGGCTAACCTGAGTACAAACCTACCTGTAGCCTCAGGCTACATACCTAGGCAGCCAACAGCCAGGCCAGAACGCTGCCTGTGCAATCCCCAAATATGTATTTGTGGGTTTTTTGTCATCCCCTCTCCCCCCACTCTAGCTCAAGCAAATCTAGTGTGTCTGTCTCCCCAACACTGGAAGAAAGCTCCTGGGTACAGCCTGGATGTACCCATAAACATACAGATAATGCTCTCACTCACACGTAAAGATAAAGAGAAACTATAAACTAATCATGCTCTTTCATCTACTTTATCAGATAAACTCTAACCATCCTTATTCAGGCACACAAAGAATGGGAAGGGACCAAACACAATTACTATGCTAGCCAGTAAGACACAAAGGATATGTCTTCACCAAAGGTGGCAAATGTGCTGCTGTCAGGTTGATTTATCTGAATTGATCGAGTGGAAGTGAATAGCCACTCAATCAGTCCAGAAGTCGATTCAATAAAACCACCTCCAAAATAAGCATAGTGCTGCATCTATGGGTACCCATTTCTTGTTGGTGCAGCATAGTTGGATAGCATACAGAAGAGAATTTAGAAAGTCGATGTAAGTTTTGCAAGCTATTCTAAATAGCTTGCGTAACTCCCATTGACTGTCGCTGAACTTCCTGGTTAGTATAGACCAGGCCAAAGTCAAGAATCTCCAGACTGAGCAGAGCTCTGGCACCACACCCTTTTTTTTTAAACTCCCCTGTAACTTATTATTTTATCTGTTAAATAAATTCCATTTAAGAAAGCCTAAAATCCAAGAATTTAATAACTATTTAGTTAATGAAGCTACTTGTTTTTAAAGGTACCCATTAGCAGTTAAGAACCTGAATTCAGACATCTAGGAAGTTATGATCAAAAGGGAGAGGATGTGATCAAAAGCAAGGGAGCTGTGGGAGCCATCTCCCAAGGCTGCTGCAAGGAGACTGGCTGTGTTCTGTGGAGGCACACAGAGAGACAAAACTTGCAAGTTAGCAGTTCTGGTTACACTTTCTATTTCCCTTTTTCTGAGAAGCATGTATAATGCTATGCAGATCAAATAGCGTGGCTAACATGAACTGTTCCTTTGAAGAAGCCAGAGTCTTGTTATCTTAGATATAATGGTGTCATATCTTGCAAAATTGATATTAATAAAGAATATCATCCTCTAACACTTATCACTGTAACGTTCATGCTAACAATATTGTCAGTTTCAAGAGCAATCAAATTAGGGGACAAATATTAACATAATTGGGGAATTTGCCTGAGTATAAAAACTAGATTCTGCCTGGCCCACAACTCGGTGTTCAGGGCAGAAAGTGGGCAGGTTTTTTCGCCCTTAGGGTCTGACAGAATTGAAGTTCATGGGATATGTGGAGTGGAGTGACTTGCTCATTTCCTGCACCCGTGGTGGCATCCATTACCCCTTGGAATACATGTATGTAGGTAGAAACTGAGGCATAGCTTCTTCTCTGCCAATCAGGAATGCTGTAACAGATATAATGTTGCAGTTCATAGTGTGGTGCAATAGTGGGTGCATAGGCTCTGCACACTGAGATGGTTTGTCTCTGCTCAGAGCTGCCAGGCCTCCTTAGTAGATGCATGTATAGAATCATAGAATAATAGGGTTGGAAGGGACCTCACGAGGTCATCTAGTCCAACCCCCTGCTAAAAAGCAGGACCACTCCCCCTAAATTATCCCAGCCAGAGTTTTGTCTAACCGAGCCTTAAAAATCTCCAAAGATGAAGATTCTACCACCTCCCTAGATAGCCCATTCCAATGCTTCACCACCCTCCTAGTGAGAAAGTTTTTCCTAATATCCAACCTTGACCTCCCCAGCTGTAATTTGAAACCACTGCTCCTTGTTCTATCTTCTGTTACCCTCGAGAACAGCCTAGCTCCCTCCTCTTTGGAGCAACCCTTCAAGTAGTTGAAGGTTGCTATCAAATCTCCCCTCAGTCTTCTCTTCTGTAGACTAAATAAGCCTAGTTCCTTCAGTCTCTCCTCATAAGTCATGTGCCCCAGCCCCCTAATCATTTTTGTTGCCCTCCGCTGGACTCTTTCTAATTTGTCCACATCCTTTCTGTAGTGGGGAGCCCAAAACTGGACACAGTAATCCAGATGCGGCCTGACCAGTGTCGAATAGAGGGGAATTATCACATCCCTCGATCTGCTGGCAATACTCCTACTGATGCAGCCTAATATGCCATTGGCCTTTTTGGCAACAAGGGCACACTGTTGGCTCATATTCATCTTCCCGTCCACCATAACTCCCAGGTCCTTTTCTACAGCGCTGCTACTTAGCCGATCAGTCCCCAGCCTGTAGCAGTGCATGGGATTTTTCCGTCCTAAGTGCAGGTCTTTGCACTTGTCTTTGTTGAACCTCATGAGGTTTCTTTTGGCCCAGTGTTCCAATTTGTCCAAGTCTCTCTGGATCCTGTCCCTGCCCTCCAGAGTATCTACCATTCCCCCCAACTTGGTGTCATCCGCAAACTTATTAAGCACGCAGTCTATTCCATCATCAAGATCATTAATGAAGATGTTGAATAGGACCGGCCCCAGGACCGACCCCTGGGGCACTCCACTCGTTACCGGTTGCCAACCAGACATCGAGCCATTGATTCCTACCCGCTGAGCCCGTTGATCTAACCAGTTTTCGATCCACCTTACGGTCCACTCGTCCAACCCATACTTCCTTAACTTGCCAACGAGAATGCTGTGGGAAACCGTATCAAAAGCCTTGCTAAAGTCAAGGTATATCACGTCAACGGCTCTTCCCGCATCCACAAATCCAGTCATCTCATCATAGAAGGAAATCAGGTTGGTCAGGCACGATTTGCCCTTGGTGAATCCATGTTGACTGTTCCTGATCACTCTATTTTCCTCCAAGTGTTTCAGGATGGATTCCTTTAGGACCTGCTCCATGATTTTCCCAGGGATTGAGGTGAGGCTGACCGGTCTGTAGTTCCCCGGATCCTCCTTTTTCCCTTTCTTAAAGATAGGTACTATATTTGCCTTTTTCCAATCCTCCGGGACCACCCCCATTCACCACGAGTTCTCAAAGATAATGGCCAGCGGCTCTGCAATCACTTCCCCCAACTCCCTCAGCACCCTCGGATGCAGTTCATCCGGCCCTATGGACTTGTGCACATCCAATTTCATTAAGTGTTCCCTAACCTGACTTTCCATCACCGAGGGCCACTGTTCTCTCCAGTCCGTGTTACCCCGTGTAGTAGCCTGGGAGCTGGCCT
>ML685756.1:20295490-20342229 GCA_007922175.1 Pelusios castaneus | reverse complement strand
TCCTCCAAGTGTTTCAGGATGGATTCCTTGAGGACCTGCTCCATGATTTTCCCAGGGATTGAGGTGAGGCTGACCGGTCTGTAGTTCCCCGGATCCTCCTTTTTCCCTTTCTTAAAGATAGGTACTATATTTGCCTTTTTCCAATCCTCCGGGACCACCCCCATTCACCACGAGTTCTCAAAGATAATGGCCAGCGGCTCTGCAATCACTTCCCCCAACTCCCTCAGCACCCTCGGATGCAGTTCATCCGGCCCCATGGACTTGTGCACATCCAATTTCATTAAGTGTTCCCTAACCTGACTTTCCATCACCGAGGGCCACTCTTCTCTCCAGTCCGTGTTACCCCGTGTCGTAGCCTGGGAGCTGGCCTGCCCTGTGAAGACTGAAGTAAAAAAAGCATTGAGTACTTCAGCCTTTTCCGCATTATCCTCCACGAGGATGCCTGCCCCATTCAGTAAGGGACCTACACCACCTCTGATCCTTTTCTTGTTGCTGATATACTTATAGAACCCCTTTCTGTTATCCTTCACATCTCTTGCTAGCTGCAACTCCAATTGTCCTTTGGCCTTTCTGATTTGATCCCTGCAGTCCCGAGCAATATCTTTATACGCCTCCCTTGTCATCTGTCCAAGCTTCCACTTCTTGTAAGCTTCCCTTTTATGTTTCAGCTCCCTGCAGAGTTCCCTGCTAAGCCACGCTGGTCGCCGTCCACATTTGCTGTTCTTTCTGCACATCGGAATGTTATCTTCCTGTGCCTTTAACAGGGTTTCTTTAAAATACAGCCAGCTGTCTTGGACACCTTTCCCCTTCAGATCAGCCTCCCATGGGACCCTGCCCATCAGCTCCCTAAGGGAGCCAAAATCTGCTTTTCTGAAGTCCAGGGTGTGTGTTCTGCTTCTTTCCTTCCTTCCATTGATCAGGATCCTGAACTCTACCATCTCATGGTCGCTGCTGCCCAGGTTGCCATTTACTTCTACTTCCCCGATCAATTCTTCTCTGTTTGTGAGCAATAGGTCTAGAGGTGCAAGGCCCCTAGTTGGTTCCTCCAGCATTTGTACTAGGAAGTTGTCTTCAATACTCTCCAAAAACTTCCTGGATTGCCTGTGCACTGCTGTATTATCTTCCAAGCAGACATCAGGATAATTGAAGTACCCCATAAGAACCAGGGCCTGCGACGATCTGGAAACTTCTGTTAGTTGTCCATAGAACGCCTCATCCACCTCCTCTTTCTGGTCTGGCGGTCTGTAGCAGACACCCACCACAACATCCCCCTTGTTGCATTCTCCCCTAAACTTAACCCACAAGCTTTCAACCATCTTGTTTCCACTTTCATAGTGGAGCTCCGAGCAGTCATACAGCTCTTTTACATATAACGCTACTCCTCCCCCCCTTTTTCCCTGCCTGTCCTTCCTGAACAATTTATATCCATCCATGGCAGTGCTCCAGTCATGCAAGTTATCCCACCACGTTTCTGTTATTCCAATTATATCATAGTTCCTTGTCTGTGCCAGTACTACCAATTCTTCCTGCTTGTTTCCCAGGCTCCTCGCATTTGTGTACAGGCACCTAAGATACCGGGCCCATTGCCCTACTTTGCCCTGTCGATTCTCCCTCCTGTCACATCTTCCCTCTTGCAATTTCTCCCGGTGTCCTCCTTCCCCACTCACCTGAGGTATTATGACTTTATCAGGAAAAAAAAAACAATTATTTGACCCCACCCCCCAGTTCCAACTACCCCCTCTTTTATTCCTGCTGTTACAGCCCCAGCACCCCCAAGTTCCATCCCTTCCCCCAGGTTTCCCTCAGTTTCACTTACCTGTGGGTCTTGGTCATCTTCCCCCTTCGGACCTAGTTTAAAGCCCTCCTTACCAGGTTAGCCAGTCTGCTTCCAAATATGCTCTTTCCCTTCCTGGATAGGTGGAGTCCGTCTCTGCCTAGCAGTCCTTCTTCCTGAAACAGCACCCCATGGTCGAGGAAGCCAAAGCCCTCCTGGTAACACCATCTCCGCAGCCAGGCATTCACCTCCAGGATGCATCTGTCTGTGCTCGGGCCCCTACCCTTGACCGGGAGGATCGAGGAGAAAACCACCTGTGCACCGAACTCCTTCACCCGTGCTCCCAGAGCCCTGTAGTCACCTTTGATCTGCAGAGGGTCACCTCTCGCAGTATCATTGGTTCCCACATGGATGAGTAGCATGGGGTAGTAGTCAGAGGGATGGATGATTCTCGACAATCCCTCCGTAACGTCTCGGATACGGGCGCCTGGCAGGCAGCATACCTCCCGAGAAGCCTTATTTGGGCGACAGATGGGTGCCTCCGTCCCCCTCAGAAGAGAGTCACCAACCACCACAACCCGACGTTTTCTCCTGGTTGTGATGGTTGTGATCCTCCCAACCTCGGGGGTGCACGGCTTCTCCTCTTCCATATCATCTCCTGTCTGTAGTGCTGCGTACCACAGCGGAGGGTGGGATGGGAGCAGGGGTGGAGCACTGTCTGCTGCCAGAAGTAACCAGCTGCCAGTGTCCACCCTCTGCTTGAGCCATCCCGTGTGGCAGCAGTCCTTTGCCTCTGGATAGTTTCCTCATCCTTGCATGTTTCCTCATGAATGCTATCCAGGAACTTCTCCAGGGCATGGATACTCCTGAGCCTGGCCACCTCCTCCTGTAACTCCCCCACCTGCTTCCCGAGAGATTCCACCAGGAGACACCTGTCACATTGAATGATCTCCCCAGCCTGACCGTCTGAGAGTGGGAAATGCAGGCCACAGTCCTTGCAAGTCCACGCCAGGATCTGGGTAGAGATATCCATGGTCAGTATGTCTGTCTGGATACAGGCGCAGGTGGAGGAGACAGTAGCAGTGCTGGCACAAGCGGTGCGGGTCCTCTTCACCATAGTAGCTACACAAACCACAAACTTCCCCCAAGCTCCCTCTCAAACTCCCCTGTTTGCAGTCCCTGTTCGCAAGCTCCCCCTGGTCGCTCAGCCACTGGCTTTTAAGGCCTTCTCTGCCTGGGTCAGCCCTTGCCCCTCGTTAAGCACACAGGGGAAGGGTGATCACAAGGCTGATTGAGCTGAGCAGGGCTGAGCAGAGAACAATGGTACAAACAGCCCCCAGACAATCACACAATCACAATCCCAACTCACACAGTAACTGACAATTCACAGAAATCACCTGTGGGAAAAAAAGACACAAGCACAAGCACACACAGTCAGCAATTCACTCTCTCCCTTGCTTCTTCAGCAAGGGGATCTCCTTCGCCTCCTTCTCAGGGCTTCTCCTTCTCCTTCCCTCGCAAACTCCCCTGTTTGCAGTCCCTGTTCGCAAGCTTCTATCTATCCACTCACTCCATCTATCCACTCACCCCGGAGTAAGGACCAGAGAACCTGGCTCTATCTGAATGCTGTCATCATATGTTAACAGACTTGCCCTGTTACTGATGACATCGAGCTAAAACGTAAAAAGTCAGAAAAGGAAATAAATGAGAAGAGATAATATTAGTAGCCAGCATGCAGCATGGATTAGTATAGGTCCACAAAATGTTGATATTCAGCTGGAGAACAAAGACAAAACACAACACACTTGATACAGAAACTGCTGCAGTGAACTAACAGTGAAGTGAGACTCTTTTTATATAAATACAGCTAGGGCAGCTGAACTCTGATTTCAATTTACATGCTGATAAAAAATGAGGAATAACTTAGTTACCTACCTTCAATAAAAACTAGTTGCAGGACAATATGGAGTTGCTGCATAACAGCCACTCTGTAGTAAAAATCATGTCACAATATTGTATGGCAGATACGGAAAAAAAGTGAAATTCCTGCATGCAGTAGAAAATTGTTGACCAAATGGCATTCGAAGGATGTTTTCCACTTTATTCATTTACAAACTGAAACATTGTTTAACCTTTAGTAAAACAAGGTGTTCAACTTGTCAGAAGCTTTTTTTTTCATTTGACACTTTGTAGGGGAATTATTACATCTATTAATAGAACATTTAATGAAGCAATGTTTATGAAACCCATGCACAGACTGATTAATATATTTAACATGTTTACCAAGAGCAAGTAAAAGGAAGGAAAGATAATAAATGCTTGATGAAAATGCTCAGCTGCAACAATCAGTGTGATTATTTCAACTTCATTAGATTATTGTTTTTCTTCATATGCTTAGTACCCAAATAATTTAAGTGCAAATTATATTTCTGATTAATAAAGGAAGTAGTTAAAATAGTTTTAAAAGATTTTTTTTCTCCCATTTACTTTCTATAGAAGATTAGAAATTTTTTTTAAAAGGAAAGGTCACCTAAAAGGACATAGCATTTATTCAGTCAGGAAAAAACTATTATAACATGTTGAAAATGTGAACTTTCAGATAAAGCAGGAAGAATAAAACTAACAGGACAAAGAAAAGATCACTCATTATAAAGTAAATTAAAATCTGTACTCTTCCCTCTCCCCTGTGTATTTCTGTTACTATTAGTGAAGGTCTAAAGTTGTGTGGAATTCTATGTCTTGATTTTACTTTACCAATATTATTACGGTAAACAGGAGACTTGACACAAATGTGCACATTTATTCCACAGCGAAACTTTTAATTTTTTCCCCAATAGAAATGAATTAGGACCCTTATTCTTTCAAATACTTAGGTACCTATATACCCTTATATGTCCAAAATAATCCTATTGCAATCAGTGCACCAGTTGACTTAAATGAAGCTTTTCACTTGAGTGATGTTATGACTCTGTTAAGTGTATGAAGAATTGTGGCCTAAATGCCATTATTCCATTAAATAGAATCGATACAGAATATGGATTCTATAGATCAGTGCTTCCCAAACTAATTTGGCCATGGAACACTTTTGGGCTTGGAATTATATTGACGGAACACATACATGCTGCTCCAGGGGAGGAAGGGGGTCATACTGAAAAATTGCTGCAAATATTGCTCAGAAGTTGATTTAAAAGAGTTAGAAGAAAATATGTTGCTAGCATCATTTTTTTTTTCACAGAACACCTATTCACATCGCATGGAACACCAGTGTTCCATGGAACACAGTTTACTGATATAGACCAAGCACTAAACCAAAATGCAAGCCTTTGGGGTGGGGCAGGGGGATGATTTACAATTTTCTTTATATAAACCTCCAAGAACTTCAAGACAATGGGAGTTTTGCCACTGACTTCATTGGGATGAAGATTCGGGCCCAAGTATAATCTTGCTCTTTGTCGGTAGGTCTTTTCCTGGAGAGCTAAGGATCAAACTATAGGAGACATTGAGTAGTTTGTCTGAGGTGCTGAGCTCTGTTAATTTTTATTGCTGCTGCTTATTTATGATCATTGTCACTGTTGTTATTGTGACAGATTTAATTAATACAATTAAAGTTGTGTTATTAAGTTTTACAATTAATATTAATAGAATTACAAAATGTTGGGGATTATACAGGTTTTTTTACTAATCAAAGACATTTGACAAATCTGATTTTAATACATCAGTAAAGGTAATCATATATTTTTAAAAAGTCACTAGAAAAACAAATACCAGAACTAACACACCCCATTTGTAAAACCTTAATATTGCATTTTCTCAATGAATGTCACCTTTTACCAAATAGGTATAGGAATAAGCCACTTATTCATATTTTCTGTTTCCACAAACAAGAAATACAGTTGTTGAATCATCTACTGAGAACTGCATAATACAGCAGCTGCTTTTAAAATGTTTCCACAGATTTGAAAGCTTGCTCTGGTTTAAGAAATACTTTGTCCATTCTCTCAACCTGTCAACGCTCAAGTGTGGAGCAAAATGTGTGGCAAAGGAGCCAAAATTAGGAATGTAAACAATTATACTCATAGGAAGCTTAAAACATTTAAAGCATCATTAATTTAATGTACAGAACTCAGTCTCTCACTTCAATTTCATGACCTATATTTCTTATGTAAATAATTCTCAACAATAAATGTGAAAGGAGACTAACCTTCCATGGAACAGTTTTGAGAATCAAATGAGTGATGTCCCTTGAAATGTGTACATCTGAGGGAATGTGATGCTCTTTGCAAATAAACAAAAATAGTGATAAAATTGATACAAAGTTTCAAAGTGTTTGAAATGGTCTAAGTGTGCCCACTTTAAAACTCATTATTTTTCTTGGCTTTATAATCTTTTTCACAGTATTTACATGTGTTAGAAAATAGAGAACAAGTATCAAAATATGCCCTTTTTGTTTTCCTATCCAGCATTCACTATCACTTAAATTATACTTCAATAGATGTATGTGAGCAAGCTGCAGCATTGTTTTGTCTCTTAGCCTTTCTACCAGATCTTCTGGGTATCATTTCTTCACATATAAAGGATGTGAAAGGATGGAGAGCTCCCATTTCACGGCTCTTGACAATTTTTCAGTCTTAGAGTTACCAAATTTGAATGAGCTTCGTGTGTGAGGGGGGAATTCACCACTCTGGCATTTCCTACTGGCCACTCCAGGGATTAGGTCTGCTTGCTAATGAGCCCTCTTGCCACTCATTGTTTTGGGTCTTGATCTAAGGCAAGTGGTAGCCACTTGCTGCATTCCATCCAGTTCCTCCATACTTTTTCCCTGTGGCCCCAGCACCATCTTTGCCCTTGTGTCAGAACCTCAGCCTGCAAGTCTCCATTGCCAGCCAGGAACTGATTTTAGCTCCCCCAATTATTGCCTACAACATTGCTCTGTCTCGGGGACGAATTGCCCTCAGCCTGCAGGGCAGTCAGTCCTCCCTCCTTGAGCTCCAGGGAGTGACTATCTCTGCTCTGCTGCAGCTCTTCTTACATGGGCCTGATTTGCTGCTTCTTGCAAATCCCTTCTTATTGGCTACTTTTTGTGTGGCCATAAGGGGCAGATGCCTCATCACACTTTGTATAACACTGGCTGCTTTTTGTCACATCACCCTCTAATGGTTGGTTGACATAAAGGATAATAACTTAATACTGCTACCTTCTAATGGAGTTATTCTTTTAGTTTTAGTGGCAATTCTTTTGATGATAAAGACATGGCATGCAATACCCCCAGTGCAAATGAAACTAACCTATGCCTCTGGGGCTGAAGACCTTGGTTTCTATCCTGTCTGACAAGCCTTGAAGGTTGGTTGTCACAGAGAGCTTGGAGGACTGGTAGAGAGGACTCCTCCCTTCCACACATTGTCCAATGGGTCATTTGAGATATTTACATAGATAAATAATTCTCTTGGGATTTGGGTCATGGTGTTTGCCTTGACAGCATCCTTTTAAAAACTCCATTTCAGGATTCCACTTTGTAACATTTCAGAATTTTATTTGTTCAAGGTGATAACGAGTGCAACAAGCAAAATGTAAAGGCAAAGACAAACTATCTGAACTGAGAAAGTAACTAAATACAATGTAATAGTAATGCATTCCTCAAGCTATGGCAGAAGTACACTATGGATGCTGTGCAGTATATATATTATTGTAACAAACTGGGGAGAATTTACAGCCCTCAAGATGACCTCAGAAGACCAATACTCTTTTCCGGATTAGAAATCCACGTTCAGAAGAAATTAGTTTGATTGGTATAAAGCTTCTTCAACATTGACATTGTATAGAATGAGCAGGGAAATGAATTTTCTCTGTAGCAAATGAAGCATGCAGTTATCAATTGTTGGTATCTTCTTCAGAAAAAAGGAGAAACATATTTATTGAAGGAAACGAGGTGATGGTGTCAAAAAAGTGTATTTTTAATAACTGAAACTCATGTATAAAAGGATTACATTAGACCACAGCTTTAAGTAACTGCCCCCATAGTACAAAAGAACTGTAGCCTACTTGGATGCAATAATGAAAATGTATGGAAGAGAATAGAAACAAAAAACAAAATGTCTTTGTCTTTATTAGCATGAGAGTTCCCATTATAGACGTTAAAGATAAAGATTTATGGAACCAAAAAAAATTAAGTGAGCAAAGGAATAATGTGGCACGGATGCATGAAAATCCCAAATAACTTTCAGGAAATTTCCTTAATTAGCAGAGCTGTGGAGAGGGATGGTTATAACCTATGACCTTGAACATCTTTTTACTGAGGTGTATACACATTTCAGCAGTAAGTATTTTTTTTTTCTTCACTTTTACTGTTATAATGGTTATGTGGCCAAGTACCCTTCAAATCAGAGGTCCTCTGAGTTTTGAGAGGTTTATTTCAAGTCTATTTAGGCAAAAGATGCTTGATTGACTTGCCCAATAGAGGTTCTGAAAAATCTCTGTTTTATTTCCTTTAATGTGAAGGTACAACTCTTTTTAATTGCACATAAATGTCAGTGTAAAGTAATATGACGACCCTGTGCTTTAGTGTTGTGACAAAGGGAAGACCATCCTAAATTGATTGGTACCTATGACATGAAAGAAGTAGTTGAACATTTAGGCCTAGTCTACACTGTGGGGGTAAATCGACAGGAGATATGCAATCTGCATGCCACAGATCGTGTATCTCCCGCCAACTTAATTACTTCTGATCACTGTGGCATGTTCACTAGGCTCTGTCGACTTGAAGCACTCTTTGGTCGACACAGCTTTACTCCACTTAAAGGGGTGGAGTTATTACGTTGACTTGAGAGTGCTTCCAGGATTGACTGAGTGGATCTACACTTCCTGCTCAGTCAATCCCACTGCATTGAACTGTGAGGATTGATGCAGTTTTTTTTCAGTCTAGACAAGGCCTTATTGAATAGATTTAATAATAGTCTTATATATGTGCTTTTAGGTAGTCTATAAGAGCATGCAATGACAGTGTGCTAATTGAATCCATTCAGATATCAACTGACTGGCACAGTGGAGTTAAGAGGGAATTTTTTTTATATGGACAGCTGTAAGAGAGCAGTCCTAGTTAGAAGGCAGGTATATTAGCCCTAGAATTGTAAAGGCCCTTTTCCCCAGGAACAGAAAAGATGGTAGCTCAGCTAGGGACAGCGGAGTCCAATTAAGGGCTGCCAATGACCTTCAGAATAAAAGCCCTCTTCTGGTGTGAGAGAGATGGGAGATGCACTACAACAGGGAGAAAAGACTTTGCCTGCATGCAAGGCTGCTTTCCTCATACAGGGGAAGCATGCAAGATACTACTTTAGCAAAACAAATAAGGAGTCTGGTGGCACTTTTAGGGCACGTCTACACTGGAGACTCTGTTAAGTTGACTTAACAAGGTCAACTTTAAATTGACCTAAAGTTGACCTTGTTAAGTCAACTTACAGAGACCACACTGAAAACTGCAGTCGACTGCCAGCTTCCACACTGGCAGGTGATAGGTTGACAGAGGAGTGGTGCATTGTGGGTAGCTGTCCCACATTGCACTGGGGCCTGGAGGCCAATTAGATCAACTTAAGGGCATCCCCCGTCTACAATGGCTTAAGTTGACTTAATAAGATAGTCTTAAGCATTAAATCGACCTTCAGAGATGGTGTTAAGTTGACTTAAGGAAGTGCTTAAGTCGACTTAATAAGTGCTCAATGTGGATGCAGCGGTCTGTAGGTCAACTTACCTGTCCTTAAGCCAACCTAAGGCCCCAGTGTGGACGTATCCTTAAAGACTAACAAATTTATTTATAGCCTGAGCTTTCATGGGAGAAAATATCACTTTGTCAGACACTTGAAGATGGAGATTCAAGTGTTTGACAAAGTGGGATCTTCTCCCATGGAAGCTCATGTGATAAATAAATTTTAGTATTTAGAAGTGCCACCAGACTCCTTGTTTGTTTCAGTCTAATAATGTAATACAACACAGAGGCCAGAGAGAGAGATTCCATTTTTGTGTTATGAACTTTTTTCTTCTTGTTTGTCTAAAAATTACTCCTTGGGCCTACCTTGGGGAATCACCTTGTAAATACTGAAGAATTAAAACCTGAGTGAGGAATAAAAAGCTTTGCAGAGTGGGACTGATTTACTCCAGGCCCCTGCCGTGCTAGAGGGAGAAACATGGAAGTGCCTCGCCAAAAAACTTACACTGTCATCTGGGTGCATTATGTGTCAGTCTCCACTGATGCATTCGGTGTTCCACACAGCTGGAGGTAGAGGAGAAGATTTAATGATAAAAATAGCTGGGTCTGATGTGCTGCCAACTGTCACTATTTTATTAAATCTTACGGTATTTCATGTTCTCTGAAAGCCCTAGTTTGTGCAGTCAAATGACTATGAGAAAATCTATCCTCCCCTCCTCCAAAAAAGAATTAAGCAAGCACACACAAAGTTTTTTATGTGCCAGACAGCTTTCTTGACAGTGGGGTATAGGGACATATTTCAATTTTCAAGGCTTTTGCTGGGTATACATTCAAGAAAACTTATCTTCTTATTTTCTAAAACAATGAATCCTATGTTTTCTCAGCAGAATCCTAAGGACATGTTCCTGCTTTCTGATATGGGGTTATGATTATCATGGGAAATCAGACTATTTGTTTCCCTGTGCAAGATTGATAGCTTGTGAAGACACCAAGTTTTGAGGACAGGATGTGCCCTTCGAGGGTGATTCAAAGGCTAATGAAGTCATTGAGAAGTCTCCCTTAATGTTAATGATCTTTGGCTCAAAGCTCTTTATGATAAAGGTATATTTATAAGCATTATTTCTTTGCTAATTACAAACTATTCACACATTAAACAGTGGAGAAATTTAGGGAGATACTGTTATTGCTGATGTTTGTTGTTGCGGTGCCCCTCGGGTTAAGTCGCTGAAGGTTATAAACCCCTCACACAAGGAACAAAGAACTGTTGTTGCTGATCCGATCCATCTGTCATTCCTCACACTTCAGCATTGATTTATTTTTAGAAAGTGAGCTCCTGAAATCCCCTGGTCACCAGGAAAAGAGAAGAGAAGAATTCCTGTCAGCTATAATTATTTCCTTCTTCCAGAATTCAAGCTGAGGGGATGAGTTCGGAGTGTGAGGGGGCAATTAACAATCTTTCTATTATGATGTCTCAGAAATGACCCATTTAAGCCTTGTTGATGGGCAGAACACATCCCTCCTGACTGGGTTCCTAGTTTCAGAACAAACATTTATTTTTATAGGTACAAAGCAAAAATTCAATATTATACATAAATTTATACATCTGATAAAGAAATTATAAGTGACATTAATACATGTAGCAAGTTACAAGCATTTCATAAAGACTAACCACTACTGTATTGTTAAGATGGGTATCCGGCTTATCACAATACTAACACACTGGTGAAACAGACTGTTTTCCAGCAATGAATTTCAGTATTCAGCTGAGGCCTAAAGCCTACACATAGTCTGCCAGTATCACAGTAGGATGAAAGAATATAGGACATACTTACAGGATAGGGAACTCATAGACTTCAAGGTCAGAAGGGACCAGTATGATCATCTAGTCTGACCTCCTGCAAATTGCAGGCCTCAAGACCTCACCCACCCACTCCAGCAATAGGCCACCAACCTATGACTCTATCCTGGGATACAGTAACTGAAAAAAAGATTTGGTGGTCATTGTGAGTAATCAGCTGAATGTGGCCTTCCATGTGATGGTGGCTAAAAGAACTAATGTGATTTTGGGATACATGAAAAGGGGAATAACCACCACTGCTGAATCATTGTGTCCAGTTCTAGCGCCCACAATTCAAGAAGAATGTTGATAAATTGGAGAAGGTTCAAGGAAGAGCCATGAAAATAATGAAAGGATTAGAAAATTTGCTTCGTAATGATTGACTCAAAGAGCTCAGTCTCTTTATCTTAACAAAGAGAAGTCTATACGGTGACTTTATCACAGCCATACTATACTAGAAAGATTTGCCATGTATCAGTGAAAAGTATAGCATGATCAATGGCTGGAAACTGAAGATAGACAAATTCAGACTAGATATAAGATGAAAATTTTTAACATTGAGAGTAATTAACCATTGGAACAATTTACCAAGGGTCACAGTATTGAAAATTTTAAAATCAACATTGGATGTCTTGGCTAAAAGATGTGATCTAGGACTTATTTTTGGGATGTTCTGTGACTTGTGTACTACAGGAGGTCAGATTTGATCACGGGTTCTCAACCCCTGGTCCGCAGGCTAAAAGTGGCCTGCGGAGCTTTTTCAAGTGGCCCGCCCTCCCCTGCCGCTGTCTGGGAGCCGGGCTGCAGCCACCCACCCCTGCTCATTCCCAGCATGCAGCCTGGAGCTCGGCTGTGGCTGTAAACTGGGAACTTACACGCAGCCTGGAGCAGGAGTCGGCTGCAGCCACCGCTTACTGCTTGCTGGTCCCGCTTAATTGCTTAATTTTACACACTGTGAGTAACCCCATTAACCCATTGTAGTTAATGAGACTAGTAATCCTGCAAAGAGTTAAGCTCATGCATAAAGGGGGGTTCACCCTGTGGTCTGATGTTCATCTATCAACAGCTTAGTAACTACTGAAAACATTTGAACTTGTGCGTTCAATATTTCATCTTGCACAGAATATTTTCTTACACATTTTCACTTTTTTTCCAACACTCAGTTTCACATCCTTCTTTTCTGAAGTGGAATTATCCTTGATTTTTTTATTTTTAAACCTTTAGGAGGTGGAGGTTGAAGGGTTGTTGTTTGGCTTCTGAGCAGATGGGTCAGAGAGCTAGACTGTGAGCAGGAAGGAAACCTTTTCACTAAATGAAAATTTTGACATTTTAAATAAATATTTTAATTAAAAATAACTTAACTTTATTTAATTGATTTAAATTAATCACTATATCATTGACATTTAATATAAATTCAATTAATTAACTTTTTATTTAATTTTAATTAAATAGACTGGTGGCCCTTCAGGGCTCTAAAAAAAATGGGTTTGTGGCCCTAGAGGCAAAAAGGTTGGGAACCACTGGCATTAGATGATCAGAACTGTCTTTTATGGCCCGGGAATCTATGACTCTCAGAAGTCACCTGTCCAATTTAGGAGATTTTTTTCCCCAAAAAATGTTGCTAAAGCTACATAGAATCAGAGAAAAAGATGTTGACATTAAAGAATGAGTCTGCAATACCACAATAAATTCATATTGGTAAGAAACCTAGAAGTCAATCTGGGTTACCTGACTTGTCTGGGATGAATTATTACTACTTGCTCATAGTGGGTGAGAGCCTTGTCTCTGTCCACAATTAAAAAACTTCCTAAACTATTGGCTCCAGATAACACAAATACAAGACTTTTAGCCCTGCTTTCTTTCTTTACAGACTAACAATTTTCACACCCCACTTTGTTACATTTAGGTGCCTGTTCCCTTAGCTTCTACATCTTAAGAGCGTACACTGATTTGCTGCTTTTGTAGAATCAATGCCCCACAGTTCACTGGCTTTACCTCAGTTCAGTGCTCTTCTTAGCACAGGGCACTCGGGTGATTTATAGTAAAACCTAAATGAAGTGTATTTAACTGACTTTGAGAAAAAAGATTCAAATAAAAGTAAGTATAAGGATTTGGAAATGTAAGGTTACAGGTAAAATGAAAACTCGAGATGCAAATTCTAGCTTAGACTTATTAAATTAGACAGAAATTTATTTCTCACCTTAAGGTCCATCCTTGCAGCACTAGTCTAGTTCAAAGAGCTGGGATCCACCTTTAAGAAGGCACCCATGCTGGCACAGTTTCTCCTCTGTTTTGGTTAAAAATCTCTGCCCTTTCCTCTTTACTTAAAGAGTTGCAGTCTATTGTCTTTTATGACAGGGGCTATCCTATTCAGAGACTTTTCTTGAAGCCTTTTTTTTTGTTTTTGTTTTTTGCTGATCCAGGAGATGGACATAGATTTTCTCAACAGATGTTCAGTGTTGATTTATATGGCCCTGAAGACCCTGCCTCACCACAGGTGGCAAGTTTCACTTCAATAGTTTTGAAATACAATATTCTACATTTTACATAAATTATTTCCTATACAACATTTCACAATAATCATCAGGTAATTCCTAGCTTTAGCAAAGATCACACATGTCCCCCTTTGGTAAAATAATGAGAAAATGGTCTAGCAGAGGGGTAACATATGCCCGGGCATAACTGTGTCATCTGTACTGCCATTAAGTATGAGATTGGAGGATAAAGAATCTGAATGTCCACATATTGCTCTGGTTTGTGCTAGTGAAACTTAGGTTGGTTCCAGGTAAAAACATTTATTTTTCATATTATGGTATGAAAATGCCTTTTAATATCTGGCCAGAATCCTGAAATAGAAAAATACAATGATGAGACTTCAGGTGAACCAGAGGACAAAGCCACAATAAATTCTATACTTCCAGATTTCTAAGAGTACACTTGGCTTTTCTGAACTATGTCACTTTATATTAACCATGCAGTTTTTTCCTGTTATGTTTTTTGTTGTTGTTCATAAAAGACTTTACCTGTAGTGCATTTTAATGAAGTGTTCTGGACTAGCTCAAAGTATTAAGAATTATCTGGGAAAATGGGTGTCTGTCTTGCTATATTTTTCTCATTATATTTTGTTAATCAAGGCCTTGATTCAGTGATGTTCTTAAACATATTCATAACTTTGGCATACGAGTAGTCCCATGGGGTTGCCGTTAAAGTATAATGAAGTTAATAGGAAGACCTCAATAGGTTTCGGACCAGACTTATAATGCTTAAAGTTATGATTTAGTACCTTCATGAAGGCCTTTGTCATTATTTGGATGTTAAATCAATGCATTAATTTTGATGGATTGATCTGATAATTCTAAATTAAATATCTAGAAAGGCTGAGAGCTCATTGAATTAAAGTGAACATAATAAACTCATTCAATTAAATATCTGAGTTCTCTTTAACTGGAAGTTGTATTTTCATTAGACACTGATGATATATTTTCATATAGGCAGACAATCTGCTGCTGATAAAAGGCATGTCACACTTACCCACAAATCCTGATATGGAGGTTTCACTTCAAGTTCTGGATTCTACCCTGCTATCCTTCCACACGTGGAAAAAAATCTTCCCGAAACTCCTTCATTTAGTGTAAATTCAAGATGTATAAGCATAAAGGCTAGCAAAGCTGTTTTCTTAAGGCAGGTCTACACTGCCTGTTCTTTTCGGCGGTAGTTGAACTGAGATACCCAAGTTATTTAAAACAACTTGCAAAGCTCAGTTTCAATGCCTAACTCTCAGTTTGTCCATTGTTCTGAGTCAAAGGGAGGGGGCTTCCCTTCGACTCTGCACTACCCAGTTGCTAGGTTCCTGTTCTGAGATCAAACGTCCTGATCGGTTGAATGGGTCTTCACAGGCTGGAGCAGTCAATTAGGAAGTGTGAGTTGATGGTGGTGAATTTACCACCATCAGCGAAGACCTTCCCTTTGTTAGTTTTGTAGTGCTGGTCCTAAAATCTTGAATAAGAATGGACGATTAGGTTTGAGATAGTGTTAGCTACGGGGTGAATTTTGGTTCTTTCTCATTTCCTCTACATTTCTTTAGCTGAACTAAATTGGTTGAATAATTTACTGAATGATATTGTCTTAACACTGAACCTTACGTAATGTTCCTTGTAAATTAGTTTATACTATGAAATTCACCAGAGGTCAGTAGTACAAGATCATCCCCCTTCCATGTAATTGCAGCCCTCATGCATTTTACATCCAGGAAATCACAGTGTGAGTCGAATTTCCCTTTTTTTTTTACATCCCAAATTACTTGTCAGTGTTCTATTTATTTCAAGATTTGACTGAGGGTATTGCAGAGTTTCACCTAGTTGTGTCTTTGGAGATATTGCCACAGGCATTCCACACTTGCACCTAGAAGAGTTGACTGTTAGTGGTCATGGCATTTTTCAAGATTTAGTATGCTACAAGGGTGAGACCATCAGCAATGCATCACAGGCAGTTAATTTGAACCTGAAAGAGCCTATGCTATAGTGCTATCTGCAGACATAGCTGCCTGTAACTACAGAACTGTCAAATCCCATAAAGTGTCCAAACCCTCTCCTGCTCCTATTAAATTGAGGCTATCCTTTAGATGTGTGAGAAATAGCTTATCTGCAAGCATAATCTGTACCTAAAAATTTGACCCGTAGAGGCAGAGAAAATTATATCTAGTGGGAAGAATAAAAGTAGCAGGGCACTTTTTACAAATACTTTAGCTTCAGACATTTCAGTAACCTGATATTATTTAGACTTTCAGCACAAACACTGAAAAGTGTGAGAGTCCTAATTTAAAGCAAAATAGGCAAAAAATAACAATAGCTGTCCATTAGTATAAATCTATGTATATGTAGGTGAAGGGTAAAATGAAAGCAGTAAGGTTTGCAGGGGTAAAATTAAATAAGTATGGTTTGCAAGTATACATACATCTAAAAGCCTGTGAGGAATAAAAGGATGATTCTTTTTATGGGTTTGATAATATAGCACAAGTTCTCTAGTGTCATAGATGTCTGCTTTCCCCTTCCTTCTGTGTGAGAGAAAATGCAGCCTCCTTATTTAAATATTTAATGTTCAATTAATATGAAATACACAGTCAAGTTTCATTCCCACTACACAGCCCCTCACCTCCCCCCAAAGGTATACAAATATCATGAAAGCTAACTGTAGGAGCTATTTGATATACCAGGACTCCTGCTATAAACACAGCTGTGCTGCAAAGCAGGGTTATTTCTCTAAAGAAGCTGGGACATGTAAGTCTCCTTTTAGGTGGACATACAGATTTTAACCTGAGACTAGTTAGGCTATGTCTACACTGGCAAGTTAGGTCGAATTAAGGAGGCTTAAGTTGACCTAACTTAAGCCCTGTCCACACTAGGCTTTCATTAGGTCAATTTAAGAAAATCCTTAAGTCGACCTAATGAAAGCTAAGGTTGACTTCGTAAGGACCACTCATTGGGTCGAACTAAGCCTCCTTAGGTCAATCTAACCCTTCCTTAGGTTGACCTAAGCCCAGTGTGGATGCTTAAGTCCACTCTCTTAGGTCGACCTAAGGGAAGTTAGGCCGAATTAATAAGTCCCGGTTAAGGGAAAGCACTTTATTAAGTTGACCTTATAAGGTCAACTTTAGGTTGACTTAAAGTCGACCTCATTAAGATGACTAAACAACGTCGACCTAACTTTTTATAGTGTAGACATAGTCTTAGTGTGCTAAGAGTGGCAGCATAGATAAGATGGCATCAGTCTGGCAGCTGGAGCTGGTTTCCCCAATAGAATTCCACCTGATCCTCCAAGTATGCAACTGTGGAAGTTACCCTGAACTACCACGGTGCTGCCATGGCTATTTTTAGGTGCTAGCTTGAGCAGAGCCAGCATGGCTGTTAGCAACTGGAAAGAGTGATTCCTAGATCAGGTGCAATGTTGATGTACCCCAAAATACCACATACTTTACCTTTTGACCAAGACACTGCACACCTCTCTCTCTTTGACTTTGTCTACACTGGGTAATTTAAGTTGACTTTAACTAAGTCGACTTACTTAAGTCGACTTAGTGTGTCTACACTGAAAATTAAAGTTGACTTTGGGGGGAACTTAAAAAGTCGACCTAGAGCGTCCACACTGGATGCCTAGATCGACTTCTAGGGGCTTAGGAGGACCTAGGGGAGGTCCACAAGGTCAGGGAGGCACCCTTTGCCCAATGCCAGTGGGCTCAGCCTTTGCCCCATTGTACCTAGGTAGAATGGGGCAAAGGGGGACAGGGCCCATGGCAGGGCATAGGGGCAGGGTAGGCAGGGCTCTGCCCTGCCTTGTGGGGGGGCATGCCAGACTCCCCCTGTGCCCCCCCCAGCAGGGAGGGCATTGGTGCAGCCCTGGGGTAGCCCTAAGTCGACTTAGGGCTACCCCACAGCTACATTGGTTTAAGTCGACTCTAAGGAGTCGACTTAAGCCTTAGGTCTAATAGAAAGGAAGTTTAATAAAGTTGACTAAATTTTAATTGTTGACTTTATTTTCCTTAAGTCGACTTAAGCAAGCTGCTTAAGTCGACTTAAGCAAAGCGTAGTGTAGACGCAGGGTAAATTAAGTCGACTTAAGCAAGCTTAAGTCGACTTAATTTACCAGTGTAGACACAGCCTTTGTGCCCAGTACATTCATGTTCTATTCTTCCATCTTCTCAGTTTGTCCCCTCATACTTTTGCCTTTCTGCTCCAGATGCATGTGCTTTTCTGTGTTTTATCCATCATGAGGAGTTTAGTGGTTTTTACTGACTCTCCTGCCTTTAAAAGATGGGAGAGGTTTGCAGGGAGAGCATGATCCAGTGGCCTCACTGGGCATTGGCCCATGGTACCCATTGGGCAGTGCCCCAAGCCTGTAGAAGCACCCTGCTCTGCTTCCCCCCATCTTTGCCACCACATTGGTGCTGCCCTCTCCCGGATAATCCCCAGCTGGGGGAGCTGAGTGGGGCTGGCAGTCAGGACCAGACTTGCATTGAGGATGGTGCACCACCAGGACTGGCCCAGCCCAAAGGTGGGGCAGACTGCCATTCTGGGGTGGCAGGCTGGCAGTCCCCTAGGTTGGTGGGGCACTCTTAGCCCAGGGACTGGGCGGCAGAAACTAAAGCCTTCAGGGCCTCTGGCTAAGAGGGGCCCGACTTGCACTGCCCCACAGCACCAGTCTGCCTCACTCATGGGCTAGGCTGGTCCTGTGGTGCATTGCCCACAATGCTAGCCTGCCCCTGAGCGCCAGCCCTGCTCTACCCCTTGGCTGCAGACAGAGTGGCCAGCCCCACCCTCCAACCTTGCCCTCTGCTAATCCCTGCTGGTGATGATGCCCTGGATCTTCTTTTTACCAGACGAATGCTCCTGGTGCAATCCCTAATGATATAGGATGGCATGGACAGCAGGAAGGGCAATAGAGTCCCAGCAGGCTTTCTCTCAAGAGTGAGGGAGTCGAAAGAGATGAAGAATAGACTTGGGGGGAGCAGGCAGAGGTATGCAAAAGGCAGAGCAGTTGCCATCCAAGCTCTGAGGTCTTTACTTGGAATAAGGCTTAGATTGGTACCTGGAAGCTGTCTCCCTTTGCTCTAGGGCTCCTAAACATTACAGGAATCGTTCATGGTTTAGGAGGTGTGCAGGAGTAGAAGGCATCTGACTTACCGAGCTTCTAAGCCCCATAAAAAGGTGTTCTTATATAGTTTAAAAGGCCTGAGTGGCAGTAATGACTTCCTGTTAGCATCTCTCTCTCCTCTTATGTTTGTGTCTTAGAAGTTTGGGCTGCTTCTGGAGTGTCCCCTTATGCCTGTGGAGCTGGTTCCCTTTGTGGCCAGAGGAGCATGCTCTTCTCCAGCCGTCAAAGAACTGGATCTCCTACCATGACCCCAGGGCAAGTGCAGCTCCATTCACCCCACCATGGCTCTTGAAAAGTTCTGTGCCACTGGTGACTGAGGAGGAGCATACCTCTGGTTGGCCTTTTCACATATGCCTTTGCCCTATCATGACACTTCTTGTCTTCTAATAATCAAGAGTCCAAAAAGAGTGTTGTAAAATTCCTGAATCTCTATGGTGCACAGTACATGGTGCTGCCTAGCTGAAATGCATAATGAAAATGTAACTATGGAAAGGAAACATATTCAGATGTCCATCCTCCAAAAGCCCTATTTCATTACTATAAATCAGAGCAAAATTACTAGAGAAAATAAAAATACAACAGCTAGTTAACCTCTTATCTATATGTCCATCACCATGAGTTGAGCTCTCGGTCATTGTTTCCTAAACTTTTGAAAGCTGAGGCCTTTTTTAGGAATATGAACACAATTGGCCACCCACTGCAACCCTATTGTGTGGTTGAAAAAGCCTTTGTATTTAAATTGATATGTCTTCCATTTCGGCATCAGTGATACTTAGGGTGTGTTTTTGGAGTTCATCTTTGCAACAATAAGAGCTAGAGACTTACTTTTTAAAGGGAAACGTTTTGGAGAACAACTGAATTTTTTTTCATTGTCCCTTCCCAGCTACTCCTTCATGTAGTTTCCCACTATTGACATTATGGAGGGGAAACACTGCAAGTTAATTGCTATTGTGTTAAGTACATGTTCTCTGCACTACTGAACATCATGTACATGGAATGGGTTTCTCTATAAATAATACTTAATCACAGTCTCATCAAAAAACACTGCAGTTTTGGAGAAAAAAATATATATAATAGCTTTAGACTTCTCATTAAATATAACTCAATTAGTCTATGAGTGATATTATTTACACTGACACACTAGAACCAAATTTCTGTTTCTCAACATGCAGAAGTGGAATTTAACTCAGCTATGCGAATTTTTTGAGGAGATCCCACATATAGTTATTTATTAAATTAGAAAATGGCTGTAGTATTTCAATAATGTAGACTGGTGAAGCTGAAAAACTTGAATGCTGCTCTATATTACACGATATACAGCCAAAGATACACTTGTCTGGTATTGCATAATAAATCACTGAGCTTTGAGAGAAGCTTACCAAAAAAAAAAAAAACATATTGCAAAAATATATAACGAGTGAAGTAACACTGAAAGCTATCACCCAACTGCAAAGACAAGTCTGACTACAAGTTATAGTTGAAGGAACAGTCAGGAAAAACAGATATGGTAAAATAAACTAGTTTTGTCACTTTAAATTTTCCACAGATAAATCATAATATTGTTAGTTTGTCTTTCCTTTTCTTGCACTCAGGAAAAGGTTCATTGGGAGAGTTGGTCATCAATGTCAAATGTCAAGTTAAACATTGAACTTCCTCTTTGGAAGAAGGAGCAGGGGATGCACAAGAGCAAGGAGGATTTTCTGTACCAGCAGCAGCCATTTTTACTGTTGTGGTGGAAAGTGCAAGTGTGCTAGTTATGATTTCAGCTAATAGGCTTGGCAAATGTTCTGTGTTTCTGAAAAAAGGGAGCTTGAAGGCACCATCCATTTTTTACTTACAAAATAATAGGTGATCTCCTGAAAGGTCACTCAGATACCTTTGCTTTAAGCTGTCAGATGTGAGTTTCATATGCTAAAATCTTAACCTCCCTTTTCAAGAAATGTTCTGCAGTATGACCTTGATTTCACTTCCTGCAGGTTCATTATATGAACTGATTTCACTGCAAAACCATTGGTAATTTCTTTTAGGAAGTCTGCATTTCAGATAGCTTATTCAGTTTTAAATATAATGGGCCTGATTCTGCTCTCATTAAACCAATATAAAATCAGTATAAGCGGGGAAAAAAATCTGGGCCACTATAATGCATTTTCACTGCTTGAACTCGGACGTTATTTCCAAGACATGAGGATCATTACATCTCAAGTCCCATTCTAACGTACTGAGGACAACAGCTCACCCACAAAGTAAGAGACATCTTTATACATGTTTTCCATCATACCCTGCCTGGACAGGGGAGATCTTTTTTTTTTTTTTTCTTCTTTCCACTATTCTAGTTATGTTAAAAAAAAAAAAAAAAAAAAAAAAGAATTGAAGGAATGAGGCAGGGAGAAGAAAAGTACATCTGTTACTGATGATGAACAGCAAGAGAGTGATGCAGAAAGCAAGACAGAGAAGGAACTAAAATATACAGTCAGCATGACTAGGAAGCAGAGGACAGAAGGCCCACCTCAGGGAACATAGTAGGGTCAAGACCAACAAGAGAAGATGCCCTGAAACTAGAGAAAAGCTACACAAGAACCAGTCAGAGCAGAGGTAGAGATACTATCTGTAAAGCTAAATTAGCTTCAGTTCTTAGCTCTCCAGTTCCTTGAAGGGTTGTTGAGCTACCAACTTAATCAATTGGGATATAGCTGGGTAGGAGGTCATTCTGTCACCCTCTGCAAAGGCACAGGGAGTCACTTATCCCTGCTTATACTACATCATATCAGAAGCAGCTAAATTCCTCTCTCCAGCTATTAATGGGGAGCAGGGGCTAATGGACTAAGGTTATGGAAGATATGCTGGGCAAATATCAAAATTACCTCCAAATGTACTCCCCTCCCTCCAAAATGAATAAGGATATCAGAATCTGCCGTTTATTTGATTTTATTTACTAAGACCCTAATTTTGGTCTAAAGAATTGTCTCAACAGGCTGGGCTTCTCCCCAGCTTCAAAGCATGAACTGTCACACTCAATCTTTTGCAAGGAGATTTGTTTGCAAAACAGAAAAACAGTTAACTCATTTCCTTGGCCTCAGGGCCACCTCTCCCAGCAATCTCTTGCTCTTCTGCAATTAGAAGCTTCCCAGATTCAATCACCTCTGCTCCCTTCTAAGACCAAAATTCCCACAGCTTCCCCAAGACCCTGACCTCTTTCTCCAGCAACCCACCACATGCATAAAGTTACTCAAATATGGCACCCCAAACTGTAGCCTGGCTAACTTCTTCTCCTAACTGCCCCAGCAGGCCTTAAAGGCTTTGGTGTAGCCCCTCCCACTTTAATTACCTGGACTGGTCTCACCTGCTCTGGATCAGGGCATTGAGCTTAGTCTATTCACTGGAACCAGCTATACTGTGGCAAACTGCTAAACATGGTAAGTGCTAGATTTATTTCTTGGCAATGATTGTTCCACTTGGACTAGTCAGGGTGAGAGAAAGATTCCTAGACTTTATTTTTTGGAGATTTGGTGTTGCCTTACATAATGATGGAACTTCTAGGGCTGTGCATATTTGGAGCTATTGAAAACACTTAGCATTTGTCTGATTAGAGCTCTCTCTCTTTTTTTTTTAAACTGTATTTTGTTTGTAGTCACTTTTAGAATGCTTGTTTGCTTACTGATGACACTTAAAAAAGATGTTGAAACTGACTACTTCAGTCAGTACATAGAGCCCACACTTGATAACTCAGAAGCTATAAAGTTCTATTCTTCCTATGAGTTTTTAACGTTTCCCTGGAAATTCCCATTTCTTAACATAAAAATACTGTGTTTCCTTCCAGCATATCTGTATTAGCAGTCAACATGCAGGATGAGATGTAATGATTTAAAACTTGTAAGCATTTTTTTTCAATCTGTACAGAATCTGATCTGTCTAGGATTTGAGACAATGATTCTTAAATCCAAATAGAAGTGATCAACTGGCCCACAGGAAATAAAATAAACATTTCTAGCATATAGTGGTACATTGATTTGTACTTTTTACATCAGTTTCTTGTAGGAGGAAGAGCATTGCAGTTCAGGGCTACGGAAAGTAATATGTCAAATCTGAACAGAACAGTGGCTGCTCTATGCAAGTCTCAGAAATCCTTTTCAGAACTATTTTATATGTTGTCAGTCACAGCAAAAGTACATTAAGAGTACTGTGACAGCTAGTATAGTTCTCAGCAATGATTGACCATTCTCAATCTTCTAAACATATTTGTGGGAGACCTTGGAAGTCCCAGGATTGCTTTTTGAGCATTTCTGCAGTGCCAGAGAAGTTCTACTGATTACAAAAGAGACCCAGTTAAGTTCCTTTGCGGTGCCTGTGCAGCATTGCAGTCCATTGCCTCAGGTACTCCGTTTGGTTAATGCATTTCAATGTGTTAATCCCAGTGCTTTACCAGCAGATGTGATCAAGTAAAGAGATTTAAAGGGAAAAGAAACAACAAAGTTGTGAAAGTAAATAGTAACAGTGTTGGAAGTCCACAATTTGTTTCTTCCTGGCTAGCCTCTAATAAAGCTTAAACACATCACCAAATCTCTCTGCAACTCTGACTACAAAAGCTGAGGTTAATTATACTTATTTATGTTTCTAAAGTGTTTTGAGATCCACAGTGGAAAACAGTATTGAAATGGTAAGTATTATTTTATTCTGCTCTATGGGGTTAGCAAAGACTCCATGGCAGGACCTAACTATATTTTACAGTTGAAAATGAAGTTTAATGAGAAATTAATTGTGCTACTATCCCAGTAAGGTTTCTCTCTAATTTGAACATAAGTGGAAATAGAGCAAGAGCATGACAAGATAGAAAACTAATAACTCTATCTTATGTTATGTAATGGTGGATTGTTTTCTCAATAAGGATGACAATAATAATAATCTTTCATGAAAAGATACGTACATCGGTTCTAATAGCGATCTGTCGAACCATTAGCTGAAACAACAAACAAAATACTAAGGCAAGCAGAAAAGATCATTGCCATTTAGAGATTGTCTTTAACAAGCTAGGAGACCAGTCTTTATTTACTTTGATTTACCTGTGTAGTTGGATATTTAAAAATGCACAGCTGAAAACTCTAAGCACGTGTACAGTTTAAGAACAGTAATTAAATAAAAGCAATTAAAAATTGGTTAAGTGCCAACAAAGGACTCTTGTGACTATTAGCTTCAAAGTCTCATTATACATTCATAGCTCACCTAGTACAGAGGTGTCCTAAATTTCATCAGATTCAGGTTCTAGAGAGCAAGGATGACAATGAATTTTTGAGGCAAGGGTACAGTGCCTGTTGCTTAGACCAAGAGACTATGAGTTCAAGGACTTCAGCTGATCACAACTGCCATGGGATCACAGGAATAGATGATGTTCATTCAGGATTTATATTTTAAAACCAATATTGAAAACATCATTCAGAAATCAATTGGATGCCAAAGCATATTGCACATCACAGATGGATGCTTCTTATGGGAAACAGTTTAATGAGTGGGAATTGTGTAGAGCTGCAATTTCTGAATGGTTTAAAGGTGCAGATTTATGCAGAATACATTTCAGAATGCAAACTTAAAGTGATAGATTCAGACTGTGGAGAATTTTGCATCTGAATTTTGCATCCTTGTAATTTGCCAAACTCGGTTAATGTAAAGCATTCTTGACAACTGTTGCTACCTGAACATGCAATAGCAGCTGGGTTTCCCAAAATTCCTGTGTGGTGGCCTGTGTAATAAGTAGTATGAATTCTCAAGTGGGGGCCTGATACAATTTCATCAGATACTTCCAGTTGCTTACCTTTCCCTATAGTCTTCACCTTTTCTTATCTAAGTTGAACCTCCAGGATCTAGCCTTCATCTACACCTCACTTTCTCTTAGACAGTAGATAAGTGACTCAACCACACCAGCCAGGAGAGAAGATATGGAAATATACATTTATAAATATACCAGCTGGTGGTGAACAGGAGGAATGACAGAATAGAACTTTGGATAGGTTAAAACCCTGGGTTTACTTTGGCTTCATTTAATACAACTGGGAACTCAAGAATTGTTTAAAAAAACTAGGATATTCCTGATAAAACAGAATATATAATCACATTACTCCTGTACATGTCGGGAATATATGTTGAATGGTTATGTACCTGCGAGAGTAATATTGACAGATATGGTCAGAATGTGTGTTTATATAAATTTACTGCATACTACTTAAGAAAGATCCTAACACTTGAAACAAATCACTTGTGTATATTAGCAAGGCGGAATAATAGATCAAGATGTAAAAGAGCTAAAAAATAAAAGTTGTGAGTATATAGACAACAGATCTTTCAATGAAGTGCAGGCTAGTTTGTGATATATATATGATATGTTTGAAGGAGTAATTGATAAAAAGTCCAGTATTAACTTTAACTAAAGCAGCAGATATCTCCTGTTCTGCAGAATTTACTAATTCACAAATAGAAACCACAGAAAACAAGAGAGGTCCCAAAGACATAGCTAGTGTTTATGTTAACAAAAATAGCTCTTACAAAGGATGGATTTGAAAATAGATTAGCAGAACCAGGGATGTATAAGATTGGCTGTGGGAGATGTGGTACTAGACATCCTATAAAGACATTTTCTGTACATGGGACTGTTTGTAAAATTCCAGCAGAAAGAACAATTTTGCAATAATGTAAAAGTAACAACTCACATGGAATAAAAGAAGTTGATGAAGTGAGTACAGCATTAGATGAGCTATTTATTGAGACAGTGTCCCACGTCAGTTGTGTGGAAGATAGAAATTGCAAAGTAACGCTGGAATTGAATGGAAGTGTTGTAACCATGAAATCGATACAGGAACTCAAGCTGAAATAGTGCCAGAAAAATCATAATGGAGAATGAGGAATAAAAAAGATTATTTTATTTTATAACAAACAATTAGCATCCACTGGACAAAGATTGTTTACATAGGAAATGGGTATCAATGATGGAGACTATGGAATATAAATGTAAAGGCACTATGAAGTCACTTGCTTTTGTGGAGCAAAAGCTTTTGTCCCATCCCCCTATCCCCCCCATCCCCCAGTTTATATTCAATATTAAACTTTGTAAAAAATAAACCTAATAAAATATACAATTAATGTCATATTGCCTAAATGAAAATAAGGAATTAGTATGATTTAATTAAGTTTGATTAAAATGGTTATGCTAAAAACTCATGTCTCACTTTCTAAAATTTGTTTAACATCACATTTGTTTAAAGCCTGAGGTTACTCCACCCAGTAAAATTAATCTGCACTGAGAGACTGTGTTCTGCTGTAAATAAAACATGCTCCAACTAATATGGCTACTCAGCACTGTGGACCCGGATCTGATTGGAACATTTTTTGTTAAAATAAATTTTTGTCAAAGCTGAAATGTTTCACAGAGGCATATTGGCTTTGAATAAATTTTTGATGGTCAGGTTTCTGAGGTTCAAGGCTCTCTTCTCAGAAAGAAAGAAAGAAAGAAAGAAAGAAAGAAAGAAAGAAAGAAAGAGAAAACAAACCTGACTTTTTTTTATCTGGATAGGGACATGCTAATACAATTCCAATTTGTAAAAATAATTGAAAGTCTTTTGAGGTTTAAAAACCTTGAAAGTTGTCATGAAATGGAACTGTCATCCGCTGGCCAGCTCCAGTGGGAACCAAACCATGTATGTTTCCTAGTCAGGGGCCAGGCATATCATGACTCAGAGGCAAATGATGAAGACACTTCTGCTTCTAGGTCTTTTAGGTACTAGTCCCGAAGAGTCCCAGTAACCACATAGATAATGTGAAGGAATATTTTACTAAGCATTGCAGGAAAGTGGAAGGTTGCAAATGTTCTAGGTACGGTGGGTTAACCAGTTATTTTTCAAAGTATTAGCAATTATTATCTCAGCCTCTAGGGTCAGTCCAATAGAGGGTTAGGGCTCATCAGGCCTAATGCTTAGAACTACTTCCTTTCCAGTCAAGTCCTCAATTAAAAGCAAGTAGGTATCTTGCAGGTTTTCAGGCTAATATCGGTCTGTTGTGCATCTCATTGAGGGACCCTCTGCACTGTACACCTGATGTTGTGGTAATACTTCTTGTGCAGCCCCAATAGAGTATGCCGCAACAGCAGTAGTCGCTTGGTTACAAGTCCCCTCAACTCCTGCCTCCACCACATTCCCTCTCTGCACATAATTATCCTTTAAAAGAACAATAGGCCTTTCTTGTTGGTCTAACAGCTGGTCAAAGAACATGGACTGCTCCCCAGATTTGACCCAGTGTAGAGGGCATTTTGTCTGATAGTAGTATTCTGGGTCCACTCCCTTTAAAAGCTTGAGCTAGCTTGGCTCTGTGGCTCTAGAGTTCCATTCAGGTCTCTCTTTGTTCAGTCTTTTAACTTCAATCTGGCTGCAATGCCTGCCTCCCCTGAGATAAAGTGTCTTTAATGGGTAACTGTCTTGCACAGATTGTTTGTCCCTTCTCTCTTTGGCTGGGTGAGAGGGGTATACTGCTCTGTCCATCCTGGAGGGATTTGAATGAGTGGAACAGGGGTTGAAGGTAATGATAGTTTCTTGTTCAGAGGTTTAATATGCATGGTCAAAGAAAGAAAATAATTCCATTAATTAAATGAGTGGGCACAACCAATGGCAATAATAGGATAAGGTAATAATAGTTAATATAAAGTGGTTGGAAATATTTTTTGGGATTATTTATTCATCAGAGAATGACAGCGTTGCTCCTTCAGGAGCTCATTAGTAACCTGAAAATCAAATAGGAACCCCTCAAAAAGTGGAAACATGGACAAATTGCTAAGAAGGAATACATGAGAATTTGCATAAGGATGGTACATACAAAATGAGAGGCTAAGGCATAAAATAAGTTACACCTCGCAAGGCAATTAAGAAGAGGTTTTCAAATATACCAGGAACAAGGGAAAATGAAGGAAATCATAGATCCTTTACTTAGTAGTGAAGGAGAGATAGTAACTGATGATGTCAAGAAGACCGAGGTATTTAATGCATGTTTTGCTTCATTCACCACTAAAATGATTAATGCTGACAAGATACGCAACACAATTCATATTAACAACAAGAGAGAAGGAACACAAGCCAAAACAGGGAAAGAACAAGTTAAAAATATTTAGATAAGTTAGATGTGTTCAAGGTGGAAGTGACTGATAAAATTCTTCTTTGAGCACTTTGAGAACTTGGGAAGGATGAATGAGGTCCCAGAGGACAGGAGAAGGATAAACATAATACCTGTCCTTAGAAAGGGGAACAAAGAGGGAAAAATTTTACACCATTCAACATCACTTTGATACCTCGAAAGATATTGGAGCTAATTATTTAAAAAATCAGTTTGCAAGCACCAGAATGTGAAACATTTACACAGAATAGGCACCAATGATTTATCAAAAAAAATTCAGGCCAAACCAATCTAATTTCCTCCTTTGACAGAATTACTGGCTTAGGGGATAGGGAGGAAGCAGTAGATGTGATATGTTTTGATTTTAGTAAGGTTTTAGACACAGTAATATATGACATTCTCAAAATAAGGAAATGTGGCCTAGGTGAAAATACTATAAGATGGCTGCGAAACTGGTTTAAAGACTCAGAAAGTAGTTTATCAATGGTTCAGTGTTAAACTGGAAGGGCATATCTAGTGCGGCTGCAGGGGGTTCATCTTAGGCCTGGTATTATTCAATACTTTCATAAATGATTTGAATAAAGGAATGGAGAGTATGCTTATAAAACTTGCAGATGACACCAAGGTTGGAGGTGTTGCAGGTATTTTGTAAGATAGAATTAGGATTCAAAAATACTGTGAGAAATTGAATAATTTGTCTGAAATCAACAAGATAAAATTCAATAAAGAGAAGCGCAAAGTGTTAGAGAACAAATAAAATCCACACCTATAAAATTTGGTTGTGGTAGTGCTGGAAAGGGCCTGGTTGTTATTGTGGATCACAAATTGGATATGAGCCCATGTTGTGATGCAGTTGTGAAAAAGGCTCTGTTAGCAGAAGTTCTGTACTCAAGACACAGGAGGCAACTGCTTCACACTACGTGGCACTGGTGTGGCCTTGGCTATGGTACTGTGTGTAGTCTTGGATGCCAGATGTTAGGAAAGATGTGAATAAATTGGAGACAGTCCAGAGGAGACCAAGAAAAATTATAAAAAGTTTTGATAATCTGATCTATGAGAGGATTTATTTTTTTTAAAGTCATGGTTAGTCTTGAGATAGAAAGACTGAGGGTGAACCTGATAAACATCTTCAAATATGTTAATGGTTGGTATAAAGAAAACCGAGATCAACTGCACTCCAAGTCCACTGAAGGAAGGGCAAAAATTGATGGGCTTATGTTTCATCAAAGGAGATCTATGTTAGATATTGGGAAAAACTTTTTTCTAATTAAAAGAGCGGTTAAGCTATGGAATAGGCTTGCAAGGGAGATTGCAGGATCACTATTCTGCGAGTTAAGAATAGCTTAGATACCCTTCTAATAGGGATGGTCTAGGGTTTCTTGGTCCTGCCTCAGTGCACCAGGCTGGACTCGATCATTACAACAGACCTTTGGTTCTATGAAATCACATGTTTTATTGACATGATCTGATTGTGTGCGTGTTTTTTGTGGTTTTAATGAATCAGGTTGGGAATTTTATTTTTATTTTTTTGTAATCTTGAATATTCTCACAGGACAGGAAGATGGTTTCCTAACAATTCTACTAAGAAGTAACCAAACAAGTCTTTGATAACATAGTTATATCCAAAGGAACTTAAAAACCATAGCAGCAGAGTACATTCAGTTGCCAGTTGTCAGAGAAATAAGTAGCAGAGAGACTATAACTAACTTTTTCTCTGCTTTCAGTACATTCAAAGGATTATAGCAGATATGGCTGGATAAAACAAGTTTGAAAAGCAGTCCTTTTGCCTGGCCTTTTGATAGAATTTTTTTCCTAATAATTATCTTTAGTATAGCCCATATAGAGAAATATGGCTACTGCTATACCTCCTCCCATTTCTCTTTATTTAAAGAGATACTACAGATGTTTTGGGTGCTCCTTTGAGCTCAGGGGCCCAGAATAATCGTACCCTCTCCAGAGGTGTTAAACTCATTTGCAAGGGCGGGCCAGATTTGACTTGAATGTACTTCAAGTGGGCCATACATACCATTAATAAAAATATTAAGGCACTCTCGTGGCACCACAGAAAACTGTGTATGAGACACAGAAAACTGTGTATGAGACTACTTTCTCTCTCTCTCTGACAGGGAAAGTGTGGTCCCACAGAGCACAGTCATGGACTGGATGGAAGAAGTTCACGGGCCACATTTGGCCTGCGGGCCGCATGTTTGACAGGCTGTTCTACACCTTCCCTCTGGGAAGCCCTACCTTTTGGCATATCTAGTTCACCAGAATTGTCTGTAAGATAGAAGCTGAGCTATTGAAGAAACAAGATGTATTATTATTTAAACTGATGTCTTGGTTGTCAAGTGAGTCAATTGAATCCTCCATAAGAACATAGGACTGGAAGGGATCTCCTGGATCTGTCTAACCCTAGGTTAACATGCCATTAGGCTGAGAACATTGATGGCCATGATAAAGAAAGAGTGCTTGAAATATAGTATAAGAAAATGTAACACAAATACTCTAGAGATAAAATATTTATTAAATATATTAAGCAAAAAAGGGATGAAGCAGGCTGACTCTAAACTGTAGGCTATTATAAAAATCCCACAACCTGAGAGTAAACAGAAATTGCAGAAATTTTTAGGAATGCTTGCTTGTTTCCAGAATTGTGTCACAAATAGTCCCACTTAGAGAAATGATGCCATCCTACAAGATGTTGAATGACTTTTGGTATAGATGAGAACCCTTTACTCCCATTGAGGACAATGGGAGTGAGGGTACTCAGCACTTCCTAGGAAGTGTTCAGAATCTTGCAGGCTTGGTTTTTGTTCATTTGTTGTTTGTTTTTTGTAATAAAGAACTTTTTAAAAGCAGAATAGATAGAGTAACAGTGAAGAAGTGATGCACACTGCCATGATACTGCTAGACCTTCTCTGTAATGAAGTTGGTCTTGCAACTTGCTCACACTTTGAAACAGTAATGTGACACTCTGTGACCAGATATCAAGAGTGGTGCACATACTGCTGAAATACCTAGAAGACAAGCTATCCAGAAGCAGCCAGTTTGGAGGTGGTAAGAGAAGAACAAGATGAGGTCTGTGCTACCCTCGCTGCATAAATCTACATGGTAATTAAAAACCTGAAGCTGGCCTGGGCCTGCTGTCTTGAGCTCACAGAGCTTGAGGGGGAAAGGGGCTGTTTAACTGTGGTATAGATGTTTAGGCCAAGACTGGAGGCCAGGCTTTAGGACCTTCTCAAGGGAGAGGATCCCAGAGCCCTGCAAGCTCAACTGAGCTGGAATGGACTAGACACAGGTCTTAAATTACAGTGTAGACATGAGCATTGAGTCCAGATCAGGTCATCTTATTACTGCTTCTGCTGGCCTGATCTGGACTCAATGTGCATGTCTACACTGCAATTTAAGACCCATAGCTGGTCCATGCGAGCTCAATTGAGCTTACAGGGCTCTGAGATCCTCTGCTTTGAGAAGGTCCTAAAGTCTGGCCTCCAGTCTTGGCCTAAACATCTCATCCTCCTTCTGTGATCTCAAGAAGATTCTCCATGCTCTACTCTGCCCCTGGACTAGAATATACATTTTGAATTGGATGGAGTCACATACCATGTAAGTGACAAGTGAAAGTTCAGGCAGAAGCAAAAGAATCCACTGCCAAAAGGCATCTTGTATGTGTCATTGTTTACTTACTCATATTTTTCCTAATATATTAGAATGATTTCTATAGGAGCAATGTGAAACAATTTGAAGTGCTTGACTTTACAAACTAGTGATGAAGGTTATTTTCTGGTACTCCAATAAATGATGATTCACAAATTGTTTGGTTTTGGTTTTCAAATGTGTTTAATAGAAATTACTCTTGAATATTGCCAGGGGCTTTAATGTTTCTGGGACATAATTTGTCCACCCATTGCTGTAATACAAGGAGAAACCTATTAATATTTAATTTGCTACCAAAAGATCAATCGCTAATTACTAAAGATTACAATATCATCTGCTTCAATTTGTACATTGATTTTTTTTTTTAGTGAAAGGTATTTAATAAGAAATATAAATGTATAGGTTACCCAAATAATAGCATTTGCACTCCCCAAAATGCCGGTGAATCCCAATTGGTAGTTTGCAATAATTGCAAACATTAATCTACATTGCCAGTGGATTGCCACTGTAATAAAATTTATTTTACTGTCTCAGAGAAGATGGAGGCAACACAAATTCATTTCTAACTGTGATGTTTTAGAGGATTTTTAATTCTACAAAACATAGTAGTCTTTACTGACTGGTCTTTTCAGATGTACTGTATCTGAGATGCAGTGGATTACAAATATACTATATTTGAGAGGAGTGGGAAAATGTGTAATTTCTTCAAAAAATGTGCTTTGTTTATTGCATGCAGATTAGGGTACCTCAACCTAACTCTCAATCTGTATTCAAATAGAAGCTTCTAAGGATAATATTTTAAAACACTTACGCTAACCTGAGGACTAGTTCCATTTAGATGATTTCCTATTTTACTAAAAAATGACTAAACAGATAAGAAAGCAACAACTCCAAGTGGTGTTTTCAGATGCTTATTGTGAGTTGGTAAACGAATAATATCTATTTATTCATGTCAAAATATTGATGACATGATCACAGAATTTTCAAAAGCCTTCTCAATCCACCATGGGATTTGAGGACTCATCATCTGACCTCCTAGTGATCTGCCACACACCATCCATCCATCTATCTATTCTCTCTCTCGCTCTCTCTCTCTCTCTCTCTCTCACCCTTACTTGCTGGTTGTCTCCTAATTTGATGACCTTCCACCATTCCTACATGATAACTTTCTCAAGTTTATTTCCATCTCTGCACAGGATCTGATCAAAGTACGTTGGTTTGCATCTGTTGATTTCCAACAGTCGAGTCTATTTCTACCCAATGATATTTCTAACAATCATTCATCATCTCTTCCATTCTGGAGATATTCAAGGGTCTTCATCAGCCCCACATCTCAAAGCCTTAAGTTTCTTCTTCTCAGTAGCATTATCTTCCCACAATTCACATCCATAAGTCACTATGGATAAAATTTAACTTTTGACTAATCAGACTTTTGTACATTTTGAGGTGCTATAGTTTTTTTGAACCCTCAAAAGGGAGGCCCTGGTTGAGTGAGCCCAGATAATTGAATTATTTTACTGCCTCTACAAATCAGCCATTAATTGAGATGTCACTTTGCATTTTATTTTTGTTAATTGTGTCACGATTTATAAATGTCATTTTTACCACATTCAGGGATCGGATAGAACCCAACATTTATTGCATTGCATCAGTCCTTTTAACAAAAAGCATTGTGTCATCATTGTATATAAGGTCAGTCAGGAGGTGTCCTCCTGTGGAAATCACAGATCCTTCCATTTTGTCAAAACCTTTCAAGGCTTGTTTTAAAATAAATTCTGCATACATGGTGGGGGGAAAAAAAATTGGGACAGACTATATCTGTTTCACACCCTGCCCAGTGGATAATGATTTGCTGTTACTTGCTGCTGTTTGCACCATGCCCTCCTGTTCACAGTAAAAACTTCAGTGAGTTCAATTAGATGCTTTGTAATCCCCAGGTCTATCATTATGCCTCAAAACCATTATGTCAGATGGTGTCAAATGCTTTTGACTAGTTAGTGACACACATGATCGATGTGTGATATTCCCTGCATTTTCCAGTGATGTGATGGATAATACACTTGGATCATGGGTGCCTTGTCCTTTCTGAAACTAGCTTGTTGTACTTTTATCATTTACTTAATGTGATCCTGAATTATGTAAAGCAGAATTTTGCTCACATGCAATATCAGAGATGGAGTGAGTGTTAATCAACTCTGTTATGTCCCCTTTCTTTGGTTAGGGCAGAAAGATTCTCTTTGTTCAGTCATTCAGCCCATTTTTAGTTACTCATACCTCATTACAAACGTTCCATGTGAAATTAACACTATGCGCACCAATTGTTTCCTTAACAATTATACTGGTATGTTATCTGGTGCTTTCCTGGCTTCATTTTCATAATAGTGCATACCACTTCCTCTTGGAGGATTGAAGGCTTCAACTCTGTACTCTCCTTTCTGTCATCCTGTATTATAAGTGGTTCTGATGAGGCATTTGATTTAATTACTTTTAGTGATTAGGATTCTGCCATTGTGATATTTTATGATATTCAGTTGCACAGAAATTTTTTGGTAAGAAGTCTGACTGCTGTGGACATATCTTTTCTATTATTACTGCCTTTTGTAATTCTCAAGTTGTGCACATTATGCCTTTGTGTATTCACTTTTATCTTGTCTGATGTGCCTTTGGATCACTCAACTCAATTCCTTATATTCTTTTTGATCTCCAGGCTATTTTTTTAACTCTGCATTCCCCTCCCCCCCCCCAATTCAAACATCTTCTCAGTTACCAATGCAGACCAATGCTGATTTTTTTTTCCAGAAGGTGTGATTTGGTGGCTTTGATCTTGCTAATTTTAATTTTATTGAAGAGTTCTTTTGATTTGGTCTCCATTTCCACCTGTGAAAATGCCTCTAATTGTTTCTGAACAGATATCTTGTTGTCTGGGTTGCTTCTGGACAAGTCCAGGAATTACAGACCTGCCAAACCTTTTTTTTTTTTTTTTTTTTTAAGGGTTTAATTTTATGTTTGAGGTGAACATACTTTGTCTGTTGAAGATCCAATCTCCAGCATTGCTGTGTCATTACACAGTTGATTTGCTTCTTTGTCGCACTGCTCTTTGTGACCTGCATGTATATAAGTGCCTATGATGCCAGGTGAAAATAGTATTTGTAATGACCTGGTGATTAAAGCTGCATCATTCAACTAAACTACTCTCTCATTTTGTAAATTTAGACTGTTTCCTATTTCTTCTCTATGAGAGATTATACTTCAAGCTTTAGCATTCAGGGGCCCAACCAGAAAGTGATAACTTTGCTTGGTATTCTAATGAGTGTCTCTGTAAGCTGTTCATAGAACTCATCAATCACGACATCATCCACTGCTATCATAAAACGTGTAGACCTGCATGACTGTCATACTGATTGGCTTCTCTCGACATCAAATTATAATGATTTTATTGCTGATTTCATTATATCCAAGTACATCCTTTGATGTTTCCTTGGACAGGATAAATGCAGCTTCATTTTCTCCAATCCTGAATATTACACTGCACATCCATCAATCATCAAGAAATGACCCTACCAATCTACATACATCTCTCTTCCATCTTTGTGATTCTTTGGTCATGGTGGAAACTTGCCTTCACAAACAAATCATCATGGTAAGAATATGGACTATGAAGGGTATGTATGAAGGTTCAGGTCACTCTCTCTTGGTACAAACATTAGGCACTGTTTTCCTGTAGAATTTGGTACAAACACCATCAAAACTACAATCTGTGCTCTGGAAAGAGAGATATTATTGGTATAATTTCACACAGTGGCTCTTCAAATGATTGGGGCCTCACTGTATAATGCATGTGTGTACACACTCACACAGAGGAAGATATAACCACTGTTAAGCAACCCTGGAGTGATTTTAAAGCATAAATTCTGTCCTCGGACAGATTGTTAAGAAGCAGAGAGCACAAACTCTGAATTGGTTGTGAATTCTATATTTGGATTTCACCGACCAAGAACCAACTGTGATCTCCTCAAGAACCGTCACAGCCTTGATATGGAGTCACAGACAGATCCCTTGGGTATTCTGGTCTATCTTGTCACCTATGAGAGCTGACCTTTGTTATAAATGGTCCCTAACACAAAAAAAAACACAATAATATTCATGTTACTTCCAATACTAAGGACTGGTCACTTACCCTAAGTCAATTGCACTTTATAGCTTACACCAAAGAGAACACTTGTAGTGAATCCTATAATAATCTAACTAAAGAGTCATTAACTAATAAAAAAGAAGAGAGTTATTTTCAAGGTTGAAACAAGTACATAAATGAATTACAGTTTTAGGTTCCAAAAAGTGATATTAACTGCTCTAACATGCAAACTCTATATGTCCTTTAGGGCTAACCGAGGCAAAACATCTGCTGATCCCTTGCTTATGCTTAGAAATCTTGCCTTCCCAATGTCCAAACAGCATAGATATAGTTTCTTCTTGTTAGGGATTTTTAGTCCAATTCCCCCAGAATTCAGAATGAGTTCATGTGCATGTCTCCTCTTCATGGGTGCCTTTATTCACAATGGCTCATTTGGTTTCAGTGGGTTTTTTTGTGGGCAGGATCTCACACTTTTGAAGGGAAGCCAGCATTTTACATAAATTAATGCTTGTTTTCTGTTTGACTTACAAAATTAGAGAGGATTACAATGCAAATCCTTGATATCACCTAGTAATATGGGGTACAGAAGTCATTAGATTATTATATTCAGCATCCCACAATGATTCATAAAGCCTAAACATGTTCTTATAAACTTAATGTCTAAACATCTATTTTAGCAATACTAACACATAGGTGAGCCAGACTGGTTCCTAGCAATGTATTTGTCACTGTTCAGTTGCGCCCTAATGGCCTTGATCTGAACTGGAGCCTAGTCTACCAGCATCACTGCTACTACCTCAAAGGTCTAGCAGACTCAAGCCCCAATGCTGCATTTGGATCCTTTAGCACCCTTGTTCCAGTGCAGTCCCTTTGATTTCAGCGGGGTCTGGATCAACAAGGGAGGTAAATACTGATAGACAGATATAACATGCATGGTATGGCCATTTTGCTGACCAATAGCAGATTTGAGGTCCTTGCAGGTAATTGTCCTGTTCAGAGCAGAAAAAAATGATGACAGAGAGTCAGTATTTTCTCTGTGTAATTTGCTTATTTAGAAAAGTCTTCCTTTCCCTCCCCCGTCCCCCTTGAACATAGGAACTGTTTCTTGAATGTTTTCCTTGAACAACAGCACACAGGTAGCTCACAGTTAACAGACACTTTTGCCCTGCCCCAATAAACAGATGTCATGTGCTTTTTTGCATCTTTCTCTCTCCAAAACTTCCAATCTCATTACTCAAATTCTGTAACACTTTCCCTCCATGAGCCCCTGAACTTTTCACCCAGGAAACTTCTGATCTAAGATCACTCATGGAGACCAATTGGCATCTACCCTCCTTGGCAATACACAGGCAACTCAGCAAGGTCTATTGGCTCAGAAGAATGATCAGTGTTTTAACCCACCCACTATTCTCCAAGGCTATGCCTACACTTAACAAAGGTAGTTGGAATTAGTTAATTTGAACTAACTAATTCAAAATAATTTTAGTTAGTTCGAATTAACTTAATTTGATCTAGCAAATTTTAGTTTGAACTAAGCAAGTGCCACGCATGGCACTTGCTTAGTTCAAATTTGTCAATTGCATTGAGCTCAATGGGCCGGTTAGTTCGAACTAAGTGCTTAGTTCGAACTAACATGGCCACATTGGGTTAATTCGAACTAACTAGTTTGAATTAACCCTTACTTTGAAAAGCATAAGCAAATTTATTAGTTTGAATAAAGGAAGCCCTTAATTCGAACTAATGAACACCTAGTGTGGCCAAGGCTTAAGTTAGTTCGAATTAAGCTTCCTTAATTCGAACTAACTTGCCAGTGTAGATATAGCCCAAGGAACTTGGGTGCTTGTACATCAATGACTCCCCCACCCCGAATGTGTGAGCCACTATTATGTTTTGCCATAACAGTTTTCTACTGCTCAGCTTCTTTCAAGAAAAATCAATCAGCCTTGAGCCCAAATGTTTTCTTCAATAAAGACGGTCCACATTTACAGGGCCCAACCCTGCCCTCATTGAGGTCAATGGGAGTTTGGCTACTAATTTTAATGGATACAAAAGCAAGTCCAAAATAACAATGGAAAAATCAGTTTAGATAAAATAAAGATAGACCTGACACTTTGCCCAAAGTTTGAGCTAAATATGTTTTGTTGAAATTTGAAAAGTTCCACAAGGTGTTTTATTTTCCACAGACCTTTGCATTTCTTGGAGTTAGACATAATCAGATTTTGTTCCTGTGGGACTTCAGACCTGGCCAAAAGCAGGAAATATACTGGGAACCTAGTAAGGACAGGATGTCATAAGACTTCCATCCCAATTTGAAAACTAAAGAGGTTTGAGTATGTTCAAAATCATTAAACAATCAAGAAATCCCGAGGGAGGATGCTGAAGAGAATGTCTGCTTCATGCCTCTACCCTGGGGAGACCCAAATCCAAAGTTGGCCTGCAAAGATGCGTTTGTGGCCTCCCAAAGTAGGGGACCATGAATCCAGGCCCAATTCTCCTGGGGTTTGCTCCACTGACATTGTGGAAAGAGAGAGGCACCATCAGATGCCATGTAATTTCTGCCAGTAAACATAGATTTTCCTGGAGGGAAATGATAAAATTATCAAATGTGAGTTCTTTGGATGGCTTTTGGGTGAGTAGGTTTTCTTTTCTTTATGGTTGTATTCATTGGCTGGTTGATGTGAGAGATGGTTGGGCTTTTTCTTAGGTCAGCTCCCCTGGTGTTCTGTTTCTTGTTTGAGTGCTTTGGATTATTTATCTTTAAAGAACTATGTAAGCACCTGGAGCTTGTGATAGGTGTGTGAATATAGGTAGACTGATATAAAATAAAGGCCCAAATTTGCTGCTTCTACCTGTTTGCCAAAAGAATCCTTCTCCTCCATCCACTGAAGAACTGTTACGTAAAGCCAGCAGCATACCAAAAATAAACAGAATGTTGATGAATACTTGGGAACTAACTGTCAGGGTGCAGACTGTTGCCTATAATGTGTGAAGGAGTTCTGATTCTCATTAAAATTACATATTGTATGTATTAGAGCTGGCTTGAATATTCTCTTCTCTCTCCCAAAGAGAAATTTCAACAAAAATGAAGAAAACACTGTCATCAAAATTTTAAACTACTTCAGATGAAAACTGAAATAACTGGATTCTGAAATGCCAGCAGAGTACTCAATGGGACTTATAGTTTGGGGGCTTTATGACCCCATTCTCTCTAGGCTCCTTGATCCGATTATTTTTTCCATGATGCAACATCATGACCCCTTGTGGTGATGTAACACAGCAGTCACATCGTAGTGGTACATCATGGGACATGAAGGTCCAGCTCGAGAAGTCAGCCTTTAGAGAAGAATGAGAGCACCAGGCAACTGAACTACAACCCATGTGAGGCTCTATGGCAGTATTTCAATTTTTTTTTTTTTTTGGCCAAATATTTCTGGGGTTCCTGGAGGGAAGAGGCTGACTTTTTTCAATGAAGAATCACAGTTTTCTAAGGAAAGCATACACTTTTTTGTAAAATAAAATAAAAATTAATTTAGCCCAACTGTTTTTTTAAAAGTAAAAATAGTTCAAAGGGAAAAGTTTCAATCAGCTGTAGTAAATACATACCAGTGAAATACCCATCTTATAGAATACTTTATTATGCACCACTTTGAGTATGGGAGAAGGGTTAACTGGATTAAAATGATGTAAAACAGTTTGATTTTAACGTCCCAAAAATACAGTCTCCACAGCACATATAAACCAAGAGCAAAAAGAGACTTATTTTAAACATAAATTCAGCTTTGATGGCTACATTAAGAAATAATGCATTGCTCTGTACATCTATAACAGTCGCACAATTTGAGAATAATCTTGAAAATGGGATGCTTTACAGTACATCCCAGAAAACTCCCTTCTGAATCATTCAAATGGACAGATATTGGAAATAACAATAAGAGTGGTAATCACAACAAAGAAAGGACTCCAGTTTGATTGTTTCCAAATGATTCTATTATTACCTTAGTTTAGGTAAGGTGATTCTGCTATAAGAATTATGACTCAGGTGAAGATAAAACCTTCAGTCTGTATGTCCAAGATAACATAACTGAAAGGTAAAGATTCCATTAGCTGAACAAATCTTAACATCAGCTTCTAATGCAACACTATAAAAGTGAAGCAAACTTGTTCCTGCTAGAATGAAATAGTCTAAAGAAGGCACATTCTAGAGAGCATAAAAGATATTAAATGAAATTCTTGCTATGTATGCACTGGTGGGCAAAGCTGTCAACATGAGCCGTATATATATAATTTTTAAAAAGGCAAAATTCATGGTCTATTTGCCCCACTGTCAGACACATTCCTTCTGTGAATACAGTATTTTCTGTAGGAAGACCTTTGTTGGTGTAAAAAACAGATGAGAAATGAGCCAACCACAATTCTTGTTTTGGTTTGTTGATTCTAAGCTATCATCTGATGACAGAAAGTCAAATCTGCTATAATCTGATATTTCTGGTTCCTGAAAATTTTAAATTAGCTGTGATAAGCCTTCCCTTAACCAGAGTGCTTAATATCTCTTGTGATATGTAGAGATCCCTCAGTTCCCACTGAAGCCCATGTGAGTTGATGGTACTCACCACCTCACAGAAGATGTTCAGCATCTTGTAAAATCAAACCCTACACTTGTGTTTTGCTTTAAAAGGGCCCAAACCTACTCCCATCTAAATCAGTGGGAAATTTGTTAATGATTCCAAGTGGGATTCATCTGTTACCCTAAAGTACCAGTCCTCAAGCTCTTTCTGCTGCAAGTAGTCCTTGGTTGTTTCATAATTTTTGCCATTTTTTTATGGTTTTTGCCTGCATGATAAATATTATGTTTCATGTGTTTACTTTTCAGAAAATAGGATGTCAATTCAATCAGCTAGAAGATTGAATCTTCTGTTCTATAGCAAGCCCAAAAAATGATGCTCAAATAATGCTAAGAGCTAAGGGTAGAATTCAGTCTTGCTTCACAAAGTTGTGGGAAAGGCAAAAGGGGTTGCTGACACTCATTTTCTGACTCCTCCCCAGCCCCAATGACAGGAGATTGAGATAGCCAGTCAGGACGTCTTAGCTATGGGCCTGGCTAAAACACTAATTTCATTAGCACTTTGCAAACCCAGAGATCAGCTGGCTTGGGTGCATGCTGCTGTTTGCTACAGGTGCTATGGAGGGACATGTCTTGCTTCTTTTGAAAGAATGATTTGATACAATGATAACAATTGCCTTAGAAATCAATGAGTTGATAGATGGCATCTGTGAAATTCAACATCCTCCAAGATATGTTCCCCTATCCATCCTGAAATATCTGCCAGTCATGGCCAGTTGGCTAGTCTCTCTCCATCCTCCTCCCCACCATGCCATATCCCTAATATGCCTCAGACACAGAAATGCAGAATTTACTCTAAAACTTTTGGAATTCATACTAAATTGTACATACAAGCTGTACAGCCACAGAGAAAATACAAAACAAAGAAGGAGTCTTGTGTCACTTTTAAAAACTAATAAATTTATTTATCACACGAGCTTTTGTGGGAGAAAATCCCACTTTCTCAGATGCTTGAAGATGGAGAATTTATATAATGGGAGGGAAATAAATGCAGGGAAGTAACTGAAAATTAAAGGGAAATTGTAAATTGCACAGATGTTTGCTTGTTTGAACTTACAATTGAGTTATCCTTAGCTGTCCGAATTAACTCTGCACAAGCATAAAATTCAGAAATAAAGCTGATAGCATGCCTTTAACTCATTTTAACAGTTGTAGATTATTTTAGAACACAAAAGGCCCCTGAAATTAGGAGGCAGCCCTGGCTAAACTAAGAAAGGGTTTTTCAGTTTGTCTTTGAATTTTCTTCCTTTTGGTACATTTCAGTTAGACTCTTGGGAGTAAGTGCTCTACACAATACATCAAGAATTAGATAAACAACTTCTCTTGTACTCAGTGAGAGCTGTGTAGCTCATCCCTTTCTGTTCAAAATTGAAAACATGACCTCTAGGAAGAGCTGAAATAACTTTAGAACATCATAGTACATGGAATGAAGCAATAATTCGGGGTAGCAGTTGCACTGCAAGGTTCCACAAGTCTCTAATAATTCCAGCCTCAATGGGTCAGCATAGATTCGTACAAGGCAAGGAGTATTTGGTCAACCTTGCCTTCTCTGTCTGTCCATCAGAGTCCAATGAAAAATAATAACTTCTGCTCACCTATGTATGAGCAGAAGAAGAGAGTTTATTTCTCTTGATCCAAAGCAAAGGCAGTGGCCAAGCAGCACTAAATTTAGCCCCCCAGAAGGGTCTTTAAAACTTTTTTTTGTGATGTAGCATAATTCTTACAGTATGTAAATTTCCTACTACTGAATGGATAACTTGATGCTTATTACTTCTATATAACATAATATATTATATGCATTCTAGCAGTGCCTAGGGGTCACAATCGGGGACCAGGATCCTGTTGTACTAAGCTCAGTATATACATTTTAATAAAAAAGAGAGATCCTGATTAAAAGAGCTTACAATTTTAATTCCTATTGAGGCATTGCTTGTTTTGTTCAGCCTTGCAATGGAATGTCATCACAATCATAGCTTTTATTATGTTTTCTTTGTTTTTTGGTGCACAGGACTGACATAGCTTATCATGGAAATATGCTTATCTGGAGCAAAGAGAAGCTTAAAATATGTCGTTTACCAATTTACAGTATATATATTTTTAAGCTGGGGTGACCTATATCATATAAAAACATTGGACCTAAACCTGAAAAGTAGGGAGCATTTTCAAACTCTTCGGTGTCAGCATCTTTTAGGTCACACTCTTTGTCGCACCCTTAGGACAATATTTTAAGCTGAGGACTAGAGCCAATGAAAGAAAAATAAAAACCAACACAAACCTTGACTAAAGTATGAAGAGAACTGGAAAGGGCTAATTCTTGCACACTACAAACTAGAATTCAGTGAAGGTGGTTACGCAGAATCACCATCCACTCAAAGTATCCTTATCTGGCTTCTAGATACATCATGGGTATCCCGAAGTCTACAGGGGTACTAACGGCAGTTCTACGCTGCCTGCCATTTTCGGTGGCAGTTGAAAAGAGATACTCAAGTTACATAAAATAACTTGTATATCTGTAGAAAGACAACAGAGTCCTGTGGCACTTTTAAAGACTAACAGATTTATTAATCGCATGAGCTTTCATGGGAGAAAATCCCACTTCGTCAGACGCTTTGAAGATGGGAAACTTACAGAATGGGAGGAAATTAAATGCAGGGGAGTGTATGACATAGGATCAGGTCAGGCGACTTGTTAATAGCTGTGTTGAAACAGATGAATAACAAATCACAGCTTCAAAGAGAAACTGTAGAACTCAAACTTATATGCAAATTTGACTCAGTTGTCTTGGGGTTAAACAGGGACTATGGATTTTTCTCTCATTACAACAGGCGATTTGACCTCACCTTCCTCTATGTGCTGTTCCCCAGTGTTTGAATCCTAACACCTATTTTGATTTGCTGTTACAGCCTGACCTGATCCTATGTCATACACTCCCCTGCATTTAATTTCCTCCCACTCTGTAAGTTTCCCATCTTCAAAGCGTCTGACGAAGTGTGATTTTCTCCCACGAAAGCTCATGCGATTAATAAATCTGCTTAGTCTTTAAAAGTGCTGCAGGACTCTGTTGTCTTTCTACAATAGACTAACACAGCTACCCCTTTGGAATTTGTGTATCTGTGTTTGGCTTCCCTACTCCTGTCACATCCACTATGCTGAGTCAAAGGGAGGAGACCTCCCTTCAACTTAGTGCTATCCAGCTGGGGCAGTGTTCAGGGATCAAACTTCCTGATCAGCTGAGTGAGTCTTCTCAGAAGTGATCAGTCAATCAGGAAGTTCAAACTGATGATGGCAAATTTGCTGCTTGTCAATAAAGACAAGCCCTAAGACAGCAAAATCATTCAGTCAATATGTGAAGTTGGTATGAGGTTAAAATCCTCACTATTAGAATGAACTTGCATATTTAAACTAGGTGTATTTACAATAGCAGCCATATTAATCCATAAAATGAATTACAAGTAAGCCTTATATTAATGCTTGGAAATTGTGTAAACTGTGGCAGGACTTTGAAATTCTGCAAAACATAGTGAAGAACCAAGCGCAGTTGGTTTGGACAGTCTTGGCCATAAAGAAACATCAGTCTAGGGCACGTTGGTAAAGGAAACCACTGTAACTTCTTTCCTAGAGTGCACACATTTTGCATCATGTGTTTATTACCCTTTTGTAAGGTGATTTGTTTTCTGAAGTAATCACAATCAAAGTACATGTGCCTAGAATTCATTGGAAGGAATATATTGGCATGCAACCAACAGTATTAGTGACCAAACAACTCTTGTGCTGGTGAGCACTTAAGATATAGAGGGCACGCTAATACATGAACTAGTAGTCTTCCAACAGTGTTGATGACCCTGAGTCCACAGACATGCTAAGGAGCATGGACAATTGTTGTTCTAGCTTATTGGATCACAGTCCTATAGGCACTGGGCTCTGCATACTTGACAGCTGTTTGAATTGCTCTATCCACTGCTTCTCCTCTGCTGGGTCCTGTTAATCATTAGATTCAATCCCTAACACTTGGAAGGTAAAATGCTGCCTGTTACTACACACTTGTTCTCATCCACAACAATCTGCCTTCTTTATATGGAATTCACAGTAACCTTAAAGGTCTGAGAATGTATGGAGAAATGAACATCTAGTTAGATCTAGTTGTTAGATCATTTCCAATATAGGAGATTGTCATTGAGATATTAACTCAGGACAAAGAGACATAATAAACTGAAGGTACAGTAACTGCTTCTGTTTTTCTTTTCTTTTCATTTTATATAATGATGGATTCTGAAGTTACCCTCTTGAAAAGATATACAAATTCAAGTCACTTATGTGCTCTGTAACTGACATTATGAAAATGAAGGCATTCATGCTTTGACCTACATTTTGATACAATAATTGCAACAAGAATAATTAGCTAGCTTGTTTTCTGGACTTTTGCTAGTTTTATCTGATTTAATGAAGCACTTTTAAATTCATTTAAAACAATTGTTGGGTATGAAATAAGCACCTTGATGATGTTAAACTTATTTGGACATACAGTTGAAAAGGTGTTTAAAGTTAATATTCTTTGAATAATTTTCAAAGACAAGTTTTATTGATGTAGAACACCAGATGTCATAGCCAGCAAGAATCTTCCTTTCTTTCTTTATGATATATGTAGACTGGGATTTTATCAAATTACTTGCAAGAGACTAGAGTTTATTACAAAATGAGGAAATTTAAGAACACATATGTGATAAGATTTTATATCTTATTTATTGATAATTTTCATATTATTTAGAAGAAGCGACTTTAAAGGTTTTGATGATTTTCTTTACTTGCATCTGATACTGAGATTTTCAAAGATGCCAAAGGGAGTTAATGTCCAGCTGCCATCAGATTTCAGGGGAATTTGGGCACCTAAATCCCTTACGCTCCCTGTATGATGCTGTGGCCAGAAGAGTGAATGTAATCCTGGGATGCCTTAACAGGGGAATCTCAAGTAAGAGCGGAGGAATTATTTTACCTCGGTATTTGGCACTAGTGAAAAATTGTGTACAGTTCTGGTGCCCACAGCTAAAGAAGGATATTGATAAATTGGAAGGGTTCATACAACAGCCACAAGAATGATTAAAAAATTAGAAAGCATGCCCTAGAGTGATCTACTCAAGAAACTCAATTTAGCTTAACAACAACAAAAAAAGTCTGTTAAGGGCTGATTTGATTAGTCTATAAATACCTACCTGGGGATTTAACAATAGATTCTTCAACCTAACAGAGAAAGATATAACATGACCCAATGACTGAAAGCTGATGCTAGATAAACAAACTGGAAATAAGATTTAAATTTTTAACGGTGAAAGTAATTAACCACTGGTAAAATTTAGGAAGGTTTGTATTGGATTCTTCATTGCAAACAATTTTAAAATCAATATTGGATATTTTTTCTAAAAGATGTGTTCTAGGAATTATTTTACGAAAGTTCTATGTCCTATGCTGTACAGGAGGTCAGACCAGGTGATCACAATGGTGCCTTCTGGCAATGGAATGCACAAATCTATTAAAATCCCAGTTTTAATTTTTCAGACTTTCCCTATAGTGCACAGTCGATTGCAGTATCACAACATGTTATGCACTTTTATTAAGTCGGCTTAAGCCCTTCCTTAAGTTGACTTAATAAGAGCTTAAGTCGACTTAATAACACCTCCTCTGAGGTCGATTTAAGCCTTAAATTGACTTTAAGCCAGTGTGGATGGTGATTAGTGCTAAATTGACCTTATTAAGTTGACTTAAAGAAGTTAAGTCAACTTAACAAGGCCAACTTAAAGTATTGCCACTCTGTTATGTCAACTTAGGCTATGTCTACATGAGAAAACTTGTCCCGCAATAAGTTATTGCGGGACAAGTAAAGCGCAATAAGTATTGCGCTTTCTCATGTACACACGTGCTCTTTCTTTCGCAAAGAAGCATTCACCCTTGGAATGCTCCTTTGTGAAAGAAGAGCAGTGCATGGTGGGCACCTGTCCCACCATGCACTGCCCACAGCCAGCCCCCTAGCCCAGCTGCAGGGCTTCCAGTGGCAGGGGGGCTGCATTCCCAGCCCCCGCTGTCACCCGAACCCCAGCACAGCTCCCGGGCTCCGGGACTCAGCTGCGTCCACGGGGCTTTAAACCGCGGCTGCAGCTGATGCACAGAGCCCGGTAGCGGTGCTGGGTGGCCGGCTCGAATCCGAGCTGGTCACCCAGCACCGCTCCGTGACTCAGCTGCGTC
>ML685756.1:20269781-20295090 GCA_007922175.1 Pelusios castaneus | reverse complement strand
GGAGCGGCCGGCCGCCACCCGATCCCCCGCTCTCAGCTGAAGCCTCCGTGCTTAAAGCGCGGCGGCTACAGCTGAGAGCCGGAGCCCCGGGGGGCCGGCTCGATTCGGAGCCGGTCCCCCAGCACCGGCCAGGGGTTCGGGTGGAGGCAGGAGCTCCCGCTGAGCTTCTGCCATAACCCGATCTCCACCGGACACCTCCCCAAAATACTCAATTTCACTGCTCTGCTTGAGCAGTGAAATTGACATATATGTCAATTACACTGCTCAGCAGAACAGTGAAATTGACATATTTGACAGCTCCGGTGTCCCAGAGTGGCATGGATTGGCACTCTGGGACATTTCCGGAGGCCAGTCAATGCGGGGTAAAGGTACACACGAGCACAAACGCGCAACAGATGATCCGCAAAAGCTGTTACCACTCTCGGCGGAGTGGTGGTTGGAATGCGCAGCAAGAAGGCGCTTAGTGCGCAGGAACAACATTTCACGTCTGTACAGTTCGCTTATTAACGCGCGGTAATGATTTTTACTGCGGATTACGGTGCTCGTGTAGGCAAGCCCTTAATAAGGTCGACTTTAGTCAACATAACAAAATTGACTTAACTTTGCCGGTGTAGACATAGCCTAAGAAAGGGTGACGTGGTTTGATTGTCAGGCAAGAAAAATACACTTAGTGGCTACTTTTTAATGGATAGATTTTTGATGGATTGTGGAGGAGGCTATGGCAGCCAAAATGTGGATTCGGGGGGAGGGGAAGGAGATACAATTAATAGAACTATTAAAATATTTTGGTATTAGTGATAGCTACCTATGACTGTCTCTTTATTCTGCTTTCATTTACATGAATGTACATGAGGTGGTGATTCCAGTGAAGTTGCACCAAAATATTGTAGGTATAAGTGAATCATCACTGTGGATAATAATTTTTTTAATCTTCTGTGGCTATTGATATAATTTCTCTGGTTAAGACTGTGGCTACAAAGGCCTGTGGGAGGAGGAAGCTGGAAAGAAAAGATACTCTTAGCCACAGCCTAGCTCAGAGGGAGAGGATCAACCCTCAGGAACTACTAGCAGTAAAAATTGCTTCCCTAACAGCACAAGGGTAAAACATGGATAAGATGAACAATATAATGCACTTTTGGGGAGACAAGGCATAGTGTTGTCTCTTTCAAGCCATTTCTGATTCAGCTAATTTCACAGGTGGTGTTGAGCAGTATAGAGTGAAATTGTGCCTGATCCTTATGCAGGTGGGTTCCAAAGATGGTGAAGGCTCCATATAGCCTATTCCTCTCTTGTATGCCTGCACAGAGGACAAAGATATCTCTAGAGCCCTGTTTGGATCCACATCCAATCTGCATCTGGTCAGTTTCAGCCTGTACCCAATCCAGGATATGCACCCCATGTTTTATGTCCATCTGCATCTGGACCACCCCCGCCTAGCAGCAGCTCCTGCTCTGACTATAGAAGGAGAGCATCTGGCTGGCTGCAGGAGGCAGGGGGAGGAAGAATTTGTTGGGGATCCTAGAGTCAGAAGCAGGTCTAGCCAGTAAGCTGAGCTCCCATGAGTGACTGTCTCTGATTGGCTGAAGAGCTCAAACAGAGCTGAGCTGGCATTGGCTGAAGCACTTCCTTTGTTCCCTGTTTGCTCACTGCTCTCTGCAGCTGCAAGGATCGCACCCTAGGCAGATAAAAATAGAATTTGCATCTGACCTCCAATCCGCAAAAGTGGATCTGCAGATATCCACAGCCGCATCCACGGATGTGGATACCTGCAGATCTGCAGGGCTCTAGATATCTGGCCCTAAATTCTTACTGAAAGATCTTTGTTCCAGAAATTGGGTAAAATATGTGTAGAATATCACCTGAAAATAGAACTCTGGGATGGAAACTGGCTACTGATTAGAATAAACACGGAGAGAGCCAGTTATTTCCCAAGAAGATACACCGCCAGACTGAACTATGCAGTTCAGAGGCAAGCAGTTCACATGCAGTCACTGAAAACTAAACAAGTGTAGTTTCGGACTGTTGCAAACAATGTTTGAAAATTGGCGGGGGTGGGGAATCAGTTTTGTTTTTTGGCCCAAAGTTTTTTGGTTGTCAGCCGCAGCAAACCAAAAGTATTTTGTGTTGGTGGCTTTCATTTGTTTAACAAAATCTTTTAAAGTTTCGAAGGGAAACATAGACAAAAACAAAAACAAAACCTTTGTTTTCATCAAAAATGTCTGCAGGAGGAAAAAAAAAAACCCAACAACAACAACAACATATTTCCTGACTAGCTCTAAAAGAACAAAAGGCATTTTCAATATGAATTTCTTTTTCCTGGTCAGCATGTTCAGTGCTACAGTCTTAGATCTTCTCTAAAATCAAGGTGCCTTTTGATGTCAGGCCTTCCCCATTTCTACTATATGCCCAAGCTATCTTTTATGTAAGTTAAAATAGACATACTGTTGTGCCTTGTAACAATAAACAGGGATGTAATATGGTATGGTAAAGAAAGCTGCTGTCATTTATTTCCCTTTCATTTATTTCCTGCAGTTTCACAGTTCATTTCTAATATGTGTCTCCAAGATCCTAGAAGATTTCTGATTAAAACATGTTAAAACCTCCACAGAGTTGCAGCTGAAAAGAAATATTTCTGGCTTATATTTGACTCTGCCATCTTATCTCCATAGACAAACAAGGTAGAATAAGGTTAACAGCAAGAATATATTTTAAATAAAAAGCATGAATCAAAAATTTAGATTCATGTGACAATACGTGGACAGTAGCATCATTCTATCAGACCTGTGATGATCAAAAAAGATTATAAAATGCTCTCTATTCTAAGCTGAAAATGTCTTCACTAGGAAAATAAGATCTGAATAGGTAATGTGAGCTGCAAGTTAGAATGAACCTAGCCAGAATCAGAAGTTACAACATATTTGCATCAACTTAATTTCTGTCCTGACTGTCTCTTGGAATTAATTTCAGTACATGAAATTTCATATTAAATTGGCATAGTAGCATTTTAAATATAAAGTTGCCTCCTGTGAAGCTTAAGGAATGGAGCAGGAACATTTTTCCTCTTTTCTGGGTTATAAATGGGCTTAATTTGCCTCTTGTAGTTTGTTCAGAAAGCAGCTACATACTTGCTCATGGGCTTGAGCTATGGTGATCAAATCCACCATGCTTTGCACTCTTTACATTGGCTGCCCATTTTGTGTCTGATACAGTATAAATTAGTTTTAATGGTTTATAAAGCTCTGAATGGGACTGGCCTTGGGTATATCAGAAACCTCTTTCTTGAGTTCCACCTTTTCATGCTCCCATATCACCCACTGCTTCAGTTTCCCCAATCACACTTGAAGTCAGCAGGTGATCAAGCGGTTTCTGTGGCTGCTTTGGAATTTGTTCCCTCCTGAAATCTGGCTCATTTAATCTCTTCACGCTTTTTTAAAGATGTCAGAAAACCTTTCCACCCCCCACAATCCCTCTGGTAGGTTTTTAAATCACTGCCACATCCATTGTTTTGTTTTGTTCTTATTTTTTTTTTTTTCAGTTGTTGATCCACTTGGTTATTTTGTCAAGATTGGGGTGTTCTTTTTATTTCATGACCAAATGTATTATGATTGTTGTTCAGCACCCCAAACATTTTGTCCATATTATTTTGTAGAATATAGCAGAAGAGATGTTGCAAAATTCTGAGACAGATTCTGATATCCTTATTCACACTGAGTGGTGCCTTCCTCCACAATCAGCGTCACCAATTTTAGTGGCACTGCTTGTTGAATAAAGCACTATTCAGCATGAGTAAAATATGTGACAGTACAGTTGCATATTAAATTTTTGTTTGTATACATTTGGAAGGCTGAGAATTATATACTTAACTACTATTGACTTCAAAGGGACTTAAAATCATGTTTTAGGTTAAACATACTTTACTGAATTAGGGCCTTAGGAGCTTGTGCCATCATTTTAGGGTCAGATTGTGGTATTTTTACTCTCACTGCATGGGGCATCACTTGCTTATAGTACAGCTGAAGTAAAGTTCCAAAGAGGTAGCCGTGTTGAAATTAACTGAGCAACAGATATTTGGAGAAAAATTCTAGTCAGTGTCAGCAAAGGGTGGCTTAATCCAAGCCCTGTGAAGTTAGAGGACTCCTCTTTCCAATAGTGTTTTAAAATGTGGGTGTTTTAAAAGTAGGCTTCCTATTCATATTTAGGTGCCTTAATAAGTGGTGATTTTTCAAAGTGCTGAGTGCCCAGCAGCTCCTACTGAAGATATTCATAGCTGCTTTGAGCCCCTTTTGTACACAGGAACAGGGCAAGCATGGATTAGACAGTATAATAAGATTTTTAAACTATTTCTGTTGATGCTTTTAAATAACAGTTTCAAAGTGCCATATAAGCAAAACAGGGTTGATGTGACAAACCCTAGCCCTCACAAAGGGCAGAGAATATGTGAAGAACTACTAAAGGGTTAAAATTACTCCAGAATGCTTTATATCCTATTGTAGAGACTGTATTTACTGAACAGGATAATGTGAATATATGGGTATGGGCTTCCACAGTCCTCATCAAAGAGTTCTTCCTGGCCACCAAATTTCCAATGATGAGAGACTAGAACGGTTTAAAAAAAACAAACAAACATGAATGAATGTAAAAATATCCAATGGAGGAAAAAGAAAGTAGGACATTCTTCTACCAGTCAACTCTTAACTTTCTGAATTCACCCACTTTCATTTAGCATTATAGGTAGCACTTACATAGCCAAGCTCTTAAAGGGACAGTAATAATGTGACCAGGTTCTTTGCATTGTCACTACCCCGACTGCTCCATCTATTCCATTCTGAGTTGCAGCAATAAAAAGGCAGTCTAGTATAATGAATCATAAAAATGACTCTTGATAACTCCAGGCCAAAAGTGATTTAGCACTTGACTTTAGGAATGACTTTCTTTTGGGTGAAATCGGGATGCTCAGTTCCATAGCAGATAATTGTGAACAATGAATTTTATAGGTAGGCAACCCCCGGCATGTGTGCCAACAGTGAAATACAAGCCCATTCAGAGTGGCAACAGCACCCTCTGTGGCGCCACAGAAATTGCCACTCCTGCCACCCAAAGCCACTCTGGGTGGCTTCTTTTGGGTGTGGCTGGGGCGCAGGGGGTCCCCACCATACCCATGCCCCCATGTGCCTTGGAAAGAAGCTGCCCAGAGCAGATCTTCTTCACAGTGTACCATTGCAAAAGGAGCCCCTCCAGGCAGCTTCTTTCTGTGGTGTGCCTGTGGACCCCCAAGAGGAGCCAGGCACACCACCAAGATGAGTCACTCTGGTGGCTTCTTTCTGTGGCGTGCCTGGGAAGTGTCCCCCTCCACTTCAGCTGTGGCCAGCCACCACTGAACTTTCAGGAAACTGCCACATTTTTCAGCAGAGGGGGCCTCCGGCACCGGCTGAGAGCTAGGAAGGAAGTGCCAGGATAGGAGTAGGCAAAGGTTGCTGACCCCTGGTGTGGGTCATGCTGGTCATGAGGAAACTTGCATGTAGCTTAATTTGAGTCTCAGGGTAAAACTGTAAACAAGGCTGTAACAGGCAGTGTGTTGAAGTATGTGGACCAATTGAGATAAGTGAGAATATTCTCAATACTAAGCTTGAAATGTAGATAAGATGAGAACATAAGTGATTAGAATTCATAAAATCTGCAAAGAAATAGTCTTTGTACAGATCATGTAATGTCCAGACATCCAAACCCATCTGTCTTGTCCTTTCAACAGCAGTAGATATGATCAACCATGAGATATTGCTTTCCTTTCTAAGATAAGTTGCAAACAGTAGATCAGGGGGAAGAACTAAAATAGTTTAAGTCCTTTGTAGAGATATGAGGTAAATAAGAGACTATGTACGTAATATGCTTGCACAAACACCTAAATTGCACATGCAGAAGTGTGGTTTCACAGATATCTACAAATGGTGTGAGCATTTTGGGGTAGAGGTGCATCCATTTACACCCAGCTTTTGATCCTATAATTATAGTCCAGGGGTCAGCAACCTTTACTGACCCCTATGCTGGCCCTTCCTCTCCGACCTACAACCATTGCTGGAGGCTCCTCTGCTGAAAAAATGTGGTAGCCACCTGAAAATTGCACCCATCATGTGTCATGGAACAAAATAACAAATATCATGATACAACATAGCTCCTTAAGAAATGCTTTAATGGTCAAAATCAACAGCAATCTTCACGTGATGCTAGAAATCTTTTGGTTCCGTATCGAAAGAAACAAAGATTGACTTAATTTTTATCTTGTTGTTTTCCAGCAACCAACAGTTGTGTATTATAATGAAAAATCACAACAAATTCCAGTTGTGTGAACTTCATCGTTTTTTCTTTGAATTACTGCTACAGGAAAAGTAAGATTGTTTGTTTGTTTGTTTATCAGAAGTCCATAAGAATTCAGAATTGGGTTGTTCATAGCATTGAAAGAAACACTAGCAAAATAATGCTTCCAGGGTAACTGAAAAGGGCAACGTTTCTTCTTTTTCATGCAATTGTTTTTGTGCCAAAGAACCCTTTCACGGTCATCTGTTTTCACATGGAGTAAGGTACAACAGAATAAGGCTCTGTTCTTATTGTGTCCAGATAGTTACCAAACATTATTTCTCTTTAGAGACTGAAAAATTGGAATGTTGCACAAAGTGCAAAAAATAATTGAAAAGATCCACTTTCATACTGCAAACATCAAACTTTGACAGAAGTGCTTTCCAACTTGCATTCTCCTCAATATTTCATACTCTGTGTACAGTAGTTTGCTCTAAAGTCCATTAGGTTTGTCTAAAGCAACAACTTCATAGGCAGAAAAGTATCCCTGCTTTGCTTGAGACTAAACCATTAAGAAGCAGAGTACAGGAAAATACATCAGAAGAATGGAATCCTTCTTGGAAGGCAAAAGTAGCTTTGGACCACATTTAAGCTCTGTTGATTCTGGGTTATGCTAGCAGCTGGGGGGCTCTGGGAGATAGGGTATACATAATGCTTTATACCAGGGGTACTGTGCCAGGGCTCACAAAGCGAACTGTTCAGGGCAGTTTGCCTTTTACCATTCCTTTAATAGGGGAATTCCTCCCAGCTGATTGTGGGACTTTATGGCACATGTATGCTACCACAGTGGCATCCACAGGGAGTTCCAGCAGAGAAAATCTAACCTCTTAAGTTAGGATATCACATTTAGGCCTCTGATAGAAGCCTACCCTACATATCAAACCAATGACAAGTACAGGGATAGAGGAGAAAAGAAGAGAAGAATTTAGGAGAAATTGAGGGACCCAGCTTTAGCTTCTTTGAGAAAGTCAGCAACCCTTTCCTCTAAGCACCTGTGTTTTCTTTCACTTTCTACTGCTGCTCTGAGTGATTTGGTCTGCAGGCTCAGTGTGAGAGATCCCCAAGACAGATCAATCTGACTCCAGCCAATGGCCTATCCCAACCCATATCCTGCACTGGCATTACTACCTGAGAAAAACTAATCACTCAGTCATATCCATATACTGCAAACTTTTCCCTAGGCAGTTGGTGAGAACCTGGTAGAAAGCTTTCAGAGAGGTAGCCATGTTAATACATTTTGGAAAAATAAATAAGGCTTCCTGTGGCACTTTTATGGACTAACAAAGCTCATGTGATAAATAAATTTGTTAGTCTTTAAAAGCACCATAGAAGTCCTTGTTTGTTTTGGTAGGAAGCTTGAAATTCACATTGTTCAAGGCATAGTGGAAATAATTATGAACACTTTCTAAAGCTGGTACTGATTTACATGAAACAGAAAAGTTCAGTTTTCATAGAGGATGAACTAGGTACACGTTATACTAATCTACTAACCAGTGTATATATTGATGTCAAAAGATGCTGCTAAGCAACAGAACAAGGGTAGCCAATAGTCTCTGGACCAAATTCTGTGGTGCTCACTCAGGTGAAACTCGTTGCTGGTAATTTCATCTGAGTAAGGACTTCAGGTTCAGATTCTATGTATCTCAGTGTATGGGACTCATTACCATAGCATCTCATAGTCTTCCAGTGAATGGATTTTATATTTGCAGCTTCTCTGTGAGATAGGAAAGTATAATCCCCTTTCTACAGATGGGGAAAGAAAACCTAGGCTAGATTTAGAGTATATCTATGACTCAATTAGTTCTATGGCTGTGGTTCACTAGCCACTCCTGCACTAGATATAATGTAGCTAGCATGGCTCAAAAATGGCAGTGAAGACTCAGCAGCACAGCATAGGTTGTACGGTTCTACCCGGAGTCCTGGGTATTGCTAGCCCACACTGGAATCTGTAAGGCAGCATCTTCATGGCCATTTTGAAACATGCCAGCTATATTAAAGCTAATGTAACAATCAAGGAGTCCTGTGGAACTTCTAAAGACTAACAAAGTTATTTATCTTCAAAGCATCTGACGAAGTGGGATTTTCTCCCATGAAAGCCCATGCAATAAATAAATTTGATAGTCTTTAAGAGTGCCAAAGGACTCCTTGTTTGTTTTGCTGAACGAGACTGAAACGGCTACCTCTTTGAAACTTTAAAGCTAGTGTCCATACCTAAGCTGCAGTCAGCCTTCCGATTACCATACAAACATGGCCTAAAGGTCTCTTACAAAGGAAGGCTGTGACCAAGTTGGATGCTGTATGCTGACTTCCTGAGTCTCACCGAGTCCAAATGTTTTGGTAGCTCTGCCCACTAGACCATCCTTCCTTTGCCCTTTAAAAATGTTCAGCAATGGTGTCCAGATGCAGTGTGTGAAAGTCGTACCTCTGATACGAGAGCTACTCTAATAGCCAGGTATCCTTTTCATAAGTAAAATCCAAACAGCTGGCGTAGGGACAACCTGGGATGTTCAAAATGCAGTTCTTTTTTAAAGAAAATAGACACATCATCTAGTTCTCAGCACTTTTAGAAATGCCAATACTTGCTAAAAGCAGCTTTGAGTCACAGAGAAGCTACACATCCAATAGACTCCCTGCCAAGCCATAAAGTGTGCTATATTTGGGATATCCAAGAGCAGGACCAGCTGAGGCAGAAGAAGGAATGGTTCTTTTGGGAACATTGTTTTGCTGTTGCTGAGCTGAGTGTTGAGCATGATACTGTAAAGTTGTGTTGAGTAAAATAGATGCCATGACACATCAGACCTCAAGGATGCTCCAAACGGAGAACTGATCCCTTCACAAGGTCTTAGTCCCTAGGGACTTTCATAACAGATACAAAATGGAAAAATGCTCATAGTCCTCGAGGAACATTCTAATTGGTCTTATACATTTAAATAGAGATTGGAAAAATTATTAATGGGATTTTCTATGATATCAGGTGACTGAGCTCAAGGGCCTAGTGTTCCCTGCCAGTGCTGTGTTGTTACATGACCTGTATACTATTCTATTTCTTTCCTTTCATCCAGTGCAACGTTAGTTTGGCCTCTCTTCTACTTTTGTTGCTAACACACTAAGCAAGCTATTCTCAAGATCTAATTTATTGACGGTGAACTTGAGTGCTGGGTATTATGCTACTGGAGAATGAACAAATAGATAAGAGGAGATGGTTTGTTTGGTCATTCAGGTGTGCTACTCCAGTCACATGCTTCTCAAATAAAATTTACCATTATGCAGACGTCAAGCCTTTCAGTTGTTTTTCTGCCCGAGGCACAAGTAGTGTTTAGATTAATTTTGTCTCATGGTTATCCCTATTCTTTCAAAACATACATCCAAATACCAAGGAATGCCTTTCCACGAAGGCCTGATTCTGCATGGTGCTAAGCATCTGCAATGAGATGTGAAGCTTACCACCCATCTCAAAGGACACTTTGATATTGTCGTTCCCTACAAACTGACCAACGAGACTGAAGGAGAGGAAAGACCTCTTGTTTATTATAGCGGCCGCGAGGTTGTCTCTGCACCCCCCCAAGGGGAAACAAAGGCAACAACAACAAGCGGGAAAAGCAGTACAGTTATACTCTTTGGTTACAGCGTATCGGACGTTATGGTCATATCTCATCCTTGACAGGTCCAGATGTTGATCCGACCGCAGACACTTTTTGTCCATTTAGGAAAGCATTAGTAACGGCAGGTCTTATTTGGGTTAAGGGATCTTCGGCCCCAGAATGCTTTTTAAATTCTTCCAACAGTCTTTCGTAATAGTCTTTGGGATCTTCTCCTTCCTTTTGTTTGCACTGACTAATCTTTGTCCAGTCCTTTTTGGGGGGCCATTCGCTTTCGACAGCATTTAAAATGCTTTTACGAAGCGTAGAGACCTGCATTAAGAACATAAGAACATAAGAAAGGCCGTACTGGGTCAGACCAGAGGTCCATCTAGCCCAGTATCTGTCTACCGACAGTGGCCAGTGCCCAGGTGCCCCAGAGGGAGTGAACCTAACAGGCAATGATCAAGTGATCACTCTCCTGCCATCTGTCTCCATCCTCTGATAAACAGAGGCTAGGGACACCATTCTTAACCCCTTTCTGGCTAATAGCCATTTATGGACTTAGCCACCATGAACTTATCCAGTTCCCTTTTAAATATTGTTATAGTCCCAGCCTTCACAACCTCCTCAGGTAAGGAGTTCCACAAGTTGACTGTGCGTTGTGTGAAGAAGAACTTCCTTTTATTTGTTTTGAACCTGCTACCTATCAGTTTCATTTGGTGACCCCTGGTTCTTGTATTATGGGAGTATTTAAACAACTTTTCCTTGTCCACTTTTTCCACATCAGTCATAATTTTATATACTTCTATCATGTCCCCCCTCAGTCTCCTCTTTTCCAAGCTGAAGAGGCCCAGCCTTTTCAATCGTTCCTCATACGAGGCACTCTCCAAACCCCTAATCATTTTAGTTGCCCTTTTCTGAACCTTTTCTAGTGCTAGAATATCTTTTTTGAGATGAGGAGACCACATCTGTACACAGTATTCGAGATGTGGGCGTACCATGGATTTATATAAGGGCAATAATACATTTGCAGTCTTATTTTCTATCCCCTTTTTAATGATCCCTAACATCCTGTTTGCTTTTTTGACCGCCTCCGCACACTGTACGGACATCTTCAGAGAACTTTCCACAATGACTCCAAGATCTTTTTCTTGACTCGTTGTAGCCAAATTAGCCCCCATCATATTATAGGTATAGTTGGGGTTATTTTTTCCAATGTGCATAACTTTACACTTATCCACATTAAATTTCATTTGCCATTTGGATGCCCAATCACTTAGTTTTGTGAGATCTTTTTGAAGTTCTTCACAATCTGCTTTGGTCTTGACTATCTTGAGTAGTTTAGTATCGTCTGCAAACTTAGCTACCTCACTATTTACCCCTTTCTCCAGATCATTTATGAATAAATTGAATAGGACTGGTCCTAGGACCGACCCTTGGGGAACACCACTAGATACCCTTTTCCAATCTGAGAATTTACCATTTACTCCTACCCTTTGTTCCCTGTCTTTTAACCAGTTCTCAATCCATGAAAGGACCTTCCCTTTTATCCCATGACAACTTAACTTACATAACAGCCTTTGGTGAGGGACCTTGTCAAATGCTTTCTGGAAATCTAAGTACACTATGTCCACTGGATCCCCCCTGTCCACATGTTTGTTAACCCCTTCAAAGAACTCTAATAGATTAGTAAGACACGATTTCCCCTTACAGAAACCATGTTGGCTATTGCTCAACAGTTTATGTTTTTCTATGTGACTGACAATTTTATTCTTAACTATTGTTTCAACTAATTTGCCCAGTACCGACGTTAGACTTACCGGTCTGTAATTGCTGGGATCCCCTCTAGGGCCCTTTTTAAATATTGGCGTTACATTAGCCGACTTCCAGTCTTTGGGTACCGAAGCCATTTTAAGGGACAGGTTACAAATCTTAGTTAACAGTTCCGCGACTTCACATTTGAGTTCTTTCAGAACTCTTGGGTGAATGCCATCTGGTCCCGGTGACTTGTTAATGTTGAGTTTATCAATTAATTCCAAAACTTCCTCTATGCCTTCCTGGCTGGTGTCTTGAGTAAGGGGTGGCTGCGAGGGCCAATTAGCAGCTCTCACCAAACACTCACGCTGGGTCAGAGGTAGGACAACGTTGAGAAGCTGATTAATATCAGCCCAGGTGGGGTTATAGGTGTCGAAAATGATCTGCAGCTCCCTTTTAAACTTGGGGCTGTTTTCAGAAATAGAGGGGAAAGTCTGAGCCATATTATGGAGATCACTCAGGGACCAAGGGACATGGACACTAACTAGGGTGCCTTCGGCTCCTGTGGGAACCTGACGAAGGGGGGGGAATAACCCCTGGAGTAGTGGAAGAGGGTATTGATTGGGAGTGGGACTGCTTTCGAAGTCCTTGATTAGTTGCAGGAAGCCTCCCCCCACGGGTCCAGAGGGACTCAGGTGTCCAATGATGCACCGGGGGGCTTGGGTGACTGGAGGGAGTGCTTGAGGACTGGCTAGGGGATGCCTCTGAAATCAGCAAGTCTGGGAAGCTGGAATTGGAAGGGGATTCGGTCATAGAGGCATCTTTGGGGGGTGCAGACGGAACATAGGGCGGTGGAGGATTATACAGACAGGAGTCCAAAATGTCCTCAGGGTTTTCGGAAACAGGATCCTTTTGAGTCTTTTCGGGTGTCTGCTTGGGAAGCAGAGGATACAGGGAAGGGAGGGAATTTGGAGGTTTCTTTTCGTTATTTAATTGTTGAGTTAATTTAAGGTTTATATCTTTTAAACTGCTAATTATAGATTCCTTGTGGCGTTTATCTGTTTCTGTCTGCCAGAGTTTAAATCCTGCCCTGAGTTTAGAAGCTTTTTTTCCTTCAAGAGAGTTCAGTTTTCCTTCTAAGTACTCCAGTCGGGAGTTTTCAAAGGTTCCTAACAGGGGAAACTGTAACTTGAGATCTCCTTTAGTTAATGTGTTCCACTGCTCCAAATTCTGCACAGCTTCGGGGCCTCATTTGTCAAACATTTGTTTGACAGGGGCTCCCTTTGGGACCCCTTTCAGCGTGCATTGGTTTTGACCCATGGTTTAGGATTTCTTTTATTGTTTACTACCCAAAAAGAAAACCGGTCAGACCTCTATTTTCTAAAGATTTTACAAATACTAATTGCCAGCCCTACTAACAAAAATAAAATACCAAGGCTACAATAACTCCCAGTCCTATACCAGCACCTATTCCAGAAACAAATCCCTGGTACCAGCCTACCTCAGTACTATTCATGAGGTTGATAAGAAACAGAATTATCCAACTACCAGAAATAGATTTAAAAAAACTACAATAATTCCTAGTCCTATTCCTGCATTTAGTCTGGGACTAAGAGTTGTCAGCACTAAAGACAGTAAGACAGGAAACGGACTCTCATCAATCACCAGAGCTGCAATGACTCCTAATACTGTCCCTACCCCAAACCAGGCTAGGTCAGTGAGGTTCATTAACCTCTGGAGGAAAAAAAAGAAACTTAAACCCCTTTTATCCTATCTTCCAACTTCTTATAGGGGTGCTATAGATAAGGGACTAGCAGCTAATATGTTAAGGAGATACAATCAAAGTGCCATGTTGTTGTAGCAGCTAATGTGTTAGAAGGGAGTGCGAGAGGAAAAAAGAAGCACAACACTCCGTCCCTTGCTTTCAACTAATCTCTGGTCGCAGGGTTTCCCCTCGCAGAGATAGTTGGTGCAGCTGACAGATATGTAGGCTTACAGAAACTTGTTAGAGAAAGAGAGCCCTTGCCTTTAAAGGAGGAAGTTTTACACGGCCTGAGTTTTTGTGCCGATCCCCTCCCGAGGGAGAGTTTCACACACGGCCAGCGACCATAAGGATCGCTGGTCAGGCAACCGGACACTTGGCAAGGAACTTAGACCCAGAGAGGTCACACACACAGAACCATACTTATCTACTCTACGGGATACGGTCAACAGCGTCCCGGGCCATCCCGGAGTTCATGGCAGCCTCCTACTGGGCTGCCTACCTGCCGAGGCCTTGGTCTTCCCTGTGGTCCTCCCTCGAACCACTCCTGGTGCACTCCCTGGTGCACCACACCTGTCTCGTTCAGTCTCGGGTTCGGGATCGGTGGGTCAGTGGGCCCGTCAGTAAGTGCCCGCTGTTCTTGTAAAGCGAGAGATGGTGCCTCGGGCGATTCCTCGACGAGTCCACGGAGCCTCCGGTCCCACCGCTGCCACCAGAAATGTCGTTCCCTACAAACTGACCAACGAGACTGGAGGAGAGAAAAGAGCTCTTGTTTATTATCGCGGCCGCAAGGTTGTCTCTGCACCCCCCCAAGGGGAAACAAAAGCAACAACAACAAGCATGAAAAGCAGTACAGTTATACTCTTTGGTTATAGCGTATCTGACGTTATGGTCATATCTCATCCTTGACAGGTCCAGATGTTGATCCGACTGCAGACACTTTCTGTGACGTGTGGTTACTTGCTACGCCTAGATAGCAGCGCATCGCTTGTATTTTTAGCAGAATAAGCATCTGGCCTGGGGGTTTGGTAGCTAAGGATATATAGTAAAAAATAATCTTCAAGGGGCCTAACAGCTAAAGGTTATACAAAATGGTAAAATGGAGTCAATATAGCTAATGCTGAAAAGAGCAAGAGCAAGCACAAGCACAAGCACAATTCTGTCTTTAGGCCCCACAATATCAATGCAGAGCATAGGGTGTTCAGCACTTTCCAGTAGATACTCTGCAGCTTTCAGAATCTATATTCAGCTGGGTGACAGGCATCTAAATAACATTATCTTCATTATCTAATCAGACCTGTACTTAGCTTGCATCTCGCTAGTACACCTTTTCTTTGTAGGATCCCCAGCTGTACAATGTGAGTTTCTTAACATAGTAAAAGCTGCAATGTTCATTCATTGTATAATATTCATCAGTAGTCCAGTTCTCAACGCACAAGAAGCAGGATTTGCCTCTCTCTGTCTCCAGGGGTCAGTCAGACTCTTCTTGTTAGTTTGACTCATACTGCCAATGGAGTTTACAAAATCATGAAGGGGCCAAACATTCACCCTTTCCCCTACTATATGGCAGTCATGATCCCTGATTCTGTTAGAATCCATTTATAGCCTGAAGGTTGAAATTTTCATTTATTTCAGCAGCTTGGGAATTGATTTCCTGGGTTGTGTAACAAAGGCCAATAGCTTGTCCCAATATTTCTTATGCAATGAGGTAATCTTTTTTTTTTAAGCGACTTAATTCAAATTCCAGTTTCTTAACAAATACCATGACTTGTTTTCTCCCTCTTAGTTCTCTGTGTAGAAAAAAGAACAGCCAAGCATTAAAATCAGGTGCAACAAATACATATTCAAATAAGCCAGAAATAAGAAAAATATAGTTATCTACAATACAGAAGGATTTTCTTCAATGAAAATACCCTCTAAAACCAAATGTGAATGCTTCGCTTGTGCCTCCATGAAAGGCTGTTACTGGGGTACAACTTAGCACATATCAGACTACATATGTCTCTTTTTTAAAATGAATTTTTAGTCTCTGAGCTGCCTAACTTCAGGAGAACTCCTTTGGTGCTGAAGTTCAGTCTTTGATTTGAGCTGTCCTTTATACACAAATCCAAAGAAGCAGCTAGTTTAGAAACCTACTTCAAGAGATCTAGTATCCAAAGCAGAATGTCTCAGCCTATCAAGCATAACCCACAAGACAACCATCGTGACTGAATCCCTACTGCGTCATACTTCATGGACTGAGAAACAAAACAAATAATATACAATGAGAAAAGTCCATAGATACTAGGATGCAGAAAGAATGAGGGTGAGAGAAACTTTCTCCTTCCCCTTGGCTTCTAATCTATGGGCATGTCTACACTGAGAATGTTGCAATGATCCCCATGGATTGACACAGCGGGATCGATTGAGCAGCTAATGCACTAAGTCCCCCCCTCCAGAAAGAGTAACGCTACTTCAGAGGGAGACCATTTCCTGTTGATGCAGAAGAGTGAGGGGGCTGTGGTAAGGGAAAGTAAGTCGATGGGAGATATGCATTCCACAGTATGTAAATTGCTCATCTCCAGTCAACCCATGTGGCAGTGTTGACTAGGCCTATATCCTTCTACCACTTTTAAAGCACTTTCCCCTCCTACTTGCTAGCACCACAGCCAGTATTGGCTATGCCTCACTGCAGCAGGGTAGAGTGTGCAATGGGAACAAAAAGGAGGGCAGGACAAAGAGCATGGAGTTACTTGTCCAGTGACTATAACAATTGCTACACCAGCCTCATCATTTCAGCTCCCTCACCCAGTGCCTTGATCAATCCCTATTTTGTCCTCCTTGCCCAACCTGACACATCAGCTAACATGTCACCCCTCTACCTCTCCAACTTGCCAACCTCCCCGAGCTTCCCTCATGAGGCCCTGACACCATGACTTAGTACCCCCAGAACAACCCTCTCAATGTGCATGACTAGCTGAAAGGTAGACTTGAAGACTGTGAACAAGGGAACAGCCTGGTTTTGGGGGGGGGGGGTGTTTGGGGGGGGAGGGAGGGAAGGGGATTCCCCCTACTGTGTTCAGGTTAAGTAGGACTGTGTGCATTATTTGTAAATAAACTGTTTCACCAAAGCCATGGCTGATTGTATTGCTAGTTTCTCACTCTAATGGAACCAATCCTGTAAGATCCCAAATATTGCCTACCACTTGGGACAAAGGGCAATAGGGCATATATGCTGAATGAAAAATGTAGGTAGAAGAATAATAGGGAAAGGTATCTCAACAATATTAAACTGTGAAACTGTCTCTGGAGGAAAGTGACAGAATCTCCTTGGTTTGGGACATTTAAAACTAGACTTTCCAAAGCACCAATTTATAATAGAGAATAATCCTGCACTGACATGGAGATGAACTAAGTGATTCTAGATTCAGCTCTAGATTTTGTTTGTTGTGTACCAATCTCAGGAGTTTTCTGCATACAAAGTTGCATGGATTTCTCTATAGGTATGTTTGAAAACCTTGCAAGGAAAGCAAATTTCAATTTTGTGAAAAACGTTGAGGTTTTGGAACCATGGTGTTTCCAGAATGAAATATGTTTCCCAGGAACCCCAACTGATGTTTTGCAGCACAGCAGAGTTCAGATACAAATTGACAAGATTCTTGTTGTCAGGTTAACTAGAATCTCATCCTTTTTCACTCCAGCTACTCAATGGTGGACTGCCATGAAACTGACAAGAATCATGCCAATTTTAATTAGCTACTGCCAGAGTTTCCAGGGTTCCTCACATCAGTACAGCCCTCCAAGTTGCCAGGATCCCAGGGAGTTTGGAAGCATAAGAAGTCATAGGTCCTCAGTAGCCAACTTAATGGGCTGACAGGATGCTACAAGTCTAGAAGTCCGAGAAGCACCATGTCCCAAACTTTGAGGTTCTAAATTTCAGGAAGTTGGCCAGTTTGAGGAGTTAGCTGGCCCATGAATCTGGAATCCTGGGTTCCAATAATCCAAGGGAGTCTGCTTGAAGGGCTGCAGAGGATCTGAGCAGGCAAGCTGTCAAGAAACCAGGGAAGCTCTTAATGGACATCTGTCTGGGTTCCATCAGAAGTTAGTTGAAATTGTTTCATTCCTTCAAAAATGTTTTTTTTTAAATGTTTCCAACCAGCTTTACAATTTAGTTGACCAAGGGCAGAACTTGCTTGTAAACGCTCATGTAAGATTAAATTTGATTTATATTGGTTTAGTTTGCATCAATAAATTTACAGGTGCAACACAAACCAACATAGCCAATGCTGTGTGTCCATATAGACACATGCACTATTTTAATTAAATTTTAACTTGAGCTTAAACATTTGATTGTATGTACAGCCACAAGGCCTCACTTACACTTCAATTTGACTTCACTGGACTTACTTGAGATAGTCCCTATTATAAATTAAATAGAAAAACTGTCCCTATGATTGTCGTTATTAAGCTATGTTTAAAACCCCTGTTCTCTTTATGGTAAAAACTTCATTGTTAAATATGAAATACATGTATGAAATCATTAAGTAAATTATAGAACTGCAAAGCAGATTATAAACATTTTTATAAATAAGATTTTGTCAGCCTTATAAATCTATGCTAAACGCCCTTAATTTAGGAATATTCAGCACATACATTATTTTAAATTTACCTATCTCAATGAAAATTCCACTGAGTCTCACAAAGTTTCACAAAGGCTATCAAATAGCCTTTTTATATTGTCAGTGTTATTCAATAGAATAAAAACCTGCATATTAGCTAGTTTTATTATTCCAGTGTAGTTTCAGTTTCCCTAATAATAGTGTATTCTGAAGTATTGCAGCACCTTGTGAACTGATGGGCAAGATTTTTCACGGCCTACAAAGAAAGATGAAGGGTTCTCTTGGAAAAATATGAACTAAAGTAGGACTAAACACTCTTCATTCCTAAATTTCTTAATTTAGAGAATTTGCCAAATAAACATAGCATTAATCAGCTTCCCAAAATCTCATATAATTTACTTTCAAATAAATTTGAAAACTAGTGACATGAATACTTTCACAGAACCAAACAGTGAAAGACAGCAGTAGTGTATAAACTAGCTTCATGTAACAATCTGACCATGAAATGGTTAACCTTATTAAGTCCTCCTTAACTTAGTGATGCATGTCATGATAATAATGGCAATGAAACTATGCAGATGAGGCCAGAGAGGGATGGAGTTGCTAGGCAACTGGGAAGGATTGGAAAAGCACATTCTTTTAGGTCAGGTTAGCAATTGGTCTGAGGAGAGGCAGTTTTGAAAACAGGTTTTGTGGTTTGTTGGTAATATGCTGGAACAAAGGATGTATTTTAACCCTGAATAAATAGACTGAAAAGAATCCACACACTTCTCAACAGTTGTTAATTGATTCAACTAGGTTTTCTTTATCAATAAACATCATATGAGGAGACATACATTTCAATCTCTCTCCCTTAAATTATACTGTTCTTAACAGAAATTTTGCAAATAGGCAATTTCCAATTTTTCCAGCTGTTGCAAGCAAAAAAGGTCTGGCAAAATGATGTATGGCAATTCAGAGTGATTTGAAGTATTACTGAGGTTCTTTCCAAAGTCTACATGTTTTCTTCCCTCTCAATTCCACCAGCTAATTTTTAAAAAAAAATTTTTTTATTCCCTCAGAATAAATAACTTTAAATTCTGGAATAAACTGCCCTCAGATAGGAAACTGAAAGTCAGTAGTTAAAACTAGGGAACAGGGTAGTCAACTCTTCAGGTGAAGGGAATGAGTGAAAAGGTCATGTGACAGAGGAGCATGCAACTATAAACCAGGTCTACTGGGAGATATCAAAACATCCTGTGCTCAGCCAGGAGAAAGTCCCCAGGGGAATAGACTTTGGAGGTGATGTGATGATCCTTTAAAGGCCAGGAACAAAGCTTGAAAAGTGTCAGGCTGAGCTCATAGGAAGACGCCCTAGGAAAGAGAGAAAGGGAAGGGTAGGTGACGTAACAGATCATCCTGTTGTTTTGGGGTCTTCTGTATTTCATTTGCGGTGGAAGAGACTGAAGCAGTGAGCAGAAGTGCATTAAATCCAAAGATTACATGAGTTTGTAGCATAATGCATATGAAAAAGAATGCTGAATTAAAGTTGTACAGGCAACTTTAATTGTGGCATTTCCTAGCATTTTGGTGCTTGACATTACATCCTTAATACTCTTCTTTCAAAGTAGGTTTCTTTGGAATTTCCTAGGTTTTTAAGAAAACAAACTGATTTGATCACAGATTCTATCATGTGGCATCATATTGATACTCACATGAGTTATCAGCAGGGTTGGAACCTCTGGAATCATTACTCAATCCTCTGGCATGTGAGCTTATGGAGGATTTCACTGGAAGATCTTCTGAAAATCAGGTCATTTATTTAGTGCCTAAATATGGAGTCAGGAGCTTACTTTTATCCACCCAACTCTTGAAAATCTTGCCTTATGTGTTTTTGGGGGAAGGAAGAGGAGGAACTCTCGAATTTTGTGATTAAATTCCAGCAAATACAAACAGTCTGATTCACCACCGTGTTATCGAATGTTCATGGTGTATATCCACTATTTGCTTTTGATGGAGGTACAACTGGAGTAGTGCTGTGGTGAATCGAGCACCATACCATTAATTTATGATGTATTCCTTACATGTCAACCACTTTCCCCAGAATAGCAGGGTTGTATGTGCTTCTCCCTCAGTTTAAACTATTATTGAATTGGAAAAGACTTCACTGAGATAACCCCTCCCCCAGACCCACCCCCCCAAAAAGTTTCCCAAACCAAAACATCTGTTCTCTTAGTAGTCTTCAGGAAACTTTCCTTCACCCTCCCAGTTCCCAAAGAGAAAGGAGACCATGAAGATAAGTAAATCAGTAGTGGGCTATGTGTCTACCTTACTGTGTGTGAAACCTATAGGGATCTCTCAAAACGTACAATTGCCATTTAGCTAAATAGCAAATATAAAATGTGTGCTATTGTATTGTATTCAGTGTTCTCAGCACTGAAGGTCAGTTTCTTACTCCCCTTCCTCCAGTAAGAGCTAACTTTACCCATACTAGCTGTGTGTTAGCTCCTTAATGCCACCAAGACTTTGTCACTAAAGCTCTTTCCTGTGTGTTATGGTAGCCTTGTCTTCATCTTGCAGATTAGCAATTGGTGCATCCCAGTCCTTGAGACCCCTTCAGGTGTCCCCCTATGATACCTAGCCCCTGACAGTGGCTACTCACTGAAAACCCAGAACTTCTGCCCCCAAAGGAGTTGTGTACCCCGCTTAACTTAAGCATTGCCTCAGTATAACACATTGCACTTGTGATCATTTTTTTAAAGCTTTGTTTTGTTTTATTCTGAGAAAACAGAGGTTCCACTAGAGGCAAGAGTGAGTGATGAAATCAAATGGTTACAATACAAAACAAAATTATAAAATGCAAACTATCCTTCATTAGTAGTTACCTTTCCTATCAATAAAATAGGTTTTCCCCTAAAGTTCAATCTGTTGTAGAGCTGGCTGGTTACACAGGATCCAAAATCTAATTTTTCATTAATCACCCTTACTCTATAAGACACTTCCATGGTGAATGGATCTCATGTGCCTTTCCTCACTCTGTATTATACTGAAACAGTCTATACTCATAGGAAGAGTGATTTTCTATCTGTTGTAAAGTCTTTCTTTCTTTCTTTCTTTCTTAACCTACAAGTGGTTTCAGTTCTTTGGCATTGTCTCTGTTGGTTTTCCTTTGAAAGTCTTGGGAGGGAGCAAAGATAGACATTTAAGCCTTGTATTCTATTGCCAGCCAACCAGAGTACGGCACAGTTCCTTTATGCCTGAACTGGCCATTACTAAAATGCATTATCCCCTGGAAACTGCTTTTACTCCAAGTCCATAAAACACACCTTCAAAATAAATACATTATTCCTTAAATAATACATGTCTCACAATGATTATACATTGTGACAAGGTTTCTGTAACTTGCATATTATTTAAAGAGAAATATCCTGCAAGACAAGAGTTTGGTATACTTAGTTTATTGTCAGTTTTGAAGTGAGTGTTTCCAAAGCACAGGGGACCCTTTGCCAAAGAACCCCCGTGTCACAGCTGTACAAGTAGTACTGCTGATCCATTTGTAGCACTTGATACATACCAGACAATCTACTTTGGGTGAAGGGGGGAGAAAATTGCACGATTGAGGCTACATCTATACTAGAAGCTAGGGGTCTGATTCATGTACAAATACTTGCACTACTTGTGTTAGAGCAAGAATACCATGGCTACACTATTAATGTGGCTACACTATTATTTATACTCACTCTCAGCTAGCCAAAGCAAGTATGTGTATGTGAGCTGGGAATCATACCTTTGTCTCATACAGTAAATGTAACCTACATTTTTTTCTCTTTTATTTTATTTGCTTTTTCTTACTTTCATTTTCTTTCTTCATCCCAATGCAGTAGGACTGGATTCCACACATACCTTATAACATTTTCTAGCTGAGTCTCAGTATTGCATGCCCAGTTCTAAAAACCACTACTAATTGAGAAATGTTACTGTGACTTTTTTTTCTAGCTGCAAGCACTTGTGGACCTATATAAAGCAACTGCCAGATCTAACACAACATCTTCACGAGTGACTGATTGTGCAAGCTATTGCTATGCATTGTCAATCATTTTTCTATTCTGTGTCTCAAAAGCCTCTTGAAAAACAGCATCACTCTTGAATTGTACAACCTATATGAATATAACAAGAAAATAAACATAGTACTGGGACTAAGCAAAATGGTATAAATTACTTGGCCCAAAGAATATATTGATGTTTAGGGACTGAGCAATATTAAATAAGATCAAATCCATCATTATTATCTTTTACTACCAATGGATTACAAATAGATAAATACTGACACATTCTTTGTTGTCAACAGTATTAATGCTAATGTTTCTCTAAATATGGCACACTTCAAAGTTTAATCTATTTTAGGTACCTTTAACAGTCACTCAATGGATTTCAGAGTCCATCAGGATCTTTAACCAATAGTACATATCTTGAGCAGCAATGTATATATATTCCAAAGGGTTAGCCATATTAGCCTAGTTCAGCAAAACAAAGAAAGGGTGCGTCTACACTTGTAAATTAAATCAAGACAGCTTAAGTCGACTTAATTTACTCTGCATCTACAGTACACTTTCCTTACGTCGACTTAAGCAAGCTGCTTAAGTCAACTTAAGGAAAATTAAGTCTACTTTACTAAACTGGCTTTTAAGTTGACTTTTGGCTTAAGTCCACTTTCTAAAGTCGACTTTAGCCAGTGTAGATCTGGAGTAGCCCTAAGTCAACTCTAAGTAGACTTAGGGCTCTCCAGAACTCCCCCACTGCCCTCCCTTCCAGGGTGGGTGGCACAGGGAGTGCCTGGCATGCCCCCCCACAGGGCAGGGCAGAGCCCTGCCCACCCTGCCTCTATGCCCTGCCAGTGTCCCTGTCCCCCTTTGCCCCATTGTACCCAGGTACAATGGAGCAAAGGCTGAGCCCCCTGGCACTTGGCAAGGGGTGCCCTCCCTGCCACCGTGGACCTGTCCCAGGTCTACCTAGCCCCTACAAATTGACCTAGGCATCCAGTGTAGGGTTCCCCCAAAGTCGACTTAAAATTTAAGTGTAGACATGCTAAGTCGACTTAAATTCACAAGTGTAGACATAGCCAAAGAGTCCTGTGGCACTTTTAAAGACTAACAAATTTATTTATTGCATGAGTTTCCCTGGGAGAAAAAGCCCACTTTGTCAGATGCTTTGAAGATGGGAAACCCTCAGAATGGGAGGAAAATAAATGCTGGGAAGTGTAAGTCATAGGATCTGATCAGACTGTTACAGCAAATCAATGTAGTAGTTTAGATTCAAACACAGGGGAACAGTATATAGAGGAAGGTGAGTTCAAATCACCTGTTGTAATGAGAAAAAAATCCATAGTCCTTATTTAGCCCTGAAGCAACAGTGGCAAATATGAATTCCAATTCTGCAGTTGCTCTTTGAAGCTTGTCTTCGTTATCCATTTGTTAGAGCACAGCTGTCAACAAATCATCAATGGAGTCAGCAGGGAGACTGAAGTGTTCCCCTATTGGTTTCTGAATGTTGTAATTTCTGATGTCAGACTTTTGTCCATTTATCCTTTTCCATAGAAACTGTCCTGTTTGTCCAATATATAAGGTGGCCGTGGGGTGGGGGAGAGGTGGCATTTCTGGCACATGATGATACAAATAACATTGGCAGATGAGCAGGTAAATAAATCCTTTGCGGAGTAGCTGGCTTGATTAGGTTCTGTGATGGTGTCTTCTGTGCAGATATGTGGGCAAAGTTGGCAATGTGCCTACTTTAATGATTCTGTTGTTTGGGCTGTAGTTCCTGGTGAGTATCTGCTTAAGATTGGGGGGCTTTCTGTAAGCGAGGAGAGGTTTGTCTCCCAAAGTTTGAGAGAGTGAGGGACCATTTTGTAGAATAGGCTGTAGATCCTTGATGATGTGCTGTAGAGGTCTAACTTGGGGGTTGCAGGTGATGACCAATGGCGTTCTGTCATTTTTCTTCTTGTGCTTCTCCTGGAGTAGTTGACTTCGGGGTACCCATCTGACTCTGTTGATCTGTTTCTTCACTTCTGCATATGTAGAATGCAGTAGTTTTAAGAATGCTTGATAGAGATCCTGAATATGCCTGTCTCTATCTGAGGAATTGGAGCAAATATGGTTATACCTTAGAGCAGGGGTCGGGAACCTTTTTGTCTGAGAGAGCCATGAACGCCACATATTTTAAAATGTAATTCTGTGAGAGCCATACAATATGTTTAAAACTAAATACAAGTAAATGTGTGCATTTTATGTAAGACCAACACTGTTAAAGTACAATAAGTCTCTGAATTCTTTTTAATAACGTTGTTATGCTGTTGCTAACCAATGATGAATAAAGTACTTCTTACAATTAATGCGACTTCTGGTGCTGCATGGTTTTGCTGATGGCTTTGTAGTCTGGTTGATATGTGGTGAGGTTAAGCTTCATGCAGGCATTGAGACTTCTATCTGTTAAACGTGATCGTAGGAAGAAAAGGAAGAGAAAGGAAGGAAGGAAGCAAAGAAAGAGAAAGAAGAGGAAACAGGAAGAGGAAGGAAGGAAGAGGAAAGAAAGAAAGAAAGAAAGAAAGAAAGAAAAAGGAAGAGAAAGAAGAAAGAGGAAGGAAAGAGAAAGAAAGAAGGAAGAGAAAGAGAGGAAGAAAGAAAAAAGAAGGCAGGCAAAGAAGAGAAAGAAGGAAAGAAAAAGGAAAGCAAAGGAGAGAAAGAAGGAAAAAAAAGGAAGGGAGAGAAAGAAGGAAGGGAGAGAAAGAAGGAAGAAAAGAAGAAAAGGAGAAAGGGGAAGGAAAGAAGAGAATGAAGAGAAAGGAAGAAATCAAAGAAAGCAAGCAAGCCAGCTGGACCCTACCGCGGCCCTGGGTAGCCGCCAGTGGGGGGGAGCTCACCCCAGCCCAGGAGGCCGATCCCAGTCCCGTGCTGGGAGGCCCCGGCCCCAGCGCTCCGGCCCCAGCGCCCTTGCGCCCCGGCCCCAGCGCACCGGCCCTTGCGCCCCGGCCCCAGCGCCCCAGTCCCAGCGCCCTTGCGCCCCGGCCCCAGCGCTCCGGCCCCAGCACCCTTGCGCCCCGGTCCCAGCGCCCTTGCGCCCCGGCCCCAGCACCCCGGTCCCAGCGCCCTTGCGCCCCGGCCCCAGCACCCCGGTCCCAGCGCCCTTGCGCCCCGGCCCCAGCACCCCGGTCCCAGTGCCCTTGCGCCCCGGCCCCAGCGCCCCGGTCCCAGCGCCCTTGCGCCCCGGCCCCAGCGCCCCGGCCCCAG
>ML685756.1:20238658-20269681 GCA_007922175.1 Pelusios castaneus | reverse complement strand
CCCCGGCACCCCGGCCCCAGCGCCGGCACCAGCACCCCGGTCCCAGCTCCCTTGCGCCCCGGCCCCAGCACCGGCCCCAGTACCCCGGTCCCAGCGCTCTTGCGCCCCGGCCCCAGCGCTCCAGCCCCAGCACCCTTGCGCCCCGGCCCCAGGCCCAGGCCCCCCCCCGGCCCCAGGCCCAGGCCCCCCCCGGTCCCAGGCCTCCCCCCGGCCCCTTCCCAGCCCCCTTACCTTGCCGGAGGCTGGGAGGTGCAGGGACGGCCGGCAGAGCTGCTTCTGGGCCAGGCCCCTCCCACCCTGAGCACGCTCTCTCTGAGCATGCTCAGGGCGGGAGATTTGAATCTTCCCAGCCCGGCCGCAGCAGGAGGCTGCAGCTGGGAGGGAGCACCGGTGGGGACCCGAACGGGGGCGGGGCGGGGGCGGCGGGGGCGGGGAAGTTGAGGCGGCCGGCGGGTGGGAGACCGGGAGCCTGCCCCGGCCGTGGCCACGGCCACCCTGCTGCCCCAGACCCATGGGGCAGGCTGCAGTAGGGGCGGGGGCCGGCGGGGAGATTTGGCAGCGAGCCAGAGGCAGCCATCGAAAGAGCCACATCTGGCTCGCGAGTCATAGGTTCCCGACCCCTGCCTTAGAGCTTGGCTATAGACAATGGACCATGTGGTGTATCTTAGATGAAAGTTTGAGGAATGTAGGTAACTATAACGATCAGTAGGTTTTTGGTATAGGGTGTTATGTGTCCATCACTAATTTGCACGGTAGTGTCCGGAAAGTGGATCTCCTGTGTGGAGTGTTCCAGGCTAAGTTAGGTTGCGGAGTTGAAATTGTTGAAATCTCTGTGGAAATCTTCAATGGCACCATTACCATGCGTCCAGATGATGAAGATGTCATCAGTGTAGCATAAGCAGATGAGTGGTGCTTTGAGATGATACTTGAGGAAGCGCTGTTCTAAGTTGGCCATAAAAATGTTGGCATATTGTGGTGTCATGGGATACCCATAACGGTGCCTCTGACTTGAAGGTATAAATTATCTTCAAATCTGAAATGGCTGTGAATAAGTACAAAGTCACAAAGTTCACCCACAAGATGTGCCGTGATATCATCTAGGATAGTTCTTCTAATGGCTTGTAATCCATCTTTGTGTGGGATGTTGGTGTAAAAAGCTTCTACATCCATAGTGGCCAGGATAGTATTTTCTGGAAGTTCACCAATGGATTGGATTTTCCTCAGGAAGTCTGTGATGTCTAGAGGATAACTAGGAGTGTTGATACCATAGGGTCTGAGGAGAGAGTCTCTCTGAATCTGTGCGAGCTGTTTCATAAAGTTCATGGATTTCCTCTTCAAATGGCTGTATTTAGTGCCTTGTATTGTTGACAAGTTCCAAAGGGGAAGCCATGTTAGTCTAGGTCAGCAAAACGTATTTCTCACCAGTTTAGTTCATTATCCTTTAATTCATCCTTTTTTTCTGTTAATGATGGCAAAACAATGTTTTCTGGGCTGTGCTTAGGAAATAGAACTGCATAGCTCAAAATTTCTTATATCAGTTTGACTTGGTAACACACACATTCACATTAAATAACTAGAAGTATATAAAATTAACATGATGCACACTAAATTGATTAAAAGCTGGCAACATGACAGGATACAAAATGTAATAGTAAATAAGAAATAATCATTGAGCAGGGTGTTTTTGGTGGTTTCTCATGGGATGGGTTCTTGGGTTTATGACACAGGTTCTCCAGCTTTTCTTATTACATATCCCCTTCTGAGCTCAGTTAGATGGGACAGTTGCTTTGCAATTGAACCCATCCTGTAGGGTAATTGGTGATGAGAACCCTGCATGTCAACATCTCTGTGTACCTGTGTTCTCATTGTGAGAATTTGTTATATAAGAAACAGTAGTTAACTTACTTCAGGATGTACCAGAGTTTTAAAGCTTTGTTTGAGGAGCTTATTATGAAAATGCAACAAATAAAATAATAAATAAAATACACAATTACACAATTTCTCTGGCATACTCCCCAGAAATGTATTATAGTTTGAGAATCCCTGGCCTATCTTATTTAAGATGTGTTACCAATGACCTGATAACACATCAGCACTTATCACTGATGATTTTGAGATTATCCCAGACTTGGGGAAGTGGCATATAATTGAGCAGACAGCTCACTTTTGCAGAACTACCTGGCTTCTTTGGTAATCAGGAACAAGTAAACAATATATATTTTAATACTGTTAAATGTAAATTTATACACCTAGAACAAGAGTGTTGCCATACTTGCAGGATGGAGGAGGGCTCTATCCTCGCAAGTAAAAAAATAAAATAAAAATCTGGAGGTCATGGTGGATAATAAGCTAAACATGAGCTCTTAGTGTAATATTATGGTCATAAAACCTAATGTGACCTTGTAATTCATAAACAGAGGAATACAAAGAAGGAGTAGAGAGGTTATTTTACCTCTTTATTTGGCACTGGTGTGGCCACTCCTGTAATACTGTGTTCAGTTATGGTATCCACAATTCAAGAGGGATATTTTATTAAACTGAAGTAGGTACAGAGAAGAACAATGAGAATGATTAAAAGAAAACCTGTCATATTGATAGACTCATGGTACTATGTTGCTAAACAATGAAGGTTAGTGGGTGACTTGTTTAATCTATAATACTCACCTGGGCAACAAATATTTAATAATGAGCTCTTTCACCAAGCAGAGAAAGAAGTAACAAAATCACATGCCTGGAAGTGAAGATAGACAAATTCAGGAAACAAGACAAATATTTTTTTCTAAACAAACAAGGAGTCCTGTGGCACATTTAGAGACTAACAAATTTATTTATCTAAAAAATACTCTCTAGAAATTATATTAAGGTAAGCTATATGGCATCTATTACACAAGAGGTTTGTCTAGGTTATCATAAAGTACTTTTCAGCCCTGGAATCTATGAATTTCTTCTACTATCTTCCTCATGTTAGGGGTCTGTGTATTTGCATTACTCCACCTGCCCCCCATCCTCGGCATCCCTCTTCCCTATATTTGAGGTGATCTGTCTACAACCACAATCCTGTAGCTCCCATACCAAGGTCTTCCATTTTTCTCTATCCTAGGGGCTCTGGGTAACTCTATTGCCCATTTCCTTCCATGACTCCACCATACCCCTGTTTACTCCATTCCCAACTGCAATACTAGGATCTGTATCTTAAAATGCTTTTGGTTTCCCAAAGTGGAAGTCTGGGGCATTTTCGAAGCTCATGTTCTTTTATAATCAAAAAGGATCTCTTTCAACACTTTGCTTCCAGAGTGATAACTGAACACCATGCCAGAGTTCCCATTCCTCTTACCACGGACTCTTTGTGACCCATGTTAGTGGGTCCCCTCATCCCCATGTTAATAGAACCCATCATCTCAGGGTTCCCCATTTCTCTCCTCATTAGAGTTCTGTGTATCTCCCTTTCCCTCATCATTATTTTTCTTTGTGTGTGGCAGATAAATCATTCATTATTTCAACATGTGAAACTCTATTAGGAAGATGGACAGAGATGAGGGAGGTATGCTGTAATGCTTGAAAGTGTTAATTAGCCTCATCCACTAGAACTTTGATCTATAGATAGTTGCAGAGGTGTTTGAAGCTGTAATTCTTCTAAACAGGTGACAGGATCTACATATGCCTCTGTTTCACCCATTTTGGTTTTATAACTTTCTCAAATATCAACAGAAGTCTGCATATTGATGCTAAGAATATTCCTTGATATTTTGGAATTGATTAGATGACATGATCAAAAATTATCATGTTGTTGATACTGGATGCTTAATGATCAGTGTGAATACCAGTGAGACACAGTATGCCCAATTTGCAGATCAATCAGGTTTAATGTGCAAGGTTTTCTGTAGATATTCTAGTTACATACAAAGTGTACATTTAACTACAATATATCATACTCACTAAGCCTGAAAAGTATAAGCAGTCACTCAGAAGGCTGTCTACAGGAACAGCCTTCTTCAAGGGTCCTGTCAGGGAGTTAGTGGTCTCTGGTTCATCTGGCAGCACATCCCACAGAATCAGATTTTGATGCAGCATGCCTCTTAGTCTAAATAATAAATTTTATGCGCTTCCATAAACAGCTTTCACCTAATTACCTCTCTACTTATTACCATATATGCTAATTACCTAAATTGGGTTCTTATCCTTGACTACATTCCAGTCCCACCATGATAATTGGGGTCAATAAAACAACATCTGGTGATAGACAGGTCAATGTAAAAATATGCCCCTTGGCAATAAAGTGTACCCCCAGACATTCAAGGATAACTTGTTCCCATCACTGTTATCTATGAGCAGCTGCAAGCATACATGATGTGTATTTCACCATCTTATGTGCCACGGTATGCAGAAACTGACACATCTACAAGATCACTCAATGATCATGTTCATCTCTGCCTACTGGAAAACATCAAGCTACAGGGGTCAGAATAGCCAAGCAAGTAACTACAGCTATGCTACGCCTCTAGGACAGTGGTCAGACCACTCGAATTGCAATGGGCCTCCAGCAGTGCTACAGACAAACATCCAAATAGGTAAACAGAGAAATACAAGAAGTTAAGAGCTCTGCCCATTGATGCTTATAACATTCCCTGAAATTTAGGAATTAATCTGCTGCAGCATTCAAAAATTTTGCATTACAGACAAACAAACAAACATCAATAACACACAGATAATCTGGCACATCAAAGTGAGTGTAAGAGAGCATAGAAATTGCTCCAGTGTGTCTTAAATGAAGAAGGTTTAATAATAACTTTTAATTGGTGTTGGGCACAGAGACTACAGTGCCTCTAGTATGTTGGTTGTAGGCAGCAGCAATCATTTATATAGGGATCTCGTCATGAAAGTTGACACTAGAGTATTCAGATTTTTCCTAGAAGTGTAAAGATTAATCAGCAATTAAATTAAATTCACACAACTAAAAGTAGATCTACAATGTCTGAGGGAATTAGTTCATTCAGCCTGGGAGTCAGGACTTCAGCAAAGCACATTCTTATAAGGAATGTTTGCTCATCCAAAATGAATACAAGTAATCAAACTCTACCCTAATTTTCTTAAGTGTAATTGAATTTCACGGTGCATGGAGTATTGTGGATTTACCTACCAGGGGTTTCAACAAGCTTTGGCAGCATTAGAGACAGCATATTTATAGCATCACAAAGGGAAGTTTAAAAAGTCACTGATTCCCTACATACTAAAACATATAACACTTTTCTTTGAGTTTGTTTTGAGCACTGAATTTGCATTGCCACACAAATTCCCTTGGTGTAACTATGCCTTTTCCAATTTCTTCTGTTTGCTTACAGGAGAAAAAAGTGACAATTTCACTTCTGTAGAGCGACATTCCATTTACAACTGGTGTCATCAGCAAACAATAAATCTTGAGGGATTTCACTGCCCTTCTCCTGGCACATCACTGAAATTGTATCCATTCTCAAGGAGCCACTTAAAAATCTGGCTATGATATGATTTATGTATAGACAGAAGCACTCGATATCTCCCACCAAAAATCTAAAGGGAGGCTTCACTTTTTTTATGAGTCTTTTAAAACATGCTTATAAAATTTATGGTTTTATGAATTTCCTGAGACAAAACCTATGGACTTTGGAATCATGAAACATAGGCACAATATTGTAGTATCCTCTCTGGTTCCTCTGACTTTCAGAATTTTAATTGTGAAAGTCAAAACTTGCCACTGAAGTCTCATTTTTCTTTTGTCTTTGTCTAAAATGATAATGAACATGAATTCAGAAAAAAATGGATCACAATCCTCTTTGAAACCTTCTACATTGAAGTAATTTCTAAGCAGTCTGTAAGGCTATAGTTTCAGTAGACATGATCAGCACATCATAAAAAATGGTAGCCCAGAAGTAACACATTACAATGAATACTGCCTTATTAGTATTACTATTAATGACATTTACACATGGACAGAGTGAATATAAATGCTATCAGATCATAATGTAGCTTTTAAAATCTATGTACAGTTGGCAATGTCCGTTCAAGATGCCAGGCAGTGGAGAATCATCTATATTCAACTATATCAAAACTTCTGACAAACCATTATAATTTTATGAGATATTTCAGATATTTAACTATAGGTGGCCAAGAATTTTTGATGAAATGTTTTTTTTCTTCATAAAATACCAATTCATTAAAACCCAGACTTTTGTGGGGAATGTATCAGTTTCAGAGAAACTTTTCTCAGATCTGGGAGACAATTTCGGGGGAAAGGAGGGGTGGAGAGAGAGAGAGCAGTATAGCCAATAATAGGCCTCTGAATAGCCAAGAATAACCTGGGTTTCTCACATCTCAGGTGAGGGCCTTAACCACTTATAATCTTTGGTTATGTCTACACTGGCAAGTTAGTTCGAATTAAGGAGGCTTAATTCGAACTAACGAAAGCCATGGCTACACTAGGCTTTAGTTAGTTCGAATTAAGGGCTTCCTTAATTCAAACTAATAAGTTTGAATAGGGTATTCGAACTAAAGGGTTAATTTGAACTAACTAGTTTGAATTAGCCAATGTGGCCATGTTAATTCGAACTGAATCCAGCCCTGCACTTATGCCCAGCATCTGTGGGGATCTGTCCCCTGATCCCCTGTCATCAATCCCCATGCCCGGTCAAGGAGAATGGCACCCTGGTGGTTCGACCACTGGGGCCCCAACACCGAACCCCGCCTCTACCCCTGTTTCTGACACCAACCCTGACACCATCCCTACCCTTCCCCCTCTAGTAACCCTGAATCCTTTCCCAGCTCCTATTGCTGCTGCCCCTGGGGTCGTGTCTTTCCCCTTGTCACCCACCGATCTCCAGGGGGTGGTATTTGTGGCTTTCTTTATCCCCAGGGCTGCAGTCTTTCCTCCGCCACCACCCCCTCTTGTGCCAGGTGTAGAGCCAGCTAATGTGGCACCTACAACATTGGCACCATGACAGGGCTCTGCACCCTGTCTGCCCATCTTGGCTGGCTGCGGGGCCACTACGGGAACCCAACCGGAGGACAGCTGGGTGCTTTCTGCCCCAGAACCCCTGGAATTGCAGGATGAGTTGCGTGCGTTCTTGGCTGACACTCATGGGGCCAGGAACTGGGTGCAGCTCACCCTGCAGCTCTGGGGGGACTTCCATCTTGTCCTCCAGGCCGTGAGGCCTATCCTGAAGGAGGGTAAAAGGACCGGGAAGAAGGACACCATGTTCTACCAGAGGGCCCGCAGCTTCTGTGACTCCCTCATGGCCTTCAGGGTTGGTCATGGATTGCTGCATGGCCCGACGGAAGTCATGGGTGGTTCTGCCCCTGAGGATCCTCCCCAGCCCTCCTCATGGCCCCAGTCATCTTAGCTACATTAAACACCAGGGACTGTAGGATGGGTCTCTGCAGAACCCCAGTGCTCTCCTTCCTTCGAGAGGGAAGGTACTCTGTGGTGTTCTTGCAGGAGCCCCATACGGATCCAGCTGCCAAGGCCAGCTGGTGGCTGGAGTGGGAGGGCGGGGTGCTTTTAAGCCACCTTTCCATCCAGAAAAGTGGAGTGGCCACCCTGCTCTCCTCCGACCTACAGCCCGAGGTGCTGAGGTTGCCGAGGTTGTGATGGGTCGCCTGCTGACCTCCGGGTTTGGGTGGAGGGGCTAGCGTTGAATCCAGTCAACGTCTATTCCCCAACCTCAGGCCCAGAGCAGGTGCGTTTCTTTCAGCAGGCATCTGCCTTCCTCGGCACACTGGATCGTCAGGAGTGCCTGGTCCTGTGTGGGGAATTTAACACCACCCTCAAGGAATGGGACCGCATGGTAATTGAGCAGTGCCCGGCAGCCGCAGATGTCTTCAGGGAGATCATTAACCATCACTCCCTGGTGGACATCTGGCGCAACCACGACCCAGATGACACTGTCACCTTCACCTTTGTCCAGGTGGGGGAAGATCAGTCATGCCACTCCCGCTTTGATCACATCTATCTATCATGGTATCATCTTGCTTGAGCCCCCTGCTCCAGCATCCGGCCGGCCCCATTCTCAGATCATCATCTAGTGACCGTGACAGCCCCTCTCATAGTGGAGAAGCCGGGGATGGCCTACTGGCACTTTAACAACAGCCTGCTGGAGGACGTGGGCTTTGTGGTGTCCTTCCAGGAGTGCTGGCTGGCCTCGTGGGAGCAGAGGCCTGCCTTTCCCTCGGCACGGCATTGGTGGGACATGGGGAAGGTGTGCACCCAGCTCTTCTGCTGCAACTCCACTTGGGGGGGGCAACCGGTGGAGGGATGCAGCGATAGAGCAGCTGGAGCGGGAGGTCTTGGAGCTGGAGAGGCATCTGGCCGCCAGCCCTGAGGATCCATCCCTCTGCGGAGCATGCCAGGAGAAGTGGGAAGAGCTCCGGGCCCTCGAGGAACTGCAGGCCCAGGGAGCCTTTGTTTGATCCCACATCCGTCTCCTTCGGGAGATACATCGCGGCTCCCATTTCTTCTATGCCCTGCAGAAACGGAGGGGAGATAAGAAAAATGTCACTTGCCTCCTTGCCGAGGATGGCATGCCCTTTACGGATCTGGAGGAGATGCATGGAAGGGCCAAGGCCTTCTACACCTGCCTTTTCTCCCCAGATAGTGTAGTGTAGACATGGATTAAATTAAGTCGACTTAATTTCTGCAAGCTTAAATCGACTTAATTTCTAAAGTGTAGATGCACCCTTTGAGTCTATAAGTAAGGGGAGTTGCTTTATACAAAGTACCCTCTGCTCTCCCAGCAGGGCATTTCTGCACTAACTTAAACTAGGAGCATGTGGCAAACAAGCAGGGAGGAGGCCAATGGACTGTAGACCTGTTATGTTTCCTTGCAGAATATAACCTTTCTCCTGGTGATTGGTCTAAGCAGGTCTGGTCTGAGTAAATACACCCTGACACACAATACTGAAAAACACAAGAGCCTCAGGCCCGGTTTCCCAAAGCTGTGTAAAAAGTCACAAGGCAGATTTCCCTTATCTTGAACACCCTTATGCTGAGCTAGTAGACAGGAAGGGCTACACAAATAAAAGGCCAACTTCACTATATAAAACACTAACAAAGTGTTTTATCATGGTGCCATCACTAGAGGTCAAAACAGTAAAAAATTCTATTAAGGGGTTTGTGACCCTTACAGCATCACAATACAAAAGGGCAGGGGGAATATTGGTATCTGTTAATGAGTTTCAGTTGGCCTGCCCACTTCACTGTATTCCAACCCACTAATGTCAAAACTTGTATGTAAAAGATGTCATGGATTATATCAATATAAAACTAATAACATATTGATCATTAATATTATTGCATGGTATAAGTACAGAGGACAAATTCAAAATAAGAAATGCTGGAATTTATCAAAGTGTGTCTGCCAAGGAAAGCTAAAGTTTCTCCATCCTAGAAAAAAGAATGTGGTTCTACCACCTAGAAGGCATCTTCAAAGTTCATTAAGAGACAATGAGAATGCAAATTATATAGAAGGTAAACAAAACCATGAAGAAGACAGCAGGGAGAGCAGATTGCAGGAAACATATCAATTTGCATTTTAGCAAACAACAGCAGGGGAAGAAGCAGCATGAAATTTCCTTCACCAGAAAGCTCTAGTATGAGACTGAGATGGCTCAAACCTTTGCTCCCCTGGCAGGATTTGGTTCTTTCAACTTGGACACCTCCTGCAGCTACAGGAAGCTTTCTGACCTTGCCCCTTGTTGACTACAGTCTCTTCAGCAACTTTCTCACTATCTTTAGTCATCTGCTCCAGTTCTTGGTTCAGTATTGATTCCTCATTCATTTGCAAACCTACCTACCTTTATTTTTTTAACAATTAATTACTAATAAATCAACATATTGAGGACAACCAGAATTTCCTTGTATGTTAATGCTATCCCAGGCTTCAGGTAATCTTTCATGATAGGCACGAGGATGCTCATCTTCCTTTTCTTTAACGGTAGCTAACTACAATCCCTGCCTGTCCTGATGTAAAATCTGTTCCATTTTTATCTAGCATTTTACCAAATCCTTCACTCCTAACTGCAAATCTGTTGGGATGGCATACTACAAAGAAGGATTCACTGTTAACTGTAAAACCTTTGAATGGTTCCTACTGTCCAATTGAAACATATGCCTCGTACTCTCAATTTGTCTAAACAAACATAGCAATTAAATCCCCCCTTTATAACGGACCAACTTTTTTAGCTACTGACTAATGTTATAACATCCATTTCCGCCACAGAACAAAGTCTCTCATCTGATCCCGCTGGGTCTTCACAACTGGCTCTTGAGATACTGCTGTTTAATACCTCATTTGCTCAAGATAGACTAGGAGATTGAAGATGAACTCTATGCTTTTCTCTGTACCAAATTCTGCAAACAAAGGATTAGGAAAGCCACTTCTGTTCTGTCTGTAAAACAATACTCTTGCTGTTTCAGTACTAGATTGCAATATGCCTGGTGTGGTGGTGCTAAAAATATCTCTTTAATTTGAAAGGAAGAGGTATTTGACCTTCCTGTGGTCCAAAGACTACCCTGTCATTGGTACCAAGAACTCTCGGCTCTAAAATATAGAACAAAAACTTCTGATGGTCTAGTTGCAACACTACAGGTCGTCTCGCACAGCAAACTGTCCCGACTTGGACTTGAACTACTTTTTATGTCAGAGCCGGGTTTTTTCCTCAATCTTTGAGCTCTGGATATTTGTCCCTGTGCCTCTACTGGCTTCTTTACTGGTGAAATAATACCCACAGATCTAGTTTCTCCCTAAAAATATCCTGTCTTCTTTCATTCCCGAATCATATTAAAGAACATGAAACTCAGCCAGCTCATTTAGCTGTATTATGAATCTCTAATCTGGGGCACAGTCCCAAAGTTCCTCAACCTTATTGTTGTATGTCTAAGGCTTTCCTTTCTATAACTGGGCATTGCTTTAAAAATCCTCATGCCCTATGCTGCACCTCTTCAAAATCATTAGATGTCTACTAGTGAGATCCCTTGCCTATTTGGCAATATTCTTAATCTCTTTTATAGCTAGTTCATATGGCACTACTTTACTTTTCATTTGTGTGGGGTCTCAAAAGCATTGCACAGCAACAATAAACAATTGCTGTTCCCTTTAAATCTTTGCTATTAACTTATTGTGTACAAACAAAGGACACTCAACGAAAAGGGATCTTGCCAGTCTGATACATTTACAGTGATGTCCAGACCTCACCTTCCCCAAGACTGGCATTCTTTAGGGTTGGTCTTGCTTTGAGCAGGGGTTGGACAAGAACTAGATGACTTCCTGAGGTCCCTTTCAACCCTAATCTTCTGTGGTTCTATGAATGTAAGACTTAATAAAAGTGATTAAAATTACTTGTTCACTCTGCAATCCAGACGTATTAAATCTGTAAGTGCCTATTAGCTCTAGTCTATACTGCCGCATGATTTTGGTGGCAATTGAAGGGAGATATGCAAGTACTTAAAATACCCTCTGATTACCAACCCTATGCTTATTAGTGTTTTCACTACCTTGATTTGTCACCCACCTTGTCTCTCTACAGAAACTATTCTATTTTTAGGATGAATCAAAAGGAGAGATCATTTATTACCCAAAGCACTTGGTATAAAAATTTCTTATGCAGTCCCCTGTCGAAAGGAAACACTCCTCATTTATTGAAGTGTATTATTTTCTATTTTGATTGTCAGATTTGTCAGTAAAGTAGTGCTCAAAATGCAGACTTCAAAGACAGTGGCCTTGAACACAGGTAACAGCTTTGTTTCAGTTGCATGAATAGTAGTTGATTTGACTGAACTACCCTGTTAAACAACAAGGGAATCCAAATGTCTCCCTCTAATATTTAAATATAGCTTTTTCAGATTAGAGTATTAATTGTGTCCAACATGTTACATTGGCCCCTTTATCATATGAAAGCAATTATTCAAAGGTGACACTCTTAGAAAAGCTTATAGTGACATGTAAGTAGCAAGAATTGACTCACTGAGCTGCTAGAGTGATGTCTGGAAAGTTTATGCTGAAAGTTGCTCCAGTTTGTTTAAGATAGTTATACTTCCTGATCATTCTGAAGATACTCTAACATTTAGCATGTAAAGTGTGTGTATGCGGGGTGGTGGGGGTGTCTTTTTTCTGTGATTAGCTTATTCGGATACTGTTTGGAACTGTAGTTATAAAAGCAATTTTGTCCCAAGCTAATGCATTTGACAATGTGAAAAAAAGAATTGTTTTTAAAAAATTAGATATTTGGCTTTGAAGAATAGTTACTTAGTATCCACCTTAGTTATTTTTCCATACGATTTTAATAATGATAAATGGAATGAGTGCATAGTCATCAAAATTGAATTTGTACTTCATATTATAATGGGTCTGAATATGGTCTTGTAATTACAGAACGATTACAGATTGCAATTGGACAGTAATGCCTATCTTTATAAAACAGAAGTCTGAATCCTATTAACTAAAACAGGAGTTTTTGTAGATAAAACCTTGAAGACTACTTTGAATATTTAAGGGTAAAAGTCCTACACAAGTTGCATATGTTGATGAAGAAAAAATCTGTTTTTACTATTCTCATCCAAATGGATGTCTATAAAGAGAACTCCATAAAATGAAAGAATATTTCATACAAGTAAAAATATTAATTTTAAGGAGATTTTATATGGGATTATATTGCTACTATAGAGGTCAGACACAGTTTTTATTGAACCTGGGGGACAACAGTCTTAAAAATGTCTTGGTGCCCCCAAGCAATGTGGTCATCATCTGCTGCTAGTTTCTTTTAAGATGGAAAAAAACAAACCAAAAAAAAAAAAACAGTCTTTAGAAATAGTTGCAGGAGAGAGAGAAAGAGAAAGTGGGGGTGGGGGTGGGTGGGTGGGTGGAGAGAGATGTTAATTCAGGCCAGAGATCCTCCAAAGATTTATGTTCATGTTTACTATTTTTGTAAATACCAATGTACACAATTATATATATATTAAACAGTCTTATAGAATTCTGTAGTGGGGATATCATTTTCTGATAAATTCTTTAGGACAGGTCAAAGAAATTATAGACAGAAAATAATTTTCTATTTCCTATTGGATTTTCTATAAAAAAGAGGGGGCATAGTGAATTAAATTAATATAGTAGGAATGAAAAGTGAGAGACTGGCAGCATTTAGGAAATGAAATCCTCTGTTCCTAGACTAGATAAAGCAAAAAATATGGCAGTCTAACTACCTTCCACTCAGCCCCACCAGGAGGCCGCAGCTTTCACCTTGAATGACCAGCTTCAAGCTGGGGAGCAACCCGATCTCCTTGTTCATTCAAATTTTGCTCTTACTTGTAAGATTTCCCACTAGAATGTATTAAAACTGTTCAAGCTATTCATGTTGTTTGGTAAATTTCAAAGGGGTAGCTGTGTTAGTCTAGTTCAGCAAAGGAAAAAACGAGTCTTGTAGCACTTTAAAAAATTGGTTTTTGCATGAGCTTTCATGGGCAAAGTTGTTTGGTGAATGCTATTAAATTAATTAATCAACCATCTTTTCCAGATAAATATTCTACTCTAATTAGCACCAGTCATGGTTTTTTTTTTTTTTTTTTTTTTTTTTTTGTAGTTTGTTTCTTTCTTTCTTTGTTAATTGGATAATATATAATGATGTATCGTTACAAGAAAGATAATTCTTTCTTTGGTTTATTAAACATTGTTTCTTGGGCCCACTTCTAATTAGTATGCAAATCTTAAAGGGTCAAGTCCACAGATGATATTGAGCTATGTCAGTTTACGCAAGGTGGCATTCTGTCCCTTTGTTTTGTGTTCTAAATATAGATGGGACCAAATAGCAATGATCAATAAGACAATCAACCAAATTGTTTGTTTTGTTTTGTTTTGAAGGCATTTCCTAATGTTCTGCTGTTGTACTCTTGGACATATCCAGATGTATACCCTACTATATCCAAAGTAAAGATGCAAGGTGGTATAGTTGGCTAGAATGTCAAGGTGAAATATTGTACGTAGTGTAGTTGTTGCCATACCAGCCCTGGGATATTAGAGAGACAAAAGGGGTAAGGTATATAGGACCAACTTCTGTGGGTGAGAGAGACAAATTTTTGAGCCACTCAGAGCTCTTCTTCAGATCTGGGGAAGTTTTTCTAAGCATCACAGCTAATGCAAGGTAGAACAGATTGTTTAGCATAAGTTGTTAGAACATATTCTCAATGACCATTCAAGGTAGAGTGGCCTGTTAACACCTCTGCAGTCATAGAACAAAATAAAAGTTTTTGTGGGATACAAATTGCTGTAATAAGCCAAATATTCCATGTCTCTCTTCAGTACATGGTTTTTACGCCTGTGCTATACTAGAGAGTCAATAACAGCTAACTTGTTAACAAAACCCTGTTGGTGAACACACTCAGTCACCTCCCCACCAACAGAGCTGCCTGTTTTTATTTTGTCAAAAACAAAACAAAACCCACCTCCACAAGAAGTATAGGGCTTTTGTCGGCAGAGCTAGGGTGACAGTGTCAATGTATACACTGTGTCCCTTTAGATCACTGGAGGCGCTGTCACTTATCAATTTCACTGTTCCACAAGAGCAGTGAAATTGACAAATAAATGAGAGGCTGTCATCCGGCTTTCCAGGATGCAGACAGCTGTCCCCCCTGACTCCAGGCTGGGAGCTGGGACTGAGCAGGATGCAGGAGGCTGCTGCCCAGCTTCCCGAGACATTAGTGACTGCCTCCCAACTGAGACTGAGTGGTCATGCTGGGACTGGGAGAGCTCAAAGATTGGTCGGGGCGGCAGCCCACAGGGAGCCTAGGAGCCAGTGGGATCCCAGTAGGGAACTGACTGATGGGTGTTTCAGCTCCCCACACCATTCCTTAGTTTGGTGGAAATGCTCTTAGTGAAGACATCCATTGACCCAAGGAAAGCAGTGAGTACATCAGCTACTGTTGTAATTATAGTGGTGACTGAAAGTCGACATTTTATGTCAAATTTTTTCCTACGTCTTAGTGTCTACTAGGATTATGGCTGATTACAACAATCTAACTCCCTATTTTTGTCCTATGACTGCAGAGGTGTTAACAGGCCATGCTGACTTGAATAGTCACTTAGAATATCTGCTATTTATGCCAGGGGTGTTAAACTTATTTGCTATGGTGGGCCAAATTTGACTTAAATGTACTTCAAATGGGCTGAACATACCATAAATCAAAATATTATGGCACTCTTGCAGCATCACAGAGTGCTGTGTATGCGAGACTGCACTCCATGAGACTAAACTCTCTCTCTCTCTGTTAGGGAGAGGGTGTAGTCTCACAGAGTGCTCTGTGATGTCACAATACGTGACACTCAGGGCATTGTAGAGTGCTGGATATGTGAGACCTCTCTCTCTCAGGAGGAGACTGTGATCTCGCAAAGCACAGTCGCGGGCCGGATAGAAGAGGTTCGGCCTGGAGGCCACATGTTTGACACCCCTGATTTATGCTAAACAATCTGCTTTGCCTTTCATTTAGCTGTGATACTCAGAGTACCTTTCCCAGACCTATAGAAGAGCTCTCTGTGGCTCAAAATTTGTGTCTCTCATCAACAGAAGTTGGTCCAATAAAAGATAATACCTCATTCAGCGCTCTCTCTCTCTCTCTCTCTCTCTCTCTCAGGTGAAATATTTTCACATATGTTTTCCCCATAAACCAAGAGCAAGGAAGAGAATGAAAACCCCTCTAACTTTCTGACACACTCACATATGGCTTAGTGTATAACCCTCAGTTATCTTAGTGTATGGTCCCACTGAACATCAACGTGCACTCATTAATATGTACTCAAAAATGTGAGTTAGGTTATAATGGTTGTAAAACATTACAGTTACAAAGGCTAATAAGGATGAACATATTTTAAAAACAATAAAACCCTCTTCATCAGGACATCCTGTGGATATTTGTTTCCCACCATATGAGCAATTCCTATTAGGATTATAGTTGTAGCAATATTGTTGTCTGGGGAATCATTAAGCTCCTCAAGTTTACCTCATATTGATGTGTTGGAAGAAGGTACTATCTGTCCAGGGTTAATGATTGGGTTTGTCGTCTAATCAATGCCGATAAGAGGGCAGCTGTTCTATGTCCTGACATTTTTACATCCTCATTCAGATAAAATCTCCAATGACTGAAGTGAGGCTTTTGCCCTGAGCATTTGATCAAGAACTACCAATTTTGGCCCATGTTTGGGGCCAGGAGATATCACTGATAAAAGAAATTTAGCATAAAAACAATAATTATTTTTAGAAATAAGTGGGATTGTATTAATGAATCTAATGCTTCATTGCGTTGCACCTTTTTTAGGCACTGTGCAAAACATTTTGTAGCATTCTACACTCCTCTTGTGTACGTGGAAATAGCAGTGCAAGACAATGGAGAACCTGGCCCAATGTCTTCAGGTTAACAGCATAGACCTTTAAGGATTGAAATTAACCTCTAGGAGCCCCATCACACCAAATTCAAGAATATTTCTTGATAATTCCAGATACTAAAGGAACAGAGAACATAATATGTGAATATCTATAAAAAGCTGGACACTGGAAATCATTACATGTTAGCCATGCCAGATTCTAAATTTGTTACTTAATTAATATTCATGGCCGATGAACCTTTGGTCCTTGAGACTAAATATTCATTGCTTCCTTTGTGCCTCTGGTTCAGTGAGTTAGGAGGGAAACCTGCTGAGGCAACCTCACATGCCAAGACTCTGGGGCTTGCAGGACTTATTAGCCCTGTTGTACATTGGAGAAATAAAATTAATTGTGACAGGATTAGCCTTGGGGACTTCAGATCTAATTAGCAAGGATACCCTTTCATATATATTTAAAAAAAAAAAACCCACACTACATTTTGCCAGCCACTTATTTGAGCATTTCAAATAGTTCTATGCCAGCAAAATTGGTATTCCATTAAGTAGGAACATATGATGTAATGAGGGGTCTTTCAAATAAATAAAAATCCTGACTTCCATGCATTCAGGTTTATTTAGCTAGAGTGCATCAGAAGGCAATCGCATATACATACTTCCACTAATTTATTTTTATTAATCATGCCTCATAATACTTTGCAGCTCTACAGTACTTTTCAATCTGAATGTCTCAAAGTACTTTGCAAACATTGACTGATTAAGTCTTACAATAGCCTTGTGAGCTAGATGTTATCATGGGTTATATTATATGTAGAGAAACGCAGGCATGGAGAGGTTAAGGCAAACATATTTCAAAGGTGTATGCTAATATCGAATGCCTCAGTTTAGGATCCCCAACTCTGAGACTTCTAATTATCGCCAGTTTGTAACCTGAGAACCGAAAGAGCCAAAATTAGCAGGCATTTAAAAAAAAAAAATCTGGGACTATGGGTAAAACCTTCAAAAGTTCATAAGTCATTTAGCTTGTCTACACAGAAACAATTAGGTAAACTAATCTGAATTAATTTAAAATGGTAATTTAAAGTGGATTAGCTAAATTACTTGAAACCGCTTTGTGGATATGCTTATTCAGAATTTAAGTGGCTTTAATTCTATTTAATTTATTCAGGGCTTGTCTAGATGAATGCCAGGGCCTGGGCTAGAATAGAAAATTAGGTCAGCGTAAATATGTTGGTCAGGGGTCTGAAAAAAAATCCATACTCCTGTGAAGCATAGTTAGGCTGACTAAATCACCAGTGTAGATTGTAATAGGTCAGTGGAAATGTTGTTCTATTGACCTAACTATCATCTCGTGGGATGGTGGATTACCTATGCTAATGGGAGAACCATTTCCATCAGCATAGGTAGTGTCTACACTGAAGTGCTACAGCAGCTAGCTGTGCCATGATAGCATTTCAAGTGCAGACATACCATAATCCACTTTAACAGTTAATTCAGATCAACTTCCTGAATGTCCCATGCAGACAAGACCTGTGTCTCATTTTCAGAGTGACTTAGGAGTCTAAATCACATAAGTGTTTGAAAATGTTACCTTATGTGACTTTTCCACGCTTTCATAGTGTCTTATTAGCAAGCCAGGAATAGAATTAAAGGTCATATTCTTGCAAGCTTTTCTACATTGGTAGTGCTCTGTTAATACATGAAGCCCCATTGTCTTCAATGGGCCTCTGCACAGAATAAGGATCTGCCTATGTGAAACAGCTTGAAAGAAAAATTCTTACAAGTCTAGAATTTCTTGTTACATCTCATGCTATCTATAAATCTCTGATCCTGCACCTTTGAAGTCAGTGGGAATTTTGCCATGACTTCAATGGGAACAGGATCAAGCCTAAAATAGCCACAGGTTGTGAAAGAAGAGAACTCTTTAGCTGATGTGAATTGCACATGTGTAACCAGTTTGCTACTTTATTCACCTTCATACTTATTAAACTGTGAAAAAGAGTTAAAAGAAAGGGAAAACATCTTTAAAATGTTTCTCCTGCTCCACTTGTTTTACCTGCTTGTTTCTAAAGTTAACTCAGTGGTGAGTTTAGGAGCTTGTTAGATGTTAGACTTTGTAGCTGCTGTTAGATTTGCATCAGCTGAAGCGTCTCTGCCTCCCTCTAAACGGCTTTTTAAACCTGTTAATTTCTTGATGTTGCTGCCATGAACACTGATGTAAGGTCAAAAGTAAGATACCTATGGGCTCTAAACTGCCCAGCATTTCACAGGGGCAAAGTAGATGAGGTAATATATTTTATTGGACTGTCTATTGGTGGAAGGAGCAAGTTTTAGAGCTTACATGGAGTTCTTCTGGTCATAGAAAGTCAACTTTTTTTCTTATTATGTAAAAGACTTTTTAAACAATAGGTATTTAAAAAATACCTAATCTATTTAGGTACAATGATCTCTGACATCACTCTTTATGCCAGAGGCAGCCAGTAGTTGACAGAGTGCCAGATGATTTCAAAGTAGAAAGAAGTGAACTGATGCTTTCGTTTAGTATCTATTAGGTTACAAAAGTATATATGGCATTAATTCCTTTTTTAAAAAAGTGAAAAATTGTTCTTGAGCAAGCTTTAAAAATTGGAATAAAACCAATGAAACATTTGTTATTATTCCTGTAACATTGTCTTCTAGATTGTTTTATACTAGATGTTTGAAGACACTACTTAGCAGCTACTCTTGTATGTTGTCCAAGATAACTGGTATAATCACACATCATCTTATAATCTATTGTGATGACCATCATCTTGGCTACAATTGGGACTGAGTTGGGGAGTAGAGTGGGGCAATATTTTTTGACAGAATTTTGTTTTAAATGCAAATTCAGCTACAGTGCAATGCTTTATGAATTCCTGTCAATTTCATTGAATTGTTGTATCAAACAGACCTTTTATCCCCAAAACATCAGCATATTTCCTTTTCACAATTTCAAAGAGAAATGTTTATTTTTAAATTCAAAATGACATTTAGTTTTGAAAATCCCATCAATGATATTAAAAATAATTTAAAAAAAAGAACCAACCCCCACCCCCACCTCCAAAAAACCCACCACTTGAAATTTAAACAAAATATTACATTTCAGATAGAACAAAATATTTCTTTCCATTACAAACAATTGTCTTGTATTTTTAGCCCCGCCTTCCCCCTCCCCCCGAATAAGAAGAAGGAGAATAATAAGAAGAAGAGTTGGGTCAACATAAAAAAATTGTTTCTAATTACCAGTGGGGGGGGGGGAATAGTTATTTGTCCAGCTTGACTTAGCATCTTCAGAGTTAACAGTAGAAGCAGCTTGAGCCAAGGACAAATTCCTATGTCTGGGGGTTGTAGCAGATTCATATCCTCTGTGGACTGGCATAGGATGGGGAATAGGAGGGGCACACATTTCATATACTGAGCAGTGGGTTACATCACTATGTAAAAAACACAAATGCAGACTTGGGCTAGGTTTTGCCCATCAGCACCAGGAGGTGTGACTGAGTATGGAAGAGCAGCAATGCTGCTGGAGTCTTTAGAAGGAATTCTAGATGACAGTACAAGAATTCCTACTTCGGGTTCCATGTCAGAACACCGGTAAATCCACTGTGTCAAATGTGAAAAGCGTGCTACGCACTTGCCTTTTTATGACTCTCCAGATTCACTGGCTGGTACAAAGAAAAGAAGGAATAATTATTCCATCCTTTGTGGGAGTTTAAATAGCTACAAAGATGTAAGGAAGGAGAGGAACTGTGCTCTCTTACATAATCCTAACCACCATCTGTCAAGGAATTCTAAAGTCAGGAATCTTCTTTTGCCCTTCCCCCTCTTTCAGACCACGATAAGCATATAGGAATGGTCCAACTGTGTCCAAATGTCCCAGATCAATGTCCCATACAGGCCAGTATCCTGTCCTCTAACTATGGCCAGTGCCAGATGCTTCAGAAGAAATTAACAGAATATTTTATTAAGTGATCCATCTCCTGTCATCCAGCTCCAGCTTCTGGTAGCCTGAGGTTTAGGGCACCCAGAGCATAAGTTTGTGTCCCTGAACATCTTAATTAATAACCATTAATGAACGTATCCTCCATTTACTCATTTAATTCTTTTTTTAACCTATTTATAATTTTGACTTTCCTAACATCCCTTGGCAATGAATTCCATACATTGACTGTGCATTGTATGAAAAAATACTTCCTTACATTTATTTTAAATGTGCTTCCTGTTAATTTCATTGGGTAACCCCTGGTTCCTCTGCTATATGAAGGGGAAAATAATACTTCCGTGTTCACCTTCTCCACAACATTCATAATTTTATTGACCTCTATCATAGTTCTTCTTGGTTCTTTCTTTTCTAAAATGAACAGTCGCAGTCTTTCTAATCTCTCCTCATATAGAAGCACTTCCATACCCCTAATAATTTTTGTTCATCTTCTGTGCTCTTTTTCCAATTCCAATTATTTTTTTTGAATGATCAGACCTGTTCGCATTATTCAAAGTGTGGGTTTATCATGGATTTATATAGTGGCATTGTGACATTTCACTAGTGTAATCTGGACTGGTGAATTATTATGTCAGCCCAGTCTCCCTCTCCTGGAGCACATCTGATTCTGCTCTGCTATGAGAACCCCCAATCCTAGGCTATGTATACACTGGCAATTTAAGTCGACTTAAGGAGGCTTAAGTCGACTTAAATTAAGCCATGTCCACACTAGGATTTCATTACGTTGACTTAAGAAATTCCTTTAAGTCAACTTAATGAAAGCTTAAGTCACCTTAATAACTACCACTCATTAGGTCGACTTAAGCCTCCTTAGGTCGACCTAAGCCCAGTGTGGACGCATAAGTCCACTTTGTTAAGTCGACCTAAGGGCAAATAGATTGACTTAACAAAGTGGACTAAGTCGACTTAAAGTGTTGCCACTTGTTAAGTCGACTTTAATAAGGTAAATTTTAAGTCTACTTAAAGTTGACCTTATTAAAGTCGATTTAACAAAAGTCGACTTAACTTTTCTAGTGTAGACATAGCCCTGGATTGCTCATGCACAACCTCCAACATGTAAACTGCTCCCAAATAAGAGAGTGAGTTATTCTAGCTAGCCACCTTTTGTATTATACAACAGAATGACCCCAGCCAACACTCCCCATCCCAGTTACAACCTAGAAACCTCCTTTTACAATGTTTAGTTATGCCCACTGAACAATGTAAACTTCATACAAGTTCATACATTTAATAAAGCAATTGATATGCACCAGCATTTTTATTCTCAGTGAAATTGCTAACACACTTCAAGCTAAACACACTGCTTAACGTAGAACAAACACATTTATTAACTGCAGAATAATTTTAAGTGAATATAAGTCAAAGAATAACAAGTCAAATTTAGTCAAAAGAAATAAAAGCAAAAAGCATTCAGGCTAAGCCTAACACTCTCAGCAGCCTTACAAACTTAGGTGATTCTCACCACAGACTGGCTGGTTTCCCTTCAGCCTAGCTCTCCCTGCTGATGAGCACTTGATGAGGTATGAACTGCCCCTCTGTTTCTGGAGAGTTTTGTCTGGACACATTTTAAACCATCTCTGGGAATATTACATAGCACAACCTCGTAACTGTACACATGAAATTACAATTTATATATTACTGTAACAATAATGATAATCATGAACATTTCAAAGAACATTCCATCTAATTTCACATACTTTGCTTTAGATAATATATAATTATGCTATAGGGGTAAACAAGGGGGAAGAGGGTGTCACAGGCATTATGGTGTTTTCTGTCTTTTTATCTATCCCTTTCCATTCTGTTAGCTTTTTTTGATTGCCGCTACATGTTGAACGGATGTTTTCAGAAAGCTATTCACAATAGATCCAAGATCTCTCTCTTAAGTGGTAACAGCTGATTTAGACCCAATCATTTTATCTGAAGGTGGCCAGATGTCCAGTAAAGGGTACACAATCTATCATATAGATTACCACAGCACATTTTCCTTTCTGGTACATTTTATATTCACAACCCTCTTAAAGAATGTTACCCTTTACCTTAAACGCCACCACTAAAGTTACTCTCACTGCTGCTGGATGTGCTCTGGCTGGTTAGACAGCCATTTATTGCTGTGAAAATATGATACCGGAGGTTCTGTGAACAGTCAAAGAAGAGTGTGTTAGATAAATCACTCAGTGGAATATGACATTGTCAGGCCTCCATTATCTTGCATATATAACAATTTAATTTTCTTTCTTGCTCTCCTGGGCTGCCACTGTTGGCTGATGAATAGCTCTGGTACAGTGGGTAGCTGTTTTGAACATTATTACTTTATTACAAATCTTTATCACTGTGCTATCTAGGCACATATTACTTAATTTTAAAAAACCCAAATTTTGTCACAAGAATAGGAACCACATACACTATGAACCACTACAACTGATTCTTTTTTCTTGTAGAGACATATGGAAATAGGGTGAATATTATCCAGAATAGTAAATATCCAATGCCTGCTGCTTACAGAAAGTTTGGAGATAAATGTGTCATCATATATCTTATCTTGAAAATGGCTAAAGTGAGGTTCTGACATATTTAGAGCGGGAACCAATTCCGACTTTTAGTTGTGCTTCAACTATGCCTGCAATACCGTAAAGATGGGGAAAGGTTAATTATGACACATACAGCAGAAAGTAAAAAGCCAACTTTCAGATCATAGGCTAAGTTTCTCAATGTGAGAGTTGCAGCTACATCTTGTTAGTTATAAATTGAGCAAATCTGATCTGGAACTGAGACACAATAAATAAAGAATGAGTCATGCAATTTGGAGAGTCACTTTTCTGAGCAGGACTACCCTTTCAAGCAGTGAGCTAGGTGTATGCCTTCATTTAACAAGGAGATGTCTCAGAATAGCTTTTAAATAGAAAAACAATAAGTTTTGGTTCCTCACTATTCCTGACTTACATTTCTCCTATTAGGGTCAGATTCTTCCCTGGATGAGATCGGTAGAGCTACATCAACTACACTAATTAAATCAATTACTTTGACCTATGTCAGTGGAGGTTCTGACTGTTAAACAGAAGGTGAGAAATTAATATAAAGAAAAAATAGAATTTGGTGGCAGACTTGTACAATGGCTCAGTATTGGTTTTACCGCTACATTTGTTAGTCTTAAGATTTATAACATAGAACAGCGTTTATACTATATTATAATAAACCTTTACATTGTATTCATGATCTCTCCTATAGAAGAACAGTAAAGAACAGAACTACAGAAGCCAAGGGAGGACAAGATTTTATGTAAAGCAACATGAGCTGTGACAGGTCAGAGAGCAGGAGGATGGAGTATTGGTTGTCAGTTTTGGTTTGGAAGAGACCATTAGAAACTTTGGCATGAGCAGTTTTAGTTGAGTCCTTAGGAAGGGCCTAGCAATGGAACTGGAGGAGAGGTTCTCCTAATAAGAACAGTAAACAGCATGATCATGGAAGAAAGGAGAAAAGAGAAAGGAAGAGGAGAAATGCAGTGGTAGTTGGAATTTTGGGGGCTGAGGAGTGGCTTTTTAAGATGGGAAGACTAAAGCATGCTTATATTGTGAGGGAAAGAGGCAGGGGACAATGAGCTATTAAGGTACATCATGAAAATTTAATCCACCCAGGGAACCTAATTTATAAAAAAAAAAAAAAAAAAAAAAAAAGGGGGGGGGGGGGGGAAGGGAGAAGGAAATCCACCCAAACCACAATTTCCTTGGGTGAGTATTCTTAAATTGAAATTTGGTTTTTAGCTGAAAATTTAGCTTTTGGTTTTTCACAAAAAAAGTTGGGATTTTTCACAGAAGGGGAAAAAAGACAGTTTTGAATAACTCTGCTGATTACAAAGTAATTTTTTTTAACCAACCAGCATACCACTTTGTTCCAGTCTATATACCAATGTGAGAACCACGCTTTTGGCAGCTTTGGAAACTATTATGTTATCTTTTTTAAACTCGTTGGAAGGATGGACTATAAGACCTAAGTTATCTTTCTGTTAATATCGATACAGTATTAGTAGATGCATAGTTTATTTTTATTTTGCCAATCTAATCTACCACTCCTCTTCCTTTCCATGTACCCCATCCTGCACTCTTGAATTGCAAAGAGAAATTTCACCTGCCTATTCTTTAACTGCAAGAACAAACCTGAAACCATCCACTTCTTTGCAAGTCTTACCGCATACATATGTTGTCACTGATGTGTTGCACTGATGTGTTCCAGTTAAATTAAATCATTTGTGAAAGTTCCTAACATTGGGTGACCTTTCACTTTGGATTGCACAGTGGTAAATCCATGACATTTTGTAATTATATCCACATATGATGCAGAATTTTTAAAAGAAAAAAGACAAATGATTTGCTCAGCTCCAGTTTTAACTGTTTACTCAAAACCATCACTTTATTTGGCTTCAGTCTTTAAATGCCCTTTTATTGCCAAGGGACTGATAAAGTAAAAGATTGTTTCTCAAAACAGTCTTTGAGTGCTTGCTCATGTTGATTCCAATTAGGTGTGTGCATGCCATATGCAAGATCCACCAAAAAGTTTTCCCCAAGAGTCCCCCTGGGTCAGCTGTGGAGCTCCCAGAAGTCACGCCTCTATGGCATTCTATATAGGGCTCTGCAGACCCTCCCTTCCTCAGTTCCTTTTCACTGCCTGTGATGGCTGCCAGAACTGGTCTCTCCTGCTTTGCAAGAGATTCCTCCTCTTTTTAGAAGTTCAATGTTGAGTACCAGTAAATGGTTAGATAGTTAAGAGTTATTGCTGATATTAAAGTTAGATTACCATTCCCTGATTAGCAGGTGCTTAGTGTCTTGCTACCATGTCTTGGGGGTGAGGTATGCTGGGCTTCAAGTTGCACAGGTCTTTCAAAAAACCTATTCCCAGAGATGACCCGAGGTGGCCTCTCCTCAGGTACCTGGGTGAAGACCATGTATGGGAACGATGCAAGATTTGCAGAAGTTTTCACCCAAGGACTCAGAAAGAAAGAAGCCAAAGGCTTAAGTTCCTGATGATGCAGGATGCTCTTTGCCCTTCAGGTATCCCTGAGCTTCCCAGTGCATCAGCCTCAATGCAGAGTGCTCTAGTTATAGTGAAAGTGCCACACTCTAAAATGTCAGATCCATGGTACTGGCATCCTCCCTAGCACTGAAAGATGGCATGTGGGACCCAGTGGCACTGTTCACATTCTCCAGTGCCACTTAAGAAGAAGAGATCAGAGAGAAGACACTCTCCAGCAACCAGATCAGGGAGAGAGGTGAGCAAAGTAGAACCCATGATGGATGTGGCACCATTGACTCTGACCATGGGGAGGGGATCCATTGAGTTCTGCACCAGCAGCATCTCTGACGAGGGAATTATTGGATGAGGATTTGCAGCTCTCCTCCACCCTGGAAATGTTTGAGATGGCAAGAAAAATGATTGAAGATATGGCCCCCCTGCCCAGCCCAAATATGATCAAAGACAACCCCTGGCATCGCAGAAAGTTGCAGTACTGTCAAGAGGCAAATGGGTGGATCAAGGGCCGCAGGGCCCCTGGGTCTCCCTCACTGGTGCCCCCTCCTGCCTGGGGCCTGCCCCCCCTTTAGGGCCACACCCCCACCCCGCCAGCCTAGGGCCCTGGCGCAGACAGGCCAGCACCTGGGTGGAGCCTTGGGCCAGAGATCTGGCCATGGCCTGGCCAGTCAGCCCTGGGGGTGGCGGGGCTGACTGGCATGTGCAGTGCAGCTTCAAACTGTGGTGGGCCCCTGGGCATGGGCCCAGTTCGCCCATGCAGTAATCTGCCCCTATAGGCAAACCTGCCCTCCTACCCAGATTATATTTCCTCTCCCTCCCTCCCTGCCACGCCTCTCCTCGGCATTGCAGAAGGCTTATGAGGAATCACAGGGCAAACTGGCTCCACTATCCAGATCACACTTCCCCCGGCACCATCCCCACCACATCACCATGGTAACCATGCAGTGAGCAATTATCTTGAATTTAGAAGCAGAGTCAGTAGAATTGAGGAGAAGTTGTTGCCATAGCAAATAAGGAGCAGAAGGACCCCCATCTCCCTCAGTGCAATGGCAACCGTAATGGCACATGCTACCACAGTGGCCATTTTGGAACCCCTGGGCGTACCACTAGGCACAGGGGGGACACTCAGGTCAGTCATACTCCTTGGCCTCAGGCTCCAGAGCCTGACTGTCTCATTTGGAGAGCTCTCCACCAGATGCTAGAGGTGCCTTGGATCTGAAGACCAATGTAGGTGCCACCCAGGAGCCCAGCACTGTGGAAGGTGGGATGGCAGTGCATGATCCAACCAATACCGAATGCCAGGAAGTGCCAGCTCTGGTGAGGGAGTCTTCTTCCTTGTCTACTGATGACATCGTGGCTGGAGCTACCCTGGCTGGGATTCTGGATGACAGTAAAACACGTCAAGAACTGCTCCACAGAGCACCTCGGAATATGGGCCTGCAAACAGAGGAAATGATGCAGCATGCACATCCAATGGTGAACATATTGATCCCTGAGGGCCCATCCAGGGTGGCCCAACCACTCATCAAAACCAAAGGGAGAACACAAAGACCTTGTGACAAACTGCTGCTTCTCTACTCCCAAGAGGGCATAGAGAAAGTACTTTCTCCCTTCTAAAGGGCATGGATATTTTTACACTCACCCCTACTCCAGGGTCATTTGTGGTAGCCACTGCCAATGAGAAGGAGCAACAAGAACAGTAGGGTCCAACATCAAAGGCCAAGGATGCAAAGCAGTTAGAGCTCTTCAGAAGACAGGTGTATTCCAATTTAGTACTGCAGATCAGCAAGTGTTCCTAAACTGATACACTTTCAACTCCTGGTCATCAGTGGACAAGTTCTAGGACTCGGTGAGTCAAGGGTCCAAAGGAATTTACGGCCATGATAAAGAGGGCAAGGTGGTGTCCTGAGGTCTGTTACAAGTGGCTCCGGATGCAGCAGTTGCTGCAGCATGCTCCATGTTTTCAGGGGTATCCAAGAGGAGGTATTCCCCTGGAAATCTTTGGACTTTTACCAATCAAAGCAGGACTACAGCCACAGGTGGAGCTGGAATGGCAGGAGGAATAACCATTCCTCCAGTCAGAATCAGGGGCAATCCCATCAATCTTCAGGACAGCAAAAGAACTTTTGAGTGTGTGCCTGAGGTCAGCCCCAGACCTGAATCCATCATACCCCCTCTTTCTTAACTGTTTATCCCAGTTTTACCATGTGTGGTGCCAAATTACATTGGACCAGTGGGTCCTATGCATGGCAAAGTTGGGATGCTCACTTCAGTTCTAGTGGGCCCTGGTTTAGATAAAACAAACATAGGTGGATTGATTAAAACATGATTTTAATAAGTGTAAAAAACTGCCACGGGGCTCCCCCTCTGTGCCTGCCATCCCCTCTTCCTCTGGAGGCAACAAAAAGGGTCTCCCATGCTTTTTACTCTGCTTCAGCCATGCTCTTTTATTTACAGTGCAGATTACAGTCCTTAATCCCCAAACAAACCTTTCCCTGACATGTCACTGGGTCCCTGAGGCCTTGGTCAACCAACAACAGAGATAGAGCGACAACCCTCCTGCCTGGCCTCCCCTGACTACTTCTCAGTCAGCTTATAAATTCTACCCCAGCTAGGGAGACAGCTGATCCCTGTTCCCTAATCAGGCCCGGTTCCCCTGGGCTCCAATTAGTGGATGCGGCTGCGGGACCTGGCTGGTTCCCTCTTTCCCCAGCCCAGATAGCTGGGAGAGGGGGGGTTAGCAGAGACATTGAGAGGCTCCACCCTTGCCACTCTGCTACAGTGAGTATACGTCAGATTGTGGCAGAATCAGATAATGAATCAGTTAAGGAGATGATCACAATCAAATAAAGGATAATTTGCTTTCTAACCTAAAAATTACTGTTACAGTCCATTGCTGGCTTGCCAACATGCTTTGGGTGCTGATGGTTTTGCAGCCAGGTTCTTCTCACCATGAAGATAGGTATCAGTCCTTGATGTTGCTTACATCAGTGGTTCACAAGCACTGTGTCAGGACACATTACTGTGTCACTACACCGTGATACGTGTGTCATGGAGCACTGGAGAGATGGCTGGATTTGGCCTGGGGTGGGTGGGCTGGTGTGTCCTGTAAGGTCACAATATGCCGCCAAGTGTGTCGCAACCAGCAGAAGGTTGAGAACCACTGGCTTATATGATGGAATCCATGGCAAAAACTTTTAATCAGTTTAAAATGTGCCTGTTTCCGTCTTTTCAAAACCCCATTCAGTCCCCCTTCTTGCGGTCAGCTGCCTTTTTTCCCCTCTCCAGACAAGGCACTTGATCTCCTTGGTTTTTGTATGTATACCTACACCAAATGTGTCAGAACACAGCTCTGTTTGTCTGCCCCCCACTTGAGCCTTGTGGAATATATTTGGGGATATGTTTCATATCTGTACACATATATGATCTTGCAGGGAACATGTTATCATACCAGTAATGAAGCATATGCCATGAGCATACCAAAAACACTCACATGACACACTTTGCATTAAAGCACACAATCACATTGCAAGGGCAAACAGGAAAGATACACAGATCACATGACAGGGGTGGGGGGGGGGCTTGCAGCACATCACAGTCACCATACCCTGTGAGCTCTAATATATGAAAGCTCACTTTATTCCAGCACAGATACCTGTCCATCATCTAAAGCATCTCTTTGGGCAGGAACTGAATCTTTTTTAATCTCTCCTTTTAATCAGTGGCGCTACATCAGTTTACACATGTTGAGTATCTGGCTCAAATCCTTCTATTAAGGAAGCCTGCTCAGGAACCATTAACATTCTGACTGGTTATCATGGAAGAAGAAATGCATTCTACACACAAAGGAGGAAGAGGAAACTAAACGAAGTAAACTGTCTCACAGTAGAAAGCCAGTACTGATTTACACCATTTGAAAACCTATCCTTTGTTGGTTTTAGCTGTATGTGTTCTTATATAAAAATGTATGGGGATCGAAGCATACAGAAAATGGCAACTTCTGAAATAAGCACTCCTGTCACATTTATCTTAGTCTTTTTTTTCTTAATTGACAAGAGCCCTTGGTGGTTTTTATTATTATTTATTATTATATACATCTATTAGTTTAGCTGACAATGTTATGGTATTTCCTGGATCAGGACTAGGTATGAACTGAATTGGCATTTCATCCTGTTTCTGTGCATGGACAATCCATAAAGAGAGCTATGTAACTTTTCACTTCCAGATAATCATTGCCCCCCTCATACACCTTCCACTGGTATCAGAAAAATTAACACCAAGTGGTCTAGTCTTTCCATTGGCTTTAATGGGTATTGGATCAGGCAGAAAGGCTATGTCTACAGTGGCAAGTTAGTTTGAATTAAGGAAGCTTAATTCGAACTAACTTAAGCCTTGGCCACAATAGGCTTTCATTAGTTCGAATTAAGGGCTTCCTTAATTCAAACTAATAAATTCAATTATACTTTTCGAACTAACGGTTAATTCAAACTAGTTAGTTTGAATTAACCCAATGTGGCCATGTTAGTTCGAACTAAGCGCTTAGTTCAAACTAACCAGAACATTGACCTTAATGCAAGTGACTAATTCGAACTAAGCAAGTGCCATGCATTGCCATGCTAGTTCAAATTAAGTTAATTTGAACTAACTAAAATTATTTTGAATTAGTTAGTTTGAATTAACTAATTCGAACTAACTTTAATAAGTGTAGACATAGCCAAAGAGAACTAAGTTGCTTGCTTTCTTGCTGTGCTGCATTGCTGTTGTGCCATGATGCTAAACTACTTCTGATTATTACTAAAATAAATAATAAATGTATATAACAAGAAACAAAATGGATGGTTCACACTGTAACCTATTAATTTATTGTATATGATCAAAAGAGCATATGTAATCTTATTGAAAATACGCCCAAATATCATTATGCTACTGGTGGTATCTCTGATTTGTACAGATGTAAAAACATATGCCATTCACTCTAGGTAGAAGAACTTTAGAATAACAAAGATAACCTTACTTATGTAACATAAAAATGATCAAGAGGCTGGAAGAATTGACTTAAGAGGAAAGATTAAAGGAGTGAGATGTGTATAGCTTCCCTAAGTGCTGACTAATGGAGAACACGATGACAGTCTTACGGATATCTAAAGGTTGTAAATGCCACGTCTAGAGAGATATTATGCAGTGTTGCTTAGAGAGGTAGAGCAAGGAGTAATTGGATGAAGCTAAGAAAGAGAAAATGTAGGCAAAACACCATGGAAAATTTCCTGACAGTGAATTGCATTAGGTTATAGAATAGTCTCTCAAAGGAAGTGATGGAAACATCATCACTTATGACATGTAAAAAGTTAAACAAAAGAAAATGTACACTAGGAAACAATGCCATATTTGTCAGAAGATTGAGTGAAATGGTTTAATAGATCTATACTGTCTCTAATTGTGTATAAAAATAAAAGTAATATAAGAAATTCCATTTTTTTTCCTTAAAAAAGAAATATTTCGATAATAACATTTAACACAAAGGCTGATGAAACTATCTTGGATTATACAGGCAGGCTCCTAAACTAGAACTGAACTGAAACTTTTTTTTTTTTT
>ML685756.1:20196717-20233145 GCA_007922175.1 Pelusios castaneus | reverse complement strand
TGCCCAATCACTTAGTTTTGTGAGATCTTTTTGAAGTTCTTCACAATCTGCTTTGGTCTTGACTATCTTGAGTAGTTTAGTATCGTCTGCAAACTTAGCTACCTCACTGTTTACCCCTTTCTCCAGATCATTTATGAATAAATTGAATAGGACTGGTCCTAGGACCGACCCTTGGGGAACACCACTAGCTACCCTTTTCCAATCTGAGAATTTACCATTTACTCCTACCCTTTGTTCCCTGTCTTTTAACCAGTTCTCAATCCATGAAAGGACCTTCCCTTTTATCCCATGACAACTTAACTTACATAACAGCCTTTGGTGAGGGACCTTGTCAAATGCTTTCTGGAAATCTAAGTACACTATGTCCACTGGATCCCCCCTGTCCACATGTTTGTTAACCCCTTCAAAGAACTCTAATAGATTAGTAAGACACGATTTCCCCTTACAGAAACCATGTTGGCTATTGCTCAACAGTTTATGTTTTTCTATGTGACTGACAATTTTATTCTTAACTATTGTTTCAACTAATTTGCCCGGTACCGACGTTAGACTTACCGGTCTGTAATTGCTGGGATCCCCTCTAGGGCCCTTTTTAAATATTGGTGTTACATTAGCCGACTTCCAGTCTTTGGGTACCGAAGCCATTTTAAGGGACAGGTTACAAATCTTAGTTAACAGTTCCGCGACTTCACATTTGAGTTCTTTCAGAACTCTTGGGTGAATGCCATCTGGTCCCGGTGACTTGTTAATGTTGAGTTTATCAATTAATTCCAAAACTTCCTCTAGTGACACTTCAATCTGTGACAGTTCCTCAGATCTGTCACCTACAAAAGCCGGCTCAGGTTTGGGAATCTCACTAACATCTTCAGCCGTAAAAACCGAAGCAAAGAATCCATTTAGTTTCTCTGCAATGACTCTATCATCTTTAAGCGCTCCTTTTGTATTATCATCATCAAGGGGCCCGACTGGTTGTTTGGCAGGCTTCCTGCTTCTGATATACTTAAAAAACAATTTGTTATTACCTTTGGAGTTTTTGGCTAGCCGTTCTTCAAACTCCTCTTTGGCTCTTCTTATTACACTCTTGCACTTAAGCTGGCACTGTTTGTGCACCTTTCTGTTTGCCTCACTAGGATTTGACTTCCACTTTTTAAAGGAAGTCTTTTTACCTCTCAGTGCTTCTGTTACATGGTTGGTGAGCCATGGTGGCTCTTTTTTGGTTTTTTTACAGTGTTTCTTAATTTGGGGTATACACTGAAGTTGGGCCTCTATTATGGTGTCTTTAAAAAGCGCCCATGCAGTTTTCAGAGATTTCACTTTAGTCACTCTACCTTTTAGCTTTTGTTTAACGATCCCCCTCATTTTTGTATAGTTCCCCCTTTTGAAATTAAATGCCACAGTGTTGGGCTGTTGAGGTGTTCTTTCCCCCACAGGGATGGTGAATGCTATTGTATTATGGTCACTAGTTCCAAGCGGTCCTGCTACAGTTACCTCTCGGACCAGCTCCTGCGCTCCACTCAGGATTAAATCTAGAGTTGCCTCTCCCCTTGTGGGTTCCTATACCAGCTGCTCCATGAAGCAGTCATTCAAAGTATCGAGAAATTTTATCTCTGCAATATGTCCTGAAGTGAAATGTTCCCAGTCAATATGGGGATAGTTGAAATCCCCCACCATTATTGGGTTTTTAAATTTGATAACCTCCCTAATTTCCCTTAGCATTTCATCATCGCTCTTACTATCCTGGTCAGGTGGCCGATAGTAGATCCCTAATGTTATATTGTCATGGAAGCATGAGATTTCTATCCATAGCGATTCTATGGAACAAGTGGATTCGCTTATGATTTTTACTTCATTTGAATCTACATTTTCTTTCACTGAGTCCCTGCAGATGCCAGGTTTGCTCTACTGATAAACACCAGAGAATTGACAGCCATCTGTCTAGCTTGTCAAGACTTCCATGCCCATATCAAGGGAAGAAATCTGCGTGTAATGACAGTGGCCATGTGAATAGGCAAGAAGCAGCCCAGTCAACCCTGTTGTGCCAGTAAACAAAGAGGCTATGGGACTTTTGGATCACCATCTCAATTCACCTCAGGGCCTCTCTCCTTCCAGCTGAGCAGAACAATCTGGCAAACTAGTAGAGCAGATCTTTCACCAGTCACCACAAGTGGTCTCTCTGCCCAGACACCGCCAGGTTCATTTTCCAACTGTGGAGGACTGTCTACAGCGAGGTGTCAAACATGTGGCCTGCAGGCCAAATGCAGCCCACAAACCTCTTCCATCCAGCCCATGACTGCACTCCGCGGGACCACACTGTCTCCCTAACAGGGAAAATGTGTGGTTTCACATATCCAGCACTCCACAATGCTGCGAGAGTGTCAGGGGTCATGAGATCATGGAGCTTTGGGTATGCAAGACTGTGATCCACGAGACCACACTCTCTCTCTAACGGAGAAAGAGGTATCTTGGAACACAGTTTTGCATATACAGAGCGCTATGCGATGCCACGAGAATGCTGTAATATTTCGATTTATGGTATGTATGGCCCACATGAGGTACATTTAAATCAAATCTGGCCTGCCAGAGCAAATGAGTTTGGTAGCCGTGATCTACATGGAGTTGTTTGCAACAAAAATCAACAAGAAGTGTCATTGCATTTTATTCCTGAGCAGGTCACAGCCCAGACTCTCTGGGAGATGCTCCTGTTGCCCTGGACAGAAAAGCTTTGTACTTATTTGCTTCAGTCCCACTCCTACCCAGAAATTGTTAAAAATCAGGCAGGACCATGCTTGAGTCATATTTATAAATCTAGCGTGGCCTGAGCAACTATTGGTTTTCCACTCTTATGCTGTTCTTAGACAAAGCTCTGTTGACATTACCACCAGACCCAGACCTGACCTTTCAGGACCAGGGTCATCTACACACAAACCACAACCTGCAGGCCCTCCACTTAATGCTTGGGTACTACATGACTGGCTCATCAAGGGAAGGCTTGTTTACAGGTGGTTCAAGATGTGTTTTTAAATAGTAGAAGACTTTCTACTACATGACCTTCCCTGGTAAAGTGGAAGAGATTCTCCATCTGGTCCCAGCAGGAAAATGGGGGAATTATGAGTTTTAGTTTCTGAACCTCTGTACACAGTCTCCTAGAAGGACAAGTTGCAAAGGGGTAGTCATGTTAGTATAGTTCAGGAAAACAAACAAGGAGTCTTGTGGCATCGTTAAAGACTAACAAATTAATTTATTGCACAAACTTTTGTGGGAGAAAATCCCACTTTGTCACATGCTTTGAAGAAGGACAAGGTGTACTTATATCCTGATGCAACATTCCTGACCAAAGTGAAGTCTCATTTCCACATCAGTCAGGCTAATCATTTACCAACTTTCTTCCCTAAGCCTCAGAGTCATAGGGATGAAGAGATACTCCACAGTTTAGATGTTAGAAGTTGTTCGCATTTTATCTAGATGGACTAATGCATATAGGTCATGTTTGCAGTTATTTATGGGAATTGTAGGCAGAATGAAGGGCCTTCCAGTCTCTTTTGAAAAGATCTCATGGATCTACTCTTGTATTTCTTTGTGCTACTATGTGGCTCATCTAACATCACCGATTAAGGTGCTAGTACATTCATCCAGATTTCATGCAACCTCTGCAGCACTTCTATCCCAAGTGCTTATTCTGGACATCTGTAAAGCACCAACTTGGTCTTCCATCTATCGATACTTTTGCCTCTCTTTAGGGCACCTCTAAATTGTCTAATTTGGATGCAAGTCCCTTCAATCTTTATTCAGATAGGTTCTAATCCCATTTCCATATTAAAATATTTATGAGTCACCTAAAGTAGAGTGCACATGTGCAATCACTTGTATAAAAATAAAATAAAAACTACCACCTTGTTCTGTAACTATCTTTCTTCAAGATGTGTCACACACATTCATTCCACAATCCACCCTGCTTCCCCTTTTGACTGGAGGATATTCAGGGTGGCTCTCTCTTTTCTATCTTCACAGTCTGGTGAAACGCAGCAGAAGGTACATGAACTATTGCAATGGGGGAGAGGAAACATCTTCTACAACTGTGTGCAGGGCAGACACAAACTCAAAATGGACTGACCCTGGGCAACACACCTCAAAGAACAACAGTTATAGAATAGGTTAATAAATCTTTTATTTATACTGTTAGGGCCTGTTAATAAATGTGGATCCCTTATTCCTCTTTTCCTTGTATTTTAAATTCATTTACATATTAAGTATTCCCCCAGAATCTTTTACAATATTAGCAAAGAGTGTGTCTAAATTCTAAGGCAGGGGTGTCAAACTTAGGGCCCGTGGGCCGGATCCGGCCTGCCAAGGGCTCTTATCCGGCTCCGGAGCCCTGCACAGCTCTCCCTGTAAGCTGCCGGTAAAGTACCTGCAATTTTACTTTTCATCAGAAGAGGGCACGCCTCTGCAATAGAAATACATTGGAGACGCCCTCTGGTGGCGAAAAGAAAACACAGCAGGCGCTTTACCGACCCTTTGCAGATTCCTTGCAGGTTTTTTTTTTTTTTTTTCTTCAGAGTGGATGGGGGGGGCGGCGTCCCTTGTTTTGAGGCTGGGCGCCTAGCTGGGGAGAAATTTTGTTGATAAAATCTGCCGCCCTGCATGCACCAAGGCAGTGACCCAGGGCAGGGAATAGCCTGGCCAGAGAACTGACTCCAGGGGCTGGATTGAGCCCCTGTGAGCCAGGTAAGTGGGGGGCAGGGAGCCGGCTCCATGGGGCAGCAGGCTGGGAAAGGGATTCAGGAACTGGCGCGGGAAAGGTGGGCGGGGACCAGAACAGAGCCCCATGCACGGAAGGGAGCAGGCAGAGGAACTGCATCGGAAAGGGAAGAAGGGAAGGGAAGGGCAGTGCTGCAAACGGGAAGGGGTTGGGGAGCCAGCACAACAAAAGGGAGCCTGCAGGACAGGGGAAAGGGAAGGTGTCAGAGAGCCTGTGGGTTTGGGGAGGGGAAAGGAGAGTCCACACTGCCCCAAGCACTGCAGGGGAAGGGGTCAGGGACCTTAGGTGGTACTGTGCTGAGAAGGGGGTCAGGAAGACTACTTGGACACACTTCAGTCCCCGGCCAATGTCCTGCCTTCCAATCTGGCCCCTGACATCAAATGAGTTTGACACCTTTGTTCTAAGGTGCAGCATGATGGTTCTTCATCTGCTTTCAAGAACTTCATATGATCAAGTATTTGCTGTAGTATATTACGACAGGTGCTTCGAAGTCTGTCAGAAACTTAATGACCAGGGAAAAGACCTTCTCAAATTGATCAAAAGATGTTTTCATAAGTGTGGTTTAAACAAGACAGGGTGATTGATAAGAGGTATTTGTTACTGCAAATGTTTTCTTTCTTGTTTTTAACTCAATAAGAACTGCCCGGTTGTCACAACCATCAGTAATAATGCCTGAATGAGAATTCCTTTTTAGATTATTAATCATGTAACCTAAAGATACCATGAAACAAATTCCATAAATAATCAGGGAAAATTAAACTATCAAAACAGAACCCATAGGCAAATTAATCACGTGAAAGGATTTTCTGTCCAAAAAGGAGGGTGAGGATTGTCTCATGTCCCATATAGGACAAAGTGCTTGAAAAATTAGGTTGGGGAAATGCAAACTGCTGGCATCCCAGATGAAAGAGACACAGAAGCCAGATCCTTTACCTTACTCCAAGGTTGGTAATGCATCTATTCTTTCTGTATTCTGTATTGTCCTGTAGTAATCTCTTTGGCTATGTCTACACTGGCAATTTAAGTCAATTTAAGGAGGCTTAAGTGAACTTAAATTAAGCCACGTCCACACTAGGCTTTCATTAAATCGACTTAAGAAATTCCTTAACTTGACTTAATGAAAGCTTAAGTCAACTTTATAACTACCACTCATTAGGTTGACTTAAGCCTCCTTAGGTCGACCTAAGCCCAGTGCAGACGCATAAGTCCACTTTATTAAGTCGACCTAAGGGCAGTTAGGTCGACTTAACAAAGTGGACTAAGTCGACTTAAAGTGTTGCCACTTGTTAAGTCAACTTTAATAAGGTCAATTTTAAGTCGACTTTATTAAGTCGACATAGCCTTTGATATTTAATCACAAAATTAACAAATGCCATTTATATTGTTTTATGCTTGATGTCAACAAACATTTGGGATGCTCAAAGTTAACACAAAATGTAGGCTTTGAAGGATTAGATTTTTATCAGTAAATGTTGATCGACATCAATTTCACTGTAAACCCATAACCCAATGAAAGAATAATTCCATCCATCCAATAAATGAAATGTACAGATAGGCAAAGTAAGAAGAATGCTGCTTCAACACTTAATTTGAGTTCAGGATATTTACTTTGTATATGATGACATGTGGAAATGACAACTCATGTTTTAACAGTTATAACATTTAACTATTTTGAATCTGTCTACCATCACTAAAAATATGGTCAGACTCCTCAAATTCCCACTACTATGAGCATTAAAATTGATAAAAATAGAAAGAATGCTTAAAATATACCAATATTATCTACCAACATTATATATACACACCCAAACTCTGCCAGGGCTAATTATATGGTACTGTATGGTAATGTTTTCACTTCCAGCATTTATGGCATGCAAATAGTTTTAGGCAGAGCTGTGAAATCTTTGAGAAAATCCAGATGATAGGAAAGTTTTATTTAAAAAATAAAGCTTAAACTCTCAAGCCAAAGTAGTAAACTTAAACCCAAGGATATGAGTTCTGGGGTCCAGTCCATTCTCCAGTCTTTCTCACTTTTGTGCTTGCTTCACTGTTTCCTTAATAATACAGACTAAATATATTAGTGTGAACCAGAGCTCTAAAAGTAGACCAATATGTGTTAGCAGAGCATATAACAGCAGTTTTCCATTGTTGGAATTGAAGAGAATAGAAATGAGGCTGAAGAATAAGATGAAACTTCCTTCCCATAGGAGGGTTCTGAAATGTTGTTTGCTGAAGGAAGGAAAGTCCTTCCCTGTGATTAAATTGTCAAAACAAAACCCATAGGAAAATTAATTTTACCTAATTACTTATGGAATTTGTTTTATGGTATCTTTAGGTTACATGAATAATAAGCTAAAAGGAATTCTCATCCAATCATTATTACTGACAGCTGTGGCAACCAGCAGTTCTTTACTGAGTTAAAAACACTACAGAAAACATTCGCAGTAGCCTTCTTACTCCTAGCAAGCCACAGAAAGTCTGTCCATCTATCTCCATTTCTTTTTCCCAGATACGTTCCAAAAGTGTTTTAGCTACTTGTTCAAAAATATAGTGAGCTCTCCCTGTACCTGTCGATGCAAAAGAGAAGTTGTATAGTTTGTTTTAAAATCTATTAGGGGTTAGATGGAACAGTTTCTTACTCATACTGATGAGCACGTACTTCCTAGAGAAGTGACATTGACTGACTCGAGCCCTCACAACACATGTGATTAAGTCCTAAACAACTCATTGATATCAAGGCCAGAAGAAATAATTATGATCATCCAGTCAAGCCCTCTGCATCATATAGGCCCTTGTGAGGAAAATTGGCAAAATCTGCCTCTTGGGGTCTTTGGTATTGTTGCTGTGTTCTCCTTATTTTCTGCCTTTTCTTGTGCTGATGAAATCCTCCTCCACCCACATCTTTATGGCTTTGTAGTTTATTTTCTAGTTTGTAAAATGTTTATCTGCATTAGACAGGAAAGAGAAAACAACTAAAAGTGTGTTTTTGAGTGACACAAGCATCGGGAGGGACCACTGTACAATATATATTTCCCACAGTTCATCTGAATCCTCTTCACATTTTCTGTTGAGGGAGGCATTATCCTTTTCTCTTGGAAGCAATTTGCTAGAAGGTTTAGTTAACTGCTTCTGAAATTTCACTTCCAAGAATTTTCTTCAACTTGTTTAGAATGTGTTATAGAAATCGGGTTTCAGTATGTGATGGATATGAACAGGGTATCCCTAACCTCTATAGAAAGGTGGGTAGTAGCCAATACATTTCTTCATTATTTGATTTAGTTTCACTTATCTCTCCTCAGAGGGGCAGAGGTGATAAGTGATGGGAAAATTCTGACAAATGTTAAAAACTTAGTGATATTGGAAAGACTGGAGTTTCTATAAGAGGCTTGTACTTCTACTGTACATTTCAAGCAAAAGAAAGGTTTATATTGATTTTTTTTTATGGCATAAGCAATTTTGAAAGCATCAGTGGTATTAATGGAGACAGGTTAAATTGCCTGAAGAAAGATCACTTCTGCTTCTATTCAAAGTTTTTGCTGAGATTTTGCTATTGAAAATTCACTGAGGAAATATAACTGAATCAAAACATGGCTTAGTTTCCAAATATAAATGATTTGTTTAAAGTTGTGGAGAAAGTCATGTTAAATTCTAAGTAACTCAGTGTTCACAAAAGAAAGGAAAAAGGGGTCTGCCCTGGTTAAAATGTGATGGTCGAATTATGTCTTCTTATTAAAGCTATGTTCCCCCGTGTCAGGTTTCTGAGTTAAATATTGTGGCAGAGCGCTGAACATTTTATTGGTTAAGGTGTGATATTGAAAGACGCTCAGTCTTGGCATAACTCTGCTTCCACTGAAGTCAATGGGAATTTTTCAACCGACTTTAATGGGTGCATAGATAAGCCAATACTGAGCACTTTTGAAAATTCCAAATGTGCTTTATACAACAGAAAATCATGAAAAGAAATAAGGTATGGTGATATAATGTACCTTTCTATTCAGGCTTCAAAGGATAAGATTTTTATCAGTAAATATTGGTAAAATTTTACTTCAATGTACACATACGGTTGAAAAAATATTTTGATTGATAATCAGAAATTTATAGATAGCAAAGTAAGAACAATGCCTTAGAAGATAGTTTGATTTAATATTATTTATTTTGTATGTTTTTGCATATAATAGACAATTAGTATTTTAATGGTAATAAAGCTTTAACTTCTTTGAATCTGTGTCCATCATTAATTATTGTCTAACCCACATAGTTCACCAAATTTAAATAGATAAAAATCAGCAAAATGCTTAAAATAAATGTCAATATCATCCACTGAAATAAGAAAATAAAAATCAAATTCTATCACATCTACTACATCCACAGTAGGGGTTTTAGTGATAGAAGTATTTGTTGTTGTTGTTTTTTTAAATCATACTCCTGTTACTAAACTGGAACAAAAACTATGTGTAGCCCATGCTACAAAGACATATTACAAAGGAAAAAACATGTTTTGCTATAACCCTTACATTTATTTAAATGAAAAGGCCATTTAAGGTTGGCCTCAGAGTTCAGTCATGCTGGCCAATGAACTTCATGAACTTGTGGTCACTCTGGTATTTGTAAATGTTATCTGGGTTCCAGGTCACATCCACCCATGCTATTATAATCCTTGGGTCCAGAATGGTTGTAAAAAAGTCAAAGAAATTTTGCCACATTCTAATCACCCATTGCCAGGTACTTTCCACTCTCTGAGTTTTCTCTTGGTCTTCCAAGACAAATTTAATCCTTTCCAGTGTCTCACGGAGTGCCTTTAATTCACACTCATGCTCATACTTCTGCCGACGGTTAGCAATCTCCTCAGCCTTTTGCTGTGCACTCTTGAGCATGGCACTGGTATCTTCATCATAATCCAGTTGACATGCCAAGGAAAAGTCTTGCACTGCCTCCTTCCACTCCCTCAGGAGCATGTGTGCTTTCCCTCTCCACTTGTAAGACTGTGCTAAATTGGGGTTAAGCTCAGAGGCTCTGTCACAGTCTCTAATGGCAGCATTTGGTTTCTGTAGTTTCACAAAGACATTGGCTCGGTTAACATACGAGAGGGTGAAGTGAGGATTCAGCCTGATAGCGTCTGTGAACAAGTAAATGGCTTTCTGAAATTCCCCTTGATCCAGGGCAGCAAAAGCTTGTTCTCTCATTTCATTGGCCTGGTCCTCCATCTCGCTTGTTACTTCCAAATGTTCATCTCCCATTTCTTGGGGATCATCCTGGTCTGGTTCAAAAATGTCACCATCATCAATTTCCAAGTCACTCTCCTCACTCTCAGCTATCTTAGGTTGTTTCCCTTCCACTTTGAGTGTCTTCTCTGCAGAGGCATGTTTCACTGACCATAATATGGTATCTCCCATGCTCTCTATGGAGTCCCGCAGGAAACTCAGTTGCTTGGCTCTCAAAAGAGTTGGATCCTGTTTGTATAGATCCACCAAGCCCTGAAGTTCACTAATTTTTTTCGGATCCATGGTGTCTTGGCCAGAAGTGAGCTGTGCAACACAGATTGTGCTGAGCAGAAAGAAACATAAAGTAAGATTAAAAACTCTAGCAGTTACTTAACTATTAGCTCAATGTGAGACTACACCATTGAGGAACAAACTAGACTTATTTATTCCCTTCTGACTGTGGTCTTTATACTATAGTTTGTAAATATGTCTATTTTTTTTAAAGATGTCATTCATTATTACAGCTCTGGTTATGTCATAAATTCTGATGTTGTTGTCATAAATTATGACATCATCTGAACACAGATTTTTTTTTCTATTTACTCACCAGCCATGAATTCACTGCAATACATATATTATAGGAAAGCACTAGGGGAAGATGCTGAACATTCACCTATATTTTGAGGCACTGACTATCGCCAAGTTATATCAGTATTTTTACAGAAGACCCCTACAGTATATTAATTATTAATTATTTCTGGATCAAAATACAGCAGATTGAATCTTAATCAAGGAAGGAAGCTTTTTCCTTAATTTTGAGAAATAGCTGTCCTGTACATTTTTTTTAATTCAGAGATCATTGTGTCTTCAGAGTGTTTTTTTTCCCCCTTCACACCTAAATAGGCACAATACATACACTGGATAATTCAGTGTAAACTGTAACAGAAGAAAGAGAATAATTTTGGATAATAAAAGAAATTTTCAGTAAAAATCAAGTTTAGCATTACAGAATTTTTAACTACTAACATTCAGATATTCAAGATTACATTGTGAAATAGGCACCTATATCTTATTCAGAACAGAAACATTCTGGTGTTTGTATAAGATTCATTACAGTGGCTCCTTAGCTTTTCTGTAAATATTCCACTGACAAAAATCATTGTAAAAATTGTAATGCTACACAAATATGCTGCCCTATGACTGCTCCTTTGAACGATTACCCTGGATTTACAATAGTAGTATTGGGTCATTCACATAAGTGATAATCGGCTTAAGAGTCAGTGCTTTCTAGTTCATCTTCATAAAGGAGAAACCTCCTGACCCATGTAGAGAGACCTGTGCTATGAAACAGTCCTAGGGATCATCTTCCCTTCCAACAACATTCTTGCGGCTACTGCAGCAATTGCATATGTGGAAAAAGCAATGTGAGGGAGACATTACATTTCTTTTTAAAAATGTGATGTTGTAATTGAAAAGAGAGAAAAATCCAAAACTGGGTCACCAGACATTTCTCTATGAATCAGCAGTGAGTACTTTGTGTACCACTAGTAGTTAGGAATCACAGTTCATGACTCTCAAAATGCTCTGACCTATCCTTAAGATCAATGGGTTCTCCTGCATGCTCCATCCTTTTGAAAAAGGGGTCATTTACTTATGTGCCTAAATATGGACCAAGGAACTCCTGGTTTTGAAATTAAGGCTCTTCCAGTGATTGGTAATAAGAGACAAATGAGGCTAAGACCCACCTGTTTGAATCCCCTCCTTTATTCTCTTAAATAAAACACCTTGACTAAGACAGTTTTCTTCCATCCAGCAGCTTAATGGAAAGAATTACATGGGGGTGCGGAGAGAAGAGATCAGTGGTTTCTAGACCAAGCTTACCTAATGCAGAAGAGGATGGCATCTGGCAAGGAGCTGAGGAAGAAAAGGAGATAGAGGCCCTGCATATGTTGCAGGCAGCAAAGATGAAGCAGGGATCAGTGTGTGTGGAAGGCTGTACTCATTTTCAGGAGAGAGATGAAGCAGAGGAGTTATTTGTGGTGCAGGGAAGAGCCCCAACTGTGTTAGTTAATTTTATTTGGAAGAAGAGTGATTGTATATGTGCATGTGGGGATAGGGAATCAGAAATGTTTTGCTCAGGAGAAGGATGTGTCTAAATACCATCTCAGCCCTGACATTTATTTTGAGTACTGTCCACTACAGTTAAATATTTAACTAGATTATGTCTTCCTGAAGCAGGGAAATTTTATAGTACTAGGAGTTCAGGTCGTATATGGAACCCTCCTTCTCATCACTGTGCTGTGCCTTATCGTTTTTAATCAGAGTCCCTCTCAAGTGACATTTAGATTTAACATATTTCAGATAACATTTAGTCAGATTGTTAATCTCCTGAAGATGAGCTTTTCAGAACTCAAGTATATAGCCTCCCTCAATACTAGACCATCATACCTGATTTAAAAAGTCAAAAGAACCTTGCCTCCCCGAATTTATTTTTACAATGTTGTGTCCTGTTCATTTTTGGCTAATTGCACTTTTCAGGTACACTTTATATCAGTGATTCTCAGCCTTTCCCAACTTCTGTACTTCTTTCAGGAGTCTGATTTATCTTGTGTACTTCAAGTTTCACCTCACTTAAAAAACATGTTTACAAAAAAGTCAAAGCATACTGTTCCTGAAAAAAATGCTCACTTTCTCTTTTTGTTTGTATGAAATTTTAGTTTGTACTGACTTCATTGATTTTTTTTTTTGATAGCCTGTTGTAAAACTAAGCAAGTATCCAGGTTAGCTGTGTAATCCCTGGGGTAGGTGTATCCCTAATTGAGAACTATTGCTCTATCTGACAGTTTACCATCTATTTCTCACAAAAACCTCCATCCCATGCCATTCTTGCTCAAAACTTGCTTCCATGAAGTTCCCTGAGACTCAAAGAAACCAGCCGGCATCTTTGTTTCCCCAATTTATGGTGAGTGAGACCATGTTTCCACTCAGCATTATGAAGTGTATTCCAAAACACGATTAGAATTTAAGAAAGTCTGGACTTATAGAATTCTTTGGTTTCATAGCTCCAAAAGGTAGCAGTCCAGCCGTACACTTAATCATGGGCAAAATTTGAAGCATGCATCGTCCAACTGGAACAAAAATTGATATATTACCAAACTGGGTTCCCTCTTTTTGCCCTCCATCTCTTCTTCCTCTGGAGGCAACAAAAAGTGTCTCACGCACTTTTCAGTGTGCTTCACCCATGCTCTTTTATTTACAGTGCAGTTTATGGTCCTTAATCCCCAAACAAACCCTTCCCTTGCCCCTCGCTGGGTCTTGAGGCCTTTGTCAGCCCTAAGACAACAGGGGGTGGAGCTACAATCCTCCTGCCTGGCTAACGTCCTATCGCTTCTTCTCAGTCAGTTTACATTCTCTGTCTGAGCTAGGGAGACAGCTGCTCTCTGTTCCCAGCTGCGGGACCTGGCCGGCTCCCATTTTCCCCAGCCCATGTAGCTGGGAGAAGGGAAGTTAACATAGGCATTGAGGGGCCCCACCCCTGCCACTCTGGTATAGAAACTCAGATGCTTAAAGTAAGGCAGGATGTTAAAGTGCTCTGCTAGATCAGTACCAGAAGGCACAGATATAAAATTCAATGAGAACACTCACGTTATTGCATTGTTGTTATAAGCTCTTTTCAATACAAAATATAAATGTTCAAGAATAGAGTGATGCAGATATGATTTCATGGATTCCAGGACTCTCTGGCTTTATATCGTAGGCATAATTGCAAATAGGACTGTAATGAAATATTGCTTTTAAAATTCATCTTTACACAATCAAGCCATCCCAGAGTCCCCTTTCCCCCGGAGTTAACTAGAAAATTTCTAATGTTTGTATCAACCATTTGTTTTTTTCCAACTCCCTTTCAATTCATCATTTGTTCACTTCCTTTCCCTGGGAAGGTATAGAAAGAGGGAATTTGAACTTTCCAGCCATCGTGGTATGTTCATGTAAATAAATCAAAGGATGCGGATATATTCAAATTCATATTAAACTGCTTAAATGTTCAAGTCATATCTTCATAGAACTCTGTCATCATCAGCTTCTATCCACCTCCCTGTCATTGCCCCAGTTTTGTTATAGTCTGAAGTATTAAAAAAAATGCTATTCTATTCTACAGGATTGCTCTCCCATTTCCTAGCTCAACATACTTTTGTATTGCAACTATGATGCATGCATAATGGAATGGAGTTAGTTTGCTGTTTTCCCCCAGAAGGGTTTTCTTGTGGCTCACGGAAAGCCACGTGTGGGACTTCTTCTTATAAATAAAATGGAAGCAAATAACAAAACCAGAAAGGAAATGTATATATGACATAATAGAATGTGGTTTTTATTTGAATAATAGGTCATTTCTGGTTGACCACGTTCAGTCTCATTTCGCGGGTAAGCTTCATTAACTTTTGTGTGTCTTGGTATTTGTAAATGTTTTCTGGATTACAGACCACATCCAGGAATGCAATCAGAACTGTTGGATTTAGTAAGGTTATGAAAAATTTCAGCTGTCTGTGACTTTTCCTAATCATCTCCTGCCAAACTTTTTTCTCTCTCTGGATTCTTTCTTCCTTTTCCAATGCCAATTTCACCCTTTCCAGCCTTTCCTCTATTTCCCTTAACTCACATTTTTTGATCACACTTCTTCTGATGTTCAGTGATCTTCCTAGCTCTTGGTTAAACATTGTTTAGTATGGCATTAATGTCTCCTTCAGCATCCAGTTGACATGCCAAAGTCCTGAGCTGCCTCCTTCCAGTGTCCCATGAGAATATGTGCTTTCCTGTGCCACTTGTAAATTAGGGTTAAGCTCAGAGGCTCCATCACAGTCTCTAATGGCAGCATTTGGTTTCTGTAGTTTCACAAAGACACTGGCTCGATTACCATATGAGAGAGTAAAGAGAGGATTCAGGCTGATAGCATCAATGAATGAGTCAATGGCTTTCTGAAGTTCCCCTTGATCCAGGGCAGCAAAGGCCTGTTCCCTCTTTTCATTGGCCTGCTCCATCATCTCACTTGTTATTTCCAAATATTCATCTCCCATTTCTTGGGGATCATCCTGGTCTGGTTCAATAATGCCACCATCATCAATTTCCAAGTCATTTTCATCACTTTCATTTTCTTCTGCTGGACCCTTCTCCTTCTCAACTATCTTTTCAGCAGAGTGTTTGCTCTTAAGAAATAATATGGTATCTCTTATGGTCTTCACATTATCCTGCAGTAAACTTAGCTGCTTGGCCCTCAGGAAGATTGGATCCTACCTGCGTAAATGCACCAGGTTCTGCAGTTTTATCGCTTTCCTAAGATCCATGATACCCTGATCTGCAGACAGGAACAGAACTGGAATTCTGCTGTTCTGCGGGATAGCAGAGAGATGGATTAAACAGAAAGCTCTTCAGAACAGTGGAGGCACCAGTCCTGCAGAAGTGTGCCACCCTCATCCCCCCAACAACAGCACTGGCTTCACATTCCCCTTTGCACTCGTCACCTTTTCAAATGTACAAGGAGTCCTGTGGAACTTTTAAGTGACCTAGACTAACACGGCTACCCCTTTGGAACTTTTCAACTGTGATTCAAATGTTACCAAAACAAAGAGTCCTATGGCACTTTTAAAAACTAACAAAATTAAAGCTCCACAGGATCCCAGATTAACCTACCCACCAGGCCAATTCCCCTTCCCCCTCTCCCCACTATTTCCCCTTCTCCTGGCCCTGCACTTCTCCCCCAGCCTAGCACCTGGCCCCAGGACCCACCCCCACACCCCGAGCCTATCTCCTGAAGGCCCTTGTGCCCTGCACCTGGCCCCTGAGCACCCCCCCACCTGGCTCAGCTGGCTCCCTAGCCCTTTCCTCCACCCCAAGCCTGTGCCCGAACTGTCCAGCTCCCAAGCCCCCTGAGCACGTTACTTACGTTATCTGCTGGAGAGCTGCCAGACGCCGTCCCCGCTCCCTCCCCCTACCAGCTCCACATCCCTGCCTCTGCTGTGCAGGAGGGTGCAGGAGATTTGAAAAGGCTCAGCCAGCCCCCAGCTCCTGGCTGGACCCAGAGCACTGGCCAGGCTTGGTTTTGGGGGGCCATGGGGCCCCCTTTTAGGCCAGGCCAGGGGCTTAGCCCTAAAACCCCTGCAGTAATCCGGTCCTGCCTGTATTTAGTGGGAAGAAAAGATCATCCTGAACTTAAGGTTGTGAGAAATAAGGAGTCATCTCTGGTTCTCTCTTGTAGTTGTTTGTGGTGAAGTGTGAAGAACATAATTGAATGTGGTGCCCAACTCCCACCGAGGCCATGTACACACGATCACTTACCGCGCGTTAACGGTCATTACCGCGCGATAACAACAACAGCGTACACACGTGCAATAGGGCTGTTGCGCAGCAACAGCCCTATTAGACCGCAACAGAAAAATCACCTCGACGAGGGTAGTAGCAGTTAACGCGGAACAGCTGTTCCGCCTTTCAACTCATGTGTATGCTTACCGAGCAATGATTGGCCTCCGGAAGTGTCCCAGCATTCCAAAGTCGTTGTCTCTAGTCTTCCCCCCACCCACTCTCTGTGCCTGTGACGAAACAGTCCCCGCCCTGTTTCGAGTCCTGGGATTTTTGAATTTCTCTTCTGTTGTCACTTCCTGTTCTCTTGCTCGTGGAGTGCAGCTCTGATCTTCACTAGCGATGGCGACCCAATGTGGCAGATGTACACCTGTTTGAAGCATGGCTGAGGTGCTGGACCTGATCAGCATCTGGGGAGAGTCTGCTGTGCAGGCGCAGCTACGCGGCACCAGGTGAAATTTTGATACATATGGCATAATTTCTCGGGCCATGTCAGAGAGATGCTATGATAGAGACACTGTGCAGTGCAGAGCGAAGGTGAAGGAGCTAAGAATAAGCTATCACAGAGCGAAGGAGGCAAACCACTGTTCGGGATCAGTGCCTGTTACATGCAGGTATTACAAGGAGCTCGAAGCCATCCTCAGTGGGGACTCCACAACCACTGCAAAGAGTCCTCTGGACACATCGGCCCCCCCTCATCTAATGAATGCCAGAGCAGGATGAGGATGTGATTGATGAGGAAGTGGAGATGGAGGATGACCTGGAGGAGAGTGCAACAGCGTCTAGTCAGGAGCTCTTCTGCACCCCCGCTGAGACATACATCAACTGCAGTGTGTCCTCTGAGGCAGCAGAGGGGGGTTCAGTTAAGTTTCTCTTTCGTGGAGCTATGGCTTCTGTTAAAATGAGGATCATTGTCCGGGGTGGGGGTGCTTGCTGCATCGGTCCCCACAGTGCATAGTATTTAGGGTGCATTCATTAGAAGTGCATCAACACAAGCAGTAATTGTCAAAAAATCATCTGCATTTAACTCACTAAAGGTTTCCTCAATGTACCTCCAGAGCCTCCTACACAGGTTACATGGAAGAGCAGCTGTCTTCCCGCTCCCGTAGAAGGATACTCGGCCTCGCCAGCTGCAAAGCACAGCACCGGGAGCCATGGCAGCACACAATCCTGCAGCGTACGGTCCTGGCTTGCATCCAGTGGCATGTAGGATATGTATTCTAGCTGCCAGGGGCACTCTGAGGAGAGAGATATCAGGTTCCATCTCTGTGTCCTGTACAGAATGTTAGCCCACATTTATGTTACTATTAGGACTGCACTGTAGGAGTTTAGCCCTCCAGACAATACTTACCCAGCTCCCTTTCAGAACGGGTGCCTTCATGGGACGCATGGAAAACCTACGTACCTTGTCCACTTCAGTGAACCAGAGGATGTAGACAGCCCTGTACCTTCCAGTGGAATGTGCTACTGGAAGGTTACATCAGTTATCTACGCAATGTGTTAACAATAGCTTTATTCATTGTTTTTTTAAATTAGATTCGACCTTTACAAGGCTGGTGTCAACCCCAGCTGACCACATGAGAAACATTCGGCAGAATGCTCAAAGAAACAGAGAGGATATGTTTCAAGAGCTCATTAAATCAACACAGGCAGCCGCGAGGGAGAATCAAGCATGGAGAGAGGAATCCCAGCAGAGGAGGCAGAAACACAGGGATGAACTGATAAGCGTCATGAAGGAGCAAACAGAACTGCTCAAGAGTATAATTGCTTTGCAGACCCAGGCGATTAATGTATGGGCTCCACTCCAGACAGTTCAGCCGTGTCTGCCTCCCACACCCCGTAGTCCTTTAAAGCATTTCTTTGAAGGCCACCCACCCCCCTGGTATACTGCAACATCCAGTCCTTCACGGAGCTACTTTCTAGAGACCCACAGCTACACACACCTGTAACACCTCCCACTAATCCACTACAGTCATGCTTTTTGATTCTGTACCCACACCCATTTCATCTCATAATAAAACAGTAACAAAAATTTTGCAGAGTGGCTTTATTTGTACACAGTGAATATTGATGATCTTAGTCCCCTATGTTGCTTCATGTAAGTAGCACAAATCAGGTCCTCAATCCTATCCATGCACTGCTGACTGAAAACGTCATAAGGTGCACTTGATGCATCCTTGGCGTGAACTATGGGAGGGCATCATTAAAATGCTCCCTGAGTGCCTCCCTTATGCGAGCAGCTCCACGTTGGGCCCCCCTAATACTCCTAGTGGCTGACTGTTCGTATGCTGCCTCGAGGCGCTCTGCCTCCATAGCCCACCCCGGGGAAAACTTTTCTCCCCTATTTTCACAAAGGTTATGAAGGACACAGCAAGCAGCAATTACAGCAAAGATGTTGTCCTCATTCAAGTCCAGCCTCCCATACAAACAGTGCCAGTGCCCTTTTAAATGGCTGAAGGTACACTCTACAGTCATTCAGCACCAGCTCAATCTGTAATTGAACTGCTCCTTGCTGCGATCTAGGTTCCCGGTGTACCGCTTCATGAGCCATGGCATCAGTGAGTAGGCTAGGTTTCCTAGGATCACTATGGGCATCTCCACAACCCCCACAGTAATTTTTTTATCTAGGAAGAAGGTCCCCCCTTGCAGTTTCCGGTACAGACCTGTGTTCCTGAAAATGCGAGCATCATGCACCTTTCCCGACCACCCAGCATTGATGTCCATAAAACACCCCCTGTGATCCACGAGTGCTTGGAGCACCATGGAATAGTAGCGCTTCCTGTTTATATACTCAGTCGTGAGATGGTCTGGAGCCAAAATAGGGATATGTGTGCCGTCTATTCCCCTCCCCCCCAGTTCGGGAATCCCATGGCAGCAAAGCCGTCAAATCTCACGAACATTGTCCAATGTCACCGTCCTCCGTAGCAGAATGCGATTGATGTCTTGGCACACTTGTGAGAGGGCTAATCCAACAGCAGACCTGCCAACTCCAAACTGATTTGCAACCGACCAGTAGCAGTCAGGAGTTGCCATCTTCCACACAGCTTCTCCACGATTAGGGCAGACCTCATGTTGATGTCCTTACATCGCAGGGCAGGGGCCAACTCTGAACACAGATCCAGAAAGGTTGCTTTCCGCATTCGAAAGTTCTGTACCCACTGCTCATCATCCCACAGCTGCATAACAATTCGATCCCACCACTCGGTGCTCATCTCTCGTGACCAGAAACGGCGGTCCACCGTGTGCAGATGATCTGTGAAGGAGCTGAGCAATGCGGTGCTGCTGCTCTGCAGGGCATCCAGCATCCCCTGCTCCTCAGCATCCTCGTCTGATTCAGAGCTCATTGCATACTGAGCAACCAGCCGAGATGTATTTAGAATGCTGAAGGCAACAATGGAGATTAGAGCTGTATCCATACTGTTGCAATTGTGATTGCTGGCAAGTAGTGCGGCACTGCACTGTTGAAAATAGGCGCGAGTTGCTATTAGCAACAAGGAAGATGCAAGGGGAACACAGTGCACCACCGGAAACTGAGAGTTTACCCATGGTGCTTTGTGTTCCTTTTCTTCATCCCAGGATTCCAAGCACCAATTCAGGGAAAAGCGAACTATGGGATAGGTGCCCAGAATTCATTGCACTACACTGCGATATTGCAAAGAGCTGTGTTGTGTTACAAGGAGCAACGTGTGCAGTCACCCACAATAAAGATCACATGAGTTTTAAAGCGTGATTGCCTTGTTGTACTGTAATCTTGTCGTGTGTACATAGCCTGACTTTCAGAGAGAGCCAGACACCTAATCTGTTTAGATAGATTGAGTCTAAAATCCTGCAGTCCTCACTCAGTCAAAACTTCCATTGACTCAGATGAACTTTGTTTAAAGTGTAAACAAATTATGTATTATACTTTAAACCAAACATATTTATATCATGGGTCATAGAGCAGTGACAGACCCAGCCAGACGACTTTGAATCTTACTCTATACACTTCATTTGGTCTATCTAAAAAATACAAGGAATCTTGTGGAACTTTTAAAGACTAATAAAATTGTTTATCGCATGAGTTTTTGTGGAAGAGATTCCCACTTGGCTGACCTAGACTAACACGGCTACCCCTTTGGAATGGGGGTGGGAAAAAAAAGTATAGAAAGGAGGGATATATTGCTACCCCTCTGGAATTAGTCTATCTAGTTAATTATAAAAGAAAATTTTTCATAGACACAGAAAAACAATAAACTGCATTGGGCCCACAGTAGTTGAGATTGGTGTCAGATTAACTTCCCTCCTCCTCCCCCACCGCTCCCTCCCTCTCTCTCTCTCTCTCTCTCACACACACATATACACATACACACAGCCCTCTCCAGCAAAAGAAAATATTGCAAGCAAAATACACACATTATACATGTAAAAATCAGCTTTTTAATAGTTTGTGTGATTAGTCAGCTTTGAATGTGCTATCCGCTAATAACCTGACATTTAACTAATAAAAGTGCTAAATGATTGTGCCTTTTTTAAAAATGGAAAATGCTAATGAGGTAAATAGATAAAGGAAGATAAGAAATGACCTTGAAATTTAGTCTAATATATCCTATAAGCTACTTCCCTCTTTTAAGCCCCAGTTCATCAAAATACTTAACCAGAGGACTAACTGCAAGAATGAGCAATTGAATTTGCAATGACACAATCTTCTTTTCCCCACACTCTGATTTTTTTCTTTTATAATTAATTATTGTGGAATTTATTCATGAATAAATAGAATTTTGTCATCAAACTTCTAAGATTTAAAACAGGGAGTGGAGGAAATATCTGAATAAATGCTAATTTTCAGTGACGACCAGATAATTTAAACTTGGCCCTATCAGAACTTGCAAAACTAGCCTGATCAAACTGTATACACTACTAGAGAATTACTGGAGGAAAACTCTTCATTCTGAAAATCAACAAACAAATAAATGGCACAATAATTTAGGTAGAAAAATGCTTTCAATATGCATTTCTTTTCTATTCCAGAAGAGCGTGAAAATTATATTTTAATAGAACGTTGATTCATTGGAACATATAATGGTGGTATTTTTTAAAATATGCCTGAGAATAAACCATGAATGATTAGATATTGTCTGATTTATAGTTTATTTAGCTTTTGTCTCAAGATTTGCAAAATGCCATGGATGAAACTAAACTTTCTTAACCACGTTTTTAAAAAAAAAAAACAACTTTCGGAGTGCTTTTTTCCCAACAAGATTTCTAAGTTTCTGAAGCCTGAGTTTTAACAGAAAAATGTTAGGATAACAAACAGGAGTACAATACTTAAAGATGAAAATGAGCTATTATGTAATTTAATTTGGATAATATTTTCAAAACAAATTATTTTGGAGCCTAACTCTAATTTCAGATGTGATTTTGAGTCAGATTTTATTTAAGCACTTAAAGATGCACACTATCCCTTTTGACATGAGATGCTAGCTAAAATTCAAGGTCTTGTAGGTTGTTCCCTTGGGAGGATAAATTGATAGAGTGGAACCTGATACTTTTGAGGCAGTCTTATTTGTTTAAAAAGCAAATATGGTGAAATATGATGTCTTGGGTCCTTGAGAGTGGGAGGTAGTTCTCTTGCTTACAAATCCAAAAGTCTTTCTGCCAACATCCCAAAATCTATGCTTTTCTCATGGTTGTGCTAACAGCTACTTATTCAGCCAGCTTTCTGCTCTTATCTCTCTCTGCATGTCTCCCCGGCCCCCCGCCCTCACACACAGACACAGGTGCCCACATGTAGTCAAACCAATATCCAGGAAAACCCCTCTGACCAGATCATTCAAATTCCTGAGCAGATTGACATACTCCTTGGTCTTATTTTTTTGTTTTGTTTTATAGCTATCTTAATTAAATGGCAATGGTTAAACCTATAATATGCATATAGATACCTAAAGAATTTACAGAAAATCTAGATAAAGCATAATGCACTCCAATGTAGTTTCAATTAAATTTAGGCATCTAAGTGCCTAAGTCATTTCTGAAAATGGGATTTCTACTCCCAAATCACTACCGAAGTTTTGATAATTTCATCCTATCTCCCTTTTTCAAGCATGGTAGGCCAGATCCGCCAATGATTTAAATAAGCATCAGTCCATTAAAAAAACCCTTTAGAAGTGTCTGGAGTTGGGAACTCCAAAACTCAAGCATCCAAAATCACTAGTCACTACTGAAAACTTAGGGATGCATCTTTGCCCCCCAAGTGACAGGTGAAAAAAAAAATCAATGAGGACATTGCTCAGTGAAAAATCTATACTGCATGTATAATATGAACCTTGGCAATAATCCCAAATGAAATATAATTTCATAAACACCTTTAAAATTACAAACTCGATGTGTTTTCTTGTACACCCAAAACTGTAAAGAAGTTTTAGGAACATAGCATATGCATATTTACCAGCCAATTGATGGAGGAACAAATTAGTATTGCCAGGAGGTATCCTCATTAGAGAGAGACTAGAAAAACAGTGGTAATCATGCATGACAAATCTATTGTAAGTGAAAAAAATGCAAATATAGACTGATGAGTCTCTAGAGGTTTAAGTGATCAATGAGGTGATGATAGAATCAAAAGCAACAGAAAAAAAAAATCAGGATTTACATCTGAAAGTACATTTACTCTACAGAGAATCATAGATGTATAATGACTATCCAGCCAAAATGACTTAAATAAATACATTGCTTTATTTAAAAAAAAAAATAGTTGGCATCAGTAGGTAATCGAACATTAAAAAATGGAACTTTACAAAAGACAGTTAGATTGAATGTTCTTTATTAATTCCTTAAAAATCTTCTAACACATGCTGTCAGGGCAAACCTGTTTGGAAAAAAATAACCCCTATCATTCCCAATTTTTACATGTGATCTCACAGCAAATATTTATCTGGCTCTAAAATGTTTCACTCCTTCTTTCTCCCTTGTTTTCATTGCCAAGTACACACTTTGGAACACAGTAAGTAATACTAGTGTACAAAATATATAGGAATGGCAGATGTCCTGTGTGGTAACACAGAAAAAGTAGGCCAATGGGAAGGCCTACAACCAGGCCTTGCTTATGCTAAGTGATTATGCCAAAGAGAAAACTTTCTACGTTTTAGGGGCTTTTTGTAATAGCCTAGGTTGAGTAAGATCCGTTTTTAACATACTTCTTAGTAAGCAACTTTGTGGTTAACACACTTGTGCAAGTTGTACCCTTGAGACAACAGAGAGTGGGCCTTTTGGTAGTGAAGAAATCCCCCTCAATATAGAATTGCTGAATGTAGCAGCTCTCCAGTATATGAACTGCTTAAGAGAAATGAGGAAAGATGTGCATGCATGGTATAAGTGGAAAGACCTCAATTGGAGAAGGACCCATCGGATGATTGGAGCACAAAATTGGTAACAGGAGTCCAAGGGATGCCAATAAAGAAAGGAGAAGTGACTGGTCAAAAACAGTTCCAAACAAGGATGAAGGAGAATGTCTTTTGGGATAACTCCACATGATTGATTCAATAAAAGGAGGACCCTACTTGGTAAACTGGGAGGAAAGCTTAACATCAACTCAACTGGGGTCAATGCACACTTGAAGCTTCCTCAACCCTCCAATCTCAGCACCTGGACTGACACTGACCTGGCCAGTCTAAATTAGCTCTGTGTCTTGTAAGTATGAATGCTATGAGTGAGTAGTTGTGTGAGTGTAAGTGTGCCATTTTCTGCTTTCTAGAGAAGCATAGGGCTGGAAGGGAACTCATGATGTCATCTAGTCCAACCCACTGCTAAAAGCAGGACCACTCCCACTAAATCATCCCAGTCAGGGTTTTGTCTAACCAAACCTTAAATATCTTCAAAGACGGAGATTCCACCACCTCCCTAGGTAACCCATTCTAATGATTCACCACACACCTAGTGAGAAAGTTTTTTCCTAATATCAAACTTCTACCTCCCCAGCTGTAATTTGAAACCATTGCTCCTTGTTCTGTCCTCTGATACCACTGAGAACAGCCTAGCTCCCTCCTCTTTGGAGCACCCCTTCAAGTAGTTGAAGTTTGATATCAAATCCCCCCTCAGCCTTCTCTTGTGCAGAGTAAATAAGCCTACTTCCTTCAGTAAGTCATGTGCCCCAGCACTCTAATCATTTTTGTTGCCCTCTGCTGGACTCTTTCTAATTTGTCCACATCCTTTCTGTAGTGGGGAGCCCAGAACTGGACACAGAATTCCAGATGTGGCCTCACCAGAGCCGAATAGAGCGGAATTATCACATCCCTTGTTCTGCTGGCAACATTCCTACTGATGCATCCCAGTATGCCATTGGCCTTTTTGGCAACAAGGGCACAATGTTGGCTCATATCCAGCTTCCCATCCACCATAACCCCCAGGTCCTTTTCTACAGTGCTGCTACTTAGCCAAACGGTCCCCAGCCTGTAGCAGTACATGGGACTTGTCTGTTCTAAGTGCAGGACTTTGCACTTGTCCTTGTTGAACCTCATGAGGTTTCTTTTGGCCCAGTTTTCCAATTTGTCTAAGTCTCCCTGGATCCTGTCCCTGCCCTCCAGTGTGTCTACCATTCCCCCCAACTTGGTGTCATCCGCGAACTTACTAAGCACGCAGTCTATCCCATCATCGAGATCATTAAGGAAGATGTTGAACAGAACTGGCCCCTGGGGCTCTCCACTCGTTACTGGTTGCCAACTAGACATCGAGCCATTGATTCCTACCCGCTGAGCCTGGTGATTAAGCCAGTTTTCTATCCCCCTTATGGTCTACTCATCCAACCCATACTTCCTTAACTTGCCGACGAAAATGCTGTGGGAAACCATATCAAAAGCCTTGCTAAAGTCAAACTATACCACGTCAATGGCTCTTCCCGCATCCACAAATCCAGTCATCTCATCATAGAAGGCAATCAGGTTGGTCAGGCACGATTTGCCCTTGGTGAATCCATGTTGACTGTTCCTGATCACTCTGTTTTCCTCCAAGTGTTTCAGGATGGATTCTTAGAGGACCTGCTCCATGATTTTTCCAGGGATTGAGGTGAGGCTGACCCGTCTGTAGTTCCCTGGATCTTCCTTTTTCCCTTTCTTGAAGATAGGTACTATATTTGCCTTTTTCCAATCCTTCAGGACCTGCCATGTTCACCATGAGTTTTCAAAGATAATGGCCAGCAGCTCTGCAATCACTTCGGCCAACTCCCTCAGCACTCTCGGATGCAGTTCATCCGGCCCCATAGACTTGTGCACATCCAACTTCTTCAAGTAGTCCCTAACCTGACCTTCCACCACAGAGGGCTGCTCTTCTTTTCTTCATTCTGCGTTACCCAGCACAGTAGCCTGGGAGCTGGCCCTCCCTGAGAAGACTGAAGTAAAAAAAGCATTGAGGACTTCAGCCTTTTCCGCATCATCTACCATGAGGATATCTGCCCCTATGTTTTATTTTCTGTTGTATTCCTTACATTAGTTTAGAGAATTAGATGAGCTGGTTCTTATTTGCTTTGCATTGTTGTTACCTGGAGCCAGAGGCTTATGAAGATGAGCATGAACTCCTCATTTTTGGGTTAAACCTCTTGGGCTACTGTATCCTATGTGCCGCTCTGCTGGATTGTCTGCTGTTTATTATTACTGAATTGCTGCTCAACCTCTCCTACATTTGTACCCATATATTTCTCCAAAAATTTACATAAAATGTGACTAACACTAAAAGTGTGTCCAGTGTCTCTATCCTCCTCTTAGACCCCGCATAACACAGAGTAAATTGTGCTGGTTAGGGAGTGGCACTATTTGTGAAAGAAAGTATAGAGTCAAATATAATAAAAATCTGAAATGAATGAAACTATGGTATACAATCTTTATTGATGGAAATTCTATGTTTGAATAGGAAGAATATAGCAGTAGGCATATACCACAGAGCACCCAACCAGAATGGTTCTGGTGACTGTGAAAAGTTCCAGGAGATTAGTGAGTCTATAAAAACTCACCAGTAATGGGGGATTTCAATATCAATATCTCCATATTGATTGGGTACATGTCACCTCAGGATGGGATTTAGATATAACTTTCTTGACACCATAAAAGACTGCTTCTTGTGGCACTTGATACTGTGGCCCCTAAGAGGAAAGGCAATTCTTTATTTAGTCCTAAGCAGAGCAGACAATCTGGTCCTAGAGGTGCAAATAGCTGAGCCACTTGATAATAACAACCATAATATAATTAAATTTAACATGCTTCTGGGGGAGAGAAATACCAAAGAAGCCCACCATAGGAGTATTTAACTTCAGAAAGGGAAACTGTACAAGAATGAGGTATCTAGTTAAATGGAAATTAAAAGGTACAGTAACAAAAAGGAAGTGACTGCAAGCTGCTGGAAACTTTTTAAAAACACCAAAACAGAGGCTCATATTAAAAAGACCAAAGAAGTGCCACTGTAGATAAACCACAAAATAAAATAAGCAGTTGGAAGGCAAAAAGGTGTCCTTTAAAAATTGGAAATTTAATCTTAGAGGAAAATAGAGAGGAGTACAAACTCCAGTGAGTCAAGCATAAAAGGAATTAGAAAGGCCAAAAAAGAATATGAACAACTACTAACTGAGGACTCAAAAAAAAAAAAAAAAAAAGTACATCAGAGCCAGAAACCCCCAGGCACGTGAGACTGCTGGACAGTCAAGATGCTGCAGGAGCACTCAAGGAAGATAAGGTCATTGCAAAGAAGCTAAATGAATTTCACTTCAGAGGATGTAACAGAGATTCCCACATCTGAGCCATTTTTTTGAGATTGCAAATATAAGGAACTTTCCTAGATTGAGGTTGCAATAGAATAGGTTTTGGAATAAACTGATAAATGAAATAGCAATAAGTCACCAGGACTTCATTCAAGAGTTCTAAAGGAACTCAAGCATGACATTGCAGAACTACTAACTATGGCTATGTCTACACTCAGAAAGTTAGATCAACTTTCTTAAGTCGACTTTCTAAAGTTGACTTTAAGTCGACTTTATTAAGTCGACTTAGACAGTCTACACAAGACTTTTACATCGACTTAAAGGTGCTCCTATTAAGTCGACTTAGAGAGTCTACACTAGACTCTAAGTTGATGTGATAGGTGGAGGGAGAGCCAGCCCTGCAAGGCTGGCTCTCCTGGGACCAAGAAGCCGCTCGTGGCTTGTCCCAGCAGAGCCAGCCGGCACACGGCTGGCTCTGCTGGAACTGAGAAGCGGTGGGCGGATCTCCTGGCTCCCTTCTCCCCGGACCACTCAGGTCCCGGGAAGAAAGGAGTGCAGGATCCCTTCTGCCCAGGACAATGGGGTCCCAGAGAGAAGGGAGCCACACTGACAGAGGAAATCTGAGGTTTCCTCTATCAGCTGGAGTGTGCTCCCTTTTTGCTCGGACAATTTGCTTCAGAGCCTGTACTATTCTTAATTGATAGTTAATTAATCTTAATTAATTGTTGACCTCAATGAGAATTGGTCACGTGGACAGAAATTGATAGAGGGAATCAGCAAATATGGACAAAGGTGATACAGGGTACAAAGTACTCAACAAAGGCTCATAAGCAAAGAAATCAATCATGGGGTAAGAGAAAGAGTTCTCTCCTAGATGAATAAGTGGGTAAAAGACAGGAAACAGAGGGAAGGAATAAACAGTCCGTTTTCAGAATGGAGAGGTATAAATAGTGATGTCCTCCATGTTCTGTATTGAAACCAGTGCTGTTCAAAATATTAATAAATTATCTGGAGAAAAAAAGGGGGTGAAGGGACCAGTAAAGTGGCAAAATTAGAAAATAATACAAAATTATTCAAGACAGTACCACAGGCAATGTAAGGAATATGAACAGCTTTAAGGATATCCTTAATATACTTTTACACTCAGACCTTGATCCAAAGTCCACTGAGGTTAATAAGAGTCAATCCTATAGGGTAAGTACATCACTATTTATACATCTCCAGTCTGAAAACAGACCATTTAGTCCTGCCCTTTGTTTCCTGCCTTTTAACTAATTATTGACTGACTTTGGGGGGATTTAAACACATACGTACTTTGTTACATACAGATGGATTTAAGTCCCTCAAAAGTCAAGCACATGCTTACGTGCTTTGCTGACAGAAGCTCTTTATCAATCTCTGTCCACGTGACCAATTCTCACTGAGGTCAACAATTAATTAAGATTAATTACCAATCAATTAAGAGTAGTACAGGCTCTGAAGCAAATTACAGTGGCATGAGACTGTGGCCTTGTACACACTACAAAGTTATTTCATGATAACGCTCATTATTGAGCGATAACAGGCACAGCGTCCACACACAAATCCATGTTCTTGCGTGGTAACAGCCATCTTACCGCGCAACATGTAAACCACCAAAACGAGGGTGGTAGCGGCTACCGCGGAACAGCTGTTCCGCGATAGTTTGTGTGTGTACGGTTGCTGCGCAATATGAAGCCTCCGGAAATGTCCCAGAATTCTAATTCCATCCCTTCTGCACTTCCTTCTGTGCTCTGTGGCTGTGACGTGACTGTACCCGCTCTCCCATCATTCCTGGGAATTTTTGAATTGTTCACTCTTCCTGTTTGCTCGGCGTGGAGTGCAGTTGTGTTCTCCAAGAGCAATGGCGGCTCAACGCAGCAAACGTGCTCCAGTGTGGATCACAGCCGAGGTGCTTGATCTCATAGGGATCTGGGGAGAGTCTGCTGTGCAGGCACAGTTACGTTGCAGCCAGCGGAATTTCAATATTTTTGGCCAGATTTCTCAGGCAATGGCAGAAAATGGGTACAAGAGAGACACTCTTCAGTGCAGGTCAAAGGTGAAGGAGTTGCAGATTATGTACCACAGAGTCAGAGAGGCAAACCGGCGCTCCAGCTCAGCGCCGGCTACATGCTACATGCCAGCTACATGCTACATGCCGATTTTTACAAGGAGCTGGAAGCAATCCTGAGTGGGGATCCCACAACCACCCCAAAAGCTCCTGTGGACTGGAGCAGACGGTAATGAACAATTCATCAACGAGGAAGTGGAGGTGGAGGTGGAGGATGACCTGGAGGGTGAAAGTGTTGCAGTCGGGAGGGAGCCATCTGACACGTGCTGCCCAGATTTCTTCTCCACGCTATCTTCGGATGCAGCAGAGGGGAGCTTTGGTAAGTTTCATCAGAAGAAGCTTCTGTGTTTGCTGGATAAGCTTTGCAGGCAAATGAAGAGTGGGCGGGAGATGGGCGTTTTGAGTTTCATCCTTTTTTTCTTTTTTTTTTTGGATGGGGGGGGTCTACCCCGCATTACACGAGCAGTGCATCAATGCATGCTGTAATTCTCAAGAAATCCTCTCCGTTGAGCTCACTGAAGGTGTCTTTGATGTACTTCCACAGCCTCCTAGTTAAATTCGATGGGAGAGCAACTGTTTCCCCTCCCCCATAGAGGGATACTCTCCCTCACCAATTGCAAAACACAGCAGCGGGAACCATGGCTGCGAACAAGCCTGCTGTGTACAGTCCTGGCTTAAAACCAGTGACATGCAGGATATGCATTCTGGCTTGCAGGGGCACTCTAAGCAGTGAGATATCGGCTTCTATGGCTGTGCCGTATGTGAATTAATCGCCCAAAGCACTGCAAATAGTTCACGGAGCTATATGTCTTGTCTCGGCAACCCGAACCTCCCTTTGCAAAAGCCCTATCAGTCCCCGGCAATGACCTGTCCCGTGGGCACTGAGGAATGTGGCGGCAGAGCATATTACTGGCTCTTTAACCAAAGTGAGAACAATAGCACTACTTATGATGTTTCATTTTTCCTTAGAAACAACCTTCGCCGGTCGGTGGTCTGAGCCAGCTGACCGACTGAGACAGATAAGGAGGAGGCCTCGCAGGAGCAAGGAGGATATCTTCCAGGAGCTCATGCAGTCCAAAGAGGTAGCAGCAAGGGAGACTAGACAATGGAGGCAGGAGTGCCGGCAGGAGCGCAAAGAAAACAATTTGAGGAGGCAGAAGCAGAAGGATGCCCTCATAAGCATCCTACAGGAGCAGACTCAACTGCTGAAGACCATGGTTGGTCTGCAGACCCAGCTGCTCCAGGATTGCCCCCCCAGCCACAGCAAAACTTTCTTTCCCCATCGCCCCATTCTCCCTCAAAGGAGTTCTTTGAAGCCCAAGGACCCTCCTGGTACAATGTTACATCCACTCCTGCACCAAGCTATGGCATTGAGCTGCGCACCTACACGCATCTATACCTCCTGGTGCAGGCACTGCTTACTGTAAATATTTAATGTTTTATAATAACATTGAATCACTTGAACTGTGCACAGTGTCTTTGATACACAATAAAATTAGTTGTTGCGTGTTTAGTATTCACTCATTCGAGCATAGTACAGTACACGCCCACTGGCACCGACACCCGCCCCCCAATCAGCACCCAGTAGTGCGTAGGAACACTACTGCACAGTGATGCAATGCGTCCTATGAGTCCCCATCACTAAAATGCTCCCTAAGTGCCTCCCTTATGCAGATGGCTCTCTTATGCCCCCCGATACTCCTAGTGGCTGGCTGCTGGAAGGCAAACTCTAGCCACTCAGCCTCCATGTCCCATGAAGGGGGAAATTTCTCTCCCCTATTTTCACAGAGGTTATGCAGGACACAGCATGCTGCAATAACAGCTGGAATGTTGTCCTCATTCAAGTCTAGCCTCCCATACAAACAGCACCAGGAGCCTTTTAAGTGCCCAAAGGCGCACTCCACGGTCATTTGGCACCGGCTTAACCTGTAGTTGAAGTGCTCCTTGCTGGGATCCAAATTTCCAATATAGGGCTTCATGAGCCAAGGCATCAGTGGGTAGGCTGGGTCTCCTCTGATGACTATGGGCATCTCCACATCCCCAACAGTAATTTTATCATGGCGGAAGAAGGTCCCTGCCTGCAACTTCTGGTACAGGCCCGTGTTCTGGAAAATGTGAGCATTATGCACCTTACCCGACCACCCCACATTTATGTCCGTGAAACGCCCCCTGTGATCCACGAGTGCCTGAAGCACCATGGAGAAGTAGCCCTTCCTATTAATATACTCAGTCGCAAGATGTTCCAGAGTGAGAATAGGGATGTGTGTGCCATCTATTGCCCCTCCATAGTTCGGGAATCCCATGGCCACGAATCCATCGACGATCTCCCGCACGTTGCCCAACAAGACTGTCCTCCAGAGCAGAACATGATTAATGGCTCTGCACACTTGTGAAAGTGCTAACCCAATGGTCGACCTGCCGACTCTAAACTGATTCACGACCAAGCAGTAGCAGTCTGGAGTCGCCATTTTCCACAGCGCAATTGCAACGCGCTTCTCCACAGTGAGGGTGGTTCTCATTTTGGTGTCCTTGCGTTGCAGGGCAGGAGCCAGCTCCTCACACAGTTCCATGAATGTGGCTTTCCGCATTTGAAAGTTCTGTAGCCACTGCTCATCATTCCACACCTGCAAAACGATGCTGTCCCACCACTCGGTGCTTGTCTCTCATGACCAGAACCGGCAGTGCACCGTGTGCAGATGCTCTGTGAAGGAGCTCAGCAATGCAGTGCTGTTGTTCTGCATGGTGGTCACCAGTCCAGGGTCATCCGAATCCTGGTCTGATTCAGAGCTGAATGCACACTGTGCCACCAGCCGAGATGTATTCATTATGCTGAAGGCGACAGTCGAGATCAGAGCTGGATCCATGTTGCTGCAAAAAGGAGTTCCGGGAAGCAATGCGCTACTGTCGAAATGGGCGCGAGTTGCTAGTAGCAACTCTCATGACGCAAAGGGAACAGACTTTACCCATGGTGCTCAGCGCTACTCTCCTTCTACTCAGAAGTCTTAGCGCTGAATCAGGATGGATGGAACTGTGGGATAGGTTCCCACAATTCAATTAGGTTTCTTGTGAAATCACGAATTGCGGGGGGGTCTCTGTTCCGTCACAAGCGGCTCAGCATGGACGCAATACTGCGTTACAAAATCCACCTGACTTTTAAAGTGCAATGGGCTTGTTGCTTGATTATTCCTGTAGTGTGTACATGGCCTTAGCAAGAGCAAAACTAAATTACAACAGAGATGTTTGTCCTGAGCTCACAAATTCATATATCCTTCTTTCGCTAATTGGTCACATATAAACGGCTAAGGAAAAGAAGAGAACTAGGAAAAGGTCTCCATGGTCTTTTGCTCTTCAAACTTCTCTCTGTTTCTAACCAAAACCTAAAAAAGGCATTCTTGGAGGACTCACTTTATATTCTGACACTCATTTTATGCTCAAAAAACAAAAACAACAACAAAAAACCCCACTCGTAAAATGTTCTCTGAGGACTGCATTCATGTACTGCTTTCTCCTCTTCCGCTTTCAGTACTCATTCTTTGAAACCCACTCATATGAATAATCTTATCGACTCCATTGGGATAAGTTATCACTAAGGATATTTGCATGAATATCTGACACATCAGACGTCTTTGCTTTTTTGCTTCAAGCAATTTCTACTGCCTAGCACATCAATGAGATAATGGTACGCTTTTCAACACAAGATTTTAGGTACACTTTGTTTCATAAGAGCATATGGAATTGTGGTTGGTTATTTATTTTATTTTATTTTATTTCATTTTATTTGTGGATGTGAGGATGGAAATAATTATTTTGTTTTATTTTTAAAGTGACTCTTTCTGACAGCTGCAAAGGACTCACATAATGGAGCATTCAAGAGATCAGGGTGTTTGAATTTTTTGTGTAGAAATTATTGCACTATTCATGTATAATACATACATGCATTTTGGTTTGTAGCATTCAAATGGATAGCACAAGAATCTATTTTAAAGAAACATTTCCCCAAAAGTAATTACTTAAAATAATTAAACTAGTGGGCATCTTATATTCTTACTAGTAATTTATTAACTGAATATATATATATAAGAAGCAAGCAGTTTATTATGAACCTATCATTTACTAACTATACTGTTCTTTAAGAGAAAACTGGGGAAAAGGGAATCCAATAATAGCCTATCCACAGCTATAAAAATATAATTTTATAATAATTGCAAATCAAGGCTTATGAAAATGTAATGAGGTTTTGCAATTGGATACCCAATTCTTAGGGAATAATAAACAGTGTGATATGAGAAGATATGGTACATATTTTAAAATGAAATTGTTAAGAATACAGTGATAAAATGGCTGGAGACTTTTTGGGGAAAAAAGCTAATTGAAAACAAGGAATTCTTTAAATGTTTTGTAGATAAAAGATAAGCTGTAGCTGGTTCCCCCAAATCTCTGAGCTCTAAAAGTAATATGCTTCCTTAAAGCTGTGGTGTAAGACTTTGGATATACCTTAAATTTTGTAATCACAGGATGGGCAGCAAGGATATAATAATGGAGAATGAAACATCCAAAAATAATTACTTGCATAGTCATTCATTCTGGAGATATGAGTTGAAATCATGACTCTGGTTACAAGTGATGATATGTTTGGTGCATTTATCCTAATCAGAAGTAGATGAACAAGCTAATCAGAGATTCAACCTTTTGCTCCAAATAGAAAGTGCTCCATTTATTTATTTAGGTAGGTGAATATGTAGTTTCTATTTTAGTAGATGTATTTGTTTGCAATTGCACTAAGTTCTTGAAATCAGAAGATGAAATGCTGAAACATCATTAGCTAAGATATTTTCATGTGACTTCCACCTCAGCAATAAGTAGACTGTACCTGAGGTCATGGTGAACTCTTACTTCGTAAGATTGTTCGACAATTTACAAGATCCAAGCAGTTTAGACAACTTCAAGTGTCTGAATTTTCGGATGCCTCTTCAAATAGAACCAAATCTTAATAGGTTCACACATATTGATTATAAATTCAGTTTGCACATATTTGTGTCAAAGAGAGGCACAGAATAGGGTATATCTTTTTAAGATTTGTGTTCCTAGACAGAGCTTTGGGGAATTGGAAGATTACATAACACTTGCCTATATTTGGTCTCTATAGGTCAAGGTGATTTTAAAAAAAAATTATATTAAGCATAAAATACATTGACTTTCAGAAAAGTAAATGTTTCGTAAGCTGTAAAAAAAACATGCAGCAAACTCTAAAGTCATAATGCCAAAACCTCCCTCTTCCTATAACTAAGTCTATACAGGTTGTGTCCAGTGGGTGCCCAGAATTCATATGGATTCAGCCCATATGCCCATATGGATTCAGCTTTAGAATCCTGTTCTAAAGGAGTACAAGATTTATTCCTAGCTACACTGTTTATGCTATTCCATAACCCCAGATATTGAGTAGGGATGCGTTCTTCACTCTTGATGTATTCCCACTGCTGATTTATAAGAATCTTAAATCATCCATTTCCACAATGTTACTTGTCAACTCTGTGTTCTAGGGGAACCAGAGTTTAATACCCAGCCTCTCTGACTCAGCTGAATCATAACCACCCGTCAGCTCTGCTTGAAGCAGAAACCAGAAGCAATGAAAAGGCAGTGGGGGAGACACCTAACCACTCCAAACAAGGATGATAGGAATAAGCCAACTTCCTTAACCTCATCTACATCAGAATATCAAATACAAACAGAGAACCTCAATTGCATCGAACACAGAACAAGAATTAGCATGCCACATGAAGAGTCAAGCGCCAAGGCAGGCACCACACTGAGCACTGGGATCAGCAAAGCAGAGAAGCACTGGATAGTGGGGAATCTCTGCTACTGATGTTAATGAACCCATGGGCTGCACACATTCAGCTCAGTCGTTATCAGAGTAATTCCAGTCATAGACACTTTACTGACAACCAAAATACTGAATCTGCCTAATTGCACTGTGAGCTCCCTGGAAGGAACACCACCCATAGCCAGGAATGATCATTTCCTATTGTCCAACCTAAACAAAACAACTTTGGTATACTCCCATAAGTTATTATTTACCCATAAATAAATGTCTGTCTTGAGCCATCCTTTCTTCCCTATAAAAAGCCCTATTCAAGTTCAAAACTGTTCTGATGCCTGGATTCAAATGCTGCATCAGTTCCACTTGGAGTTCATCTTTTCCTGACCTGACTGATCCTGTTGGAGGTTCAGCCTGTTTCAAGCACTCTGGACTCTAAGCTGAACAGCTTGTTTCCTGGGAACCTTTGACTGGTTGAAGCTGCATGGAGTGGTGAGACGACCCCCGCCCCTCCCCCCTCAACTCTCTTTCTCTCTCTCACTCACACTGGTGAAGTCAACTTTTCCTCTGCAGACCTAATTTGATCTCTCTCTATATATATATCCAGGTATAACTTTTTAAACATCACCTTTGTAATCAAATTTGAGTTCGATTTACCTAATGCTCCAATTGAAATTGTGTAGTATTGTAACTGTTTGGTTGTTTCTTTCTCATTGTATTACTATTGTAAGTTTTATAGACCTGGCAATAAAATAACTTTTTAAATCAAGCTAGTTGCCAGACTCTCTCTAAAACTTCATTTAATCTTTTGGGTTCTTGTCTTCCCCTTTCTTTCTCTGCAGCAACACTTCTTTTACCTAAGTTAAATATCCCTGTAATGCCCACAAATCTTGTGGGGTTTGCTCATCAAGGGCTTACTACTAGAACCATTGTAGAATCAGAGTGGTGATAAGGACATGCTGAACCTGTGGCATACAAGGTGGCAGCTGAAAACTGCTATGTAACTCAGCCTGCTGAGTTCGGATACATAGAAGGGATCAGCTGAGAGTGCTGATAGACCTAATCTGCTCAAATGCACTTTGTTAATCTGTGAATGTGTGTGTATATGTGAGTGTTTATATGAGTCTGGGGCTGGAGGAACTCAGCTCTGGGAGTAGGTCCTGCAGGGTAGCTCCATTGGAGGGGACTTGCAGAAGGGAGAAGTAATCTCCATGTGAAAACAAAGGCTATGTACACATGAGAACACTTGTCCCGCAATAAGTTATTGCGGGACAAGGAAAGCGCTATAAATATAGTGCTTTCTCATGTATACACGTGCTGTTTCTTTCGCAAAGGAGCATTCACCATGGGCACCTGTCCCACCATGCACTGCCCACAGACAGCCCCCTAGCCCGGCTGCAGGGCTTCAGGTGGCAGGGGGGGCTGCGTTGCCAGAGCTGGAGCCCTGGAGCTGTGCTGGGGGGCCGGCTCGAATCAGAGCCGGCCCCCCAGCA
>ML685756.1:20144676-20193076 GCA_007922175.1 Pelusios castaneus | reverse complement strand
CCCCCCCCCCCACAGGGCAGGACAGAGCCCTGCCCACCTTGCTCCTATGGCCTGCCAGGGTCCCTGTCCCCCTCAGCCCCCATTGTACCCCCTGGCACTTGGAAAGGCGTGTCCCCCCCTGCCACCGTGGACCTGTCCCAGGTCCACCTAGCCCCTACAAATTGAACTAGGCATCCAGTGTGGACACTCTAGGTGGATTTGGCAGGTCCCCTCTAAGTCAACTTAATTTTTGAGTGGGGACATGCTAAGTCGACTTAAATTAACAAGTGTAGACATAGCCACATGTTGTAAGTTAAAGAGCATCATTTCCATTTTACAGATGGGGAAACTGAGATTTAAACATGAATATTTTGTCCAAGGTCTAGTTTGTAAGTATTCAGATACAAGTTGTATTTTTAAATACACAAAAGTTTCACAAATGTGGACTCCCAACATTTTAAATTGACATTTTTATCCAATCTATTGTCAAAATGTTTTGTTTACAAAATACTTGGATTTTTTTTGTGCAACACAAAAAATCAGTCTATTTTGAGGGCTGGAAAATTAAAAATGACCTCAGAATGCTGACTTTTTCAGCTTTATATTCTAAGACTGCAACCAACTCTAGTCGTTTTTTCAATATTCAACCAAATGTCATTTTTCTGCTTTTATACCAGGATCAGAAAAGAGAGATAATGCATATGCAGTCTATGGGAAAGGTCCAGTTTCCTCAAGAATGGTATGATGTTCCTGGAAGAAGGTCTATTGGGAAGAGAATGGATCTGCCTGATCGAGAAAGGGAAGAGCATCTTTGTGCACTGATTTGTCAACTGAATGAGGAGGGCTTTAAACTAGGCTCAAAGAGGATAAGTGACAAGATCCCAAAGGTAAACATAACAAATGCAACGCTAAAGAAGGCTAGAAGTTCAGGGCAGGAGGTCATGGAAAATTACAGTGGGGGGCATAGATGCAGCAAGAGGGAAAACAGTGGGGGAATCTGCTCAGCATCTTAGATGTCTATATACAAATGCAAGAAGTATGGAGAATAAACAGAAATAAGAGGAAGAATTAGTACTTTTCATCAGGTATTGGCTGCATGCGTGTTTTCTCTGTGTGCTGCGCTGACTCTGGCCAGGTAGCCAGTACAGCAGACCTCTATCATACTGCCCAGTAAACAACAGATCCAGATTCAATAACAAAGGTGTCCAGCCAGGTTGATTGCAGATGAAGCTCAGTCGCAGTAGCTCACAGACTCTACAGGACCACTAACACATGCATTTTTTGTTACAATAGATTAGGTCAATGGATGGCAGAATTTTCCATCACCTGCTAGCCTACCCACTGACACTCCGCTTTGAGATACAGTTAAACACTAATGCAAAAAAGTTACATATTACCCCTCTGATGTTGTTTCATCAAAAGTACTCGATCCATCATAGTGTCATCCTGACCTTATCTAAAAGAGGGATCAATGTGTTCCCATTATCTTTGGGGAGTGTGATTGAACTATACCAGATACTTGGGGTATCCTGGTACCACATTTCTGGAATGTGCTTTCATGAGTGTTCTGTGCCTAGTACGTCTCTAGGAATGTGTATTTTTGCAATACCAGCTCTGTTCTTCCCAGATTCTGTGAACTTTGACAGCAGGTTCACAGTGTGATTTCAGCTAACTTTGTGTTATAACATCAGGGTCTAACTATTACGTTAGCTTCAGGCTTTGGGCCTTATATCTGGCCTATTTTATTAAGTCTCATGTCTCAGGCTGTCATTTTCTACTGCAGTACTTAAGCTTGATTATGATAATTGAAGACAAAGAGATATGCTGGGATAAGACTCATGACTAGAATGATAGTAGAAGGACAGAAGAGATAAAAAGTGAGGAGATGTTGTATTATACACCAAGATTTTATCAGGGCCATCCTTGGAGGTGGGGGGGAGGGGACAAACAGGGCGATCGCCCCGGGCTCCGTGCTGTCCCGCTCCCAGTGGGGCAGTGTGGTGCCCACACCGTGGCTCTCCCCCATGGCCAGGCTTTGCCCTGTCCCTGCCGCCAGCCTCTGGCCCTGGGCTGTCCTTTCCTGCCCCCAGGGTGGAGCAGGAAGACTCATGGATAGGGCAGTTAAGTGGGGCCCTGCTTTTCTTGGCCGGCCGGCCTGCCTCATATGATCGGCCACGCCCGGAGCCAGCCCCAGCCAGTGGCGTGGCCTCGGCTGGGGCCAGCTTTTGGTGGTGGCCTCAGCTCCTACTTCCCAGCCGGGGCACCAGTGGCAGCAGCCTGAGGTCCTGGCTGGGGCTGAGGCCAAGGACTCGAGACCACGCCACCACAGGGAGCCGAGGCCTGGCATCTCCCGCCCCTGGGCCTGCTGCTCCCCCCTGGGGGTGGGGAGGGCCGACTTAGAGACTGGCCAAAGCGTGGCCTGGCAGGGGGCTGTGGGGTCCCTGGCCATGGCCCACTCCCCCAGGGCCAGCTCCTGGCAGCTGGTGGCAGGGCTTTGGCTTTCCGGGGTCCCAGGGGTGGAGCGGGCTGACCCGGTCCGCCCTTCCCCCCTCCAGCATGGGGTGGAGTGCCCCCCCCCCAGGCCAATTGGCCTTGGGCCCCGCTCCCCCCTAGGGACAGCCCTGGATTATATACTCTTGTTCTGAGGTCCAAAAGGAGGTGAGAGGCAGACTAGTTGCAAGTCTCTGTGTAAAGATACAAGAACTAAAATAACAAGGGTGATGCCATAGTAGGAGTCTACTATACACCACCAAATTATGAAGAGAAGGTGGATGAGGCATCTCTAGAACAAATAAAAGAAATATCTAAAATACAAGACCTGCTAATAATGGGGTACTTTATCTACACAGTTGTCTGCTGGAAAAGTAATACAGCAATTCACAAAATTTAGAATGGTATGAGGAGAATATTTTGTTTCAGAAAATGGAGGAAGTAACTAGGACAATAGCCATTCTAGATTTGTTTTTGACCAACAGAAAGGTATTGATAGTGTATCTGAATGTGGAAGACAATTTGTGTGAAAGTGACTATTAAATGATAAATTCCTTGGCTATGTCTACACTTGTAATTTTAAGTCAACTTTAACTAAGTCGACTTAGTGAGTCCCCACTTAAAATTAAAGCCGACTTTGGGGGGAAACTTACAAAGTCGACCTAGATCATCCACACTTGCCCAGTGCCAGGGGTCTCAGCCTTTGCCCCATTGTACATAGGTACAATGGGGCAATGGGGGACAGGGACCCTGGCAGGGCACAGGGGCAGGGTGGGCAGGGCTCTGCCCTGCCCTGTGGGGGGCATGCCAGGCTCCTCCTGTGCCCCCCATCCCACCACCAGGGAGCGCATTGGTGTAGTCTTGGGGTAGCCCTACGTCGACTTTGGGCTACCCCACGTCTACATTGGCTTAAGTCAACTCTAGGGAGTCAACTTAAGCCTTAGGTCGACTTATTTTGAGGTTTTATAAAGTTGATTTAATTTTCATTAAGTCAACTTTATTTTCCTTAAGTCGACTTAAGGAAACTGTAGTGTAGACGCAGGGTAAATTAAGTCTATTTAAGCAAGCTTAAGTCAACTTAATTTACAAGTGTAGATGCAGCCCTTGATTCTACGGAAAAAATTAAAAGTGAGAACAGCAAAATAAGGACAACAGATTTTTTATTTTATTTTTTTAAGAGTAGACTACAGAAGTATAACACAAGTTTGTATGGCCAAAATTAGAAAGACTAGGGGCAAAATGACTTAAAACTAGCAACAGATGTAAGAGGCAACAAGATGTTTTTTAAATAGATTTGAACAAGGGAAAAGCAAAAGAAAATGTAGATCATCTACTTCAAGGGGAATGAGAGCTAATAACTGATGATAGCAAGAAGGCTGAGGTGTTCAATGTCTATTATGCCTCAATCTGAATTTAAAAAAGACTAATTGTGACCAGATATTCTACAGAATTAATACCAACAATAAAGGGGAAGGAACAATAGCAAAAAATGAAATATTTAAAGACTATTTAGATGTTAGACATATTTAAGGAATCAAGACCAGACAAAATTCATCCTATTGTACTTGAAGAACCAAGCTGAAGCAAGCTTGGAACAGTTAGTGATTACTTTCCACAACTCAAGGAGGATGAGTGAGATCCCAGAGGTCTGGAAAAGGGAAAACAAATACCTATCTATTAAAAAGGGGAATGATAATTATAGACCACCTAACCTAACTTTGATTTCTGGAAAGATACTGGAACAAAATTATTAATCACTTTGTAAGCATCTACAAGATAATAAGGTTATAAGGAATAGCCAACATGAATTTGTCAAGAACAAATGACATTCTCAAACAAATTAGGAAGAAAGTTTGGCCAGTAATATTGTTGGAAGCATGTGGTGAGAAATTTTTACTTGAATCTAGTACCATTTGTTACATTAGGCACTAGTAAATATTTTATCTTTATTTCTAACCATTCCTGATTTTTTTTAAATCTTATTATTTGTACTCACTTAAAATCTCTCTCTTTCTTGTTAATAAACTCATTTTTACTGTTTTATTTAATCCAGTATGTTTAAATTAAATGTCTGGGTAACTCTATTTAAAATAATGAACTATCATAAATATTTTACTGTCGAAGGCTATGTCTACACTTGTAAATTTAGGTCGACTTAGCACATCCACACCTAAATTTTAAGTCGACTTAGGGGGGAACCTACAAAGTCGACCTAGAGCATCCACACTTGGACAGGTCCATGGTGGCAGGCGAGGCACCCTTTGCCAAGTGCTAGGGGGCTCAGCCTTTGCCCCATTGTACCTGGGTACAATGGGACAAAGGGGGACAGGGACCCTGGCAGGGCATAGAGGCAGGGTGGGCAGGGCTCTGCCCTGCCCTGTGGGGGGGCATGCCAGGATCTCCCTGTGCCACCCCGCCTGGCAAGGAGGGCAGTAGGGGAGTCCTGGAGAGCCCTAAGTTGACTTAGAGTTGACTTAGGGCTACTCCGCGTCTACACTTTAGAAAGTCGACTTAAGCCAAAAGTCGACTTTAAACTAGTTTTTAAAAAGTCGACAATTTTCCTTAAGTTGACTTAAGCAGCTTATTTAAGTCGACTTAAGGAAAATGTAGTGTAGATGCAGAGTAAATGAAGTCGACTTAAGCAAGCTTAAGTCGACTTAATTTACAAGTGTAGACGCACCCCAAGAGAGGGTGGGCCGTACAGGACATGTATTTCTGAGGGACACTCTGGGACTACTGGTGAGTTGGGGTCAATCTGCAGCACAGTCAATGCTGGTGAAAGTCCAGGAGGTAAGTGGCATGCTGCATTTACATAAAGACAGGGTGTGTGCATCTTGCATGCTAGAAGAGCATTTGTGAGTGGCCCAGGTGGGAACCACTTTAATAGGGCTTTAGCAGGCATCCAGAGTTGCAGGGCCAAGGTGACATAGACTCCACTGATCTGAATTGTGCCTTGGTATTCACAGTAGGTAAATAACTTGTTGAAAGATTGTACTCAAAGACCAGTTACCAATGGTTCAGTATAAAACTGGGAGGACCATATCTAGTGAGCTCAAAATTTTCATGAATGATTTTGATAATGGAACAAAGAGCATGTTAATAAATATTCAGATGACACCAAGCTGGAAGGGATTGCAAGTTCTTTGGAGTAGTGGTTCTCAACCACTGTGTTGGAGCACATTACTGTGTCACCACAGTGGTAAGTGTGTCATGGAGAGTTGGGGAGATGGCTGGATTCGGCCTGGGGTGGGTGGGCTAGTGTGTCCCAAAGGGTCATGATACTCTGCCAAGTGTGTCACAACTCACAAAAGATTGAGAACCACTGTTTTGGAGTACAGTATTAGAATTCTAAATGACCCTGACAAATTGAAGAATTGGTCTGAAATCAGAAAGATGAAATTCAATGAAGACAAGTGCAAAGTATTTCACTAAAAAATGAAAAATAAATACACAACTGCAAAATGGGGAATAATTGTGTAAATGGTAGAATTACTTAAATGGATCTGGGAATTTTAGTAGATCACAAATTGAATGAATCATAAGAACATTTGAATGGCCATATGAATCAGACTTATGGTTCATCTAGCCAAGCATCATGTAGTTTAACAGTGGCCAATGCCAGGTGCTTCAGAAGGAATGAGCAGAACAGCTAATCATCAAGTGATCCATCCTGTCACCCATTCTGAGATTTTGTCAGAGTCTAGGGACTCTTCAGAGAATAACTTTGTGTCTCTGCCCATCCTGGCTAATAGTCATATATGGTTCTATCCTTCATGTACTCATCTAGTTCTTTTTTTAACTGTCCTCTGGCAAAGAGTTCCAGGCATTATGCATAGTACTCCTTTGTTTGTTTTAGGCCTGCTGCTTATTAGTTTCATTTGGTGACCCCTGGTTCTTGTTTTATAAGAAGGAATAAACAATACTTCCTTATTTATTTTCTCCACACCAGTCATGATTTTATAAATCTCTACTGTATTACCCCTTATCGTCTCTTTTCCAAGCAGAAAAGTGCCAGTCTTTCCTCACCAGTCTTTTTAATCTTTCCTTATATAGAAGCAGTTCCAATCCCCCTAATTATTTTTAATTTCTAATTCCAGTATATGTTCTTGGAGATGGAGCAACCAGATGTGCATGCAGTATTCAAGATGTGGGTGTACCATGGATCTATAGAGAGGCAATATATTTTCTGTCTTATCTATCTCGTCTATCAATGTGATGCAACTGCAAAAAAGACTTATAATTCTGGGATGTATTAACAAGTGTGTCATATGTAAAACAGAAGGTAATTGTCTCCCTCTGCTCAGCACTGATAGAGCCTCAGGGAAGTACTGTGCCCAACTGAGGGGGCCATGCTTCAAGCAAGATGTGAACAAACTGGTAAGAGTCCAGAGCAGAGCAACAAAAATAATAAAAGGTTTAGAAAACCTGATCTGTGCAGAAAGGTTAAAAAAAACTGGGCAAGTTCAGTCTTGAGGAAAAAAAAGAATGAGGGGGAAACTGTTGGCAATCTTCAAATATGGTAAGGGCTGCTATAAAAGAAGAAGGTGTTTCATTGTTCTCCATGGCCCCTGAAAGAAGGAAAAGAAGTAATGTGCTTAATCTGCAGCTAGGAAGATTTAGGTTAGATATTAGGAAAAGCTTTCTAGCTATAATGGTAGTTAGCTTCCATTGGTGGCTCTGGAATCCCATCATTGGAAGTTTTAAAGAATGGGTTGGACAAACACCTGCCAGAGATGGTCTAGGTTTACTTAGTCCTACATCAGCCCAGGGGGCTGGACTTGATGACTTCTAGAGGCCTCTTTCAGTCTTATTTTTCTATAACATTATAGTATAATCCAACAGAAAAAATGTATGCAGCTGGAGCTCATAAGAGAGCCTGTACTAGTGAGGTTTCCAAAACTGGATAAGTATTTGATGGAGCTCGGACATTTGGGACATTTTTCACATTGTGAAAATACCAGACATTTGGAAATTTGGTTCCCACAAACATCCAAAAGTACAGAATCTATCTAAATTGAACAGGTTAATAAATTCTATCTCAGGAGATCAATCTTTCCTGCAAAATAGTGTGTGCGTGCGTGCGTCACTGTATTCCTTATGCATGTGAGTCAGACCCTGCACTCCAATCAAAGTCAGTGGCACTGTGTAAGATATTGAAGTGAGGAGGAACTGTCAACAGACACCCAGAAAGAGATCCTGGCCCCATTGAAATCAATGGCTATGTTTACATTTACAAAAGCTAGTTCGAATTACTAATTTGAACTAATTTTAGTTAATTCCAATTAACTTAATTCTAACTAGCATGGCCCCACTAGAGTGCTAGTTCGAACTAGCCATGTCCATGCAGGGCACTTGCTTAGTTCGAATTAGTCAGTTGCATGAATGTCAATCTGCCATTTAGTTCGAACTAAGCAGTTAGTTCGAACTAATATGGACACATTGACTTAATTCAAACTAACTATTTTGAATTAAGGGTTAGTTTGAACTAAGCAATTGAATTTATTAGTTCGAATTAAGGAAGCCCTTAATTTTAACTAATGAAAGCCTAATGTGGCCAAGGCTTAAGTTAGTTCGAATTAAGCTTCCTTAATTCAAACTAACTTGCAAGTGTAGACATAGCCAATGGGAATTTAGGGGTTGACTTATAGCACCGGAATTTCACTGTCAGCATGTTGCACAAAATAAACATAGAACAAATAAAATAAACAAGTTTTTTTCTAATTGTAGATACTGATTATAGTTGACTGATATCTTCAATGTTCCAGATTCTTCACAATATTGAAATAGATTTTCTGTATGTTTTCAAACCAATGAACTAGAGAGCTACAAACTTTTAAAATAAACTAAATATGATGTAATATCATCACATGTCCAATATAAGTAACATTCTAACTAATATAATTGAACCAAAGTTGTAGTAGAATCATGACAGCTGTCTTCTTCAATTATCAGAAACATTAACTTTATGAAACTTATCCTTAAAATACTTTATAATTAAAAAGAAAAAAAAACAGATTGTCTTTCCTCCCCCCCAAAAAATTAAATTTGATTAAGTATTTTAGATGACACCAGAAGAGAGAGACTCTAGTACTGAACCATCTGTGCTGCAAAATCTGTACACAATGGAGTATGTTAAAGATGGAATTTCATTTGAGGCGTAACTTTTAATTGCCTTGCTTTCATGGGATTATTTATGTTAATCTTCCTCGTCTCTTCAAAAATGTTTGCAAGTCCTATTAATGTAAATAGGAATAACATGCATATTAAGAAGCTGAATGTAGCAATGTTAATTTTAAGTATGCTAATATACTATAAAAACTGATAAACAAAAGTCCCACCAATGGCTTCTACAGTCCTTACCTTACATACATTTCACATTTTAAAATATTTTAACTCTAGGGCCAAATCCTACTAACCTTACTTTTCAGGTGGGACTACCTTCACCCTTAATTAAAGATAGTATCCCTATTCAGAAAGGATGCTTAAGAATATGGTTAACTTTAAATTAAGGTAGTGATCAAGTGTTTTCCTGAACTAGGACCTGCACAAGTGTACATTTATAAAGTCTGTGTACAATACCAAGCAGGAAAGCATTACAAGTGCTTTGGAGTAAGGTATTAACATTTTAAAAGATCTGGATAAACTGGAAAAATGGTTTGAAGTAAATAGAAAGAAATTCAAAAAGGACAAATACAAAGTACTCATTTTAGGAAGGAACAATCAGTTGTTAACATACCAAGTGAGCAGCGACTTCCTAGAGAGGAGTGCTGTGCAAAAGGATTTGATGTTATAATAGATCACAAGCTAAATATGAGTCAACAATGTAACACATCCCAGAATGATGCCCCTCCCTTTCCTCCTTTTTTTTTTTTTTTTTTTCTTCCTGGAACAGTGTCAGCCAGTGTTTTTTAAGGAAGACACAGCTCTCCTGATAAAGTCTCAACTGAAGCATAGTGTCAAGTTCTGTGTGACACATTTCAGGAAAGATGTGGACAAATTGAAAAACAAAAAAAGTCCAGAGGAGAGCAACAAAAAGAAGTAAAGGTCTAGAAAACTCAACCTATACGGAAAAAATTAAAAAATTGGGTTTGTTTAGTCGGAAGAAAAGAAGACTGAGTGGGACATGAAAGCAGTTTTCAAGTACATAAAGGGTTGTTACAAGGAGGAGGGCGAAAAAAAAATTCTCATTAACACCTGAACAAGAAACAATGGTCTTAAATTTTAGCAAGTGAAGTTTTACATTAGGAAAATCTTCCCAACTGTCAGAATACTTAAGCAGAGGAACAAATTGCCTTGGAAGGTTGTGGAATCACCATAATTGGAAATAGTTAGGAGCAGGTTATTACTTAGTCCTCCCGTGAATGCAGGGGTTTGGACTGGATGACCAGCTGAGGTCCCTTCCAGTCCTAGACTTCTATGATTCTGTGAACACCTAGCATGAAATATTTGCTTCACTGAACCCTGCCTTTGACTTAAATAGAGCTGGTATTTAATCTTGGATCTGCATTCCATTTATTTTTATAAATGTATAAATTTGGGGGCCAGTTTTCTCAAATGGCATAAATCAAAGTTCATAACAGCTGATGATCTGGCCCTTCATTTCTCTTTTTAAGAGACAATGCGACTTTATTTCCAAAGTATCGAACACCCATAAATCCTGCCATCTATTTTGCCAGTACATTAATTACTAAAGCTCTCTTTAAAATAATGTGATTATTTATTTAAATAATATAAAACATACAAGTAAATTCTGGTGTCATTTCACTGGCTACCTTCACCCATATTCAGTAGAAAGAGATGCAAATGTTGCTGACAGCTTTTGAGAAACATAAAATGCATGCAGATTTGGGGGAGATGGAGTGCCAAAAAATTTGGAATGAAGCAACAAGCCTAAATTCTAATTGTGAAGCCTTTGCTAATGTTGCTAAATCTATAATATATTCATCCCACAATGCACCTGTGTAGACTCAGTTCTGCAACACTGAACTGGCATCTCTGCTATGAAAGGTCATGGGCTCCTTTGTCCTTGCCTTAAGCAGAAGCCTAACATGTAATTCTCTTAATTGGGCCCTTAGGCACTTGTTTTATACTCGCATTATAAGATAAACTGTGGATTTAAACTGTGTATTTAAAAGGAGTATAAATCCAATATGAGGATGACAGGCTATCCAAAGTGGCAAAGATTAATTGCCAAGACTTGAAAAAAGATAATCATCAACAGAAGAAATATATTCAGAGGTCTTTAAGGAAGTACATAAGTTTTTTTCATTCACCCTCACTCATTTGCAATTCTAAATAACATTCCCCATTTTAACTTACAGGATCTGTCCCTCAATTTGGAACCAAGTAAGTTGCCATTAATGTTAGCTCAGCAGCCTGTCTATTTCAGTTATAAGGAGCTATTTTGATAAAGATGCCTTTAAATGGCAAATAGAATTTGTTTTGTTTTTAGAAAGAGATAATGTGATGTTCCCCTCATCAGTCTGTACTGGTGTATTACTGTGTCACTGCAATCCCTCACTCTTAGAACCTGTTTTATTCATCCCTGCTATGTGAACCCCCACTCCTGGGTCAGCCTACTCATAGCCTACAGCAAGTGAGCTGTTATCAACTGACTGAATGCTTCTGATGACCCACCCTTGGGATTATGTACTGGTTTGACCCCAGCCATTATCCCACCCCTATCACAGATCAGGGCCAGCCCAAAGTTTTTCAGTGCCCTAGGCAATCTGTGATTTTGGCGCCCCCTCCTCCTGCCAAATTCAACAGAGAGAAAAATTAGTCTAGAATGAACTTTTACCTTGGCGCCCTTCAGTCCCCAACCTCCCACTCCCTGAAATGAGCAGCAGACTGGGCTCCGAGCTGAGCCATGGGCTGGCCCCTGAGCTGGCCCCGAGCCAAGCCCGGGGACAGGACCCGAGCCAGCCCTAAGCCGAGCTGCAGGCTGGGCTGGGCCCTGAGCCAAACCAAGCTGAGCCATGAGTGGGCAAGTCTGGGCCAGGCCCTGCCCTGAGCTGAGCCACAGGAGAGTGGCCAGACCAGGTCCCGAGCTGGGTTGCAAGTGGGCGGGCAAGTGGGCGGGCCAGGCCCCAAGCCGAGCCCCAGGCGGGCCAGCCCTGAGCCGAGCTGAGCCGAGCCAGGGGTGTTCCGGGCTGAGCCAAGCCTCTGGCAGGCCAGGCCAAACCAGGCCCAGCCCTGAACCAAGCTGCAGGTGGGCCAGGTCCTGATCCAAACCACGAGTCCAGGCAATGGTGGATTGGGCCCTGAGCCGGCCCTGAGCTGAGCTGCGGACAGGCCAGGCTGGGCCCCAAGCCGAGCTGTGGGCAGGCTGCCTGGGCTGGCCCCCAAGTCGGCCCTGAGCCAAGCCACACTGAGTCGCAGACAGGTGGGTGGGCTGCGCCAGGTCCCAAGCCAAGCTGCGGGTGGGCTGGCCAGGCCCAGCCCTGAGCTGGTGTGGGCTGGGCTGGGCTGTGCCCTGAACCGCGAGCCCTGAGCCATGAGCCCCTAGCCGCGGGCTGGACGAGGGGCCATGCCCACTGCTCCTAGGTCTCCCCCGTAAGGCCTTACCTCCTGAGAGCCCCCTTCAGCCTCGCACTTACCTTTGCTGGAGTGAGGGCTGGAGAGCAGACGCCAGGCTAGCCAAAATAGCTGGTTTTGATTTCCCACCTCCTTCGCCCTGGGCTACGTGCCTGTGCGCAGCAGGGCAGGAAATTTAAAATAACCTCGCTGGCCCCAGCCGGCAGCCCCTGGAGCCCCTTAAAGTCTGGCGCCCTAGGCAACCACCTAGTTCGCTTCTATGGTAGGACCAGCCCTGTCGCAGATGCAACCCTAGGAACTGCCATCTTACAGTGCTGTCTACTGCAAGTTCATAGGTTTGCCAATTTATCAGAGAAATTGATATGCATCAGCCTTTTTACTTGAACTGGAATCCCTACCAGACTTTAAATCACATATGCTATTTTAGATAAAATAAACATACACATTATTAAGTACAGAAAGATTTTAAGTGACAAGTGAGAGAAAAAATTGTCATATTTGATCAAGATGAAATAAAAGCCAAACATATTTTAAAAGAAGCTTACCACTTTCAGCAATATTACACTCTTAGATGAGTATCACCATAGGCTGGTTGGATTCCATACCAGCCAGGCTCCCCAATGCATTTAATTTGCTTTTTTAATTTGTCAGCATTTAATTTGCTTGGTGGTAGTTGTAGATGGAAATGGAAGAGAGAGAGAAAACAGCAAAATATCTCCCTTTTAACCTGTTCCTTTGCCACATCTGAGGCATCACCTCTTACTCCCTTTGTGTTCAGTATTTTCATCAGTGATTTAGCTGCTGACATAAAAAGTACACTTATACACTTTGCCAATGATACCAAACTGGGAGGGGTTACACGTGCTTTGGAGGGTAGTATCACAATTCAAAATGATTTGGACAAACTGATGAAATGATTTGAGATAAATAGAATGAAATTCAATAAAGACAAGTGCAAAGTACTCCACTTAGGAAACAACAATCCATTGCACACTCACAAAATGGGCAATGACTGCCTAGGAAGTAGTACTGCAGGAAAGGATCTGGGTGTCCTAGTAGACCACAAGCTAAATATGAGTCAACAGTGTAACGCTATTGCAAAAAAAGCGAACATCATTTGGGATGTATTAACAGGAGTATTGTAAGAAAGACATGAGAAGTAATTCTTCCACTTTACTCCACCCTGATTAGGCTTCAACTGGAGGAGTGTGTCCAGTTCTGGGTGCCTCATTTCAGGAAAGATGTGGACAAATTGGAGAAAGTCCAGAGAAGAACAACATGAATGATTAAAGGCCTGGAACACTTGATTCATGAGGGAAGATTGAAAGAGCTGGGTTTGTTTGGTCTGGAAAAGAGGACTGAGAGGGGACATGATAATAGCTTTCAAGTACCTAAAAGGTTGTCACGAGACAAGGGAGAAAAATTGTTTTCCTTAATCGCCGATGATAGGACAAGAAGAAATGGTCTTAAATTACAGCAAGGGAGGTTTCAGTTGGACATTAAGAAAAAATTCCTACCTGTCAGGGTGATTAACCACTGGAATAAATTGCCTAGGGAGTTGTCGAATTTTCATTATTGGAAGTTGTAAGAGCAGGTTAGACAAGCACCTGTCAGGGATGATTTAAGCGGGTACTTGGTCCTGCCATGAGTGTAAGGGACTGGAGTCGATGACCTCTTATGTTCCCTTGCAGTTTCTAGGGCTATGTCTACACTTACCAAAGTTAGTTCGAATTAGTTAAGTTATCTATTCCTGGAATGCTGAACTGGGTTGTGCTATATAAGTCCTAATGAGGCTTGAATTTTTCCTCAGCTTTATAGAGTTTTGCCTAGATCTGTCTCAAGCTTTGAGACACATATTTGGTAATATTATATAGTGAAGCCTCATAACTACAACATTGCAATAAAGTTATTACTATAAAAATAATGTTCAATGTGCCATGAGCATTCCAGAAAATCTTTACATGACATACTTAAAATTAAACAGTATACTGTTACACTGTACAGGTGAATATGAATGATAGACAATTACACCATCAGTGTAGATGAGGGTGCAGTGTTTCCCATGTCAGTATTAACTTCTTTTGCTTGTAATTCTTTTGACAATAAAGGGACAGATAAAGATGCATAGATTTTATTCTGTTTCTTACTTGCATCAGTTAAAATGTTTACACAGTTTTTTAATAACCCTGACATTTTGAATGAATGGATGTTTAGACTTATAATTAAAAATGTTGCCAAGCTATATTGCTTTTTTAAACACTTTTCTTCTGAAACGTCTTTCAGAAAAATGCTAGCATAGACAAGGCCAAGTAGGAAACTATCACAGGAGACCTCCATATACTGCCTGATGCACAAGTCAGTGTAACAAACAAGCTGAGCAAACACAGCAGTGCTATCAGGATCCCTTCCTATCTGTTCAAAAGACTAACATGGTATTAGGTCAGAGGAGAAATGCTCCACATTCCTTCTCAGAAATAAGGAAGAAACTGAAGAGACAAAATAGTAACACAACTACAAAATCTTGCATTACATGGCATTGTTTTGAGACTCTGTTGTACTTCTAAAATATGTCCTATTGCAACACAATGTCAGGATGCTACTCCATGAATTTTTGTCTGCTTCAACTCCCATTGCTCATAAAGACACTCTCCAGCTCTTCACCATTGAAAAGTCAGAAGAGAGGAAATTAAATGGCATTCAATGAGTTTTTAACTCATGACCTTGACACTCTATCAAAATAGAAGGTTCATCTGATGAATTAAATGGAGAAATAAAAGAACAGCACAGAAATCCGAATTTCTCATTCCATTGGATGCATGTGGCTCATTGACCACTGATTCAGGCATGTTGAACCTTATAATAACATAATTACTGCTGAGTTTTATAGTTTAAATGGTGCCTATATTTAAGCCTTTCACCTTTGACATGTTCTCTAATATTATCCATGCTCCTTTTTCACATCTGTAATGGTCCCCTCCCTTATTTTTACACCTTTTCATCTTTTGCTATTCTATGTTTACCTTTCTTTCTCTAGTCTTTGGGTAAAATTCTGTCCCCATAGAAGTAGATGGGAATTCTGTCAACTCAAATATGGCTGGCATGACACCATTTTCCTCTAAAGTTGCATCATCTTTTCCTCAACAATATTGTACAGTGAAAGCAATGCAATGGTAGCCACCATAAGTTATTTGACAACCATTCATCAGAACGGAAAATATTCAGCACAGTGCATGGGCATTTATGATAATAGGAATGCATTTTCAAACTGGAGTTTCTCTGTGTGATTATGGAAGATTACATTATTTACCACTTTACAAATGCACCGTGTAATGTCTATAAAACACAGCAGTTTTCATATCTTGTTGTACACAATGCAGGCAATATATCTTACTCCTGAAATTATGATATGGAACAAACAACCATTATAAAGATAACACAGTTTTTTATTGGCAAAGATACAACTTGCAATATTCCTACATTTTTTTGAGGCTGATACTCTAGCAAAAAGTAGTGTTCTGATCTGTTTAATTAAGATTTCTATAACTGTGAAACTCCATTCTAGTATATGCAGCTTGTTTAAAAAAAATCATTTTAGTACTTTCAATTATGATTTTTACCCATTTATTTGTGTTTTTTATTTTGTTTTTGGTTTAATTTGTTTTTTCTTCTGTTTTGGTCTGATCCCACATGCAATCTAAGATGTAAAAAAATTTTTTTTCATTTACATTGGATCCAATTAAATAGAAATTTCTATCTTGTGAAAAATAGTATGTGTAATTAAAAACTATCATAATGCATATGCAGTGCGGCACAGCAAATTAAGATCACACAAGCAACATTATTTCTGGCACTTCCTGATAGCAGTGCTTGAGTTAATGTGCTCTTAGTGTAGCTTGTTTTATGTGACATATGCAATTCATGAATGTGCATATTAGCTCCTTTAAGGTTTTTAACTTGCATCTGCAACTAATCTTATTGCGCCTTACTCAGATGTCCTTAGTCTGCCACTCTGAAAAGTGACTTTGTAAAAATATCCCAAGATGGTAATTATCTATCTATCTATCTATCTATCTATCTATCTATCTATCTATCTATCTATTCCATGTAGTCAGACTAGGATCTGAAATCCTGCAGTAATCATGTTTGGTAAGGAGATTGGTTAAAAAATGATGATGGTCAGAAACAGTTTCATCCTCCTGGACTGCAAATATGTTTCTCATCTCTAAAATCATTTAAAAAAAAATACATACTGCAATCAAACTAACAAGTAACTTGCAACCTTACTCTCACATGCAAATTGTTCTTTAAGTTTGCATTTATGCATGAAATTCACACTCATATGTGAATATATTTCAACAGAAAGAAGTTGTATATTTTAAGGAGTTACTTATTGCCAGTCTCTTCCTTCCATCTTCCCCATCTAGAAGGTTTATAAGGTGGTTCCAGAGACTTTACATTTCAGTGTTTGAGCACAAAAACAAATGAGACTTAAAAACAAAACAAAAAAAATTACGTATTCACAAATGATTAAATGTAAAACAAGCGCCATCCTGTAGTATCTGCTGTGTTTTGTGGAGTTCATCTAAAAAGCGTCACACAAAAATATTCTTAAATCAGTAAATTATAATGCACTTGATTACATATGCCATGAAAATTCAGCTTCATTTTAACATGGGAAAGTATTATTATAATGGCTGGATTGAGGCACATTAAGAAGATAGAAGAGTCTCAAGGAAGTCACCTTCATCAAGCAAGACAGAAAATAATTGCAATCTGAGCCTCATATTCACAAATTAATGGCTTCTCTACTGAGACTTTCCAGGATAAGACATTTTACGTTTAGTAACATATTCTTTAGGGCACAGCCTAATGTCTTTTTTGAAAAAGGATCACTTATGAATTTATATTTCAGTCAATGGTCACTCAAGCATAAATGCAATTTATGTGCTTTATTTTGCCTCTTTTCTTGTTTGAACATTTTTTATTAGCATTTGGATTGAAACACAAGTAGCACATGCGCTGTCCTTGATTGGTCACTTCTAGAATTTCATCTTAAGCTACATTATTATGATATGTCCAATTATTGTTTTATTATTGATATTGTGAATAAGAGACAGATTCAGAAGACTATCACAGAAGTAGTTTCCCCATTCCATACCCATTGAATCTCTTAAGTTTTCCATTTAGATAGGCTAATTTAAAATAATTTTTCTTCAGGAACTATCTCCCACAAAATAAAAAGTGATTTGCTGCATATTTAGTAAAAATGTTCTTGATTTAAATCATCTCTTGGTATAGTGGGTTCAGACTTTGCTGGTATAATGGAAAATTTTGAAGATCAAGATGAAAATGAAGATGCTGCATATGTATATGAGCTAAGGAGCAGTAAGAAGGGTAGATATTTCATTTAAGAATTGATGTGGATACTTATCAACAAGTCCCTTCATGTAAGCTCCTTGAAACAAAAAACCTTCTTTTTTTTCCCTGTGTTTGTACAGTATCTAAATCAATGTGTCATAATCCATGGCTGGGGTCCATATGTGCCACTGCAATACAAATAAACGGAACTAAAAATAAATAGTATTAAGTAGTCATGACTGAACCACATTTATAATGTGTAATCAAAATAATGTTCTGAATAGTTCTATATATTGTGACAAAGTCAGGCCAGAGGGCTGATATGTGAACCTCAGAATGATAAAGGCCTCCTGCAGGCAGCAGGGAGGAGATTATAGCCTAATTAGACACACCTGAGGCTAGGCAAAGGCTGTTCCAGAACTATTAAAAGTCCCACCTGGACTAGAAGGAGAAATTGAATTTTTCCCCAAACCAGGAAAGCACTACTACTTCCCTGAGAGAAGAAAACTCAAACATTGACCTGTGAGGAGGGACTGACTGTGCCCAGCCCCAATGCAACACCACATCACCACTGCTTCAACTTGGCTAAGAAAGCCAGAGACAGATACTGCCTAGAGTCTGGGCCCCATGATGTATGGACTTACCCACTCTATGGGGTGAAGGGGTCTTGATCCATTGAGACCCAGACAGCCCCCTCCTCCCTCCTGAGAACACTACAGTCAAGAGACACTATGGGTGGGAAAAGTAAAAAGACTTGCTCTAAAAGGAGCAGCTTTACAGAAGGCCTAATTCACCAGAGGAATTGACTGCTACCTGCCAAAACTGAGGGGCCACTTTGCCACAATATACATGGTACTTTAAAGGGGCAATTTCACAAATCTGGGGGGGGGGGAAGGGGAGCCAAATTTGGGAGAAATAATTTAATCAGAAAAATGTGAATGATAATTGAGAATAATTTAAGAACACTTTCTAAATGTCTAAAAAGGCATTAGTGGTTTAGAGGGGAAGAGAAGGTAGCTATAAAATGAGAGAGAGTAATGAATAGAAAGATAAAGAAAGCACAAGAAGAAATATATGGCCAGCAGAGTTAAGTACAATCTGGAGGTCTGAAGTATAATTGAAACAAAGGGATTCCTAATTACATTATTAGTCTATTACAAGATGGAAATTGTAGAATTATCTATAATAATAATTAATAATTAATACAGAAAAGGCAGAAGCGTTCAATAGATAATAGTTTGTTTATTAACATTTTTTTAGAAAGGAGTGCGGGGGAAGACAGCCTACGGCGCTTTGCGGACAGGGGATCCCGGAGGTTCCCCTGTCTGGCGATAGTCGGGGAAGACAGATAGTCGGTAGCTCCCCGGACAGGGGAGCCCCAGACAAGAGAGACACCAGTTGGGGCTCCCTTGTCCCCAAGCCGCAGCTCCCTTACCCCAGCCCTAGGTCAACTTAAGGAATTAAGACAACAGAGTCCTGTGGCACTTTTAAAGACTAACAGATATATTTAGGTAACTTTCCTATCTTCAAAGTGTCTGACGAAGTGGGATTTTCTCCCATGAAAGCTCATGCGATAAATAAATCTGTTAGTCTTTAAAAGTGCCACAGGACTCTGTTGTTTTTCTACAATAGACTAACACGGCTACCCCTTTGGAATTTAAGGAATTAAGTCGACCTAGAGCATCCACACCAATGTTACATCAACTTAATAAGATCGACTTAGACCTTAAGTCGACCTAACAGGCGGTAGTTATTAAGTTGACTTAAGGATGCCCTTAAGTCGACTTAATGAAAGTCCGGTGTGGACAAGGAGTAATTTAGGACTTAAGCATACTTAAATTGACCTAAATTGCTAGTGTAAACATAGCCAGTGAGCTTAACCTATTTATCTTAACAAAGAGAAAATTAAGGGATGACTTTTCTAGTCCATAAATACAAATATGGGTTAAAAAAAATTAATAATGAGCTATTCAATTTAGCAATAAGTGGTATAGCAGTATCTAAGAGTTGGAAGCTGAAGCTGAACAAAATCAGTATTGAAATAAGGCATGTTTATTAGTGAAGGTAACTAACAATCAGAACAACTTACAGATAGCTGTGATGGATTCTCCATCTCTGGCAATTTTTAAATCAAGATTGCATTTCTTTTCCAAACTATATGGTCTAGGAATTAGTACGAGAAAGTTCTGTGGTCTGTGTTATGCATAAAGGCAAATTTGATCATCACAATGGTTCTTTTTGCCCTTGGTATCTATGAATAGTACGGTCATACCAAACTCTACCTCTGTTTTGTACTGCACCATCATGTTTTCTATACTGAATATAGAATATAGTTTATATCATCTGAGAAGCTCAAAGCACTTTATAGAGATTGTTATTATTACCTCTATTGTATAGATGGGATCTTCATGGTTCAATTCTCCTAAGCATCTTGTTCAAGCTCACATAGAAAGTCAATGAAGGTAAGGAAGGAAATGCATATTTCTTGGCTTCCAGTGCTTTGGATTAATCTCTAGAACATGTTGCATCATATTCTATATCATCCCAATTACTAATTGTATCTTAGGGTTAAATTCACTTACCTTTGCAGATTTATGATTTTGAAATAAATTTGCTCCACTATGGTTTTATTCTCATCTTTTATCCATTCACTAACACCTTGCAATAATACTATTTAAGTAATATTTAAATAATGATAATTTAAATCAGTCATGAGTTTACAGAAAATGGTTCAGCAAACCTGGACTACATCAGGGACAGAATTACAGAGACCCACAAACTCTGTACCTAATAGTTTGTTTGTTTTAATACACCTTTAGAAAGAGATGGGTGTCACTTCTCTGCATGCAATTTTTTTAAGGAAACATGAAAGAACATCAATGTCACCCAGCACTGATTCATTTAAACTTGGTCTATATTTAAGCTATATTGGCATAGGTATATCAATCAGGAGTGTGGGGAAAAAAATACACCACTGACCAACACAGCTGTACCAATAAAACATCCCATGTTGACAGAAGATAGTTTCTATTGATGTAACTAATGTCAATGAAAAGATGGTATTCCTCCACCACCAGAAAGTCTCCTGTTGGTGTAGGCTGTGTCTAAGTCTAAGAGGCTAAGGTCCATCACCAAAGTCAAGTAAGCAAAACAAACAATCATGGGTTAAGCGGGAGGGTCCTCTCATGGATCATTAACTAGTTAAAAGACAGGAAACTAAAGGAAGGAATAAATGGTCAGTATAAATGTGCAACAATCTCTGTAGTGTAAATATGGTCTTAAGCTGTGCTGTGATTCTACAAAGTGGGTACACCTACCCTTGCCGCCTTACCTCTAAACATTTTCTTCCTGCCTTTAATGAAGCTAATCAGCTGATGGGCTATGGTGGAGTGTTTACCCCACAGGAGCCATGAAAGGGTTAAGGAAGTTGAAAGATGGCTGATTAGGCAGGAGAAGCAACCCCTGATCAGAAGATGAAGCTCAGCTGAGCAGGTGTGGGCTAGAAAGCTGGCAACAGAAATGGTAGCAATGAGGAAGTATGCAGTTAACCTCTATGCAATCAAGTGCCCCCCAATAGAAAATTAGAACTCTTAGAACCCTGGCTTTGAAGAAAGGGTGTACACAGAAGATGTGTGGTTGGAGACAAAAGCCTTTGGAAGGAAAAGTAGGGAGCAGCAAGGTTGAGGACTGAGCAGATCTTGGCTATATGTTATAGGGTTGCTGGGCTGAAACCCTGTGTCGCCAGCATAGTTGTATTCCCTGGATAGCATGTCCACAGAGCCTCTATACTCCAGAAGGGGAAAAGTCACATAATGACCTGGCTGGAGTCATGAAGAGACAATTGCAGCTGTTAGAGTGTGAGAGGACCTACAGTGAGAGAGAACAAGAACAATGGTTTGAGATCCTTCAAAGAGAGCTAATCCCCAGGAGGAGGTGCTACCTGTGGTGAGGGTATTCTGTGATGTGGGCCAATTAATTCTATAAATCATCCAGCCTCCCTATCTGTAGAGCCCTGCAGATCTGTGGGTATCTGCTTCAGATCCGTGGGTATCTGCATCCACGGATGCGAGTGTGGATATCCAGAGTCCCATTGTTGCAGATTGGCCCCTGGATGTGGATTCTGTTTTTATCTTCCCCAGGTGTGATAGATCATTGCAGTTGCTGCTATCATCCAGGCCAGCAGCACACAGGGGAACAAGGAAAGACTCCAGTCAATCCCAGCTCAGCTCTGGTTGTGGCTAATCTGCTGGCTAATCAGAGCCTCAGTCACAGCAGTCTGGGGCTCTTAAATAAGTGGACAGCTTTTCAGATGGCTTGAGGGTGCAGCAATTCCTACTCAGCACTCTTGAAAATCACCACATTTATATAGAAGTCTAAATCAAGATGAAGGAGTAAAAGTTTGTGTTATTTTTAAAAACCATGACCATTGACTGCATGGGGATTGTCTGGGAGAGTAAAATCTGTCAATAAAGGTTGTAGGACTGGCATGCATAGTACAGCTTTAATTCTTCATGCTGCAGCTGCTGGACTGTGTAATATGTGAAGCTTACAACAATCTATGACTTTCTAAGGGGTCCATGATCCATCACAGATTACAAGACCTCCTTAAGGCAGTAGTAAAAGCCCATTGTCTATAAAAGTAAGGTGGACAAAATTTAGGAAACTTGCTACATGCAGCTGTCCTACAGTAGAAGGAAGAGGGAGGAGAAAAACCTAAAATAGGCAGGGCTTTTTGTTTCTAAGATTGCAAACCATTTTTTTTCTGCACACCTCTGCTCTCTTCTGGACAAAGAACAGAGTGATGGAGTGGCTGCCTTGAATTAAAGTCTTTCCTTGTCAGAAGTAGCCTCTAATCTAATATGAAACACCTCAGATTCAGATGTGCAAAGTAGAGCAGAGGATTTAAGCAAATATCTTCCATCCAAATTAAAAGAAGGCATGTGGCTAAATCCCCAAGCTTTGATCTGAAAATCACAGTTTTCTATACTTGGCCAGGCTTAAATTAAAGCATTCAAAATTAGAGGCTGTAGTGGTGCAGTGGCCCCATAATGGCCAAGAAAGGGTTAATTGGCCTAGGAATGGCAGTCAATCACTTGCCAAGGGACTGTGAGCCAATCAGGGGCAAGCAGTTGGTATAAGAAGACAGGCAGTAGGACACAGTCTTCAATCTGCTAGAGGAGCGGGAGGGAGAAAGTTCTCTATGGCTAGCTAGTATGCACCCTGGAGAGCACCAAGTGTGGTGCTGTAGAAGGAACCGAGTGAAGCTAGGGTTCCTGAACTGAGCAGATAGCAGCAGTGGCTGGAGGAGTTGTCTGGGGACTAGGAGGTAAGGAGCAGATGATGACTGGACTCCAAGGTGGTGAGCGAACTGCATGTTACTGGGGCTGTGGGGAAAGCCACCTAGGGAAGTGACTGCTGCAAGGAGGCCTGGTGGGAGGCAGAGGCCTCAGTAGAGGTATGTAGGGTCCCTGGGTTGGGCCTTGGAGAAGAGGTTGGGCCTGGGTCCCTCCCCACTTCTCCAGTGTGCCAGGAGAGGCATGGATGCCCAGAGGGGTACAGGCTCAATGGGCATTGACTGTTTTAATTAGTGTGTAAAGGGCTTGGCTGGAGGGCTAAGGCCCATGAACAGACTCAGACAGGAGTCAGTGTGGCAATGCAGAGCATTAACCACCTGCAGGGGGACCACTTGATGGTATTGGGGAATGCAGCTCACCAGGAGGTGCTCTGCAGGTGGGTCCCGTGTTGAGGACTGCTACAGAGGCCATGGTTGAAAACCTTGATCTGATTTAACTTGTCTTTATCAACTGATCACAAGATAGTAGGTGTTCCTGCACTACAGTCTCTTTTTGGGTAAAGTTTGCCACATACAGAGTCCCATATTTCAGAAGAAACTCAAAGATTAGAGGAAAGTGAGTGATCTAGGTTAAATGAAAAGCATTTGTTGAAATCAAATATCTAGTAAATCCTGCAAATGATAGGTTAACTATATTTCCTAAAGGGAAAACTGGCCATCATTCAGGGATTGTCCAAACTGCCCTTCCCTTCTGCAGGGCTTGCCTGAGCTGTTTATCCTCCACCCTTCATGGATCTGGTGTGTGCCACTTTCCTGAGCCCTCCCAACTATCCAACACACACAGTGCTGGCCCAAGCTGGTCACCTGAGACTCCCTCTTGTGAGGCTGGCCAAAGCTGCCTGGTTCACTGGTCTCCTATTGCCAGTTCCTCCCAACTCTCCCTCCCAGAATGTTCCTCCACGCCCTACATTTTTTTTTTTTTTAAGCAAAACTGGGCATTTGCTCATCAGTTGGAAAAAACAAATTGGACAAATGACCAATGTTGCCAAAAAAAACCAGGACATCTGGGACAGGGCTTAAAAAGGAGACTGTCCCAACCAAAAACCCTACATATATAACAAACTTGTTAAATCTGAAACAGTGATTCTCCAAGAGACAAAAGCCACACAAGCTACAGGTCAACAGCAAATCTCCATTATTGCTATTTCTTCTACAGAGAAACATACCTATGATGGCTGCTGAAAAACATCACAGATCATTAGGCTATATTACTTATTCCATGCACTTGGAATATGACTACACAACAACTCTTCTACAATTACAAACTAAATTAACAGACTTGAACAACCACATTTATCATGCACTGGCTAGAGAAGATATCTCCAGGAGAAGCAGTTACATCATCTGCCCTCCATGGGATGAGAAAACTATACTTATGTGAAGAAAACTTGTGTGGGTGGTGTGAAGCAGAATCCTGTCCCATTAGGATTTTAAAGAAGCCTGCAGCACCTGCATGATAATTTTTTAGCAGTGGGAGGCTAGGGTGGGATAGCAGGGCACCAACACAGGCCCCTGGATATAATAGAGGGAGATGTCCAGTACAGTAATGAGTGGCTGGGGTGAAAGGAATGCTGGTAAGATTCAGCTCAGCATCAGTGGCTCATGCACTCAGTGTTTGAAGTGGGTACAATGAAGAGAAATTGCTTTGTGAATGCAGGGCATCACAGAGTGAGCTGCAAGCAATAGTGTAGGGTGTACATGAAGATGGCAGCACCAGACAGGTTGTTGAAGAGATAGTGTTGTTGCAGGGAGAGAGCTGATTACGATACAAACTATGGAGAAGATTCTAGAGTATGAGAGATGGGTGTCAAGAAAGAAGTGACAGAAAGATAGGTAGAGAAATTGAGAAAATGAGATGGAAGAAGTGACTGAATATATAAGATCCTGGGGAGTGATCAGAGAAGAAAAACAGGAATTATTACAAGGTCCATCTAAATATAATTTATCACATGCTACCAGAGTTTATCACAATGCTTCACAATTTACTGCATGAATTTCACTACCATCATATACGGGATGATAACCATGTGATAAAATGCAAAGACATATAATTAATTGTTTTTATCATGCATCTTGGACTAGCTTTTCCTGTATGCTGCCCACTAATCCATCTCCTGTGAGGCTACTTTTGACATGCCAGACATGTTAACACCTTCAGAACAGCTGCCATTTTAAAAGGAAAATCTACCTACCACAACAGTGTTTTCTTCTTTCCCCTTCAGATGTGAAATTGCATCCTACAAGATACATGCCTTCAAAGAAATTCTTGCATGGATTTGAGGCTAACATAATAGTCAGATGAAGACTGTTGTCCGATTAAAAAGGCTGACACCTCTTTGTTTGATATAGTAGGATTTTTATTATAAAAAGGGGAGATCCACAGCTTCCCAGGCATGACACTTGTTTCAAGCTCAAGAAATTTCATTGCTAATAAGCATATCAAAGTAATTTTAGAATCTTATAAAAAAAGATTTAGATTTAGATTTTTTTTAAGCTTGTGTGCTATATGTAGGTGATATCAAATGAATAATTACAAAAGTGGAGTGATAAGTTTCAAAAACATACAATTTATCACATGGCTCTGACACTTTTATTATATTTTTATGCACTTTCCACCTCGCATGCCCTCTGGTTGACCAGCCCATCTCCTTCAGATTCATTCCAGCACTCTAAAGCTTTAACCATCTTTAAATAGAAAGTGAAAGGCAGTTCACACAAGCTGCTAGAAAAGCTCTTCCTCACTCTCTCCCATATTTATAATTCTCTCCATCCCCCTGGTCCAGGGATCCCTTGCAGAGAATAGGCAAAATTTTGCCATGAGACACAGCTTTTCTATACATAAGACATTAAAATGCCTCAATTTTGAAGCCATATACCTATCACCCTTCAGAAATAGAAACAGATACTTTAGGCCATCAGAAAAGAGATTCCCAGCATCATCTGCTCCCCAAATAAGACTTTAAAATCATGACGTAGCATCAGAAAAGTTATTTCAGGCAATCTATAGAGGTTTTATGGCTCCATCTTACTCCTGTACAGTTGCACTCATAATTACTAATATATCTGGCTTTACAGGAGGGGTAATGTGACCTGTAGTCCAATTCTATTTAAAAAGATACATGCATTATGTAGTCTCTCCATACCACATGTGTAATATGCAAAAAAACACACTTGTAGCATATATCCATGGTTTTATCAGCATTTGGTTGAGATGACCAGTATAACTTATTCATTGCTTCACCACTCTTGCAGTATGTACTGCTATCCAACTATATACCAGGATACATCAGTGTGTATTCCATTTGCTACCACTGAGAGTGAAAACTTTTAATATCTGAGATTCTTTTTGTTCATACAGGTATAACAAGTTTCAATTAATATATGCGAGCCTGCTGTTAGCATTTATTCTGTAAATTTGAATTCTCAGAGTCAAGTGCAATATTTTTAACACATTTTGAACTTTGGAAGGATTGTTATCTAAATTAATGCATGCCCCTTTGCATCTTTATATTATTTTATTTATTAAGAATCAATAAAATCTATCTAAAAGGCACCATTTTTATTTTATGATGATTAATCACTGACAAATGCACATTCTTGTCCTTTATGTAAGTGTCCCCCAGATATGAGCAAGCTTATGAAGGACATTCAGCTTAACAAAACTGAAGTGACAGTTATGAAGTTAGTTTTTCTTGCAGCTATTATTACTTAAATTTAGAGCTCTTATCTCACAGAATCTCAAGGTGATTAACTCTAGTATTCAAATTAAAAGTTGGTCCATCTACAGACTAATTAGTTACTCCGTTAAAAGTAAACTATGGGAAAATCCTATTGCCTAACTTTGGACTTCATTTTCTCCTTGTTTAAGGACATATGAGTCCATAGGGAAGGTATAATAACTTTAAAAGAAATTGCCAAAGTGACATTTTATAATAGAAATGCTGTGATTTCAGAAGAAGATGAATAGAGTTAAGTCACTATTTCACAAGTATCTAGACTTTATTGTAAAGGATTTTTATATGTCAGTGTGAGTGATACTGTCCATTTGTCTTGTATGAATTAAACTTGTGGTATTACCATTGAAGAATGTATGCTTATACAGCAGAGAGAGATGCATCTACACCCTCACTCTTTTAAAAACAAAAACAAAAAAACCCTTAATTTCATGTCTTAAGCCAGATGATTGCAGAGGGCCTACCTCTCTTTACTCAGTAGCAGATTACTAAAGTCAATAGTCATCAATGAAACAGTAAGCAACAGGAAGGAGAGCATTGGCCTGGACAGAGGAAATCCAGATCACTCCTGTGAATATTGCCTGCTATTCATGCAAGTTTGGGATAGGAGAAGTCTTGAGTCAGTTGAAATTAATACTTGAACCTTTTTTGTTTTAAATGTTATTTCTTAGTAATGAACAGACACCCTGTAAAATACATAACTTCCTTGGGCATGTCTGGAAAGTGATGTAATACTAAAAACATACTGACTATGAAAGACATCTATGGGGTGATAGTTACACTGGAGGACTAGGATACTCTGAGACATGTAATCAGATGTTAAAGTTGACAGTCAGGAAGAGCCAATAGAGAACACAGTATTTTTTCCCTTCCTCTCCTGTGCATTATTAAAATATATACAAAAATTAGATATTACTCTGTAATAATGCTTAATGTGGTATTTGACTGAGAGTTATGCTAACATTTATTTTATTATTCTCTTTTCCAATATATTTTTCTTTCATTTAATGCTACTAGAATTGGATCTCAAGATTGTTACCTGATGCAGTTATAAATAAGTGCCTTTGAGAGAGGAGGTGACTTAAGTTAGTTTGGAATAAGGCTCCAGTCATAGTCAAATACTACAATAACATTGGCTCATAATCAAATTCTACAATAAACATTGCTAAGTTGTGATACTATCTATTTATATATATATTTTAATAATACACAGCATTGAAATAAGAACATGTGCACAAGAAGTTAATTAATCAGGAGTAGCTATTGTAAACAAGCTGTAAATTGACTCTTTACACTCTTTTAGCAGACCTGGCTGTAATCAAAGACAGAGTTGTGTATGTATATGTATATATAATATTTACAAAAAAATACCTGCTTTCTATGGAAGATTGGTTTCTACATTTTAGTTTTCTCATGAAAACAAAATTTTCAGCCCCAAAAAGCTGATTTGTTTGTGCCCCCATGGAAAGTTAACAAATTATTTCTTTCACCAAAACTTCCCCATCCCCACAACATTTTAGCCAATTCTGTTCTTATGGAGCAATGTAAAGAAACAAGATTGGCTAACAGGGAGTTTTGCAAGGGAGTTCTCCAGGTGAAGGAGGAGCTACTGCAGAATCTGTGGGGTAAGTGACTGTCTGTAGTATTGGGGGGGTGGTGTGTGTTTAGGGTTTACTGCTGTGAGCTGTGTGCTGAGCTTGAGTTGGTGTCTGTCTGTGTGTCTGTCTGAAGGACTGTGTGCTAGAGCTGGCAGTTGGAGGCTGTGAGCCTCAAAGGTAAGTTTGAGAGCTTGAAGCCTCTGGTGATTGGCTGAGCTTAATCAGCCTTAATCAGTGGGTGGGGCATTAACCCAGGCCAGGGCTTTATAAAGCCACACATAAGCGACCAGGGAGCTTGCGAACAGGGGCTGCTAACAGGGAGTTTTGCAAGGGAGTTTCAAGGGAGGGCGGGGCCCCATAGGTCCTCCTTGGTCCCCTGTCCCCATATAACCTATACTTTAAAACCATACTCTAAAACCCCTTTCTTTCAACCACCCTTTCATTAACTGGGAGACAATGCAGGCAGAAGCCCAGCAGCAGAGTGGGGGCTATCCAGTTTATTGCGCCGGGTGTGGAATGTATGAGTACCTGCCTTGTGGGCGGGTGTCGTATGTCTGCATTCGGTGCAAGGAGCTCCTGGCCCTCAGAGACCACGTGCGGGCTTTGGAGGCCAGGGTGGCGGAACTGGAGGAGCTGAGAGAGGCAGAGAGGTTTGTCGACGAGGCTTTCAGGGACACTGTAGAATTGTCCCACCTCCGCTCAGACAGCCTCTGTGCTGTTGAGGAGGAAGAATGCCCAAGGGAAGCAGAGCAGTCAGCGGGAGCAGAGGGGAACCTTCCCATAGTTGGGACCCTCCTTCCAGATGATGCTGAGGCTGCCTCTCGCACGGAGGTTGCCTCTCCGGGGGAGGGAACTCCAGTTGCTAGGAAAAGGCAGGTGTTAGTAATGGGAGATTCGATCATTAGAAACATAGATAGCTGGGTTTGTGATGACCGGGAGAACCGTATGGTGACTTGCCTGCCTGGTGCGAAGGTTGCGGACCTCTCGAGGCATCTAGACAGACTTATGTGTAGTGCTGGGGAGGAGCCGGTGGTCGTGGTACATGTAGGTACCAATGACTTAGGGAAGGGTAGGAGAGATGTCCTGGAAGCAAAATTTAGGCTACTAGGAAAGAGATTGAGATCCAGGACCTCTATGGTGGCATTCTCAGAAATGCTCCCAGTTCCACGCGCAGGGCCAGGTAGGCAGGCAGAGATTCAGAGTCTCAATGCGTGGATGAGACGATGGTGTAGAGAGGAGGGGTTTACGTTCATTAGGAACTGGGGAAACTTTTGGGATGGGGGGAGCCTATACAGGAGGGATGGGCTCCACCTAAACCAAAAGGGAACCAGACTGCTGGCGCTAAACATTAAAAAGGTTGTAGAGCAGTTTTTAAACTAGAGGATGGGGGAAAGCCGACTGCTGCAGAGGAGCAGCTGGATCGGACACAGACTTCTCTTAAGGGAGAGTCTGATGAGAGGGAATCTCCAGGTTATAGTTATAGTTATAGTTATAGTCAGGAACAGAGGACAGAAAAGGATGGTGAGGGGGCCGGATCCGATGATAAACAGCCACATGACCAAGAATCTGGCACATTAAAAAAGGGCAGACAAATAAACATGGACAAGTTTTTAAAGTGCTTATACACAAATGCTAGAAGTCTACATAATAAAATGGGTGAACTAGAGTGCCTAGTGGTAAAGGAGAATATTGATATAATAGGCATCACAGAAACCTGGTGGACAGAGAGCAATCAGTGGGACACAATCATTCCGGGGTACAAAATATATCGGAAGGACAGAACAGGTCGTACGGGAGGAGGAGTGGCACTATACGTGAAAGAAAATGTAGATTCAAATGAAGTAAAAATCATAAGTGAATCCACTTGTTCCATAGAATCGCTATGGATAGAAATCTCATGCTTCCATGACAATATAACATTAGGGATCTACTATCGGCCACCTGACCAGGATAGTAAGAGCGATGATGAAATGCTAAGGGAAATTAGGGAGGTTATCAAATTTAAAAACCCAATAATAGTGGGGGATTTCAACTATCCCCATATTGACTGGGAACATTTCACTTCAGGACATATTGCAGAGATAAAATTTCTCGATACTTTGAATGACTGCTTCATGGAGCAGCTGGTATGGGAACCCACAAGGGGAGAGGCAACTCTAGATTTAATCCTGAGTGGAGCGCAGGAGCTGGTCCGAGAGGTAACTGTAGCAGGACCGCTTGGAACTAGTGACCATAATACAATAGCATTCACCATCCCTGTGGGGGAAAGAACACCTCAACAGCCCAACACTGTGGCATTTAATTTCAAAAGGGGGAACTATACAAAAATGAGGGGGATAGTTAAACAAAAGCTAAAAGGTAGAGTGACTAAAGTGAAATCTCTGAAAACTGCATGGGCGCTTTTTAAAGACACCATAATAGAGGCCCAACTTCACTGTATACCCCAAATTAAGAAACACTGTAAAAAAACCAAAAAAGAGCCACCATGGCTCACCAACCATGTAAAAGAAGCACTGAGAGGTAAAAAGACTTCCTTTAAAAAGTGGAAGTCAAATCCTAGTGAGGCAAACAGAAAGGTGCACAAACAGTGCCAGCTTAAGTGCAAGAGTGTAATAAGAAGAGCCAAAGAGGAGTTTGAAGAACGGCTAGCCAAAAACTCCAAAGGTAATAACAAATTGTTTTTTAAGTATATCAGAAGCAGGAAGCCTGCCAAACAACCAGTCGGGCCCCTTGATGATGATAATACAAAAGGAGCGCTTAAAGATGATAGAGTCATTGCAGAGAAACTAAATGGATTCTTTGCTTCGGTTTTTACGGCTGAAGATGTTAGTGAGATTCCCAAACCTGAGCCGGCTTTTGTAGGTGGCAGATCTGAGGAACTGTCACAGATTGAAGTGTCACTAGAGGAAGTTTTGGAATTAATTGATAAACTCAACATTAACAAGTCACCGGGACCAGATGGCATTCACCCAAGAGTTCTGAAAGAACTCAAATGTGAAGTCGCGGAACTGTTAACTAAGATTTGTAACCTGTCCCTTAAAATGGCTTCGGTACCCAAAGACTGGAAGTCGGCTAATGTAACGCCAATATTTTAAAAGGGCCCTAGAGGGGATCCCAGCAATTACAGACCGGTAAGTCTAACGTCGGTACCGGGCAAATTAGTTGAAACAATAGTTAAGAATAAAATTGTCAGTCACATAGAAAAACATAAACTGTTGAGCAATAGCCAACATGGTTTCTGTAAGGGGAAATCGTGTCTTACTAATCTATTAGAGTTCTTTGAAGGGGTTAACAAACATGTGGACAGGGGGGATCCAGTGGACATAGTGTACTTAGATTTCCAGAAAGCATTTGACAAGGTCCCTCACCAAAGGCTGTTATGTAAGTTAAGTTGTCATGGGATAAAAGGGAAGGTCCTTTCATGGATTGAGAACTGGTTAAAAGACAGGGAACAAAGGGTAGGAGTAAATGGTAAATTCTCAGATTGGAAAAGGGTAGCTAGTGGTGTTCCCCAAGGGTCGGTCCTAGGACCAGTCCTATTCAATTTATTCATAAATGATCTGGAGAAAGGGGTAAATAGTGAGGTAGCTAAGTTTGCAGACGATACTAAACTACTCAAGATAGTCAAGACCAAAGCAGATTGTGAAGAACTTCAAAAAGATCTCACAAAACTAAGTGATTGGGCATCCAAATGGCAAATGAAATTTAATGTGGATAAGTGTAAAGTAATGCACATTGGAAAAAATAACCCCAACTATACCTATAATATGATGGGGGCTAATTTGGCTACAACGAGTCAAGAAAAAGATCTTGGAGTCATTGTGGATAGTTCTCTGAAGATGTCCGTACAGTGTGCAGAGGCGGTCAAAAAAGCAAACAGGATGTTAGGGATCATTAAAAAGGGGATAGAAAATAAGACTGCAAATGTATTATTGCCCTTATATAAATCCATGGTACGCCCACATCTCGAATACTGTGTACAGATGTGGTCTCCTCATCTCAAAAAAGATATTCTAGCACTAGAAAAGGTTCAGAAAAGGGCAACTAAAATGATTAGGGGTTTGGAGAGTGCCTCGTATGAGGAACGATTGAAAAGGCTGGGCCTCTTCAGCTTGGAAAAGAGGAGACTGAGGGGGGACATGATAGAAGTATATAAAATTATGACTGATGTGGAAAAAGTGGACAAGGAAAAGTTGTTTAAATACTCCCATAATACAAGAACCAGGGGTCACCAAATGAAACTGATAGGTAGCAGGTTCAAAACAAATAAAAGGAAGTTCTTCTTCACACAACGCACAGTCAACTTGTGGAACTCCTTACCTGAGGAGGTTGTGAAGGCTGGGACTATAACAATATTTAAAAGGGAACTGGATAAGTTCATGGTGGCTAAGTCCATAAATGGCTATTAGCCAGAAAGGGGTTAAGAATGGTGTCCCTAGCCTCTGTTTATCAGAGGATGGAGACGGATGGCAGGAGAGTGATCACTTGATCATTGCCTGTTAGGTTCACTCCCTCTGGGGCACCTGGGCACTGGCCACTGTCGGTAGACAGATACTGGGCTAGATGGACCTCTGGTCTGACCCAGTACGGCCTTTCTTATGTTCTTATGTTCTTAAGATTGAATATTGTGATTGACACTGAGGAAAGTGGATCTCTGAAATATTTTAAGAGTAGAGGAGAAATATGATACCCAAAATATACACTATAGCACTAGTCTTCTTCCATGTACATCATTTTGCCACTTTCCTCATACTTGACATTCATATTCTGCACTCACATTGTAAGTCCATCTTCCTCTGATCAGGTCTCTGATCTGATGTCTGCTGTTCTTTCATGCCCTTGAAAAAACAGGAAAAGCCAACATGGTGCAGGTACCTCAAGCAGAGATGAAAGAGAGAAGAAAACCAGACAATGTAGAAAAACTGAAGAATGTGGGAAAAGAGAATGATGGAGAAACTTCATCATGACAGAAAGGGCATCACTTGAAGGTAGGAGGGCAAATAAGATAGCAAAATAAATTACAAACAGGAAGAGGAGAGAGAGAGACTTCTGGTAACACCAAGTTCTTAAAATCGCTATATATAGCATTCTCTGGAAAAATATTCTTAGGCAAAGAAATAATAAATACCGTATTTTTTGGACTATAAGACGCACTTTTTTCCCCCAAAAGTGGGGGGGAAATGAGGGTGCGTCTTATAGTGCAAATACGGTCCAGCAAGCAGTGTTCCCTCTAAGCTGTGGGCGCACGGCCGCAGAGCGGCTGTCGCACCCCCCCCCCCCCCCCCCCGCCGGGGGGGGCCCCCCCCCCCCCGCCCGGCCCCCCCCGCTGCTCCCTCCAACCCCCGGGGCCGCGGCTTTGCCGCGGCACACCCGGCCTCTGGGCTGGCCCTCCCCGCCCCCAGGGTGGGACAGGCAGGCTCAGGCTCGGGTCCGGAGCGCAAGCCTGCCTGCCTGCCCCATGTGGCCGGGCCAGAGGGGTGGCTGCGGCAGCGGGGGGCTCCAGGGCGCCCACCTGCCGTCCACCTCCTTCCCGGCCTGGGGCTGGGGCTGGGGCCGGGGTAATCCACGGCCCTGGCCTCCCAGCACGGGGCCGGGATCAGCCTCCGGGGCTGGGGTGTGCTCCCCCCCACCAGTGGCTTCCCAGGGCTGTGGTAGGGTCCTCCCCCACCGGCGGCCTTGGCTGGCTTTCTTCCTTTCTCTTCCTTCTCTTCTTTCCTATCCCTTTCTTCTTTTTCTTCCTTCTTTCTCTCTCTTCCTTTTTCTTTCCTTCTTTCTCTTCTTTGCCTGCCTTCTTTTTTCTTCTTTCTCTTCCTTCTTTCTCTTTTTTCTTTGTCTTCCTTTTTTCTCTTTTCCTTCCTCTTTCATCTTTCTCTTCCTTTTTCTTTCTTTATTTCCTCTTCCTTCCTTCCTCTTCCTGTTTCCTCTTCTTTCTCTCTTTCTTTGCTTCCTTCCTTTCTCTTCCTTCTCTTTTCTTTCTCTTTCTTTTCTTCTTTTTTCTTTCTTTCTCTTCCTTTCTCTTCCTTCCTCCTTTCTCTTCCTTCCTTCTCTCTTTTTTCTTTCTCCCTTCCTTTTTTCTTTCCCTCTTTTGCTTTCCTTTTTCTTTCCTTCTTTCTCTTCTTTGCCTTCCCTTTTCTTTGTTTTCCTGCTCTAAAAACTGGGTGCGTCTTATGGTCAGGTGCGTCTTATGGTCCGAAAAATACGGTACATAATTATGAAAATGTTCTACAGCAGAGGAAGGATCCCCTAAGGCCTTCACACCTTCCCCCAAACATCTAGATTTGACTCCAAACTCTCTGTAAATGCCTCCCTTGGCATCACTTTTTCCTCATTCACCCATTCTGCTCTGAAAGTATAGCTTCCTATCAAGGTTTTGTTGCTGCACCCTAGTGGATTCTATATGGCTTTTAAGGTAGTCCCAGAAACTGGGGGTACTGTGCCGTCCCTTCTGGGAGGGAGAAGAACAGAAAATACAGCCTGGAACAATGAGAAGCAAACCGAGGCAAAGGCGTCTTTAAGTCATACCATGATGGGATTCTCCAGCAATCAGTGAAGTCCCCATCAGAAAAAACAGTACTCTAAACCTCCTCTACTATTTTTATGATGCCATTCACCTAGACTGCCTACGGGACACTCTGATGCATTCAGAAACCAAGAATCCTTATGTCTTACACTTACAGGAATCCCCTTCCCACCTCTGGCATAGCCCCTCTGACCCAGGTATACTTTCTGTATTGGATCCTATGAGGGGACCTTTCCCCCTGGCAGTTCAGGGACTGTTAAAAAAGCCATTGTATAGTGTCAGACCAGTACACAAGACCCTACCCACTCAAGTAAAATAATTTAGTTTGTGGTATAATAGCAATTGTACTTCCAGAATTGTGAGCCTGTACACAAAAAACATTGTTTGAGAAGATGTATAAATGGTTATAACTGTGGTAAATAAGACATTTCTATGGCACTAGAATAAAAGCAATATATTCATAAACTTAATATTAAAATTTTGCAGGCAGGGAGTCTACTTGCTAATGTGAAGTAAAATGACAGTCTCAATAGAAAAAAAAAATCATCTAGTTTTATTCTTAAAATAAAAGGGCTTTCTATATGCTCTAGGTAACTTTCTGATTGTAAAGCTCTAAATATGTTTCTACATGCATTGATGCAGCTGCAAGCACACTGATGTCTGATTAAAAGAGGAGGCCACAATTCTATTAACCAACAATTTCAAAGGAAATAACCATCATCTACCTAGCAGACGTGTTCTAGTGTGAATTCTACACTGGCTCCACTGCCACATGGAATTAAAAAAGGGAGGCTACCATGACTCATCACAGCCAAACTTAAAGGAAATCTGTTCCTTTAGATAAAACCGCAAGCCATTTGGATATCATAGGTTTTAGGGATCAGATAAGGGGTGCTTCAGACAATTCAAAGCCCCAATAACTCCACTGCCTCCTACTTCCATCCCCATGTTCAGAGCTAATGTTTGTGCAACATTTAGGTGGAGTCCAGGGGCCATTACATGGCACACTGTAATGCTGTGGCCTTTATCAGGGGAGCTCAAAGGGATTAAACCTAATTGATGCTGAGAAAAAGGTGAAGACATACGTGATTGCCACCTTTCAACCCCATAGAAAAAGCTTTCCACAACCCAGACAGTGATTTGTTGTGCTTCCCTCCCCAGACAAATTGCCACACTCTAGTAGGTAGACCTTATAGTCCTAACTAGAACCCATAGAGAAAGAGTAGAGTCAGAAACAGCACCAAACAGAAGTGGTCTACTTCTGGAAGGTGCCTTAAATACCAGCAGTTAACCATACTGAGAGCCAATCAGGCCTCACTTTGCTCTGCAAATGAGCTTGGTATAGGTCCCAGCTCTGTCCCAAATATCCTCTGAACTTTTCCCCAACATCGCATGATACTGAATCTTAGCCCCAAGGATATTTTTGCCACCTTCTCAGCATAGTTAAAACTCCATTCCAGTGAGCAGGGATTGCTGACTCATCACCGTTAAATGCCATCCATATTTTAGACTGAATTCTAGTCAGCAATACATCGTTTAGTCTGCAAACCAATTTTCAGCATTGGAATAATTGTCCTGAATTGCACACTTTAAAGGAAAATGCTTTTATTTTGTTTTATATTGTTTATGGGAGATATTTGTTAGTAAATAGTCTTAAAAGAACCTGAACATTGTAACAGAGAAAGGGAAAAAATAATAGCTGATAATAAAATGTACCATGTGTCTTTCTGTTCTTAAACTCAGTGGAGTTCTGTCTGAATTATTTCCTTTCTTAGTAGACCCAAACTACCTCTGCATATGCCCATAATATATCAAATTTTTCATGATATTTTTTACTTTCATTCAAATCAGGCATATTAACTTTTTCATATGCCAAGATTTGTAGTGTTAACTGTTTAGAAAATAAGGTATTTATTCTTTGCTTTTATTCTTGTTTTCACTGAAAAACAAATCCTAAAATATTTGTAATCATTTTCTTGAAAAATGCAAATTTTCTATCCTGGTCTGAATGTTACTAGGTTTATGGCAATTGTTTAAACTCAGTCTGTGTAAATCTTTCACTGAAAGGTGAAAATAATCTTAATCCATTCACTATCTTCAGAATGACTGAGTGATGATTGATATGATCCTTCAAAAGAGAACTCATTAGCAAAAACATTTTGTCAATAAGAGGTAGGATACTGGTGCATAAGTGCTATATACGCAAAAGATTTAAACTTGCCTAATAACATGATGGATTTTGTAGTCTTTACATGAAGAATGACTATATTTCCAAAGGGGTAGCTGTGTTTAGTCCAGTTCAATAAAACAAACAAGAAGTCCCGTGGCACTTTTAAAGACTGACAAATATATTTATCACATGAGCTTTCATGGGAGAAAGCCCCAATCAGATTTTTTCCTACAAAATCTCATGATAAATACATTTGCTAGTCTTTAAAAGTGCCACAGGACTCTGTCTGTTTTGTATATTTCCAAAAGACATGGTTTAGATCAGGCAGGAGTTACGGTCTTGATGAAGGAATTACTGGTCAAATTCTTTGGCCCATGTTATGTAAGAAGGTCAAACTAGATGATCAGAATAGGCCTTTACAAAACGTGAATATACATATTAAAAAGAGAATTTTATGTCAAAAGTTTTCACTATTCATGCTTCCTCTTTAATGTGACTTGGATGTCAGCTGAAGAGGTCAAATGGTTTTATAGTTTAAGATCTGTCCGAAGTTTGTATGGGGGCAGGGATGGAATTCAGAAAGCAAGAAGTGTTGATGAAATCAGAAGCAATAAAGGCAGAGTACAAAATGACATTTCTATAGTCATTTTAAAACTCCCACTTCTGTGGCCAATCTAGATGATCACTCCATCAAGAAGCTTTCAGGACAATGTTTCTCAGCAGGTATGTTACAGTAATCATTGTTGTGTTGTATAGGCTATTCAATTTCAGTTTTGCAGCCATTGAAGGACTTTCACTGCTCTTAGCCTGGACACCCCCCACCCTCCCAAAATCAATATGCTGATGACATGGCTTCAAGGGAAAGCATTGTGTACAAACAAATGATGGAGGGGTGCAAGTAGTGAAAAAGATAGATGGTAACATTAACTCGAACTACTTTATAGCCTATTTATTGTCAGACCTTTATACTCACACAACTAGATCTTCTAACTTTTTTTCCAGCATAGTTACATGTCTCCCAGGTGTCCTCATTATCAGACATGTTTTCAACAACTTTGAGTTCAGAAAAACCTTCCCTCTTATTTTATTCTCCACTGAGAAGAACTTGCCCTAATTCCCAGCTTCCCAGTCCTCCTTCCTGCTCTCCCTCCTTCTCTCTAACATGTCAGTTTCTTCTGTTACACCAAGAACAGTCTGAAATATTAAAACAGATATTTATATACCAGTGTAACACAACACACTGTGCTAGTAACTAGAGCTGAAGGAACCCTGCAAGATTTAGGTGGTGTAGTTTACAATGAAGAAATTTGAAAGTGCCAAATTCCTCTCTCATCATACTAGAATGAAACTATTGGGGAATGAGGTAGGTACATGGGGTTCCCAGCTCACAGAGCTGTCTACCAGAGGATCGGGTTCCCTTCAGTTTGAGGAAGGCATCTTGGGTCAATCCATAGGCAGAATCAGTCCATACCGGAGACAATTTCAACAAAGCTATCAAGAGGAGTTCCACAGGAGGGGCAAATGATCTCCCTAGTGAGCTGAGACAGGTGTATCTAGAGGTAAGTCTGGCACTAGATGGAAAATGTTCTTCTTCAGAAGACTAGATCATTAGGGTGCCTGTAGGGGACATAACTGCTTTACTCTGATTTATATTGGATGTTATTCCGAACAAAATTTAGTTGAGTACAATATATTTGCTACAACAGAAGGGAGAAAATTCTTTTTTATTGTATATCTTTGTGGAATATTCATTCAAAGAGGTATTGGTTCAAAAATCATATCCAAAGCTCCACACTAAATTAACAACCTATGTTCTCCCTCAGATTAAGTCCTTAACAATTCAGGTCTCTGTCATTTCTGTTGACTCTAAAATGTCAAGAAACCTAAGGCTTCAGGAAAAAACTGATTACTTTAGGTTGTTTTAATTGACAATTTATCATAGGGCAAATTTCACCAAAGTAGTGGAAGAGTGAACCTGGGAACTATTTCTATGATACCAGTTAATGGTTGATACATATGTTCAGATGGCTCTTGTCACAAAAGATTTTTTTGTAAATTGCAATGTTCTGTACATACATCGTAACTATAAAGCCATTTTTACTGTTCTCTTGCTTGCAAGAGAAGAGAGGCATATTAAGTGGTACTTTACACCACATTCTTCTCTGTTATTAGTCCATTATATTAACACATACTGCTCTAACACTTTCAACTCAAGTAGTATAAGGAAGAACTTTCACATGCACAACCTTTTAATGAAACACATATTGGTTAATATCTTTCTATGATAAAACCACAGAAGTATGCTTGTGTTATAAAGGAACTGGTCATAATTGCATACTTTAAAAATGGGGCATAAATTACTGTTTTTCTTTATATGTAGGTGGTCTTTCACTGTGAAATGTAACAATTTGTTATATGAACTTAGAATTTTCTTTATGCTTTTATTTGTACCTTTTTAAAGTGATAGTGTACATTTACATAAAGTGAGTAGAGATAGTACATAGTGTAGCTTCTGTAAAGAAATATTTTAAATCATGTCCTTAACTGGTATTATTCATTTTAACTGAAAGTTTGTGTGCCAGGAAATGCTGGCAAATATGATTTCCTATCGTGAAACTCCTGAACATTTGCCATTTTTCAGCAAGCCCACAATCTCCTTTTTAGTGCCAGTGGGAATAAAACCAGTTATTTCTCTCAAAGAGTTTGGCTAGAGTTAATTGTATACCTGAGGTTTTTATTTATTTATTTTCAGTTTGGTGGCAGTTCCAGAAAATTGAAAAGAAATTCAGTTAAAGTAGATAGCATTCTGAATTTTGGAGGGAAAGCTCTTTTTGGATCCCTTTCAGAGTAGGATTTGACTGTGAATCTCTCATGTTATAAGAAAGGTCAGATTGCATCCAACCAATGATTTATTTAGCCCAGTATCCTGTCTTTCAATAGTGGCCAGTGCCAGATGATTCAGAGGGAATTAATTGAATGGGGCAATTATCAAGTGATCCATCCAGTGGCAGCCTAGCTTCTGGCAGTTAGAGGTTTAGGAACACCCGGAGCATAGGGTTCTGCCATGATCATCTCGGCTCCTAGACACTGATGGACCTAGCCTCCATGAATTGATCTAATTATTTTTTTAACCCCTCAGCTGAATGAGAGCAAGGGGACAATGCATGGGATGTGAATTCCTGAAGGGGTGCAGCACAAAGAATTTGTGGATCTCTGTTCCACGTTACTGTCTTCCATGGCATGGAAATCATTGATCACTTTTCACAGCTTAACACAAACACATTTATTATTTGCATTTCCCATGGTACCTGGGGCCCTAGTCATGGACCAGGATGCTATTGTGTCAGGCACTGTACAAAGTCTAACAAAATGATAGCTCCTGCCCTAAGGGGCTTACCCTCTAGTTATAAGGCAAGAGACAACAGATGATGCAGACAGAATGATGGAGGAGTACAAGGAAACTGTTAGCCAGCATGATAGACATTGGCACTTGCATAATAGCAACTTAGCTCTTCTGTTTGTTTTGTTTTTTCAGTAGGCATCCTGGCAATGGAGACTTTTGAGGAGAGAATTGAAGGTGGCTAACAAGGTAGCTTTGCAGAGGTTTATCAGGAGTACATCTAATGTATGACGGACAGCATGGCAGAAAGCATAGAGGAGTTTGAAAATTAAACAGAGAGGCCAGGAAGGAGAGTATCCTGGATTGATTGCAGGTTAGCATCAATAGCTTAATACCATATAAGAGATGATAAGCCTGCCAGAGACTGACTGAAGAGCCTTGACAGCCTATTTGCTACATTTCATGTGTTTTCAGGCTTTTTTTCCCAAAGCCACACACAGCTGCTTTGTTAAGAGCCACAAAAGCCTGACACTTCTGACATGATTCAAAATTAATGAGGTGTACCAGGCTGTGGGTGACTGCAGGACTCGTCAGTACAACAGTGGAGCAGAGAAAGGAGATGACCTCCTATGTTCTCCCAAAGAGGCGTAGGGGATAGATGAAGGTGGTGGCCTCTAAAGGGGGAGTGCGTAGCAGAGTGGGCAGAGCTAACACCCTCCTCTCCCCCTATAGCTGCCTGAACCAGGAGATGGTAAATGGCCAATGAAGAACAGCTGCTTTCCCAGCAGCTGGGTCATATAAGCTTCCTCCTGAAGAAAAACAAGATGTAGCCAGAGACAAAGGCTGGAACCTTGCAGCCAATGTGTGGCAGAGCCAGTAAGGGCAGGGAGTCCAGTGCCCCAGGGTCAGAGGGACTGAATTCTGTAGGGGTAAAGGGTTTGCTCATTGCAACTAGAGAGCATGGGTATCTGCAGCAAGAGCAAGTCATCTGTTGAAAAAGGTAGGGGGGCTTATTTGGGATCCAGTGCTTCCAGACCCTGTAGGAGCAAGGCCAGCTGGAATGGAGGATACACTAAAATGCCTGGAAAGTACCATGTAAGAAATGCAGCAGACCCATTGAGCATAACAGCAGGCCCTGATGTTGTGGCAGGCAGACCAGCAGCAGAGCCTGCAGGACTTTATCAAAGTGCAGGTGTCCCTTTAAAGTCAGATACTGCAAATGATGGCAAGTCCACAGAGTGGGGATGGGACCAGGCCTGTTGGGTAAGATGGCCCCCTCAGATGACCTGGATGAATTCTTCAGAACCTCTGAAAGAGTGACAATGGCAGCAGGTTGGGAGAAGACAGCTTGGGCCCTATGCCTTACCCTCTATCTAGGAGGAAAAGCCTACACAGTTTACATTGCCTTCAGAGAGGCCAAGGCTAGAGACTGCAAAGCCACTAAGGCTGCAATCCTGTACCGAGTGGTGTTGGCAGAAGTGTGCTACTGCCAGATGTTTAAGCCGACCTGCTAGACAGTTTGCAGCCCTGGGCCTTTTCACAGTCGCTAATGGACTGGACTACCCAATGGCTCAGGCCAATGACCCAGATGCTGGAGGAAATAATGGACATGCTGGTTTTAGAGCAGTTCCTCCAGGGGCTACAAGTGACAATTTGGGTTTGGGTGCAGCAGCATCAGTTGGGCCAATTAGCCAAGGTAGTTTGCCTAACCAAGGAGTACGTGGAGGATGAGGTGCCCCAGTGAGCAAGGAAACATATTCCAACCATGAGACCTAGCAGGAAGACCCCAGAGCCACACCCCAGGAAGCTGAGCTGGGAAGTAGGCATGACCAAGAGGTGGTCTGCTGGCAGGGTAGTTGTTCCAGGCACTAAAAACAAGAGTGCCTAGATATGGAGTACAGCATGATGGACTTCTGAGGGTGGGCAAAAGGACAGCATGGACCAATCAGATGTCCATTAGAGACTATTGCAATGAGGATAGAGAGGAAGCCTCAGAGTGAAGAATGACAACCCAAGGACCTGAAGGGGAAGTCTATGAGCTGGATACTGTCAGAGCTGTGTGGACTGGTGGTCCAGATTCTTCACTATTCATGGCTGTAGTAGAGTGCTGGCACTGTGGGAGGAAGGGACATCCCTGGAAGCAGTGCTGGGACAACAAACCTCCCACAGAAGTGGTCCCCAAGGATGGAAGAGTGCAGGACCACTGCTAATATTGGAGATGCTCAGCAGGGGGGCTCAGTTCCCCAGGAGCTTAAAAGATGATGCTTGAGGACCTGTGGAGAGGAACCCCAGGAGTCAGAACTATGGTATTGGCTCAGTAATCAAAAAGGATGCTGGGAAGAGCAGTGTCCTTGTTGAGGAGGGGAAGATGAGACCCACTCAGGGACTCCACAAACAGTTAAGGGAAAGGGGATGGCCCCTTGAGCGACCTCCTAGGTTCACCCAAAGAGGGGTAGGGGATGGTGGTGGCATCTAAAGGGGAGGGGGGTATAGCAAGGTGGGGCAGAGCTAGCTGGGAGAAGAGCCAGTCAGTGGGGCTCTGCAAGTGTGGTGACTCACTGAGTAAAGCCAGGCCAGGAGATGGTAAATGGCCAGTTAAGAACAGCTGCTGCCCCAGCAGCTGGGGTATATAAGTTGGCTGGGGAAGAAAGAGGGTGTAATGAGGCATGGCTAGAGACAAGGGCTGTAGTCTTGCAGCCAGCTTGTGGTAAACCTAGTAAGGACAAGGAGCCCTGGACCAGCAAGGCTGACCTCTATAGGGGAAAGGGTTTGTGCATTGTAAATATAAAAAGCATGGATGTCTGCAGCAAGAGCAAGTCATGTGAAGCAGATATGGGGGCACCAGTGCACTGTTACAAAGAGGTTTGTGGTTTTGGTTCTAACAAATGGCTAATCCCTATACTACTGAACCTTTACTGAGAAGGAGTTAAGTTTACTTAGACCAGGGGTCTGCAACCTGTGGCTCTGGAGCCACATGCGGCTCTTTGGCTGCCCCCTTGCGGCTCTGGGTTCCCCCAACCACCGGGGTACCCTGCAGGAGGCCCATACCTGGCTCTGGGCTTCCCCCAGCCACCAGGGACCCCACGGGCAGCCCATGCCAAGCTCCAGGCTTCCCCCCCCCCCCCCGCATAAGAGGACCCTGCAGCAGAAATCCTGGCTCACCTCCCTGCACCTCCCACCAGGAGGCTACACCCATTGTGGCTCTCAAAACACTTTGTTATTGAAGGAATTTTCAAAAATGGCTCTTCTTATCTTTTGGGTTGCAGACCCCTGACTTAGACCATCCCTGAACACCCACCCTCTTAGTAATCTATTCCAGCACTAAATTATTCCTCTAGTTAGAACTATAAAGGATTTCCTAATATCTGATTTGTATCTCCCTTTCTGCAGAGGCAGCTAATTACTTCCTGTTCTTCACTCAGAGAACAACTGTTCACTTTTTTTTATGGTAGTCCTTTATAAATCTGAAGAAATATGTCCTCTTCTGTCTTCTCCCCTCTAAACACACCAGTTCTTTCAATCTTTCTAGAACTTTTTAAATTTTGTTGCTCTTCTTTTGGACTGTATCCAATGTGACAGCATCTTTCTTAAAGATGCTTCAAATAAGGCAGTTCTTCAGCTCAGACCTCACCAATGCTTAATGGAGTGAAAAAATTGCGTCCTGTGTCTTGAATATGACCCTCCCCCTGTTAATACATTCCAGAATGACATTTTTCTTTATTGCAGCAGCATCATATGTGAGTTTTACAATCTCAAAGATTGGTTAAAAGGGATTGTCTCAGGCCTATGGTTGATCCTGTCTCTAATACTTGTTTTAAGCTGGCATGCTTTCTTTCAACTTGCTTTTGACTACACATAACCACAGTTCTTGTTAAAACAATGCTATGTTTTACAAGTATAATGAGTTGTGTCTGCCTTTTTTTATCTGTTTATCCTACATTCTAGTAGAATGAGCCGCCAAAAAAATCACTTCCGACTGGGTTATATCTTGCATTTTCATCAGTTTAACAAGCCTGAAGCTGTTCAAGCAATTATTAGCTCTGTGATCACATAGTTATTACATTTTTAGTTAAGCTTGCCTTAAAGGCTGTCACAGATTTCATCTCATTTTAGTTAGGTTTCAGCTTTAGTCTTAAACATTTCATATTATTTCAAATAAAGGCACATTGTTTGTACACATCTATTGAAAAAAGCAGTACTTGGCAGTCTCATACCTCCTTTTAGTGCAAGTCAGTCTTGTTTGGTCTTGCCTCCAAGTACTATTTAGATAGTTCATTTAAAAAAAAAATAGAGGTTACTGCTTTCAGCCTGATGAATTAATTGATTTTTCTTTTTTTTTTTTTTTTAAACATAAATCCCACTCTTCTGGAACTGGCTCCAAAATGCCCTGCCATTAGAACAAGAGGTTTCAAGCTTATGTCAAAGGTATAGTATAACTTGACATAGATTAATCTTATGTTTATTGCCTACTGATTACTCTTCTTAACCTGGACAATCAATATAATATAGTTGATTAAAAGGAAAACTTCCTATTTGGCTTCTTCTGTAAGTGAAAGCATATCTTGTCTACTCTTTGCTTGAATACTCTCTGTATATTGGTGGTAGGACATATGCTTGCATTTAGTAAAAGAAAAGCTGAAATACGCTTAATATCTTGCAGCTGTTAGTATACTTGTCCTTATTAAAAAGGAACCTTCACAAATGCTCTCTGGGACCTGTCACAGCATGGAGGTGTCTGTACCTCTATTGGAATACCAGGTTAAAAGAAGAGATCTGTGAAAGCTGGCATATAGGTAGCTTTTTCCAAGGGATATCTTTATGTAACTGTCTCTTATAGTGGTGGGAGCTCTGGCTCACCTGCTAAGGATGAGCCACTCAAGTAGAGGCCCAAGAAGAGAGGCATTGGTGAGCACTGACTAAAGTCCCCAACTCCAGGTACCTTCATGGACAATCTCCTGCTTTTTCTTCTTAGCGTGTCATAGTCTGGAAGTGCCCAAGGGGGCTTGAGAGAGTGAGTAACTGGTATTTTCTCTTTTGATTCTCAGTCATTTTAATAGTGAGCTTATATTTAAATGAAAAATCCTGGTTCAATGACTAATCAGGTTTCTTTTTCTCTGGATAAAGATACCTTCCTGGAGCATTTCTTTCCTGCTTTTGAAAGCTTTTGCCCCTGGGAACCAGAATAGGGTAGAGTGCGAGTAGAGAGTCACTTGTGCATCAGAAAGGAACCTTTTCCTTAGCTCCTGGAGTTGCCATAGTTACAGGCAGGGAGGGAAAAGGAGCTGGCCTTATGAGGGTTATACTTGGAAAAAGTCTTTAAGAGACTTGAGAGTCACTGGACAAATGTTCTTCCCCCTGCCCCAGGGAAATCCTCAAGTCTCTAGTGGATTCTTTCAGTATGAAAACTGAATGGCCCTGTGCAAAATATCTTTAATAGGAGATTTCCTTAACACTATTTTTATATAAGCTATTTCGGAGTCAACAACTGATATCTCCCATTGGGTAAAGAGGTTTCTCTGAAGCTTGATGCTAATGCAAAGTTGCACTTTGAAGCAGAGTACAGAAGTAGCTCTAATGTCAAATTACTTCACTCTAGCATAGTGTGCCAGTTTCATAATGTTCCTATTCTGGTTTATGTTGTTGACAAATTACTGATTGACTTTAATCTGAACTCCAGAAAGCACCTTAGTCTCCTGACAACAGAATGAAGCACTTGTTAGAGGATGCAAGGGGCAATTTAATTCAGTGAGTGGGAACTAAGTTACTTATTACAATAGATATATAGTATTATGTGGTTGCTTCAGAAAGGCCCAAAAACATGGATGGTGAAGCAGCATTCTGAGCTTTCAGATATTTCTACTCTGCATGCACTAAAGCTGACTTCTGCAGTTTATAACTCAATTAAATCTGAACATGTTTCTCTGGGGAGGAAAGGGAAGGAGTGAGGTGCTTCTAAGACAGTGATTATTTCCGTCATATTCGAGTTCCTGTTCTAAAGCTCTGAGGTGTTAAAGCTTTTCTAATAAAGTCATCTTCAGTATTAATGAAAGTGTCTTTTTTTCCCTCACTCTGTCCTCAAATATTGAAGCACTTAAACCTTTTACAAAAAATCCAAAGGTCGATACCAATTATGGAGAATTTCACAATCAAAAATTAATGTTTGGCAAGTAGAAGCAATTGAAAACAGAGGAATACAATAGAAATTGTATAGCATTAATTTAAGCATTAATTCTGGTCCATCTGGAACACAACTAAAGGGCTTCATACAAAATGTACATCAGTTTCCTATAGATAATATATTATACTTGCAACCTTTCACTCCCACTCTCCCAGGCCAGATGATTTCATCAACTGTTGACCAATATATTTTAGTGTGTTCTGGAACACACATCTTTTCAGACAACTGAAGACGGGCAGATTTCAAAATTCAAGAAGTAAAATGGTAGAAAAATTAGTTCTAGTTTTTTTCTAGTAGAAATTATTAAATTTATTTTAAACATACATTTGTGAAAACACCAAGGCAAAGGATTTACTGCTTAGAATACAAAAATAAATTAGCTCAAAACAGTCCTTTAGATCTGTGGCAACCCTGCTGTAGAGGGAAGGGAGATGAAAAGAGCTTGGCTTGTGTAGCCTAGGATAAAAAAGGCTCAGAGAAGAGATGATTCTGCTCTGCACATACATCAGAGGTAAACAGCAGGGAGGGAGACAAGCTAAAGAACAACACTGATACAAAACCATATAGGTATAATCCCACTCTGTATAAATTTAGGCTGGAAATAAGAAGGTACTAACCATCAGAGGAATGAGGGTTGGGAACAGCTGCCCAATGGGAGTAATGGAGGCAATCAACTTAACTGGCTTTAAGACAGAGCTCAATATGTTTATTAATTGACTTGTATGACATGATTGTCTGCAATGGTAGGGGAGTGATTCAATAATCAAGGAATGCCCTTCTATTTCAATTGCATAAGGTTTGAAGAGCACTGGTACTATTTATTCCACTCCCAAAGATGAAATCTTCCTACTAAATCCTTCCCTCTATTAAAGTATCTGTACATTAATTCTTAGAGCCTGACAGAACAGTGCACCTGTTCCCTAATTAATTGACTGAGAACAGAGAGGGAAGTGATGATTGAGCCAATATTACAATAGTTCTTATGTACTTTTATGAAGAAATATTAAACATTTGGTAGAGCTATAAACATCCTAATTGTATCATTCTGATAAAAGCTTAATCTCCATTTACTTTAGGCCTAACTTATGAAGTGGGTGCACCATCTTCACAGCAAATGAGATACAGTTGAATGAGTTCACTCCCAGAAGTCTCTATAAAGAGGACAGTAGAACACTGAAAGGGACCAGTCCTCTGAGAATACACCCTCCCAAAGCTAGTTTTAGCCTGCAGACTTGATTGCAGACCTCTGTAACAAGCCATCACTTTGCCTTTTTTCCATAGCCAGCTTAAGCCAGTGTAGATGGGGAAAGCTTTTACGTCAAACTAATTGGCCTCCAGGCCTGGTGCAATGCGGGACAGCTACCCCCGAAGCACCACTCCTACATCAACCGAGCTCCTGCCAGTGTGGATGCAGGCAGTCGACAGGAGTTTTCAGTGTAGACTCTCTAAGCCAACTTAACAAGGTCAACTTAAAGTCGACTGTGTTCGATCGACTTAACAGAGCCTCCAGTACAGACACGCCCTGGGACTGGTAGCATTTTAGCAGGTGCCATAAGATTTCCTGCTGGTGTGCTCAGACCACATGAGAGCAGCAGATATGAGACAAGAGTTGCAATAAAAAGAACCCATGTGCTCAGTGTGTGACTAGGAGAAGCTAAGCCAGGAGTCGACAGCAAGATGTTTTCTCCCCACACTGGAGCATTTTGTAGCAGTGTTTGTGCACATGTAAATGTGACTGAGTGTTGGTTGACCAGTAGGCTGACTGGATGGTGCTGGTTCCAGAGGAGAAAGAAAAGCCTGCATGGATTTCTACTAAAGATTTCTGCAACCAAGGAAGAAGAAAGTTGCTTCTTTCAACTCAAGCCTTTGGACTTGAACAGAGACAGTAACTGTAATTTGGGTGAACTCCACCTAAACTTTGGGACTTTTTGGTATCTTTCTCACACTGTTTCTGTGGGGACTCTTCTGTTTAAACTCATTTTGTTTTCTTATGATGAGATTTATTAAGTTAGTAGTTAATGAAGTTCATTGTTTTTAGGTAGTATTTTAATTTGGCAGAGTAACTCTAAGCACTTGTTGCTGTGAGTCCTTTTAAAGACTGAATACTGAGTCTCCAGCTGCTTCTCTTTAGGAGTTGATATAT
>ML685756.1:19996173-20144276 GCA_007922175.1 Pelusios castaneus | reverse complement strand
ATAGGAACTGGAGAAGGACACTAACATGAATTCTAGCCTACCCAAAGGTTACACATGATCCTTTTGAAGTTCACAAAATTTCTCAGGATTCACATTTCATCTTCCTGCTTGACAAGTTTACATACAATTCCAGCCTACAGTAAAATATAAACTTTGCATATAATACAGTGGACCATCAAAATATTTAAACCCAATAATATTTTCAAGGGAAGATTTTCAGGAAATTGCCCTGTCTGTCACACCTTCTTTGATAGTGTCTGCAATTCCAGTCATGAGCTATACACTATACATCAATCATTACCTACAACACCTTCTACCATTCCATTCCAGGGGCTTACCTAATCAGACTTTAAGTCATGTCACAACCAAGGTCTATGATGCCCTGAAACATTAGATTGTTCAACCCTTACTTTCAATGCTGTAAAGTTATTCATACAGGTATTCCTACCAATATTAATAGGACTGTGTAAGTGTTCACCATGAGTAAAATTTGTAAAATCTTGCCCTTATTAAGCTCCTGAAAGTATATAAACTTATCAGATTTGGGTCTTCAGCTATGCCTTATGGAATATTAATATATCCATCTGTGGCACAACCAGGGTACAGTGTGGACTGGTGAACAGTTGCATCATCTCAACTCTCTAGTGTGGGATACCTTTCCACTGCTTCCCTGTGAGCACTACCTTTGCTCATCTACTCACATGGCCTGTGGCATGTAAGTTACTCCTGTTTATATTGCATGAGTGCTGCAGCCAGCCACACTTAAATTATACTGCAGAGCAACAGCACATTTCCAGTCCCAAACTTTCCCCAGAAATGTATATCTTGCACTGCCCAGCTCTCTCCTGGACAATACAAGCTCATATAAAAATTTTTTTGTATTAATAGAAAATTTGTATGGATCCTGTTAACCCAAGTAGAGTTTCCTCAAACACTTCAATTCAAAAGCAGTGGTTTAGATGAAACAAGAAAACAAGTTTATTAAATACAAAATGATTGATTTTTAAATGAATACGAGTAACAAGGCATGAAAGTCAGAACTGGTTACAAGAGAAATAAAAATAAAACATGACCAATACTTAACGAACTAAAGTGAATGCAAAGGAAAGTCTCTCTCACTAGTTGTTTCAGCAGTCTAATTGACTGAACTTCTTTTAGTCATGATCCCTCCCCCAGGCCAATGATGCTTTCTTCATTCTTCAGCTATCATGGATGTCATGGGTAGAGAGAAATAGAGGAATCATTTCGGGCATCTGCTCTCCTTATAGTTTTATCTTCTTCAAGAAGAATCTCCAGGTGAGGTTCATGAAATGGAAAGGTTATGTGGATGGTAATGCCAACCTGTGTCTTTGTCAAGATGTAGATTTTTTTTTAAGTTCACACCCCTTTCCTGCCAAAAAGTGGCTACTTATCCAGGTGATGGTCCATTTGATTATGCTGACAGCTGGCTGAGGCATCAGCTTGCCTTTTCTCTCCATGGAATTGGTTTGTGGCCTCTCTCCAGACTTGGAATTTGTCTGTTATACCATACAAAATAATCCTATAACTTTACATACAATTTTGTCACTTATATTTTACCAGGATGGTAATGGGCAGCAAATTGAGATCTAAAAATGATATCTCACAAGCAATACTTTGTACAAAATTTATCATAATCATATAAAATCAGTGAAGACAGGGATACAGATAGTCATACCTGTTAGGAGAAATTGCTACAGTTCCAAAACAAAGACCCTTTCCTGTATAACCCCACGCTGGTTAAGTTTCAGCCACATTTTTTTTTTTAAAAAAAAGGTTAAAAACCAACACTGCCCATTATTGCTTATAAATGCGTTGGTCCTACAAACACTATTGGCTAACAAATATGATGAATAGATCAGATGAAAATTGTGTACTCTACAGCTAATGTTAGCTGGTTACCATGTAGTGTTTGATGCAACTGGGGGTTTGCTGGATGGGGTTTTTTTTTGTTATGTTTTGATTGGTGGGAGTTGCACTTCATGAGCCTTAACTAGTTGTTTATTTGTGATGGGCGTTCTGAATAAACTACGCTGAAATATATGAAAGGAAAGACCACTGTACTATGAGACCACAGTAATCATATCTAAATACCATAATTAAAAAAAATCTTACAGTATAATTTTACCTGTGAAACTGATGAGGCAGATTATGCTGTTCAGACTGAAGTACCATTTGATCACAAAGGAAATAAGAATTTTAACATGACTGAATGGTAAATTCTATTTTATGTGGCTAAATTAAGTGGTTAAAATGTTAAATTCAGGTGGGGGGGGGGGGATCAGAACTTACCTTAAAAAAAATCTCTTTGAAAGTCAGATTTCTTTGAAACTTTCGGTTTTCAATGCTTTGAAATCCTGAAGAGCTTCCTTGTATTATTGAAATGTGAGCCCCCACTGGGAGAGTCATTCAATGGCTGTCACGAGTAAATCATAGAAAGTCATAGGTATTTCTAAACAGCTACTTCAAAACTGCTTTTATCTTGTGAGAACTTATTTATTTAGCTAACTAAGATAAATAATCACTGCTGTTTTTCTTTTAATTAAGGCTCAGAATTTAAACAAGTAAATGAGGTTTTATAAATAGGAACACTTTGTCCCTCATTCTCCCTCTTATGCACAAATATTTTCAAGTGTCTCCAAACAGCAGTGGGATCTTTCTATTAATCCATTAACTTTATGCACTTCAAAATCAAAACACAACATGTGGGCTATGGACCAAACCAAAGTTGTGACACAAACTCTTATTTTTTTTCTAAGCTTTACATTACTCATAGACTCATAGGCTATGTCTACACTTGCTAAAATTAGTTCGAATTAGTTAGTTCGAACTAACTAATTCAAACTAATTTTAGTTAGTTCTAATTAGTTTTAACTAAGCAAGTGCCATTCATGGCACTTGCTTAGTTCGAATTAGCGATCCCCATTCATTTCAATGGCCAGTTAGTTCGAACTAAGTAATTAGTTTGAATTAACATGGCCACATTGGCTAATTCAAACTAGTTAGTTCGAATTAACCCTTTAGTTCGAGTACCCTATTTGAACTTATTAGTTTGAATTAAGGAAGCCCTTAATTTGAACTAACTAAAGCCTAGTGTAGCCATGGCTTTAGTTAGTTCTAATTAAGCCTCCTTAATTCGAACTAACTTGCCAGTGTAGACATAGCCATAGACTTTAAGGTCAGAAGGGACTAGTACGATCATCGAGTCTGACCTCCTGCAAAATGCAGGCCTCAAGACCTCACCCAACCACTCCAGCAATATGAGGAGTTGTGGGGGCAAAAACCATAACTGCTTTCAAAACTGATAAAACTTGATAAATTTATGGAGGGGATGGTATGATTAGATAGCCTATTTTGGAAATTGACTGATATTTGGCTACGTGTGGTGGATATACAAGTGGACCAAGAGGGGAGAGTACATGGAGTGGGTTCTGAGTTATTATAGAGAATTGTTTCTTGGGTAACTGACTGTTGAGATTTGCCCATGTGCTCAGGTTTTAACTGATCGCCATATTTGGGGTCAGGAAGGAATTTTTTCCCAGGGCTGATTGGCCTGGGCTCTGGGGGTTTTTCGCCTTCCTCTGTAGCACAAGGCATGGTTCACCTAAAGGTGATTTCTCTGTATCTTAAAGTCCTTAAATCATGATTTAAGGAGGTAAATAACTCAGTTATAGGTTGGTGGCCTATTACATTCCACATGATTGATTAATTTATTTGGTGAAGAAGGGTTTACTTTCCATTTTAGGGTAGTGTTGAAACAATATATCTGTCAAGGAGCCTTATCAATGTGACAAAATAAAATCAGGACAACTCCTTTTAAGCCAATATTGTCTATAGCGTAAGTATATATTTAGACAACCCATGAAAACATGCTATTTACCTGATAGATCAGAATGGCTTGGAGGCAGCCATTGTCATATAAATACATGCTTAAGGCCTCTCTAAAATGCTTGTTGTTGACATGGCAGACAGCTGTGTGAATTCATAACAGGGGATAATTAGGGTTTAATGCAAACTAACCAAAAACTGTCTCTGTCACTTGGTACAGTTGAGGAAAAGTAAGCCATCTTAGTTTGCCTTAAAATGGGAGGCATGGATTTTTGTGCACTGAAGACAATGGAACTGAGGGTTGGAAAAAGAAAACAAAGCACCACCAAATGCTAAATGAAACTTACATTATACAGCCATGTTCCTTAGCTATTTTGAATGAACTATCAGTAGTATTGATGCATGCTGCCCAAATCTGTGCAAACTCATTTTGACTAGAGATGGTTGTGAATTTTCTGATTCATCAAAACCCAAACTTTTTTGGTGAAAACATATCAGTTTTGATTAGACTACCTACAGGAAGGGTTCTTATATTCAGGATAGAATTTATGGTCAAAATGAAAAATACAAAACTGCTGCAGAATAGCCAAAACTGGCAGACAAGAAACTTGCACCTGGACTTTCTATGTACGTGGTGATGACCCAAAGCCTCTGGATATTAGCTGTCCTGGAGAGTGGAGGAGGCTCTCTCACTCTCCCATCGCCTTCAAAAATCTACTTTTCATCACATAAAGTCCAGATAAAATACCAAAAAGCTAAGGTTTTCTAGCCATCCCTAGTTTCAATTCTGCTCACACAAGTTCTGCTCAATTACAGTACTGAGATTAATCCAAATCAAATTTTATCAGGCAGCCTCAGAGATTTTGGAAATTTGGTGTCTCTTATCAACATCACAAAAATGCCCACTCCTCAGTACCCCAAGGCAAACTCTAAAGAGGGACATGTAATGCCTTAACATAGAATCACAGAATCCTAGACACATAGGACTGGAAGGGATCTCAGGAAGTCATCTGCAGACTCCTGCACCGAGACAGAATCTAGACTGTCCTTAACAGACATTTGTCTTACTTTTTTCTTAAAATCCTCCAATGATGGTGATTCCACAGCCTTCCTATGAAGCCTATTCCAGAACTTAACTGTCCTTAAGGCTAGAAAACTTTTCCTGGCTTCTAACTAAATAGCCTTTGCAACAGATTAAGACAGTTACTATTTCCTTCAGTGGACATGCAGAATAATTGATCAACATTCTCTTTGTACCAGCCCTTAATATATCTGAAGATTTAACAGATCCTTCCTCAATCTTTTTTTCTCAAGACTAACATGCTCAGTTTTTTTTAACCTTTTCTTTGTCGGTCAGTTTTTCTAAACCTCATTATTTTTATTTTCCAGGCGGGTAGCTGTGTTAGTCTGTTTACAGCAAAACCAACAATAGTCCTGTGGCACCTTAAAGGCTAACAAATTTCTTTGGACATAAGCTTTTATGAGCTGCATCTGACAAAATGGGTTGAGCCCACGAACACTTATGTCTTTTGAAGAAATTGTTAGCCTTTAAGGTGCCAAAGAACTCTTGTTGTTTGTTTGTTTTTTTAATTTTTATTGTTCTCCTCTCAACTCTCTCCCATTTTCCCATACTTTTCCTAAAATATGGTATCCAGAACTGGACACTGTACTCCATCTGAGATCTCACCAGTGTCAAATAGAGCCAGCACAATTACCTCTCATGTCTTACATCTGACACTTGTATTATGTCCTAGAATGAGATTAACCTTTTTTTTTTTGCAACTGCATTGCTTAATTGACTCATTCATTTTGTGATCCACTGTAGCCCCCCAGATCCATTTCAGCAGCAATACCATCTGCCCAATTATTTCCCATTTTGTAGCTAGAATTTGATTTTTTTTCCTTCCTAAGTCAAGTAATTTGCACAAATCTTTATAGAATTTAATTGTTTTGGATAAAGACCAGTTCTCCAATCTGTCAGTTGTTTTCCTATCCTTTAAACCACTTTCAACCCAAGCCAGCTTGGTGTCACCTGCAAATTTTAAGTCTACTCTCTCTGTCCCATTATACAAGTCACTAATGAAAATATTGACCAAACCAGGACTGACCCCCTGCAGTTAGATACACCTTCCCAGTTTGAAAGCAAACCATTGAAAACTACTCTCTTGATATGGTCTTTCAATCATTATGCACCCATTTTATATTTAATCTAGACCACAGTTTCCTAATTTGCTTCTCCCTATCCAACAAGCCAGCAACACTATGAAAGAAGGAAATTAGGTTGGTTTGGCAGAATTTGCTCTAGATAAATCCATGCTGTCTGTTCCACATAATCCTATTATCATTTTGGTGTTTGGAAGTGGATTGTTGAATAATTTGTTCTAGTATCTTTCTAGATATCAAAGTTAGGCTGACTGGTCTATAATCCCTGGGTCCTCTTTATTCCTTTTATTTAAAATAGGTACACTGTTTTCCCTTCTCCACTATTCTGGGACCTCATTCATCCTCCAGAGGTTTTCAAAGATAATTGTTAATGGTACCAAGATTGATAATTGTTTATAGGTATCTAATATTAACAAGTCAAATTCTTTCCTCAATTATTTCAATGTAACACATATGAAGTCAGTGCTGTTGCAAGATGTATGAAGCCAAATGGCCATTTTTCCATGACTTCATTGATAGGTATGTTCCTCTTTAGTTGCTCACAGCAGAGCAACTTGCATGTCCTAGATCAATAGGCATCCATAGTGCCAAGAAAGGTGCGGAACACCTATAAACAGTATTGCTGAGGTCTCTGAGACAGCTCACCCAAAGTATATCTGTATATTATTGTTAGCTAACATATATTTGGTTAATTTATTTGTGTTTTGGTTTTTAGTTTTTTTGTTTGTTTGTTTGGTTTTTTTGAGGGGGAGGGAGGTTGTTTTTGTTTGTTTGTTTGTTTGTTTTGTTTTTTAAGTACCAGAACTATGACTTCCTTTATAGCTGTGCAACACATAGCTCTTTTGGGACATTACTGTAATACAAAAATATTTCAATCATTTTTAATTTTGCAAGAGATTGACCCAGAGTGTAGAAGTTGAACTTGGAAATGGTGCTCCATGCAGAAGCAAAAGTTTTACTTTCCCCAGCTACCTAGTGCATTTTTGTTACCAAATTTTTATAATTATCAAACAGCATGATTATCTCAAATGACAATGTTTATAAGTGACTCCCACTGACTTTGCATGGCTAAAAGTTATACAAGTAACTCACCGCATTAAGACATTTATTATCCAGGCGGGATAACACCCAAGAGAAATGAGTCCTAATACAGATGAAGTCCAACGTCCAAGGAAATGAAATAAACAGAATAGATAGATACAAAATTAGTTTGGGGAGGGAGGCGTCGGCAAGTAGCTTTACACTTTACATTAAATCCTATACCCATCACAAACTTATTAAGGACACAAGTTTGTGAGATGCATAAAGCATAAGCCTTTGAAAAAGAAACCACAACTGAGAAAGGTAAAACCTGGAAGAGAGTGTTCTAGAATCACCTTCTGGGATCTCACAGAATAAGGTGCAATTTTTAAAAAAGATGATTCCCAAGTAAGCATTACAGCACTATCAGTGGTATCCAAAACTGCTGATAGCTGTGTCAACAACAGTGACACCTGCCAATTGCCGGGAAGAGATCATATGCAACCAAGACTAATACTATTTCAGTGTTAAACACACTTGTGAAGTCTGACTGATTGGGATTCAAAATATAGTATATGATTACAGCAGGAATAGCTATAATTTTTGCTTCTCAATCTTCATTACCTATCCCAGCATGGCAAGGTTAGAAATTGGGTGAAAATTGGCAGGAATGTTTGTCAGATAGATTTTGCTTGAATGAGACATAGGCTACAGTATGTTTCAGAGGTGCCAACAGCTTGCCACTAATAAGGCCCCAGCATTTTCATCAGCTTTCACCAACTCACAAGGAATTGATTGGATTTCTCTCAGGATACAGGGATGTCTCTAATTTAGAAACAGAGTTGAATAATTAGGGAAGGTAGTATTGACCAAAACTCCAGACTGACTGCCCAGAAACCCACTGACCTTATCTATCAAAAGTGAAGTAAGAAAACGCCTTGTAGTAACAGTCAACTCTAAAACATGCTGCAAGCTACAGGTGTTGATCAGATGGTCCAAATACCCAATGGTGCAATGACTATTTTTATTGTTAAACCTCGTTCTGTGATAACCAGCAATAAAATAAGATTTTTAAAGATATATATACACCTTTCTATTGTACTTCATGTTCTTATTCCAAAAAATTAAAATGTTCTAGCATCCCCAGTGATGGCCATTAAATATTTTTATTTCATAGCCATTCTTGGAGATTCTTTCTATTCTCCCTTCTTTGATGCAACAAGGGAGTCAGAAAAGTAAAGTGTCAAAGTGAAAATGAGAGCTTCAATTCACTAAATAGTATAGAAAACACAGAATAAAAATAAATGACCACATGGAGACATCAGATAAATAACAAACCAGACTTACCGACACTGACTTTGTTTCTGTGGTACTGTCTTGTCTCCTGCAGCCTGACTTTCAAATCAATTATTATTGTTATGTGATTGTTGTACAGGTTAGCATATGTTTAGAAACAAGATTAACATGCTGTAATGGTCAGAGTATAGGAGGTTGGTCCAGTAATGTGTGGTGGGAGAAGGTCCAAGGCAGGTATCAGTACTAGTTGTTAAGTGAGTCAGGAGAAGAGTACCAAGATCAAGCTGAGCTAGGCTCAAAGACAGGAGTCAGAAACAAGATAGGGCAAAAGGCAAGGTATCGGACAACTCCCTGGGCCAACTTCCTTGTTTAAATAGTTTGTAGGGATCAATCAGGTGGCTTCAGTGTTCTATAACTCTGGACACTTTGGACAATACATCTTACAGTGCCCAATTCTCCACTGATTGTGTTCCACCTGGCTCCTCAGCAGCAACATAGAAGCATCAGTTGTCCAAGACCCCACACTCCCTAGTCCTAGAGCAATGGATCCTTACACATGAACATCTCTAATATTTTTGAGAAGTCTTCTGTTATTCCCCACACTGAAAATAAGTATAACTAAGTTATTACTTGAAATACAATTAAAGTATTATTTTTCTTTCATTTTTCAAAGAGGCATATTTGAAGAACAGATCTCTAAATGATAAGTATGAAAGCCAAGAAAAGTTTTCAAATCCCACTCCTGACAGCCTGATAGGGTGGGTGTCATAGTAATTGCTGCGGGTGGCTGCCTCCTCTTCTCTTCTCGGGGCCTTCTTTTCTGGATCCCCTCAGGGAAGGAGTTCCTATCGCCTCCTGAGGTGCCTGGGCCCCAACAGGCAAAAAGTTTTACAACTGCTCCATTGTTCTAGTGTCACATTTGGAAGGAGTGTATGGCTGCTTCCTAACCTTTTACCTGGGAAAAAGGTCTCTGAATGTAAGAAATGCATCAAGAAAAGATCAAAGAGAAACAGAAATAAGGAAGTCAGATTTAGTATTCTTTTTTCAGCAAGGATTTGGGAATTGATACTGGCCCTGTACTAGAAGCATATACAATATCAAGATCAAAGGATGGTGAAGAATGAAAAGAAAATAATGTTTTGTAGTTAAAGGAAAAAGACAAATGTGTAGATATGTGTAACCTAATGGACTGTTCACTCTTAAGATGAGGTAGTTGTACACGTATAAAGGTAAATTACAAAGTGGGATTTTTTTGCACCATGCTTACATCCAATTTTGTCATCCATTTTCATTTTACAAAAACCTTCATCTCATTCTTCAAAAAAATGTGAGCTGGCAATTTCTAGAGGGAATTTAGAATATAACATTTCTGCTCAAATTGTGATTTTTTTTTTTAAGTTAGGTGGAAACAGGATGACAACATAAATCACTGTGTATCCTTAACTATAGTGTTCACAACTGTGTATGCTATAAACTTTATAGTATAAAGTCAGTATTAATCAGACAGTAGTTAAATAATGTGTTGATCTTAAGCAATGATTAATGTAGATTTATTTTTATCAGACATTACAGATCTAACAAGGAAAGTAAGAAGTGTGCTAAGAAAATGATCAAAGAAAACTTTAGACCCTCAAAGGGAAAGCTGATTTAGTTGCGAATCAAGGACACATTTCTACTGTTAAATAAAGATACTTTGGGAATACAGGTAACAGGCCCTGTATATGTAACAGAAGTTTTAGAAAAGCATGACAGATAAGAGAAATCTGTATTATATTCTTTTACCTATGTTTCCTTTAGTAGTACATATTTTAGATTGAATAAGTCTAGGTAAAAAAAGCGATTATTTTTGATCACTAGAAAACAACATATCATGCATAAGGCCTCAGAAAGTTAATAGCTGCTACTAAAGAATATGCTTTCATTAAAAAAGAGCACTCTGGTTTCAATCCCAAGGAACTTCAAACAGCATTTTTTTCTAAGTAACTTTAGGTAGTTTCAAGAAACCTATATCAAACAACTCCCAAAAGGTTTTAAAGGGACTTTGCTTATACATTTTAGTTTCACTAGGCTGAACTATAATACTCTATTGATCTTCAATGCAGCAGCAAATATAAAATGCAATAATATTTTAAGCTTTCTTCCAGTTATAGATAATGTATGGATAGGCTTCATTCAATTAATATTTGACAGTCAGTGACTTTATAAAAAAAAAAAAAATTCTGACATGGAGGGCTGTTTTATGAGAGGTTGGCTAATTTAGTCAAGGAAAAAGAGTGAGAGAGGACATGATTATCTCTAGAAATATATCAGGAGGTAAAAGCCAGAGAGGGTGAAGAGCTTTTTAAGTGAAGGAGAATGCTGGTACAAGAATAACTCCATATAAACTGACCATGAATAAATTCAGACTGGAAATTATAAGGTTTCTAACCATCAGAGAGGTGAAGTTCTAGACCAGCCTTTCAGTATCACTTGTGGTGGCAAACAAATTAACTAATTGTAAAAGAGAGCTGGACAAATTTATGTGTGTAAATTGTATAACAGTGTTACTTGTGATTATAGGATGAAGGACTCAGCAGGCCTGGAGTTCCCTTCCAGGTTGTTGTACATTCTCCAGAGCTCATGTTTCAGATTCCTCACCACCACTTGCAACAACTAAGAGAGAGGATTTCTTCCTCCTCTCAGTGTGATTTTTAAAAAAAAACAAAAAAAACATGTCCACAGCAGGAAATGGAACATTGGAAGAAGAGGCTCTGAAGTGGCACTGAGCATTATGTCGCAGATGCTTGGCTGGCTGGTTCCTGCTCACATGAACAAGGTCTAACTGATCACTGTATGTGGGGTCAAAAAGGAATTTTCCCTCAAGTCAAATTAGCAGCTACCTTAAGGCATTTTTCCCTTCTTCCGCAGCATGTGGATGCAGGCCACTTGCCAAATCTGGGTATATTTCACTTTATCATTTCCCAGCCATTATGTGGGTCTCAGGTTCTGTTGCACATCTGCCCCTTCTATTCTCTACCCATACCACATAAGAGGCTATGTACACATGATCAGATTAAAGCGCAACATGGCAATCGTGCAATAAAAAAAACATGACCTTTATTGCGGGAGAGCGCGTACACACGTCGCTCCTTGCAACGCAACAGAATTCTTTGCAATATCGTGGTGTAGCGCAATGAATTCTGGGCACCTATCCCACAGTTCAATTTTCCCTCAATCAGCGCATGAAATCCTGGGATGAAGGAAAGGAACACAAAGCGCCATGGGTAAACTCTCATTTTCCCATGGTGCACTGTGTTCCCCTTGCGTCTTCCTAGTTGCCAATAGCAACTCGCGCCTATTTTCAACAGTGCAGTGATGCACTACTTGCGAGCAATCACAACTGCGACAGCATGGATCCTGCTCTAATCTCCACTGTCGCCTTCAGCATTCTAAATACATCTTGGCTGGTTGCTCAGTACGCAATGAGCTCCAAATCAGACGAGGACACTGAGGAGTAGGGGCTGATCGATGCCCTGCAGAGCAACAGCACCGCATTGCTCAGCTCCTTTACCGATCATCTGCACATGGTGCAATGCTGTTTCTGGTCACGAGAGACGAGCACAGAGTAGTGGGATCGCATTGTTATGCAGCTGTGGGATGACGAGCAGTGGGTACAGAACTTTCGAATGCGGAAAGCAACCTTTCTGGAACTGTGTTCAGAGTTGGCCCCTGCCCTGTGACGTAAAGACACCAACATGAGGTCAGCCCTAACCGTGGAGAAGCGTGTTGCGATTGCAGTCTGGAAGATGGCGACTCCCGACTGCTACCAGTCGGTTGCAAACCAGTTTGGAGTCGGGAGGCCCACCGTCAGATTAGCCCTCTCACAAGAGTGCCGAGCCATCAATCACGTTCTGCTACGGAGGACGGTGATGTTGGGCAATGTTCATGAGATTGTGGATGGCTTTGCTGCCATGGGATTCCCTAACTTCGGGGGAGCCATAGATGGCACACATATCCCGATTTTGGCTCCAGACCATCTTGCGACCGAGTACATAAAGAGGAAGGGATACTTCTCCATGGTGCTGCAAGCACTCGTGGATCACAAGGGGCGTTTTACAGACATCAATGCTGGGTGGTCGGGAAAGGTGCATGATGCCCGCATTTTCAGAAACACTGGACTGTACCGGAAGCTGCAAGGGGGTACCTTCTTCCCCGATCAAAAAATTACTGTGGGGACGTGGAGATGCCCATAGTCATCCTTGGAGACCCAGCATATCCACTGATGCCATGGCTCATGAAGCCGTACTCCGGGAACCTGGATCGCAGCAAGGAGCGGATCAATTACCGATTGAGCCGCTGCAGAATGACTGTGGAGTGTGCCTTCGGCTGCTTAAAAGGGTGCTGGTGCTGTTTGTACGGGAGGCTGGACTTGGACGAAGACAACATCCCTGCTGTAATTGCGGCGTGCTGTGTCCTTCATAACATTTGTGAAAATAGGGGAGAAAAGTTTTCCTCAGGGTGGGCTATGGAGGCACAGTGCCTTGAGGCAGCATACGAACAGCCAGCCACTAGGAGTATTAGGGGGGCCCAACGAGGAGCTGCTCGCATAAGGGAGGCACTCAGGGAGCATTTCAGTGATGCCCTCCCGTAGTTCACTTCAAGGACGCATCAAGTGCACCTTATGAGATTTTCACTGTGTACAAATAAAGCCACTCTTCAAATTTTTTGTTACTGTTTTTATTAAAAGATAAAAGAGGGGGGTGGTGTAGTGGTTGGGGGGTTTTGGAGGGGTTACAGGTGAGTGTAGCTGCGGGTCTCTAAAAAGTAGCTCTGTGAGGGACTGGATGTTGCAGTATACCAGGGGGATGGGTGGCCTTCAAATAAATGCTTTGAAGGACTACAGGATGTGGGAGGCAGACATGGCTGAAGTGTCTGGAGTGGAGCCCGTACATTAATCGCCTGGGTCTGCAGAGCAATCATGCTCTTGAGCAGTTCTGTTTGCTCCTTCATGACACTTATCAGTTCATCCCTGTGTTTCTGCCTCCTCTGTTGGGATTCCTCTCTCCAGGCTCGATTCTCCCACGCGGATGCCTCTGTTGTTTTCATCAGCTCCTGAAACATATCCTCCCTGTTTCTTCGAGCACGCCGCCGAATGTTTCTCATGCAGTCAGCTGGGGTAGACACCGGCCTTGTGAAGGTCAAATCTAAGAAAAAAAAGAATAATAAAGCTATTGTTAACACATAGCCTAGATAACCAATGTAACCTTCCAGTAGCATATTCCACTGGAAGGTACAGGGCAGTCAACATCCTATGCTTTGCTGAAGCGGACAAGGTACGTCCTAATAGAAAGCTTACTGGGGGCTAACATTCTGCACAGGGCACACAGATGGAACCCGATATCTCTCTCCTCAGAGTGCCCCTGCCAGCTAGAATACATATCCTACATGACACCGGATGCCAGCCAGGACCGTATGCTGCTGCATTGTGTGCTGCCATGGCTCCCAGTGCTGTGCTTTGCAGCTGGCGAGGCCGAGTATCCTTATACGGGAGCGTAGACACATACGCTATCCCATCTAACCTGAGTAGGAGGCTCTGGCGGTACATTGAGGAAACCTTTAGTGACCTAAATACAGATGATATTTTGACAATCACTGCTTGTGTTGATGCACTTCTAATGAATGCATAGTAAAGAGCATGCACAGTGGGGACCGAGACAGCAAGCACCCCCACCCCGGACAATGATTTTTTAGCAGGAGCCATAGCTGCACGGAAGAGAAACTTACCAGAACCCCCCTCTGCCGCCTCAGAGGACACGCTGCAATTCATGTCTTGGGTGGATGTCTCAGTGGGGGTGCAGAAGAGCTCCTGGCTATACGCTGTTGCACTCTCCTCCAGGTCATCCTCCATCTTCTCCTCCTCAACGATCACGTCCTCATCCTGCTCGGCTCTGGCATTCAGTGGATGAGGGGGGGTCGATGTGTCCACAGGACTCTTTGCAGTGGTTGTGGGGTCCCCACTGTGGATGGCTTCGATCTCCTTGTAATACCTGCAGGTAGCAGGCGCTGATTCCTAACGGTGGTTTGCCTCCTTCGCTCGGTGATAGGTTATTCTTAGCTCCTTCACCTTTGATCTGCACTGCACAGTGTCTCTATCATAACCCCTCTCTGACATGGCCTGAGAAATCATGCCATATGTTTCGAAATTTTGCCTGCTGCCGCGTAGCTAGGCCTGCACAGCAGACTCTCCCCAGATGCTGATCAGGTCCAGCACCTCTGCCGTGCTCCAAATGGGTGCGCATCTTCCATGATGGGCCACCATTGCTAGTGAAGCTCGGAGCTGCACTCCACTCCATGAGGAAGAGAACAGGAAGTAAAACAGAGGAGAAATTCAAAAATCCCGGGAATTGAAACGGGGCGGGGACTGTTTCATCACGGCCACAGACTGGGTGGGGGGAAGACCAGAGAGGATGACTTTGGAATGCTGAGACACTTCCGGAGGCCAATCATTGCGCGGTAAGCATACACACAAGTCGAAAGGCGGAACAGCTGTTCCGCGTTAACTGCTACCACCCTCGTCGAGGCGGTTTTTCTATTGCGCTACAACTGGGCTCTTGACACGCAAGAGCCCTATTGCACGTATGTACGCTGTTGTTGTTATCGTGCGGTAATGACCGTTAATGCGCGATAAAGTGATCGTGTGTACATGGCCAGAGTCAAGTCACCAGTGGGTTGTAAAACATTAGTCTAATTTTGGTTGTTAGGTTTTTCTTGCTGTGCTGGGTGGGGCTGGTGGCCTGTGGTAAACAGGAAGCCAGGTTGCATGATTTAGTGAACCCTTCTGGCCTTAACTCTATGTCTCTGGAACTACATTACACAGCCTCAGAAAATGAACCTCTCTGTGCGGGCAGAAAATGCAAGTGATCAGCTCAGCTTCTACATTCAGACTGAGATATAAAGATGATCAATGTGGAAATAAACTAGATTTGAGAAGTTTCCTTTGTAATAATCTAGTACATTTCTAAGATGTAACAACAGAAAGGAGACTTGTTTTTAAGTATATAGTGCATAATTCACCACAATTCCTATCTTAACCTTGTGTATCTTCCTTAACCTCAATGGACTTATATTTAACTGAAGTAATGCTGCAATAAATCATGTCTGGCTTTCTGGTAGTGGATATTCTGAAACTGTACAACTGCTACTCAGCTATTTTGATTTATTAATGTAATATCTAGGGACTCTAATGCACAAGGAGATTGGTGTCCTTTTAGCATTTACATACATAAAAATAAATGAATTTTGGGCTACTTCATACAGTCATTTTATTGGTTTTCAGTTGCTGATATACTATACATGCTACGACAGCAATTTACACAAATTTTATGACTTCTGGAAGATGGCCATGATGAAAAGACTATAATTCCAATAAGAGGACATTGGGATCACTTGAAGTCACTTATTCCATTTATTCTATTTTAGCCAAAAAATGCCATATTTTCATTGCCTAAGTCAGTACCCCAACACCGTTAAAATCCTCTGCCACAGTAAAAGTGTGGCTAATCTCTGCTCTTTATCATCCCTCTCAGGAGGTATTAAAGTCTTGCAAGGAAAGGCAGTGATTCCTGCTCACTTAATGTGGCAGATGTTTCATTGAGTCAAACTGGGATATAAAGGATGTGGGGGGTAGTAATCAGGACAGAGGAAGCAGGGGTTAGTGTTCTGTTTAGATTTTATAATCTAGAGGTTGCATTCTGTAGTAGGGTGTTTGATCATAGGCTGGTAACAGAAATCAGAATAAGAAAAGTGGCCTTAATCTCTCACACGGTAGCCAGTTTAACAGATACAGAGCTATTTAACACACAATGTGTAACTGTGATAACTATAACAGATCTCAAAATATAGTGAAAACATAGGTGGTGTTAACAAGTCTGGAAAGTGCATATTTTTTGGATTAGATCAATAACGGAGAAAAGCAATCTTTTATTGATCAGACTCTACTCTGATTAAGATAATCAAACTAAATAACATCACATTTAAATAGTCAAACTTTGAGAAAGGAAGCAAGTGTATTTCAGATATTGATAAAGACTGACAAATAGTTTTATATAAACTCACTTCATGTCTTCCACACTAAGTATCAATACACTTAAAGAACTTGAAAAGTCACATGGGGGATATCACAGGAATGAAGACAGTAATTTTCCCACTTCTCTATTTATTTAGTTAACTATTAATTGTTGCTAGCTTTCTGGGCTTGACCATCTGCAAGTTTCAATAAAGCTCCTTTGGATCTGGGTTGCTTTTCAATTTGCATTGTTTATATGAGTAGCATTTCTTAATGAAAAGAACTAATTAGAGTGAATCCTGTGGTGGGAAAATGTTAGTAGAGAGATTTGAGCATGGATGAGAGAGAGCTTGCTGAAGTTCAGTCCAGATAGATTTGCAATGATGCTGACAGGTTGGGAGAAGCAATATGTAGATAGTGATCTTTCCCCCTGTTAAATCACCATATCTAAGCAATGGGCACAATACTTTTCTTGCAGTCTTTGTTTGGCTGGGAGATAAATTAAAACCTGATTCACTGGTGGCTGTGTGTGTTTGGGGTGACTGGGCTGCTATGCAGATAGCTTGAGTATCATAGGTAGGGGTCATGGTGCATACCAGTCCAGTTCCCAGAGGGTGGGAATCTTAAAACCATATGAATAGCAGGAAAGAGTGGGATTCGGGGATCTGGTTTTCAGTTATGGTAAGATCTTTGTGCAGATCTTCCAGTGTAAATGGGCTTAAATGAAACAGCCCTCAGAGAATACCCTGTTTGTAGTGGGTCTCGTTAGTTTTTTATAAGGACACTACATTGGCCCTACTCCATGGCACTAGGGGAGGGAGCAGATTGAGTGTAATGTCAATGCTGTGGCTAAAGTGAACTTCACTTAAGCTGCTCTCTGCTTTCTAAAGGAAAACAGAATATAAACTAGAGCAGTTCAGAGGCTGTTCTAGGATGAATGACACCCCTCCCCAAAAGAGCACTTTAGAGCAAAAAGTATTCTTGCATTTGTGGATTCTATTTCCAGCTATGATTGTCTCTTGCACTTTGGACAAATCACTTAATCTTGGATTCAGTTTCCTCATATATATTGTTAGGTGAATGCTACTCATATACCTCATAAATTTGCAGTCAATCTTCAGTAATGATCAAGGAACATATTGTCGTCATAGGTTGAAAGGATTCTTTTTCTTTTATTTTTTTTAAGGGCAACCTCATTGCTGAAATAGAGGAAGCAACATGGAAAATTCATCAAGGATGTTTTCTACAAGATGTTGACTGAAAGGTAATCTCTAAAACAGCATGCTACTCTGAAACAAACAGACGGGCTGAAAGCTATAAAAGATTGTTTAAGATAGAACTTCTTTTTGTGGCACACAGAAGTATTCCCTCTCCCCCTATTACTAATGTCCTTCTTCCTTCTCTATTTACTTATGTGGTATTTTAAAATGAGAGTAAGTATGGAGCAGAACCATATCCTGCTGAGCTGATTCCTTCTGTGGCTGTGTTCTAAACCTCCAGCTATTTATTCAACATCATTAAATTAACCTCTAAGAACACCAAAATTAGTTAGATTAAGAATGACTAGTTTGAAAAAAGTTCCTCCAACTACTGAAGGCCCTGTTTGTAGCTAATTAATCACCGCTCAGGCACATTTGCATTAGCTTTTGTTCTTAAATAAAAAACATCATTTTTTTTAGTTAATTGAAACAATTCATTTAAATTTTAGCACATTCAACTCCCCCAGTCTTGGCTCTCGGAAGTACTAAGAAAGCATAATTAAAATATGTTTCTGCAGATCAGGATTGGAAACACCTTGGTTGAAATCCAATGTAGATGACAACAGGATTTCATTGGTTTAATCCAATGTAGGTAACAGGATCTCCTTAAAGTAGCCTCTACCTAACAAAGGTGGGAGAGACTGCACTCTCAATGGCATTAATTGTTTATCCATAGTGGCTTTAATTTTTTGAAAAAAAAAGACAAATTAATGCTCATATGTATGGTATTCTGAATTTAATTTTATTATTCATTATTACTTGTTCAGATACAAGTGTTTTATATGGTAATGATCTTAGATTCCATGGTCCAAGACAATCTCAACTGTAGAAAATTTGATTATAATAAAGTAGAAAGTATTGATTTGTTTGAATGCATTACAATATGTATAGAAAGGGGTTCTATAAGTATATCAGCAACAAGAAAAGGATCAGAGGTGGTGTAGGTCCCTTACTGAATGGGGCAGGCATCCTTGTGGAGGATGATGCAGAAAAGGCTGAAGTACTCAATGCTCTTTTTACTTCAGTCTTCACAGGGAGGGCCAGCTCCCAGGCTACTACAAGGGGTAATGCGGAATGGAGAGAAGAGCGGCCCTCGGTGATGGAAAGTCAGGTTAGGGAACACTTAATGAAACTGGATGTGCACAAGTCCATGGGGCCGGATGAACTGCATCCGAGGGTGCTCAGGGAGTTGGGGGAAATGATTGCAGAGCCGCTGGCCATTATCTTTGAGAACTCGTGGCGAACAGGGGTGGTCCCGGAGGATTGGAAAAAGGCAAATATAGTACCCATCTTTAAGACAGGGAAAAAGGAGGATCCGGGGAACTACAGACCGGTCAGCCTCACCTCAATCCCTGGGAAAATCATGGAGCAGGTCCTCAAGGAATCCATCCTGAAACACTTGGAGGAAAAGAGGGTGATCAGGAACAGTCAACATGGATTCACCAAGAGCAAATCGTGCCTGACAAACCTGATTTCCTTCTATGATGAGATGACTGGATTTGTGGATGTGGGAAGAGCTGTTGACGTGGTATACCTTGACTTTAGCAAGGCTTTTGATATGGTTTCCCACAGCATTCTCGTTGGCAAGTTAAAGAAGTATGGGTTGGATGAGTGGACCGTAAGGTGGATCGAAAACTGGTTAGATCAACGGGCTCAGCGGGTAGGAATCAATGGCTCGATGTCTGGATGGTAACCGGTAACGAGTGGAGTGCCCCAGGGGTCGGTCCTGGGGCCAGTTCTATTCAACATCTTCATTAATGATCTTGATGATGGAATAGACTGCGTGCTTAGTAAGTTTGCAGATGACACCAAGTTGGGAGGAATGGTAGATACTCTGGAGGGTAGGGACAGGATCCAGGGAGACTTGGACAAATTGGAACACTGGGCTGAAAGAAACCTCATGAGGTTCAACAAAGACAAGTGCAAAGTCCTGCACTTAGGACGGAAAAATCCCATGCACTGCTACAGGCTGGGGACTGATCGGCTAAGTAGCAGCGCTGTAGAAAAGGACCTGGGGTTTATGGTGGATGGGAAGATGAATATGAGCCAACAATGTGCCCTTGTTGCCAGAAAGGCCAATGGCATATTGGGCTGCATCAGTAAGAGTATTGCCAGCAGATCAAGGGATGTGATAATTCCCCTCTATTCGACACTGGTCAGGCCGCATCTGGAATACTGTGTCCAGTTTTGGGCTCCCCACTACAGAAAGGATGTGGACAAATTAGAAAGAGTCCAGCGGAGGGCAACAAAAATGATTAGGGGGCTGGGGCACATGACTTATGAGGAGAGACTGAAGAAATTAGGCTTATTTAGTCTACAGAAGAGAAGATTGAGGGGAGATTTGATAGCAACCTTCAACTACTTGAAGGGTTGCTCCAAAGAGGAGGGAGCTAGGCTGTTCTCGAGGGTAACAGAGGACAGAACAAGGAGCAATGGTTTCAAATTACAGCTGGGGAGGTCAAGGTTGGATATTAGGAAAAACTTTCTCACTAGGAGGGTGGTGAAGCATTGGAATGGGCTATCTAGGGAGGTGGTAGAATCTCCATCTTTGGAGATTTTTAAGGCTCGGTTAGACAAAACCCTGGCTGGGGTGATTTAGGGGGAGGGTCCTGGTTTTTGGCAGGGGGTTGGACTAGATGACCTCATGAGGTCCCTTCCAACCCTATTATTCTATGATTCTATGTGCAATTCCAGTTATAGTAGATATCTGCAAGCAGCAAAATTGTTCTATGCAAATAGGACCTTATTTTCCTAAGAGCTAGACATTTTACACATAGGGTGAGATCCATAAAGAGACATAGGTGTTGCAATGCTGAGAGTCATAGAATCTAGGTTTTAGGTGTCAAGAAAAGTGAGCAGCACAACAATGGGATCCAAAAGATTAGGGATGTAGGCTCACTGTACAATAAATAGGAAAATATAGTGCCAAAGGCTGTGATCCACAAGTCAGGACACCAGATGGAGGAGCCAACTAAGTTAGCCACATGGAGATGTCAATAAGATGTGTATGTGCTATGCCCAACTCCTTTCTGGTGCCTAAAGTGAAGCTGCAAAGAGGTGGTTAATTCTGTTTAGGTATTCAAGAGTAGGAGCCAGTAGCTTAGTGCCCAAGCTTCTCTTTAGGGAATGAGGTTGCCACCTGCCTTGGTCTATATAAAACTGTTAAGGGAGGAGAACCCTAGCTTATAACTTTTAGCTCAGTCATTGGAATACTTGCCTTGGGTGTGGGAGATCCACTTTCACTCCCTCTGGGCAGAAGGGAGAATTGAAAGCATTTGAAGTAGAATCTCCCATTTCTCAAGAAAGTGCTCTCGCCATATGATGTGGGATAGTCAATACAGGGCACCCTCAGTCTCTCCTACTAAAACTATCCCATTGTTGATAAATAATGAGACAGTAGCTAGAGCAGAAAAGCTGAATTTGGGGTCTCCCATCCATGTACCCTAACCATTGGACTAAAATATCATTCTCTTTCCCTCTCTGTTGTCCACTGACCGATTAAATGGAACAATCATTGGAGCAGAGGGAGACAGAGAATATGGCCTCCACTGGCTGATTTTGAGTAGGACCAGAAATGTAGGTCCAAGTGAGCTTAGATTCTTACTGGACTCAGCAGGAGTTTTGTGGCTCAGTGGGGCGCCAAAACTGAAACTTATGTGCCTAAGTGCAACGTGGATCCTACTTCTTGTGTCACAGCCTACGAGCAGAAGAATTTGCAAGCAAAATAGACAGACAGATTGGACAACTGGAATATAACCAGCAAGAAGATTAAAATCCTCTGTTCCCAAAATATGACTGACAATTAAGTTTTGGATCCTGTAAATAGTTACTAAACATTTTCAACAAAACTAGTCATTGACATCAAATACTATGTGGGGTAGTAAGATTTTGCAGAGTCAGGTCCATCATTTTCATTTAGGAGATGAATTCCTCAAGCAGGGAAGTTATTCTAAATTTTCTTTCAGGTCAGAGGGAAAAGGGGAATAAAGAATTGGTCCCAAGAGCTACCTACAGAGTGTCACTGGGACCAGCAGAATATAAAGGGAGAAGGAAGCAAAAAATCTGTTTAAGAGACACCTGGTCTGGTCTACAGTTTTGGGAAAATTCGGTGGCAGTTGAAAGGAGTTATGCAAGCTACTCTGTATAGCTTTTGTAACTTCTGTTGACTTTCTAATTCTCCTTTAGTATGGTGTCTTCAATGCATTGCACAACAGTAATATTTCCAGATCGACTTAATCTGTCTTAACTGACAGCTAAGTGGATCCAGAAAGATCAATCTGATAATGGCAGCTTTGTTGCCAGCAGTGTAGATGTGGCCTTATACTCACCTATTAGTGATGGAGGCTATTCGTTGCTTGAGGTCCCTCATTCACGGAAATTATCCTGATATAAATCTGGACACTGAATAACTCTGTAGAATTTGGCCAATGGCTGCAGAATCCTAAATTCTGTGGTAATATTTCTCACAGAAGTGGTATATGGAAATGCAAAAACCAACAGTCAGCAGGGCAGGTTTAATCTTTTTTTCATTGTCACTAACAAGATTTTTGTCATAATTATCAATGGGAGCAGCATTGGGCCCTTCAGGAGGAGGCCTATCCAAAAGAAATTTGAATTCCAAATCTTCTACAGATTTACTACCCTTAATAAATGAGGATCATAAAAGTTCTACCATTTGTTTGATATCATTTGCCTCAAGCCTCATGACAATTTATTTTTTATATATTCTAAGATCAGTCAATCACATTGTTTGTTTCCAACAACCTTCTGATGACAAAAGATTTCCCATTTCATGTCCTATCAACAGAAAATAAAATTGGGTAATTATTGCCCCTATAGGGTTTTCATCATACTCCCATTGATGAAGGTGCTTTCTGATGTACACTGAGGATTCAAATGCTTGCGTAACCTTCAGATGGGTTGGAGTTTACTTCAACTGCCCTTTTCCAAAGCCACCAAATAAATAAATAAACTAACTCCTATGGAGAAGCAACTGGAGACCCTTAAAGGACTCACCACAAAGACTGTTCAGAGTTAATGAAAAAAAGTGATGAGCTTTATTAAACATTAACTTTATAAATCCTATGATAAAAAGAAACAAAATAATAACTACTATGCATATCTATAACATCATGTGAGTAATTTGTAAACTCACATTTACCATTCCACAACTTTCTTTCCACAACATACATAAACAAGAAAAAAATAAAATGAATTTAAACAGAGCAGCCCCACAGAAACACTGTCAACTCAAGTGTTCCCAAAGTTTTGGTGGAGTTCACCTGACTCTCAGTTTTAGTCTCTGTATACCAAATCCAAAGGCTTGAACAGAAAGAAGCAGCTGCTTGTTCCTGGGCTGCAGGAATCTTCCGCGAAAACCCATGCACACTCTCCTCTTCCTCTGCTGGAACCACTGTTACCTAGTCAACTTACTGCCTAGTCACCACTCAGTTACATATACATATATAGAAAGAAAGAAACCCTGTAAAGAAGAAAGCATAAAATTCTGAGAATATCAAAAATATAATTAGCTCTTTCTCTTTATTACATTAAAGAATTGTTCATTCATCACAGTAGTTAAGACAACAACTCAAAGTATCCAGTTAAAAGAAATCATCCCCCTCTCCCAATCCCTTCTCTGCAACCAGTGCCTCCAGACTTCCCTGCTGGAGGGTTAACAATGTCACTAACCTGAAGCAAAATGCCTCAGAGCTGGGGAAAACAACCTGCTGTCTGCTCCTAGCTCAGCTTCCCCCCTTGCACAGAGCCCATGGGCTCATCTCAATTCAACTGCCCTGGCTGCTTGCTCTCAGGGATCTGACCACAGCAGCAGCGGGAACCTTGTGGATCATGCTCAAAGCTGCCACAACCACATACCAGAAACTTCTGGCTCTAAGCTGCTAAATCTGCTTAGCAACACTGACCCAGCAACAGCAACCCAGCCCCAACAGATCTCTTAAAGAGGAACTCTCCATTTAGGCATATGGGTTCCACTTGCACTTTGTAATGGTAGTATTAATATCTTTACAATGTAAACAGAAAGAGCCTTCTGCTTAGAAGCTAAAACTAAAAGAAAACAGAGAAAAAAAGAAACTCTTGTTTTATTTCTTTCATAATACATAGCATCAAAATATCTGTTACCTGCTAGTAAGCAGCTGTTCCAATACTTATTTAAAAATAGAGTTCATCATTAAGGCATTTACCAATAGATACCACACAATTGATACCAATTTTCCTATCCAAAAGTACAGTGGAAACTCTAAAATATTACTGCAGCATAACTGGTGGTGAATATTAGCTTTAGGTATCGTAGCTGTAATAGTGGCAAATATTTCAGAAACCAAATCAGTAGGGATTGAAGAAGGACCTCTAAAGCTAAAAAACATCAGTTGCTACAGCTTTAGTTACAGAGTGAAGAATTTTTAGCTTAAGCAAGGTGCAGGACCGGTGTACAGGGACCTCAGCCTTTTTAGTATGAAGGGAATCACACCATTAACACATGATTCTACTTTTTATTAAAGATACAAAAGATCAGGTAACAGTCAAAAGTATTTAAAATATAAAGTATTAAATCAGGCTTCCATTTTAACATCTTTGTTCCTTTTCCCTTTAGCTGGAGAGCACCTTTAGCAGGAAAAGAACAACATTGTCTGACAGTCTTTTAAACTGCATTATAGATGGCAATAACTGTCTTTCTGGGGCAAAGAAGTTTGTTGAAATGGGCTTGAGAGGTCATTGTTTAGAGTGTGATCCTGTTTCCTAAAAGACAAAAGAGAAAAAATAAGATAGAAAAGAACAGCAGAGATAAAATGCACCCTGTGTCTAGTATTGACTGATATTCACAACCTCACGGCTGGAAAAATACTGGCCCAGCACACTATTTTATCAAATACTTTAAGTACTAGCAGGCTTATCACAGCATTGGACAATTCATAGTATTGCTTTTAGTTACTCAGTGCTGCAAAATATGCAGTATTGCCTAGCTAAACCAGATTCAAACAGAAGGCAAAAAGGAGGGACATAGAAAAGAAAAAGACACATAGGACGTGGGGGGACAAAATCTCACATCCCAGATAGCGTTAAGGATTTGCAGGAACTGGTGGAGGTGTCAGTGTTTGGGCATGCCTAAATTGCAATTAATCATGGCTGGCCTGTGTCAGTTCACTTGGGTTTATGGGTTTCAAGCTACAAGACTGTTTAATTTCAATGTAGACATTTGGGCTTACTCCAGAGCCCTGGCTTTGCAACCACATGAGGGGGGAGTGGATTTTACCCATTAAAGCTCATGCACCAAATACATTTGTTAGTCCTTTAAAGTGCCCACAGGACTACTTGTTTGTTTTGCTGAACTAAACTAACATGACTCTGCCTCTGGAACTTGAATGGAATAGTCCATCCTCATCATTTTGTTCACCAATAAGCTTGATTTCTAATACACTAATTCTGTTTAATTGCTTTTCAGCCCTCAGCTGCCCTTGTTTACAGGTCCTAATCTTAGCAGTCAAAGGATATGTTATCAGGAAGACCCATTCTGTTTAAATTAATTCAGGCAAGCTCTGTCTTCTTCCTATATCAGTTCACAAACAGTTTTATATAACAGGTTGTTGTGACAGTTTATGAACTTTGCACTCACTTTTTATGGCTAAGTTTATAATTAGGGTACATTTTAGGACCTATTATGACAAGAAGTACCGACAAACTAAAATACTCTGTGGATCAAACCCAGAGTGGGACCTGGAATACATTCACCAGTGGTTTACATAATCACTCTTTAGCTCTCACGCTATGATTGCAAGACATGCCAACCACCTCTAAGAAATACCATGGTGCTAGAGAGAGAGTAATTATTAATAATACAGGGCCTTCTTGATTTATATGAATGCAACATAAAATGTAATGACCATGGATACGCTACAGTGGCTACATTCAAGGTAGGTCAATCTAGTAGAGTCTTTTACCATGGCAGGTACTTTTAAAGCATGACTATTGACAATGTTGACATAGATGGAACAATCAGGGATCTATAAACTATAGGACATATTGTGGTTATCCCAAATGCATGTACAGCTTCTATCAAAGGCTAGGAGACCCAGAGATATATAACTGAAGTCAAAAGGAGACCAACAGTAGAGCTTTATGAAGTGTTTCAGATTAAGTGCTTTTTTTTCAACAAAAGCGACAGATTTAGGTTGACCTAACCATTTTGTAGACTTTAACCAACATGAAAACACACATTTGAAAATAGCAAAATGCACTATTATGTTTTTTTCTTAAATTAAACACTTTGATTCCTCAGGCTAGATCCATAAGTGATTTTAGGTGTTGTTCACAAAACTGAGGGGAAGAGGTGTCCTTTTATAAACTGTAACCCAGGAGTTAGGTCACCCTCCTGAGATGAGGGAGATTAAGTTTAAAAACTGCACTGTAGAGCAGGAACTAGAGCCCATGTCACCCACTTCTTCAGTGTGCCCAAACCACCAGGGATGCTAAAAAGCCAGTCTTGCTTTCTCTTATTGACCCAATCATTATTTCATATATGAAGAAAGCCACGTTCAACAAGAGAAGTTGAGAAAGCCCTAACTAGAACACTTAATTTCCTTGTGTTTAGGGTCCTTCTTAGAGTGGTGGGACACCTGTGTTCCCAAAGAGGGGGATTTGTATCTTTCTGTCTCATCCTAGGTTAGTGACCTAACTACTGTTCTTAAGATTCAGATGAGGCAACATCATCATGCTGCAACTCAGTTTTATGAATCTTTCCCTTTATTTTTTTCATTTTTGTTAAAAGGCCCCAATATATCTATATTGGAACTGTCAGCAAACAGAAAAAAAAATACTTATTTTCACAGTTTTAGCCAATTTTGTTTGGCTATATGCTTCCTACCCATAATCCCTTCCCCAAAAACTGATCTGATAGCTTCTAGAAACTAACACCCAGATAGTTAATTCCCAGAAAAAAAAAACAAGAGAAAGCAGGAGCAGGGAAACTTGAGGTTCATTTCCATATTTCCACCAATTTTTTTTTCAGGGCAGGAATTATTTCCATACATGTAATTGAATAAAGCAGATATATTGGTAAACCTTATATATGCTTTTGTATTTGCAGCATTTTGCCTCCCTCTTCATTTACAACTTATAAACAGATTCTCTTTTCACTAAGAGTAATGTTATCTTTTTTACATATAACTTGTGACAGGTTAATTAATATGTGAAAGCCTATTAATTGAGTCACATTTGTAGCTCTAGTCCCCTCCCCTCCCCTCACTAAATACTTGATAGAAATAGTGCAGTATACCATAAAACAATCAAATCATCAACACAACCTAATTTAGATTTTTACTGGGCTACAGGTCACTTACAAAAAGCTAATATAGGTTATACTGATGGTATGATTTCTTTCTTCTCTTACCTATCATAAAACAATGATAAAGGTATATGTTGGTCCAGAATGTCTGAATACTTTATTACTCAGGATATTTAAGTTCACACTTAAATTTGCTGTATACTAGTGATTGATAGATAAGAAAAGGAAAATAATGAAATACAAAGACAGATACTACAACTAACAAAGAAGCACATATAACATACAACAACCAATTATAAAACAACCACTTTGCAGCTGTAGCTATGAGTCTCTGCCCAAGGGCTGGATTCAGAAAGGTATACTGGGAAAAAGAATCTTCCTATCAGAGGGCAACTCTTCAATGGGGGAGAATCAATTAAGACTACAGAGTCATCAAGAAAGTACTTCAGGGGGAAAAAAAAAAGCTTTGTCTGAAGAGTCTGAAGTGCTGTGAGTAAAAAGGATTCACATATTTGTAAATGTTTTCTTGATCTGAGATATTTCTGTTTTAAAAAGCTTTCTTTCTAGTGTGGTATAAAACAACATAAATTAGTCAAGGTTCTTCTGCTATATATGTCAACCAGCTCAGTGGGGAGGCTAATTCAAACTCAAGACTCAAAAGCTACACAATTAGTCTATTGTTGCTACCCTCTGGGGGAGGGTAACAGATTCCTTTTTTGTATCCTCAAAGAACTCACCAGAGCTCAACCTTGCTTTCCAGGTGGAACTTGGAAAGGGAATTTGCTTCCCAATATCTGATAATGTCTGAATGCAAAACTGTGAGCCCTAGCTATAAGAAAGAAAAATAAATCTGTCTTAAGTACTAATCTATAAAAAATATTATGAAGCTGTTTAGCATAGCTATTTATGAGCTTTGAAAAATTGGAGTTACCCCCTCAAAATCGTTTTAAAGATGATAAAACTTCTAAAGAATTGTATTTATTTTCCTTGGGATTGTAGTATTTTAAGTATCATATTTTGATGGGATTTTATTAACCACGAGGGCTCAAAATTCTCAATTTTCACTTTAAAATATTTTGCATTCTTAATTATATAACTAACAGTTAACTATAACTTTAAGGAATCATAAGGCTCATGAAGAATTGCAAAAGTCAGTAAAATTGTTGCAGTTATTGTTCAGTGCTTCTCAATAAAATGTCATATGCTTGAGTTAAAGTGGAGCCTGTGGTTTTAAGAGAAATAGATATAATTTGATTTACAGCTGGGCACAGGGAAGTGTAGATTTTGGGTACTGAGGATAGAAAGAAGCTGTGGGTAGAGCAGCTTTGACATGGGAATGGAATAGGTTGTTTTATGGATTATCTGCAGTGGCTGCTGCTTGTGTATGTGGAATTTTGTGAAGGTAAAATAAAAGGTGACATAGCAAAGAAATACCTGTTGTAACCTGTGTTTTAAACATCTGTTTCTAGAAGGTGCCATGTGACTGAGCCATGTTGCTTTGATAATATTTACAGAATTTAGTAATGTTCTATCCCATAGAATCATAGAATAATAGGGATGGAAGGGACCTCATGAGGTTATCTACTATATCAATGGGAGGGAGTAGTCTATTGCTTTGGAGTGCAAGTATAGGAGTTCAACAAGCTCCTTCTTTCAGAACAAAATGTGTATACAAAACCAAATTGTTTTTTAAAAATATCTTAAGTCAATTTTGATCTGCATGTTAACTTTTTGTTTTGCTCACTCATGAGAGAATGCCAAGAACACTTGATTTTATCACTTAAATCCATTCTTCCCTAGAAGAAAAATTAAGTAGGTGTTACTAATCAATTTTTCAGAACTGTAATTACTGCAGCTGGAACACTTTGGGTTTGTAAGTCCTCAAAAGATTCGGGAGATGGTGGCTGATATGAAAGGCTGTATATTGAACTCCAGAGTAAAGTGAGGTCCCTATAGCATTTAAATAATGGAACCTCCCAGTGTTCTAACTGGATTGTTTATTTCTTTTTGTGATGCAGCTAAACTAATTCAAAAGATGTATCTTTAGATTTTAGGAGATGTAACAACATTAAAACTTAGGGGAAAAATCAGAGTCCTCCACAGTTCTTTTTACCCCTCATCCCAATATCAATTATGCATTCATCCTCCTTGTTTTAACCCCTGGAAGGTTCCAATTAACTTTTCCATCTTTGTTTTGTGTTGATGTACTGCTTAAATATCTATAAAGCTATTGGAACAAAATATCTCCTAATATCTAGAGAAGAGATGAGCAAGCACTCTACAGAATGAAAATGTGCTGTCGATCAAATTTCATCTGTGCCAAGTGTACGCACACACAAAGTGCATGCCAAATTGAAATCCCAGGTTGATGGCATTCATTGATCATAGGTAGGTCATGTAGTTTATTGTGTTTGTAGGTAAATGCAGCATTTGCCTGGTTTTGACAGTTTCAAATAATAAATCATCAAAATTGTCTGTATAGCATCAATAACAATAAAGGGATTGTGTGGGGCTTGATAATAGAAGTAGCTTATACTACAATTAAAATCTATCTAGACCATGTAGATGACTTAATTTTCTCTATTGATGTCAATGATTAATATATGAAGCTCTTAGAAGAGAGAAGTCACACATAGCACTGTAAATCTGTTGAGTGATATAAAGTGCAAAATTACATGGTGCCAATATTCTGCAAAGTGTTGAGAAGCTTCACTGACAAATAGGAACATGAAACACTTCACAAATTCAGTCTCTGCTTAGCAAATGATGATCTGAGCTACAGAAGGATAACAAGAAGGTGAAAAGATATATTTCCTGGTGAGGAGGTGAATGAGTGAGATTATTCCACCTTTATGCATGTTCAATAGCATTCTACTTTGCAAGTCTTTCCATTGAGTTCAGTGGGACTATTCAGGAAATAAGGGATTACTCAAAGTGAACAATTTTGCAAGAATCTTCTTCTAAATGTTCGTGGTCAGAGAGCAGAGGAACAAATTCTGCCTCCCTTACTCATTTGGAGTAGCAGTTTACTTTGTGGGCACCATGTACAGAATATTATTCAGCATGAGTAAAGAAGGCAGAATCTGAGCAGAGTTCAAAAGGAGTTGTCATAACTTCCTTGGCTTCCTCCTGCAAACAACTTTCTTCAAGACAGTGCAGTAGGTATCATGGTAAAATCCAAAAATGGGGGAGTTACTCCAGGATTATACCAATGTAACAAAAGGTAGGATTTCATTCATGATACAAACCTAAACTGAGTGTATTTAAATATATACTTTCAACTATTTAAGTATTTTTTCCAACAGGTTTATTTTAGAATGCATGTTTCTGCAGTCCTGTAAATGCATGTTATTTAATATTCAGTGTCATTATATAATCATATCTCCTTATCAGTACCAGCCCTACATACTTTTAATGGGGACACAAGAACACCTGAACAGATTGCCTCTTTTTCCCCCCAACTGCTCTCCTTCTCTTCCAGCCTTCCTGCATATGCGCAGATACACGCACTCTGTAATTTTCACCACTCTGAGATTTTCACCACAGTCAGACTTTCCATCCCACTTCATTTTTTTAAACTACTACCACTATTTTGAGCAATGCATACTTCCAAAGTGAGACTGAAAAATAAGCTATGTCATAAGTCTCTTATGAATTGCTGTTAATTCTCCCTGTCTAAGGGAAACTAAACGTATTGACTGTGGTCATCAGAGGCTGCTCCTACTAATACGGAAGAGGCAGATCATCTTCAAATACTTGCCTCTGAAAACATCCATGTGGAGATACAACTGTTGCCAGGAATCTCTGACCATTGGTGACTTTAACCACACATGACTCCTTCTGAAATCCCGCATGACTTCTTACAATAGTTCAGGACAGTTTGGTTTCTACCTTTGTCTTGGTATAGGTTGCTCATGTGACATCTTGGGAAATCTAACATGTACCCAGTAAACTGAACTGTGGATGTATAGTTGGTGTATTCTGTACACAGTGTCAATAGGCTGCCATTCTTCCTACACGCTATTTTAGCCTGAATTTCGCAATGAGGTGAACTAGAAGCATGTTGCTTGTTCGCTAACTAGCTGCACGCTGTTGTCAAATGAGAGCCTGCTTCTTTCTGGCTAGTCTGTGTAAACCGGCTTGTCTTTTAAACCAATGCATAGCTGCCCGTGTTTGGTGGTCTGGTGAAAGTACTTCAGGGACAAATTTCTAGTGTAAGCTATTAGTACCCAGAGGATTTCTTTCAATCCAAATGTTACCTTGGCCTCCTCCATAAACTTCTTTTTTCTTTGTGTGCCTCTTCTGCATTCACTTATCACTTGCACCCTATTTGCACTGTTGTATTAATGTAGATGGAATAAATGGGTCAAAAATGTTAACATAACCTGAGGAGTCTGAGGTTAAACAAGGTCTGAGTTTTTCTATACAGAGACATGAGACTGCTTCATACCATGTAAAACTCCATTTAAAATCCTTCTACACTTTTATTAAAGGGGAAAGGGGGCAATGAAAGCATTAAGGTGTTCATTTTAACAACATTTCTAGATTTCCCTCCCTCCCCGCCCCCCTTTAGCTGGAGAGTTTTTACAATGAGGGGAAGCCCTTATTTATTAGTCTCTTAGATGGTAATTTTCATTTTGGGTTAAAAAAAGAAGTTTGTTGAGAGAGGATGGACCTATTGTTCCTGTTGTCTCAGGTGGTGGTTGCCACACTTACCAGTTTCAGCTGACTCCCAGTGTGTCTGAAGCCTTTTCTATAGCTAGATGTGGTCAGGACATCCCTCAGGATTAGGACAAAGAAAATATGGGGTGGCAACTATGATCTGTTCTTCTGTTTTCTCACCACACTGGTTAATAAGTTGTTGTTGTTGTTGTTGTTTTGTTTTTTAAATAAAGCCATCTCCATAGGCATTTCAGCCCTTAACTCACCACCCAGAACAGGATTTATGAGTGGTTACTAAAAAAACACTTTCCTCACACAGATGAAAATGGATTCTTCTGATCCCATGAAATCAGCCACATGGCCAAATCAATATATGACTCAAATCTTGCCCATTACCACACTAATTCCAATTATTTAGCAACTATAACTGAAAGGTTAAATAACAAAAGAGGAGCCTTAGTAATGGCTATTATATAATACATACACACGTGTGTGTGTGTAATATTTGTGTATTCCATCATTGCTCTGATCTTGCTGTCTTATAAAGTCTTTCAGGTAAGTTGCAAAAGATTAGAAGGTCCTCAGTACATAGTTCAAAGGCTGCTTTTATTTATAAATCCACAGTCCAGAGAGCAAGGGCATGAAGAAGGCAAAATGGAATCATTTCAGGGGTCCTTAACAACCTCTGTCAAGTGCTTGGAAATTTTCAATTTCAAACAAAGCTCACTCTCCAGTCTATGGAAAGTTACTGGCATGAGTTAAAAAACAAGCTCTCATGCAGGGCATGAGCCCTGAGTTCTGACACCAGTGTTCTGAGTCCGGTGGAGACCCTGGGTCCGGCCGCTGACAGCCATGCAATACAGCACCAGCTCTGGCTGGAAACCTACCTGGGCCCTAGCCACCATGGACTACCTGATCCGGTGCTGGTCCCGATCCCCAGCCAAGGACCCTGGGGCCTGGCTGACAGGGGCCGCCCGATCTAGCACTGTACCCAATCTGCGGCTGGGGTCCATGCGATCTGGCCTGGGCCTAGCTGGGGAACCTCGGGCCCTATCCTTCTCTGGACCTGATCTCCAGCTGACAGTCGTGGCCCAATCTGGTACGGGCCCTGACCCGGGATGAACCAGTGCCAGTAGGAGCCCCATGCAGGCCCCAGCTATGGAGCCAGGGCTGTATGGGTCCCACAATACTGGAACAGGCTCAAGGGATGTGCCTGGCACAGAGGGGGCAGGGTCCGAACCCTGAACCAATTTCTAGGGCAGTGACAGCCCTGTCTCTTTAGCATATTAAATGTCCTTACACACCTTGTTGACACTCGGGAAGTGGGAAGGAAGATTAACCATTGGACCCTTGGAGTCTCAGGCATCCTCATGAAGAACCATCTGGGTAGAATGAGTTTCTTCTATGGTCCATTGTGAAAGCTAAGTGTTTGATGCTGACAAATTCTGGAGGGGTAGCCATGTTAGTCTATTTCAGCAAAACAAACAAGGAGTACTGTGGCACTTATAAAGAATAACTAATGTATTTATTGCATGAGCATGGGCATAATACCACTTTATTAGATGCATGAAATGGAAAATATAGGTGTTACTTATAAATGTATACATACAGAGAAGGATGGGTCACCAGGTTAATTAAAACAAACCCAGAGGGATAGATTGCTAGCCTATCTCTATAAAGTAAACAAGTTGCTTTGATTCAAACAGTGTAGAAGAAGGACACAATAGCTGTAAGCAAGAACTGAGAAGGGTAATAGAGGGGAAATCACCTTTTGTAAGGACTCAGCCATTCAAGAGTTCCATTCAACCCAGTGTGAAGGTATCTAGTTTGCACATGAATTGCTATTCTGCAGTTTCACATTCTAATCTGTTTTTAAGGGTTTTATGGTTTTTTGCTAAAGTTCTGTAACTAGCATGTTTTTTACAGAATGCCTGGATACATTGAAATGTTCCTCTACTGTTTTTTTTTTTTTTTAATGTTATCATTCTTGATGTATGATTTGTGTCCATTTATAATGAATACATTCATGAATAAGTCAGATTATGAACAAGAGGCAAATAAATAACTCTTCAACACCACATTCTAAAAGCCACTTCTCTCTGATCCCACTGAGGAATATCAAAAGAAACTACATACCTAAGTATCTACACAGGAAACTCCCCAAGGCAACACAGGAACAAATCTACACTTAAACCCCCCCCAAAGCCCCAGTCAGTGGTATTGTATCTGCTACCCAAGATTGATAAACCTGGCAATCAAGAGCGCCCCATCATCTTTGGCATTGGCACTCTTATGGCTGGCTTCTCTGGCTATGTAGAGCCTTTCCTCAGGCCCTATGCTACCAGCACTCCTAGCTATCTACAAGAGACCACTGACTACCTGAGGAAAAATTCAATCCATTGGTGATCTTCCAGAAAACACCATCCTGGCCACTATGGATGTAGAAGCCCTCTACACCAACATTCCACAGAAAGATGGACTACAAGCCATCAGGAATAATATCCCAGATGATATCACAGCACACCTCATGACTGAACTTTGTGACTTTGTACTCGCCCACAACCATTTCAGGCGTAGAGTCGATGTATACCTTCAAGTTAGCAGCACTGCTATAGGTACCCACATTGCCCCACAATATGCCAACTTTTATGGCTGACTTAGAATAACACTTCCTCAGCTCTCATCTCCAAATGCCACTCCTCTACTTAGACTACATTGATGACATCTTCATAATCTGGACCCACTGAAAGGAGCCACTTAAGAAATTCCTTCATGATTTCAACAATTTCCACCCCACCATCAACCTCAGCCTGGACCAGTCCACTCAGGAGATCCACTTTCTGGACACTATCGTACAAATGTGTGATGGCCACATAAACACCACCCTATACTAGAAACCTACCCACTATTATACCTAGCTATATCCCTCCAGCTTTCATCTGGGACATATCACATGATCCATTTTTCTACAGCCAAGCCCTAAGATACAATTGCAGTTGTTCTGATCCTGCAGGCAGAGACAAACACCTTCAGGATCTCTGTCAAGCATTCTTTAAACTTCAGTACCCACCCAAGGAAGTGAAAAAACAGATTCACAGAGCCAGATGGGTACCTGGAAGTCTACTACTACAGGATAAGACCAACAAGGAAAACAACAGAACACTACTGGTCATCACCTACAGCCCCCAAGTCAAACCTCTCCAGGACATTATCAAGGATCTACAGCTTATTTTACAAGATGATTCCTCACTCTGTCAAGCCATAGGAGGTAGGCCATTCTTCACTTACAGACACTTCCCTCTTCCCCACTTCCCAAACATAATTTCACCAGTCCTTGAATTATATCAACCTGGCTTCTTTGGTTTTTATAACCCAGTCTTTGTGTGGTTGTATTGCACCTATTCCCATCAACGTCTATTGTTGTGCACTACTGTAACACTTCATGAACTTACACTGACTTTTTACAGCTAAATTCACAATTAGAGTGAACATGCAGACCTAATTATCACAACAGCATCTCCTCTGCAAATGAGCAGAAACTAACAAATACAGGGGTTCAAACTATGGACATTAAGGCTGGTTTTGTTTGTTTAAAGCGGCTTCTTCCCCTCACCCCCATGTCTCTCTGTTCTTGGATAGCCATACCTTGAACACAATTTTCCACATGAAATCACTAGGATCTACAACTTCTCAGAACCTCTGAAAGACACACATTAGGGATATGACTATGGATGCAAAATTGGTGAGCATTTTTGGAAACATAGGTCTTGTTCTTTAACTTGTAAACTGTAGATAGATTCACTGTTGTTCAGTACTACTGTTATATTTTATTATGATGTTGCTAACTTAAAGTATTTGAGGCCAAAACCTGCTTCCACTGAAGTCAATAATAAAACTCCCATTGACTTGAGAGGAAGCAGGCCTTTTATACATAACTCTCCAAGCATTTCACAGAGATACTTTTATAAAAGTCAGTAGCTTTCTTAGGAGAGCGTCTCATAATAGACTTAAAAAGCTGACATGCAATCCAAATAATTCCATCATAAATTATCTTTTAGATTAATAGAAAGATCAACGGAAAGGAAGCAGCCTTAATTTCTTTAGCAGAAAGTGAAAACCCTACTTACAGTGCCTGAGTAGTATATGATCGTACAAAAGCCTTTCAGTATACCATTCCTTTTGCCTTTCCACCAAATAAGTATCTAGATTCTTAGTGAATGGATGAGTGCCTGCTATCCTTTTACAGAGGATGCACTTTCAATAATAATCACTGTAAAAAGAAAACTGGAGTGCATTCTCAAAGAATAATGAGATATCAAAACTAAAAATGCCAAATAACCACTTCAAGAATCAAATCCCTAAATAGCCAAGATGTGATCAAATCTACTTTGTTTCCTTCTAGAAAGTGTGCACTATATGCTTTAACCCCTTCTTATAAATAGATCAGACATGCTTAAATAAATTTATTGGGACTAGCCACTAAAAGGCTCTTAGCTGGGCATGCTCTTGTGGAAGGGGAGTAAGAAAACTTTCAGTGCAGGGCTGTTTTTGAGATGAACCTGAGAGTAATTTGGGCATCTGAAAGGGATGTGTGGGGTTAGGAGGTACCATGATTTGGACCACTTTCCTTCATAATATACCAGGCAGTAGAGTTGGCCAGTCACAGGGGGTGGGAAATATGCTACGTCCCTTCAAGGTGGGAAGAGTTTGTGCACACCAGAAAATTCAGTGTGTCCAGTGCTTTCATTTCTCAGTACATCTCTGCACCACCCATGGTGCCTGGTTGTGTCTCACTCTAGCCCTTTAAGGAAGAGAAATCCATTGGGAACAAAGTATATAATAGTGTTTTACTCATAACAGACAAAGATGGAAAGCTAGTGTGGGCCAAAAAATTGCAGAATGCTTTTCTGGGAGAGGGAATGGTTTCTGTAGCAGGAAAGTCATTTAAATACAACTGCTTCATTCCATACATTGCAATGTTTAGGTTTTACAGAAGGGTTAATGTATTTAGAAGTCAGCTGGCCTCCACTAAAATACATTTTCAGCCTTATTTCTAACAGTCCTTTGTTTGCCAATTGTTTACTTGCAGCTATTCACTACATTAATGGTTTAGGATGACAGGGGCTCAAATGGCATCCCTTGTATGCCTGAAACTCACACTGACAGGAGTGGGGACCCCAGGATCAGACCATAAACGAAGGCTACCTTGCCCATTTGAAACTGTGGGGGCATGGGGGAGATAAATATAATCGTGCAAATAAGTAGATTGTGCTTGGGTGACACAAAAATGTTATTCTTGAAAATAATTGGTTCGGTAGATCACTTAGATGAAAGGTTAAATATGCTGGATTTCCCAAACTCACATGATTTAATTGAGCAACACCATATTATTTATTGGAAGTTAGTTTATTTATTGACTATTCATGGAGTTCTACTTGTTTCAGACAGCCAGGAGGCGGGTGGAAGGAAAAGATATTATGTTTTCCCATCTGTGAAACCAAAATGTTAGAGCCAATATTTCACCCTTTTTAATTAAGGTCATCTATATTTTTCTCTTGTGACAGATGTTTATCTATCTATGGCATATGAAGTAGAAGGGCTTTTTCTCCTGTTGCTAGAAAGATAGAGAGCAAAAATTTAAATAAATATTTAATTACATCCAAAATGTGTAGGATATCCTGATTATCTGGACTGTAGGGGCATTAAATACATTAATACATTTTTAAAATAAAAATATTAATTCTCTTTTCATAATCTACCAGTACGTACAGAAAAGTTAGGTAAACAGACTCCAAAAATCATCATTCTTTGAAATCATTAATACATGACATCACATAGATTACATGACTATTTTTTTAAAAAGTTATTGGTCTAAAGAGTCAAGCATAAAATATTTAAACCTTCTGAATAACATGAGATAGAGATGAAAACTTGAACCTGAATTCTTATTTCTTCTGAAACTGGGAAAACCCTTAAGTCTCATTGGCTATGTCTACACTTGCACTTTTAAGTCGACTTTAACTAAGTCGACTTAACTAAGGCAACTTTAAGTCGACTTAGTGTGACTACACTTAAAATTAAAGTCTGCTTAAAGGGGAACTGACAAAGTCGACCTAGAACGTCCACACTGGATGCTCTAGGTCGACTTTGTGGGGCTAGGGGGACCTTGGGCAGGTCCACGGTGGTGGGGGGGAGCACCCCCTGTGTACAATGGGACAAAGGGGGACAGGGACCCTGGCAGGGCAGAGCCCTATGTGTGACACTGTCTGGATTTAGGGAAGCATTTATGATATTATTTTCAATGGATATCTCATAAACGCTATAATCCATAGGAACTATGTCATGTTTGGTATCAATAGAAAGGTAGTAATGTGCTGGGAATGATTATATAGTTTATGTCTAGGAATTCTATTTGGATTAGAAGTTAAGAATTTGATGTTATATCCATACTTTAACTTGTGTCATTAGACGGGAGGGTGTGAACAACCATTGTCTCCTTAATGTTTAGGAATTTTCCAGGTAGAATGGTCTCAGGGAGTATCCTGATGAGCCATTAAGGATACAATGGTTGTATTCTTTATGTCAGTGTTGGAGAATACACTGCAACACTTGGTAAATTGTTCCAATTGTTAATTACTCTTACTGTCATAAATTTACCCCTTCTTTCCCATTTGAATCTGTCTAGCTTCAATTTACAGCCATTGGATTATTAGTCTTTTCTGCTAGTTTGAAGAGCTCATTATTAATATTTGTTACCCTTAATCTTATCTTCAATAAGCTAAATAGATTTAACTATTGGAGTTGATTACTGTAAGACATGTTTATCAGTATCTTTCCTGAATTGTGGGTACCAGAACAGGACACAGTATTCCAGAAAAGATTACACCAGTGGCAAATAGAGGTAAAATAAGATGTCATCTACTCTTCAAGATTCCTGTTTATCCAACCCAGAACTGTATTAGGTGTTTTATTCACAATGTCACATTGGGAGTTCATGTTCAGATGACTACCCATTGTGATTCCCAATTTTTTGTCAGTCACAGCTTCCTAGGATACAGTTCCTCATCCTGTAAGCATAGGCTACATTTTTTTCTTTTCATATGTATGTGCTTATAGAACCATAGGGATGGAAGGCACCTCACGAGGTCATCTAGTCTAACCCCCTGCTAAAAAGTAGGACCACTCCCACTAAATCACCCCAGCCACGGTTTTGTCTAACCGGGCCTTAAAAATCTCCAAAGATGAAGATTCTACCACCTCTCTAGGTAACCCATTCCAATGCTTCACCACCCTCCTAGTGAGAAAGTTTTTTCCTAATATCCAACCTTGACCTCCCCAGCTGTAATTTGAAACCATTGCTCCTTGTTCTGTCCTCTGTTACCATCGAGAACAGCCTAGCTCCCTCCTCTTTGGAGCACCCCTTCAAGTAGTTGAAGGTTGCTATCAAATCTTCCCTCAGTCTTCTCTTCTGTAGACTAAATAAGCCTAGTTCCTTCAGTCTCTCCTCATAAGTCATGTGCCCCAGCCCCCTAATCATTTTTGTGGCCCTCAGCTGGACTCTTTCTAATTTGCCCACATCCTTTCGGTAGTGGGGAGCCCAAAACTGGACACAGTATTCCGGATGCGGTCTGACCAGTGTTGAATAGAGGGGAATTATCACATCCCTCGATCTGCTGGCAATACTCCTACTGATGCAGCCTAATATGCCATTGGCCTTTTTGGCAACAAGGGCACACTGTTGGCTCATATTCATCTTCCCATCCACCATAACCCCCAGGTCCTTTTCTACAGCGCTGCTACTTAGCCGATCAGTCCCCAGCCTGTAGCAGTGCATGGGATTTTTCCATCCTAAGTGCAGGACTTTGCACTTGTCTTTGTTGAACCTCATGAGGTTTCTTTCGGCCAGTGTTCCAATTTGTCCAAGTCTCCCTGGATCCTGTACCTGCCCTCCAGAGTATCTACCATTCCTCCCAACTTGGTGTCATCCGCGAACTTACTAAGCACGCAGTCTATTCCATCATCAAGATCATTAATGAAGATGTTGAATAGAACCGGCCCCAGGACCGACCCCTAGGGCACTCCACTCGTTGCCGGTTGCCAACCAGACATCGAGCTATTGATTCCTACCCACTGAGTCCATTGATCTAGCCACTTTTCAATCCTCCTTACGGTCCACTCGTCCAACCCATACTTCCTTAACTTGTCAACGAGAATGCTGTGAGAAACCATATCAAAAGCCTTGCTAAAGTCAAGGTATACCACATCAATGGCTCTTCCCTCATCCACAAATCCAGTCATCTCATCATAGAAGGAAATCAGGTTTGTCAGGCACGATTTGCCCTTGGTGAATCCATGTTGCCTGTTCCAGATCACTCTATTTTCCTCCAAGTGTTTCAGGATGCATTCTTTGAGGACCTGCTCCATGATTTTCCCAGGGATTGAGGTGAGGCTGACCGGTCTGTAGTTCCCTGGATCCTCCTTTTTTCCTTTCTTAAAGATGGGTACTATATTTGCCGTTTTCCAATCCTCTGGGACCTCCCCTGTTCGCCACGAGGTCTCAAAGATAACGGCCAGCTGCTCTGCAATCACTTCCGCCAACTCCCTGAGCACCCTCGGATGCAATTCATCTGGCCCCATGGACTTATGCACATCCAATTTCTTTAAATGTTCCCTAATCTGACTTTCCATCACTGAGGGCCGCTCTCCTCTCCATTCCGCATTAACCCATGTAGTAGCCTGGGAGCTGGCCCTCCCTGTGAAGACTGAAGTAAAAAAAGCATTGAGTACTTCAGCCTTTTCCGCATCATTCTCCACGAGGATGCCTGCCCCATTCAGTAGGGGACCTACACCACTTCTGATCCTTTTCTTGTTGCTGATATACTTATAGAATCCCTTTCTATTATCCTTCACATCTCTTGCTAGCTGCAACTCCAATTCTCCTTTGGCCTTTCTGATTTATCCCTGCAGTCCTGAGCAATATCTTTATACGCCTCCCTTGTCATCTGTCCAAGCTTCCACTTCTTGTAAGCTTCCCTTTTATGTTTCAGCTCCCCGCAGAGTTCTCTGCTAAGCCACGCTGGTCGCCGTCCACATTTGCTGTTCTTTCTGCCTATCGGAATGTTGTCTTCCTGTGCCTTTAACAAGGTTTCTTTAAAATAGAGCCAGCTGTCTTGGACACCTTTCCCCTTCAGATCAGCCTCCCAAGGGATCCTGCCCATCAGCTCCCTAAGGGAGCCAAAATCTGCTTTTCTGAAGTCCAGGGTGTGTGTTCTGCTTCTTTCCTTCCTTCCATTGATCAGGATCCTGAACTCTACCATCTCATGGTCGCTGCTGCCCAGGTTGCCATTTACTTCTACTTCCCCGATCAATTCTTCTCTGTTTGTGAGCAATAGGTCTAGAGGTGCAAGGCCCCTAGTTGGTTCCTCCAGCATTTGTACTAGGAAGTTGTCCTCAATATTTTCCAAAAACTTCCTGGATTGCCTGTGCACTGCTGTATTATCTTCCCAGCAGATGTCAGGATAATTGAAGTCACCCATAAGAACCAGGGCCTGCGATGATCTAGAAACTTCTGTTAGTTGTCCATAGAACGCCTCATCCACCTCCTCTTTCTGGTCTGGCGGTCTGTAGCAGACACCCACCACAACATCCCCCTTGTTGCATTCTCCCCTAAACTTAACCCATAGACTTTCAACCATATTGTTTCCACTTGCATAGTGGATCTCCGAGCAGTCATATAGCTCTTTTACATATAACGCTACTCCTCCCCCCCTTCTTCCCTGCCTGTCCTTTCTGAACAATTTATATCCATCCATGGCAGTGCTCCAGTCATGCAAGTTATCCCACCATGTTTCTGTTATTCCAATTATATCATAGTTCCTTGTCTACACCAGTACTACCAATTGTTCCTGCTTGTTTCCCAGGCTCCTCGCATTTGTGTACAGGGACCTAAGATACCAGGCCTGTTGCCCTACTTTGCCCTGTCGATTCTCCCTCCTGTAGCATCTTACTCCTTGCAATTTCTCCCGGTGTCCTCCTTCCCCTGAGGTATTATGACTTCATTAGTAAATAAAAAACAATTATTTGATCCCCCCCTCCCAGTCCCAACTACCCTCTCTTTATTCCTGCTGTTACAGGCCCAGCACCGCCATCCCAGGTCCATCCCCTCCCCCAGGTCTCCCTCAGTTTCACTTACCTGTGGGCTTTGGTCACCTTCCCCCTTCAAACCTAGTTTAAAGCCCTCCTCACCAGGTTAGCCAGTCTGCTTCCAAATACGCTCTTCCCCTTCCTGGATAGGTGGAGTCCATCTCTGCCGAGCAGTCCTTCTTCCTGAAACAGCACCCCATGGTCGAGGAAGCCAAAGCCCTCCTGGTAACACCATCTCCGCAGCCAGGCATTCACCTCCAGGATGCATCTGTCTCTGCTCGGGCCCCTACCCTTGACCAGAAGGATCGAGGAGAACACCACCTGTGCACCGAACTCCTTCACCCATGATCCCAGATCCCTGTAGTCACCTTTGATCTGCAGAGCGTCACCTCTCGCAGTATCATTGGTTCCCACATGGATGCATGGGATAGTAGTCAGAGGGACGGATGATTCTCAACAATCCCTCCGTAACGTCTCAGATACAGGCCCCTGGCAGGCAGCATACCTCCCGAGAGGCCTTGTCTGGGCGACAGATAGGTGCCTCCGTCCCCCTCAGAAGAGGGTCCCCAACCATCACAACCCGACGTTTTCTCCTGGGTGTGATGGTTGTGATCCTCCCAACCTCGGGGGTGCATGGCTTCTCCTCTTCCACCTCATCTCCCGTCTGTAGTGCTGTGTAGCGGTTCTTTACCACAATGGAGGGTGGGATGGGAGCAGGGTTGGAGCACTGTCTGCTGCCAGAAGTAACCAGCTGCCAGTGTCCACCCTCTGCCTGAGCCATCCCATCCTTCTCCGAGGGTGTGGCAGCAGTCCTTTGCCTCTGGATAGTTTCTTCATCCCTGCATGTTTCCTCATGGATGCTATCCAGGAACTTCTCCAGGGCATAGATACTCCTTAGCCTGGCCACCTCCTCCTGTAACTCCCCCACCTGCTTCCTGAGAGATTCCACCAGAAGACACCTGTCACATTGAATGATCTCCCCAGCCTGACCATCTGTTTAGCTTTATTTAAACACATGGTGTTTGGTTATACAAGGTTTATTGAGGGATCAAGATTACTCTGAATTAATTATGTATCTTCATTATTTATCAATTCCATGGTCCTTGTGTCATCTGCACACTTCATCAGTAATCTGATTTTCTTCCACGTCATTGACAAAAATATTAAATAATGTAGGGACAAATCAGTCCTTGACAAACTGCACTGGAAATAATTTTTATAATGACTCCCCATTACAGTTGTATTTTGAGACATCATTTAGACAGTTTTAATCCCTTTAATGTGTACCATGTTAATTTTTATTCTAGTTTTTTAATCAAATGTTATATGGGACCAAATAAAACACCTCAGAGATGTTTTGTTTTATAGCAACATTATTATATTTTTCAACCAACTTGTAATCTCATTTTTTTAAATGTAGTGTTAGACAGGTTCTATTTTCCATAACTCAATGTTGAAAAGAATTAATTATATTACCCTTATTTAATTATATATAATATTTATTACATTGAATTATATATATATATATATATAAATAAATAAAAATTAGCAGGTCTAGATAACTTGCATCTAAGAGTTTTTAAAGAGCTGCCTGAAGAACTACTAGACTCTTAATGTTGATTGAATTATATATATATATATATATATATATATATATATATATATATATATCCTTTTATTAATTGGTACTTCTATCAGTGATTCCATTATCTTGCCTGAGATTGATATCCTGCCTTGAATGCAGGGGACAGATCTAGATGACCTGTCAAGATGACTTGCACTTGAAGATTTCTGTGATAATCAGGTTGATGGGCCTATAACTACCTAGATCATTCGACTTACTGTCAGTAAAAAACGGCTCAACACTAGATTTTCCCCCACCCCCCCTCCATTTTTAGAACTTCCCTGAAGTTCCAAGTCTTACTGAAAATCAACATTAAGAGTCTAGTAGTTCTTCAGCCAGCTCTTTAAAAACTCTTTAGATGCAAGTTATCTAGACCTGCTAATTTAGAAGCATTTAACTTTTGTAGTTTCTGTTTAATATCCCCAAATAATTAAACCATATAATCTGTTTTTTCCTCAGTACAAAACAAATATGTATTGAACTATTCTGCTTTTTCTGCATTATTGATGATTTTCCCATTTCCACCTCATAATGGATAAATAGCTCTGTTAAGACTCTACTAAAATACTCTGAAACAAAACTTCTGATTGTCTTTTTAATTCAGCTGGCCATGGATTTTTTTTTGTCCTTTTGGCTTCCCTTATCAATTTTCTCCAGTTCATAATTTTTAATAGTAATGAATGTAAATCATCTTTCTCTTTCTTCTCTTTTATTAGTGTGTGTGTGTGTGTGTGTGTGTGTGTGTGTGTGTGTGTGTGTGTGAGTGAGTGAGTGAGGTGCCTTGACTTCTCTTATAAACAGGGCTGGATTTTAAACCAGTATAGCCTTCTTCCTTGATTATGGCTTATTGGGCATTTAGTAATAGGTTCTTAAAAAGATCTCAATTGCTATTCTTTGGGAACATTTTTTTCTGATTTATCTTCTTTCTAGTAGAAGGTTCATCACTGTTTTCAACTTTGTGAAGTGGCCTTTTTACTTATCAGTACTTCATTCTGCTTTCACATTTTACAAATGATAATGACTTGATCACATTTATACTTAAGTTCCCATTAACTTTTGGTTGTACGATCAGTTCCTCTTTATTTGTTAAGATGATGTGTAATAAAATAATTTCCTATATTGGTTGGCAATATTTTTAAGTTAGGAAAATGTCATTTATAATGTTGAGAAATCCTAATGTGGTGTTAGTGCCAGCAGCATAAGACCTCCAGCATATGTCATTCAAACTGAAGCACACCAGGATCATACAGATTGTTTTTTCCCCTACGTAATATAAATAAGGTAACCACTTCCTTTTGTCTTTTTTCTCTATTGTGAATAGGTAGTCTGCAGGAGACAACAACTAACATCCCATCTTGTGCTTTATCTTTAGGATACTGATCCATAAGCATTCAAGATCATTTTCTTTTGAAAGACAACAAGTGCCACAGGACTCTGTTGTCTTTCTACAATAGACTAACACGGCTACCCCTTTGGAATTTTCTTTTGAGTTATCTGGGACTTGGAGGAAGGTGATGCCTTTACTTAGTGTCACCCCCCCTCCCCTTTTGCCCACTCTGTCCTTCCTAAATAGGTTATAAACTAGTGATTTTAATAGTCTCAATATAAATCATCCCACCAAGTTTCAGCAACACCAATTAGAGAAATTTATGTTTGCAAGTGAGCATTTGCAATTCTTCTTGTTACCCAGGCTTTCAGCACTGATATATACGTGATTAAATAACATTCTCTTTTTCTGTGGTTTCTTGATTAATTTAATTCTGCTGAGCTCCACCCCCTCACAAACAGAGAGCAGTTAACCACTCAAACTTCAAACAGATAGTATCTAAATTCTAAAGATTAGCATCTTGAAGTTTGATGGTCTCAGTCACCATTCTCAAACACGGTTACTAAGGAATCAGGGCCTAAATGTAACAGGGATTCTGACCCTGGGTGTTCTGTTATGCTATCCATCTGATCAAGGGACTAGGCTTTGCAGATGATATACCAGCAAAGAGCTGGGAAGGAAAAAGTTATAGGTGATGCTAGCAGTGTAACATCAAAGCCACCTCTTCGGAATTGCTCTTCTTACCTCAATATCTCCTGGCTACTCCTGATCCTATATCAGAGTTCCACATGTTCTCATTTCTTCCTGAGTTTTCACTGCCGTGGTACTCCTGAAGACTTGTCTTAGAGTGCCTCATACTGTGCTGTAGTAACATTTGAATAATGTATTTTTCAGATACATAGCTTTCAAAAGTACATTTTATCTTTAAAACACACAGAGTCCTGTGGCACTTTTAAAGACTAACAAATTTATTTATCGCATGAGCTTTTGTAGGAGAATATGCCATACACTTCCCTGCATTTAATTTCCCATCTTCAAAGTGTCTGATGAAGTGGTATTTTCTCCCACGAAAGCTCATACAATAAATAAATCTGTTAGTCTTTAAAAGTGCCACGGGACTCTGTTTGTTTGTTTTTCTACAATAGACTAACATGGCTACCCCCTTTGGAACTTTATCTTTAAAGTGAATTGGGTACCAACTTGTGTCTTCAATATCTGATTACTTTTCAAGACTCCTGTGCCAGAGAACAATTTGTATCATGTAGTGAATTTCAGTATGCAATAATGGAAATAGAAATTTCTTCAATTTAGCATGTGAAAATCCAGAAGTTATTTCATGCCCTGTTGTTCAAGATTGCACTGGGAAGACCAAAATAACTTAAATATAAATAATCTATTTGAGCTGAAGTGATGCATCAGAAACATCAACAGAGACAGCATGATATACAATTTGAAAAAAGCAATTATTTTTCCTCTCACATTTGTAATGGCTGGCACCTTTTAAAAAAATAACTGTGGGAAAGAACTGTCTTGGAGTAGCATAAGTGTTGTAAAAGGCTCTGTGTTACCTGTAGATTAAAAATTCAACTCTGGGTCAGGTTGGTAATGAAACTCATTTCAGTGAATCACTCGTTTTCATTGGATCAGCTCCTTGTTGATTGGTGTACATTGTAAATCATGCCACAATCAGTAGTGTTTGCAAAAAAAATGGGAATCCATGACTGGGGTGATAGTCTTTCCCATAAAGAAGAATAAGAACATGAAGAAACTGAACTGCAACTTCCATGAGGTACTACAGTGGGATTTACAGATCAAAATTTCATTCTTTGCCCCAAAACTTCATGGATATCTGACTTTTGACTGAAAAATCAGGTTTTTGGTTTGTTTGTTTTTGTGGTTTTTCCCTTTCATGAAAAGAATGCACTCTTTGCAGAGAATTTTGTTTTACTTTAAATTGAACTTCTATCTAAACTGTTCTAATGGAAAAAGGCTCGATCAGCCACAAATTCTGTGGTCTACACCAATCCCAGAGACTCCAGCATGGCATTTTTCAAAAGTCCTATGTTCATATTAAGCATGATGCAATGTTTTCTGAAGGCAGGTTTGCAAAATGCTGCTGTTGCCAAACTGTCATTTGTTTTATGTGACCATTATCCTCACTTAGGGAACATAAGAGCAGCCATATTTGGTTAGACCACTGGTTCACCTATCCTATATCCTGTTTCCTGACAGTGATCAGTGCCAGGTGCATCAGGGAGACTGAAAAGAAGCAATAATCATCAAGTGAGCCATCTCCTACTGTTCATTCCCAGCTTCTGGAAGTCAGAGTCTAGGGACATTCAGAGCATGGGTTGCATCCTTGACCGTGTTGGCTAATAGCCATTGATGGACCTGTTCTCCAGGAAATTATCTAATACTCTTTTGAATGCTGTTATCGCTTTGGGCTTCACAGCATCCCCTGGCAACAAGTTCCACATTAATTGTGTTTTGTATTGAAATACTTTTTGTCTGTTTTTAAACCAGCTGCCTATTAATTTCATTAGGTGGCCTCTGGTACTTGCATTATGTTAAGGGATAAATAACTATTCCTTTCTCCACACCTGTTCGTGATTTTATAGATCACTATCCTTAGTTCCCCCAACATACATCTTAGCTGTTTCTTTTCCAAAATGAAAGATCGCAGTCTTTTTAATCTCTCCTCATATGGAAGCTGTTCCATATCCTTAATCATGTTTCTTGCCTTTCTGTACCTTTTTCCAGTTCTAATATTTTTTGTTAGATGGGGCAATCATAACTGCAAGCAATATTCAAGGAGTTGACATACTATGGATTTATAAAGTGGTATTTTATGATATTTTCTGCCTAATTCTGTATCAGTTTCCTCATGGGTAGATTATGGAGCTTGCCCTAGGGAAAGCAACTCCAAAGATCCAGACATCCCCACCCCTAAGCAACCCCCTTCACTGGGGCTCGATCCAGCTCCTGCCATTGGGATTGGGGCCAGATCCTGCCAGTGGGGCAGCCCTGGGTCCCTGGTCTAGGCCAGATCCCACTGCTGGCAGCGACTCTGGGTCCCCAACTGGGTCCAGGTCCTCGTCTGGATCCACTGGCATTAAGATACGGCCCCGGGCGCCACCAGCAGGAGTGGGCCCCAGCTGAGGACCCAGAGCCACCAGCAGCAATGTGGCAGGAGCGGGCCCTGGCCAGGAACCCAGAGTCGCCGGCAGCATGAGCAGACCCCAGCCGGGGACCCGGATCTGCCAGCAGTGGCATGGCAGGACCAGGCCCCAGCTGGGGAACTGGATCCCACTGCTGGCAGCAGCTCCAGAGCCTTGACCAAGGCTGGATACCACTACCAATGGTGCCTGCTCTTTATCTCCCCACTGAGGCAGGAGCGTGCCCTGGCCAGGACCTAGGGCCAACATGTCAGCAGCCCTGATTCCCAGCCAGGCCCACTCCTGTCTCAGTGGGGAGGCAGAACACGGCCAATCAGGGGAGGCAATGCTTCCCCATGTCTCTTATAAACTCCACCCCTCAGTTTCCTAATGGTTCTCAACATTCTGTTTAGCATTTTTGACTGCCACTGCACATTGAATGTTTGTTTTCAGGGAGCTATCCAGAAAGACACCACGTTCTTTCCTAAGTGGTAACAGATAATTTAAATAATGTTATTTTGAAGGTATAGATGTAATTCATTTTAGTGTTCCAATATGCATTACATTGCATTTATCAACGTGGAATTTAATCAGCCATTTCATTGCCCACTCACCCAGTTTTATGAGATCCCTTTGTAATTTTGAATAATTTTGTGATACTACTAAATAATGAGGACCTGTCCAGACCCCATATGTGTGCTGTTTTTTTTTTTTTTTTTTTGTTTTAAATCCATGTGCCTATATTCTTATGAAGTATGTAATGGGACAAACTAAGCCAAGATTCCATAATACAGAGCATAGTTGCTCTTATTGGATTTCTTTTTTTTCTTGAATATAGGGTAGTCGATACATCTGTTTTATGCTTCCTACATGGAGAAAATATCTTAACACAAAAGACAAAGCAAAGTTTTAAAGTGAAGTCTTCTATGTTAAAAGCTTTGTTATAGGGCTTGCCAACTGTGTTCATAGGAAGAAAAATTAAGTTACAAAAGAGCCTTCTGATTTTAAAAAAAAAAATGCATTAGTTCTTCTGAAGACATGTATTTGAGTGGCTTATGCTGCAGATCTGGCCCATTTCCAAGGTTCAGTTATCACAGTGGGAAAGGCTATAACTTGTAGCTATAATAATACCTCTACAGGCATGATAAATGTATCTCTGATTGGACCAATTGGGATTTCATGGTCTAAAGCATTATGAATTTGTCATTTCTGTTCAATTGTTTCCAGCAAAGTGACTCCATCATATTGTTCATGTTATTTGGAGGGGAAAAAAAATCAAAATGAAAGGGTCTAAAATTAGATTGTGTACTGAATCCAGGCAATTGGTCCTTGTCCAGAATCATTTTCCTATCTGTTGATAGATTCTTGCTGTAATATTCACAACCCATTTGTGACTAGTCACAGCCCATTAACCATCTGTTCCTCTATTAAGCAACTTTCTTTTTATAATGTAAGTATTTAATTTTAATAAACTTTTATCTGCTCAGCATTTATCTTACACAAAACAACGAACTATTGTCAATGTGCTTCGTTAAAAGCTATAATATTTTTGATTTAATAGGTTATGTAGAAGGGGAAAAATATATCAGAATAGTTCTAAACTCTGAAATTATTTAAAATACAATAAAGTATCCCTACTTTTGCTTGTGATTGAAGTTACCATACCAGGAAATAAATTCCTAACTTTCTTTTAAAAAATGCAATTGTACGAGCAGAGCCTTATTTTACCAGTGATGGCCTATTTTGAACTGCAGAGTTTAGATCAGGGTTTTTTGTATGTATATTGCAGGTATTGAAACCTACATATTTACAACCAAAATCACTGAGAGTTGTTGATAGGTTTCTCCAGTGTATAGTTAAAATTAAACACATACAAACTAGATAAAAATAACATTAAAGTTACAAATTCAATCACTCAAATATTAAGAAATGCCAAAATTAAGGTTGTCTGTGGAACTTTACTTCAACTTCTTATGCATATTCATTGTAGGAGTCTCTAATTACATGACCATTTACTATCTTTTGGCGCAGAACCCCTACCTCAGTCAATGAATAGAATGTACAATGCTCACTTAAGAAGCAGCTGTTCAGTATCTTATTTTGTACTCCGTTGTCCAATGTGTGCAACTATATCTTATTTACTGCCCTCAATTTTGTTTTCAGAGCTGAATTTGAATAATTTTGAAAAACTTTTTTTATGGTGCTCATCATTATGGTAGCTGAGTACTTCATAAATTTATTTTCTGAATAACCCTATAAAATGTCTCCATCTTACAAATGAAAAACTGAGGCATGCAGATAAAGATGAAAAAAATCCACTAACTCTGGGTGCCCAACTTGAAATATCTAAGATCTAATTTTTTGTTTTCAGGGTATTTAACAGTATATAACACTTTGCATTTTCAACCACAGCTCCCATTGACTTCAGTTGCAGGCATCACTTTTCAGCAAATCAGACCCCAAGGTTTCAAAGCAAGCCTATAGAAGATGACAAACATACAACTAGTGATCACCTCTGAAAAGTTTAGTTTAAGTGAGGTGGCTCAGCATCACAAAGAAACTCTGGCTGATGGGGCGGGAGGGGAGCAGAGGGGGCTATTATTCAAAACAGTAGTCAATGACTTCAACCATAATCCTTTCTCATTCTGCAATCTTCTGCCTCATTGACCAAACATCTTTCAACTTCTTCAGCTAATGAAGAAGGGATCATACATACATACACACAAACAACATCGTTCACGCCACAGCCCTTCTCCATCCCCAGAGAAGGTCTGTTTTGTGTACTGAATGAGGCGGGTTTCCTCTGAAAAAAAGTGTTTGTCTCCCTATCCTTCTTTCTGGGTGGTGGTGGTAATTCCTCTCAGGTTCTACCTACTATCCTCCTGGGCACTACATCCAGGTAGTGACTACTTGGAACACAGATAAGCAGGTATTTTCTTTTCAAAGAACAGGTAACAGTACACAATATATGTATTAACAGTTGACCAATCAATACAGAGAATGAGGGAGTTATCAGTAGTTTAACTGATTAAGAAATCAGGAACTGTTGCTGGGTTGACTAAAGCTAATACCCTTCACATGAATAAGCAAGATTGAGTCATGCATACAGGCCACTCTTCTGGCCATATACAGTTAGCACAGCCTAAAAAAAAAATATACTCCTGACATTGTCATTGAAGACTGTGTAACAACAATCAATTTGCACAGAGAAACTGAATTAAGGCCCAGGCAGCCTTAATTCTAGCATTTCCTATGACTTGAATGATTGAAGTTCTTTTGGCATATCTTTTGGGTGTAATTTCTTGTAATGGTGGTGGTTTTTCAGCAAACTGGAAAGAAAAATTCCTTTGTGGTATCATATTGACACCAATATGTTTCATCAGAAGGGTTGGAATCTTTTGATCCACCATGCACACCTCTGGTACATGAGCTAACATAGTAACTGATACCAATAGTAGGATGTCCCCTTCTGTGGTCAGCTCTAGGGGATGATAGAACAAACACTTTACCACTGAACAAATTCCAAAGGGGTAGCCGTGTTAGTCTAGTTAAGCAAAACAAATAAGGAGTCCTGTGGCACTTTTTAAAGACTAACCAATTTATTTATTGCATGAGCTTCCATGGGAGAAAAATCCCACTTCGTCAGACTCTTCAAAGCTCATGCAATAAATAAATTGGTTAGTCTTTAAAAGTGCCACAGGACTCCTTGTTTACTTCGCCAATGGGTTTCACAGCTCTCTGCTAATGAGAGAAAGAGGGAGGTTAAAGAATGTTGGGTTCCATTCCTGTCTCTGGTCAAGAGTGCACTCCACTGGGAACAGACATATCTGTACATTACTCCCAAGCATTAAATTTTTTGCTGCATTTTTGCCCTCCTTACTGTCTCTTTCTTCATTCAGGTGCCTCATCACTCTCATCATTCGTTCTTTGCCTGTCCTAGACTCCAGTCCTCATCTGCTACTCTCCTAGCTTATGTCTACACTTAAGGATTTAGGTCTACTTAAATAAGTCGACTTTAATAAGTCTACTTTTAAGTCAACCTTATTAAGTCGACTTAGAGAGTTCATACAGGAATCCTAAGTTGACTTAAAGTGGGCCTTACTAACTCTAGTTAGGTCCAGGGTCTAGTTAGGACTAGTTAGGTCCAGGGAGAGCCAGCCCCGCATGGGGCTGGCTCTCCCTGAGGCAGCAAGCCCCGAACTGCTCGGCTCCCTTCTGGTCGGGACTGCTCAGGGAGCCGCCGCTTCCTTCTTGCTGGGACCCGTGGGGGTCTGGCTAGAAGGGATCATGGGCTCCTTTCTGCCGGGACCCCAGAGGTCCCGGCCAGAAGGAAATGTGGCTCCTTTCTGCCTGAGACCTCTGCTCCAGCTGACGGGCAGACCCAGGAGCTGGAGGGCAGCCATGCTGGCAATTGCTGGTACTCCAGCTGCCAGGGAGCCCCCGGAGGCTTCCCAGGAGCTGGAGGGCAGCTGTGCCAGCAATTGCTGGTGCTCCAGCTGACGGGAGAGACCCTGGAAGCTTCCCAGCAGTCCTGGCAAGAAAGGACCGCGGGGCTCCCTCCTCTCCAGGACCCCCATGGGTCCTGGCAAACAGAAGTGGTGGCTCCCTTTTTGCCGGGACCCATAGGGGTCCTGGAGAGAAGGGAGCCGGGAGAACCACCTGCTGCTTCTCAGTCCTGGCAGAGCCAGCTGTGCGCCAGCTGCCTCTGCCAGGATGAGCCGCGAGTGGCTTCTCAGTCCCGGCAGAGCCAGCCATACACCGGCTGGCTCTCGCCGGGGACCAGCTGCCCACCTCCCGGGCTCTCCAGCCAGGGTTCCAGTGGGGGGATCCCCTCCCATTGGAGCCCTGGCTGGGGAGCCCTTCTCCCCGGGACCACAGCTCCCCTGGCTGGGAAGCCGTGGGTCTGGGGAAAAGGGAGCAGGGGCTCCCCAGGGGACCAGGGAGCCACAGTGGATCCCTTCTGCCAGGGAGCCATGCGGGGCTCCCTAAGTTGACCAAGTCGACTTAGGGCATCTACACTGGCTAAGTCGACTTAATAAAGTCGATTTAGACACTAGGTCGAATTATAACGAGGTGTTATTAATTCAAACTAGTTTTTCCTTAATTCGATTTAAGGAGCAGCTTAAGTCAAATTAAGGAAAGCCCAGTGTAGACGTGGATTAAATTAAGTCGACTTAAGCCTGCTTAAATCAACTTAATTTAAAAGTGTAGATGCACCCCTAGTCTGTCCCCTTGCCCAGTCAGTCCATTATTCAACTACGACCTACCTCTAACTCCCACTTTCACAACCTACTACCTCTCAATCCCCATTTTCCCTATTACCCTCCCAGTCCCGTTTATCTCTTCTTCTGCACAATCACCCTTCAATCCCAGTCCCCATTCATCTCCTCGTCCCAATGTATTTTTCCTCTTTGTACACCTACCCTACAGGTCCAGCTCTTGTCTTCTTCCGTATGTCTATACTGCAATTTTAAAAAACTTAGGGCTCACCCATGCCTGTACTGCTGTTTCATTGCAGTGTAGACCTTTGGGCTTGGGCAAGTTCCCAGCTGTCATGTCAGGTGTCCAAACCAAATCTTGGCCTACAGCAGCCGAAAAAAATCCTGCACAGTTCCAGACTGGAGTATGCCCAGTGCAGAAAGAATCTGAGATTTTTCTCCTGCTATTTTTCCCTGAGGAAGTCTCTACTGAGCATCTGAAAATTGGGTGGTATTTTTAAGGTCTATAACTTGACCAAATTTTCATGGGGATTACTAAACGCACATCCTTGACACAAAAGCCTTACCCTTGTCAAATTTAAAATACATGCTCCAAAGACTGGGGGTGCTTGAGAATGTCCAAAAAAAAAGGCAACCGGAACATATGGTGGATGTACGATCTCACCTATGCTTGCGTGTTCTTAGGACACAGAAGGCGACTATGGAAGACATAGGTCCAAAGGGGTAGCCGTGTTACTCTATTGCACAAAAACTACAGAGTCCTGTGGCACTTGGCATAGTACCTGTGAAACAGGTCCAAAAGCCATCTGTATCCCACCCTCCCTCCATCACCACGTAGATTTCTCCCAGGAGATATTGGAGAGGTGTTAGTCAGATGGGGTAAAGGGAGAGAAATTACTAACCATTATTCCTTTTCATAACCCCACTCTCACATAACACTGCCATCGGCTTCCCCATTTCCCTCCATAAGATTTTTGTGCTTGGAATGGAGTACCTCCCACCCCTATGGGGTACCTACTTGCATTGTCCTAGTTCTAGCCATTCAGTATGGCTTAACTACTTCCACGAATCTCACACTCTCCACAAATAGATGGAGGGTCCTCCATTCCTGTAATTATTACACAGGCAGAAATGATTGAGGTGTCCACAGAATCAAGGGAAAAGCCAATCTACAATTCCTCATTCTTGCTGAAGACTAGATACCTTTTCATCTAGTCATAAATGTGACTATTAACATACTTTTAAACTTGGTGTGTATTTTCATCAGTGTCGGTAATCTGCAAACTCTGATTCAATCCTCAGTTATTAAGATGAGCATTGAACTTGCCACTTCATGATCTTAAACTCTGTGGGGGATGGGGGATAAATAATTTAGTGACATGGCTCACTGTAGCTGTGACTTGGACATAAGTCCATAATTTTATCTATGTGCCAAACATAATAGTGAGGGCTAGAAGATATTTGAATTCAGTGGTCCCATTTTCCCATTACCACAAAAAAAACCCACAAAACGTATCTAGAAATCTTGTTGGTTCTCACTTTGTTGATGGATTCTTTTTTCTTATTGACCCAACAGCAAGAAATTATAAAATATTTCAGTAGCTGCTTTAAGAAAAGTTTTTGGTTCCATGCTAATATGCTTGGATCAAAGATAAAATGCCAAAGATGTTGCTTTAAAAAAAATAAAAACAAAAACAAAAAAACCCCAAAGATACAACAGAAATTAGACTAGAAATCAGGCATAGAATTTTAGACCTGAATCCTGCAATTGATAATGCAGAAGTACACCTGTATACCGTAAAGTTCAGGACTGCATCCTTCATCTTGGTCATTCAATACAAATGTGTTTGTGTGCATGTGTGTCAAATTCAGTCTGATTTTGATTTAATATTGATTTAAACCACTGCTGCCAACTTGCTATTAAAATTGCCAATCACTTTGGAAGGAATGTTTTTTTTTTTCTTTAAAATTTTTGTTCGGGAATAAATATACTATAGGTTTATTACAATAGTCAGAGCCTCTGCTAATGTAAATTGGCTTAGATATATTAACTTGAATTGAACAAAATCAAAACTCCCTGGATGACAGTATGGCCAAGAATCTTTTAATTTTTTTTAACAGTAATATTAAAATTAGATGAAATTCCAGAGTTCTTCATTAACCATGTGAATAACTAATATAAACTCACATCTGAATATTGTCTTTAACTCAGGATAATGAAGGAGTTTTTCCTGATCTTTAAGTTCCACAGGTAGTATTGTTACAGCAGCGATAGATCCAAAGGCCATCTGTTGATTGTATTAGCTGTTTAAAGTTAGACAGGTAATGGCTAAAAGGAGAATTTTCTTAATTTATGGGGTGATTCTCAATTAAATCATGTTGTTGTTGAAGGTTATCTATAGGTCTTTTTCAAGAGTTGCCATAGAAACACAGTACAAGAACTGAATCTTAAAGGCAACATTTTATTTTGTGTTGAAAGGAACTACATATGAAGAAAGTCGCTAAAAGCCCTTTCAGTAAATCATTTTATAGTACATTTAAGAAGGGATCATTAAGCTGGCAGAATTTCTGGGCTTGATTTAGGTTCTTCAGCTGAGTAAAATTTTCATGATGAATTTGACCTTGTAAAAGCCAAACCTGAAGTGTTGCTCCCATTTTCAAAAGTAAGAGAGCAAGCATAGTTGTTTTTTTTTTCTTTTTACAGTTTATAGAATTAATTTTTTTTTAATTTTATTTTGTGATTTATTTTAGTACCAAACTGGCAGCCTTGGAGAATGATGGTCTCCATCCTGTGTTGTGAGACCACACTTTCAGAAGAAGATTCTGAGATTTAGGCTATGTCTACACTTGAAAAGTTAAGTCGACTTTATTAAGTCGACTTAATACGGTTGACTTTAAGTTGACGTAACAAAAGTTGACTTAACTTTTCAACTATAGATATAGCCCCTTTTCGACCTTATTAAGTCGACTTAACACTTTGTCGACTTAATAAGGTGGATTTAGGTGCTAATCCCGATCCACACTGGCTTAAGTCGACCTAATAAGGTCAATTTAAGCATTAAGTCATCCTAAATCGAGGTGTTATCAAGTCAACTTAACTTTTCCTTAAGGAAAGCCCAGTGTGACGCGGAGTAGTTTAAGTCAACTTAAGCCTGCTTAAATCAACTTAATTTGTAAGAGTAGATGCACCCTTAGAAACTGGAGGCTGGAAGAAACAACTGTTTTCACAGTGTGGTGTATCTACAGTAGAACACATCAAAAATATTTCCTGCAGATGAAATCACTAGTTCAGCTGAGTTGATGTTGGTACTGGTGGTAGAACTGGTGACTTCACCACCCTGTCAATTTAATCTGCACAGCAGTGACTATTTCAGTGTTTATTGAAATGTACTTTTCAGGCAGAGACTTAGATGGGGACAGTAAGAAGTCACATTGCTCCAAGAAATCCGTATACCCCCAGAGCTCCCCAGTATGGCAGAAACCCCAAAGTGCTAAATTGCTTTAAGGGATTCAGTTTATTTATCTCTTACTTGTGTGCAGGGCAATGTAGCTCTTGTTCTATGTATCCTTGTGTGTGTGTGTGTGTGTGTGTGTGTGTGTGTGTGTGTGTGTGTGTGTGTGTGTGTGTGTGTCTCCAGCATTAAGGTGGTATTGCTTGAATGGGGACCCCACCAGTGGGATTTTCTTCTAAAACTCACTTGTTCACAGTAGAAAAATTCTCCTCAGACCATAGCTCTGCACAAAACCTCTTACTCCTCACCACCTCCAAAGCTGTCTCAACTTCTCTGTCTGAGGAGAGAGTAGTTTTACTAAAAATATTTCCATCAGAAATGAAGAAGGAACACTGCTGTATGTTGCAATGGTAGGTCTATGGTGAACAAGCTGTATCTTAACTAAATGTTCTCATTCTTTATTTTAAATCCAAACAATGCAGCATTGAACTAGCATTTATAAATGTGGGAATGCCAGGTTGCTGAGGGATGCAAGGTCAATGTCGAGGAAATGGAGCCAGAGGACTTAGAGCTCAGTGGCTTTAGGTGCTTTAGTTTAGTTAAATAGTGAGAAGCCCTGAAATGTAGAGGTATGCCATTATTTTGTACTCTTGACTTAAATGCTGTCAGGGGTTGAAAAAAGAAGTTGATACTAGAGCATGCAAAAGTAGGAAATATACAAATATTGTAACACAGGGGAGAAGGCAAAATGTCTTGCTATAGGAAGTGTTTACAGATCACATAAGTAATACGCAAGCCTTAAAAGTATCTACGAGTATGAGAAGGAACAAAGTACAAGTGGCAATTGCAAGAATAAAGGTGGTTGTGGTGGGCAATATAGGTTCAATCTTTGTCAATTTGTGTCTCTTCCTCCTCCCCTCCCCCTTTTTAATTAAACCATTTTTAGAGAGCTGTACTAAAAAGATTTTTTTTCATGAATACAGCAGACTGTAAGACTCTTTCTAAAATGCTGATGCTAAGGTAACATGATGGATTAGAGCTTTCAATTTTATTGAAATATGTTACAAATTCCTCTTTATAATACTACAAAAATCAGATTTTTGCAAAGATTTCTAGAAAGATAATACCATATTTTATTTCAGAATACCCTTTATTGGAAGTTACTGCAGCCGGGGGAGAAATTCATTTTACCTTTCTGTCTGTGAATGGGCTGAAAAGAGTTTCTGATTAGTCTCAAATAATATTTCTTTGAATTGATTTGCTGAACTTCTGAAGGTAACTGTGTCAGAAGACTGTTATGTGCAGTTTGAGCATTCTGCATCTGAAATTTGAGCTATTCTGATTGGATTCAGGAGGTTATAAAGTATCATGTGACTTTATAGAATTTAGGGCACTGAAAGTTTCCAGGGCAACTACTCCATTGGTGTACATTCATAAACATGAATGCATTTTGCATGAGAGAGGACCAAGTAATTTATAAAATTAGAACAATACGATATTTGAATGATTTTAGTAGTAATTGTGCAATTTTTTCTCCTTCTTTGTACTCCAAGAGGATTTGACTACCGTTCCAGAGATTCACATCTTCTAATTAGAGGGACGTAACTTTGGCAATGTCATTAGAAGTTTCCTACAATGAGCTACCTATGGCTATGTCTACACTGGCAAGTTAGTTTGAATTAAGGAAGCTTAATTTGAACTAACTTAAGCCATGGCTACACTAGGCTTTCATTAGTTGGAATAAGGGGTTCCTTAATTCGAACTAATACATTCGAATATGCTATTCGAGCTAAGGGTTAATTCAAACTAGTTAGTTTGAATTAACCAATGTGGCCATGTTAGTTCGAACTAATTGCTTAGTTCGAACTAACTGGCCCACTGAACTCAATGCAATTCGCTAATTCGAACTAAGCAAGTGCCACTAAATTTTGCTAGTTCGAATTAAGTTAATTTGAACTAACCTAAAATTAGTTTGAATTAGTTAGTTCGAATTAACTAATTCAAACTAACTTTAGTAAGTGTAGACATAGCCAATGTGTCTTAACTATGGAAGTTAAGGTTATAGTATTTCAATATCCTTGCCTTTTCTATTGAGACTGCCAGCTAGGCTGACAATTAGTGTCACTTGTGGTAGGAGCTGAGTACTCTCCCAGCCCAGCAAAGTTCTTAAGCACATCCTGAAATTTTAGCACAGAAACAATCTGAAGTCTACTTCATGCAGAATAGTTGTTGCTAGAATGGTCAGTATTTGGTAGGTGCAAGACCTTAACTGATAACAAAGTAATTTTTTCCATAAAAATATTCTTAATGACCTCCCTTACAGTCTGTAACACATATCCCTCTATTCTAAGATTTAAATGAGATATTTGTCGTCTTAAATGTGCCTTGTGATATGCCAGAACCACAAACGTCCAGGTGACACTTTCCTATGCAGAGAACCAATTCAAGGCCTGTGCCTAACTTACATTCTGCTTAAGTGTTGGTTAGGCCTAATACAAGGCTGAATTTCACCCATTGGGAATCCATTGTTTCTCATCCAGTTTCTGTCATTATTTTATAACATTTTTAGCAAAAAGGCTCATGTACCAGTTCACTCACCTTTTTAAAAAAATGTGGTTGCTGTTGGTGCAGTGGGAAAACAGGTGGTTGTTTTTGTTTGTTTTTGTAGTGGCCTTGCTCTAGGATGTAGAATGGTTCAGCCAAGAAAAATGAGTGGCAATATTTCTACTACTCATATGCCCCTTTTCTATTTTGTATTGTGGAGTTTGTGTTGCTTTTGTTCCTGGCTTTTGTTACTGGCTTATGCAGTCTCCTGAAGCTAATATAACCCAACCTCATCCGTTAAAGGAAAACACAGGAAAACTACATAACTATAAATGTTAGAGCTTCTTGAATTGTGTGAAGTGGTTGACTGTAAAAACGGAACACAGAGTTCTATGTTTTATCTCATTGACTCTGTAACACCTTCCCACTGGACAAGTACATTTTCTTTATTTCCTTAGCTGCTTGCCTCTCATACTCACAGGGATTTTAGTTTTCTTTCTCATGCATTATCACCAATAGCTAAAAGCTGATGGAAATATCTTATCCCAAACACTTTTTCAGTGGAATATGGCCATTTTCACACACATTTTGGAAGGTATTTTTTTTCTTTTAAATAAAACTTGGTGTAGGAAAAAAGTTGTCCCCAAAAACTTCAAAATTTGAAATATTTGGTTTTTTTGCTATGATTCTTTTTGCCAAAAACATAATAGAATATCTAAACAAACAGGGAGTCCTGTTGCACTTTTAAAGACTTACAAATTTACTTATTGCATGAGCTTCCATGGTAGAAAATACCACTTCATCAGGTTCTTGAAGATGGAGAACTTAAAGATACAGTATGGGAGGCCCTTCAGAAGTAGATCCCAATCTATTGTTTTGGGACCACTCCTCTATTGGCTTTTTCATGTTAATTCTCAAGTCAGATTTGTGCCCATTTTTTTTTTTTTTGTGCAGAGATTGTCCTATTTGTCCAATGTATTAGGCAGAGGAGCATAATGGCAAATATCACATTGGAGGAAGAGCAGGTGAATGAACCCTTGATAGAGTAGCTGGTTTGATTAGGTCCTATGATGGTGCAGCTATGTGGACGAAGTTGGTAACAGGGTTTGTTGCAGGGATACATGCGTGCCTTAATGTTTCTGTTGTTTGTATCTCCTGGCTTTCATATTACAAAAGGTGATTTTTGCCATTTCTTTACCTTCTTTCTGCCTACCCTTCTTCTAATATGCTGTTCCACACGGTTTGAATCTAAACAACTGCTCTGTTTTACTAAAACAATCTGACCTGATCCTATGACATACACTCCCTTGCATTTTTCCCCCTCCCATTCTGTAAGTTCTTCAAGCAACTGACTAAGTGGGATTTTCTCCCACAAAAGTTAATGTGATAAATAAACTTGTTAGTCTTTTAAAGTGCCACAAGACTCCTTGTTTGTTTTGCTGAACTAAACTGACATCTAGGGTTTTTTGGAGCTGATATCTGACTGTTAGCAGCAAATATCTCCAGTGACTAGTAATGGGACACTATATAGGGAGGGTCATGAGTTACTACACACAGTTCTTTCCCAGGTGTTTCCCTGGTGCATTTTGCCCACATATTCTGGGTCTAACTCATCTCCATATTTGTGGTCAATAAGGAATTTTTCCCCTAGATCAGATTGGTAGAGATCCTGAGGGCGGAGGTTTGCCTTTCTCTGTATCATCAGACACAGGATGCTTGCAGATTTAAACTAGTGTAAATAGTGGATTCTCTATAACTTGAAGTTTTTAAACCATGATTTGAGGATTTCAGTAACTCAGCCATAGATTATGGGCCTATTACAGAAGCAGGAGAGTGAGGTTCTGAGTGCTATGGTATGCAGGAGTTCAGTTTATATGATTGTGATGGTCCCTTCTGACCTAAAGTCTGCGTTTGTCTCATCTATTGAGTCAATATTATTGGAAACAACGTCATATAAACTTAATAACAGACATTCTTCTTTCAAAGGAGCTGTCAAGTACTCTTTTTTTCTGAATGATCCATGACTTAAAGATTCCCAAAGTGACCTTTGGTATAGTAAATGGAAACATCACCTCCTGACATGATTTTTCACTACTTTAGTCAATATTGGGAAATTTCTAACACATGCTCTACTTTGAACACAGTATCACATACAATGATGCTTTCTTGTTCTTAAGCTATTACTTCTAAAACTTCTGTATGCACAAACTCAGTGTTTTAATACTCCAGCATGAGGGCGGGATTATCGGAAGGGCTTTAGGGGATTAAGCCCTGGGCCCCAGCCAAAAAGGCTCAGCTCCATCAGGACAGGAGTGCTCTTTCCCTGCTGGTGCTGGGAGGTGGTGGAGGTGGGAGCGTGTGGAGGCAGAGAGGACAGGCCCAGGCTCGACGCTCTGCCCCGTCCCAGCCCTGGGCTGCCTGGCCCAGGCCAGCTGTCCCACCCAATTGTGGCTGTCTTATATTTAAGCCGGTGGGAAAGAATGAAGATAAACAGCCTATTGTTAGTTTTCCTGATTTGAATACTTAATCAAAAATTAATGGTCTTTCAGGTTGCTCTAGTTCAGAGGAAAAAAAAATCCTGATAGTCAGATATCTTTGGTGCAATTCTATTTGTTTACACATAAGGCACAAAGTCCTGCTTCCCCAAATGCAGCAGTAGTCAATTAACAAGATAATATCTTTGCAAAGAACTCCAAGACCATTTCAGTCAATACTCAGCTTCAACAACCACTTACAGAGCTTTCTGACCTATCTGGTGCTTCCTTCCTGACATCTCTCTTTAGCTCTCTAGCCTTTTCTGACTCTTTCAGCTGTACACAATAATAAAATCCCTTTGCTTGCATGAGCCTTTGTTTTAGATGATGATCTGTGCCTCTCCTTGGGATGGAAATCACTTGTTTCACCTACCTGATCCCATTACAGACTTTGTTTCTTAAAGAGATCTTAAATGAAGGGTGGTGGCCAAACTTAACCCCCAGAACATGTATTGTTCTATATAAAGAATCTCTCCAGGTGTGTGTAATCGGTTCCCAGATTATAAATTGAGTGCAAGACAGTGATCATTAAATTGCTTTGCTAGTGGGTCTGTCTTGATTTTTGTTATTTCTGCACTTTAAATCATTTCTGTTTGAGGTCAAAGTGTTACAAGAAGATTACAGGACACTAGCAACCAACTATAGCTCAGGTCCTAAGGCTCATTGGGTTCAGGAGGCACAACACTGGGAGACAGGGTAAAAGGTAAAAGCAAAACAGTTTTATTGAAAACTAAGATAAGAAATCAAAGAAATAGGAAAGCACCAAGCTTCCACCCCTTTGGCAGACGGGAACCCCAGTTAAACAACTGCAGGCTCAGAGCACGGGGAGTGATGACTCCTGGCAGTGAACATAGCAGTTGCCCTGACAATGAAGTTCCAAATGGTGGGGAGGGGGGCTTAGCACCAGCTTTTAGATGCTTGCTAAGTGGGTAAATAGCCGCATATCTGGTTATTTTCCACACTTATTTACAGCATTTCTTTGCCCTGGTCTTATCTTGTTGTTTTACAAAGCTTGCAAGTTACATCTGCTACTCGGTGGTAGCAAGGTACATCCATGGTCAGTACCAGCTCTGTTTTGCTTATACACAGGGTTAACTTTTGGTCAGGGCTGATTGTTGGCAACACCACCTATTGACAATTCCTCATGTAACCAACTCTTCCATTGGGCCTGACACAAAGGCACCTGGAGTGTTTCAGAAAGTAAGAATGGAACCTCAAAGGTGATAGGTGTTTTCTGGCCTGGTTGCAAGGAAGGGGGCGTGAAGCTCTTCTAATCTTTTTTCATTTCACGACGCTTGAGTGGCACCTGAGTGGGTGGCTACGCTGATGGAGTTTGGGAAAGCTAAGCCATTGGCCCCTATGCACCCAGAGAACATATGTGAATACTCTCTTTTCAGCCTGAACATCCTCTCATTCTCTGATTAGTGGCTTGAAGGAGGAAGCAGAGGTGACTGCCATGGCTACATGTGACTTTGCTCTTGTGGGTTTATGAAGAGCCTTAGGAAGATAATCAGGGTTCCAGGAAAGCCTGGTTGAAATTGCCCTCACAGTGCATCTGAGTCTGCTGAGACAGCAGTGGTGGTGTTAGAAGCTGGTAGCAGGATCCAGTGTACTGCAATGGTGAATGGTTTGCTTCCCCCACCCCCATGCACACTTTTTTTTTTCCCAGTAGAAGTGTCTGATTGGCCAGGTGTTGAATTGGCAGATCCCTAATGATAACCCAACCTCTCTTATGGTATCCCATCAAATGAGCTGCTCCAGAGGGTCACCGTGTTTCAGACCCAAAACTCCTCCCCTATTGAACACTGTCAAGCCTCTTATCTAACTTCCATGGGTTTTTCTTCCATTAACTTACGAAGTTAGTCTCTTCCTTCAAGATCTGTCATGCTTTAATCCTTTTTTTGTGAATAAGATGAGTTTATAATCTGTTACATTTATTTACTAACCCATTACTCAACAGTGAGAGGACAGAAAAGTATGTGCATTTCATTATGTCGCTGGATGGGAGATAGATTTTACTTAGGCATGACTGGGAGAGAGCATAGCTCTTGATAGAGGCAATAACTAAGTGAGGAAAGCAGTGATTTGGTTGCACGAAAACTTCCCAAGCGTCCTGTAGAATCATTTACCCTGTAGCCTGGTAGTCATAAAATAACCAAGCAGACTGACTGCTAATATTATTGGAATTTGATAGGGGCGCTGTGAATCTGCCATAAGCTGCTTCTAGTAAAAAAGCAAAGAGCAACTGTTCGCAAAGTTAATATTTTCACAGATGACTTATTGAATCAGTATTACTTATGTAGAAGATTTAAAAAAAACACCATTTGAATGCAAAACTGAATATAAGAAGTCCCATAGAAAGAAACTTAAGGAAAAAAAAAAAAGGAGTTCAGATGAGATAGCAGTTCCTCAAGGAAACAATATTATTCTTGATGTGAAGAAAACATAGGAAGAGATCGGCATATCTCTTTCAGGATCTGTTTATTAATTTGACAACCAAATATTAATGCTATAAAAAGTGGAAACATAAACAAATACAAAGGAAAAACACAAGCATGTAGAATAAAATCAGAAAGGCTAAGTTGCAAAATGAGCTACCTGTAGCAAGGGGTTTGCTTTTTTTAAGAAATATTAGAACAGGAGGAACATAAAGAAAAGTGCAGATCCTCTTCTTAGCAGGAAAGGAGAATTAATAACCGATATCAAGAAAGCTGAAGTGTTTAATGCTCTTTGCTTCAGTCTTCATTAAAATGGTTAATGGTAACCAGATACTCAATAAGGGGAATTGAAGACAATCCAAAATGGGGAAAGAACAGATTAAAGAACAATTTGATAAATTAGAGTATTCAGGTCATTGAGATTTGATGAAATTCACTAGTGTACTTGAGAAACTGGTTGAAACAATCTCCAGAAGACTGAAGAAGGGTAAACAAACAGTATCTGCCTTTTAAAAGGGGAACAGAGGACTTGGAGACTTGGCTGACTAGTTCATCACTTCAGTTCCTGGAAAGATACTAGAGCAAAATTATTCAAAAATCAGTTTTTAAGTAGCTAGATGATGAGAGGATTATACAGAATACTCAACATAAGATTTGTCAAGAACAAATCATGACAAATCAACCTAATTTCCTTATGTGACAGGGTTATGGACTTAGTGGATGGGGGACAAGCATTAGGCTAGATATATCTTTGGGATTTATTCTTTAAGTAAGGCTTTTAACATAGTCTCGAAGAACATTTTCATAAGCAAACTAGGGAAATATTAGTTAAATTAAATTATTATAAAGCAAGTGCCAAAAGAGCATATTTAAAAGTAGTTATAAATGGTTTGCTGTCAAAGTAGGGGGGTATATCTCAGAAAAGCATCTAGTACTGCAGGAATCAATCCTGGGTATCATACTAATCAATAGTTTCATTGATTTGGATAATGGAGTGCAGAGCATGTGTATAAAATTTTCAATGCACCAAGTGGGGAGGGATTCCATGCACTTTGGAGGACAGGAAAGAATTCAAAACTACCATGATAAATTAGAAAATTGGGCTGAATTAAAAAACAAAACAAATAAACAAAAAAAACCCTCAAAGACAAGTGCACGGTACTTTGCTTAAGAAGGAAAAAACTCAGATGCACAAATCCAAAACAGGGAATAACTGAATAGGTGGTAAAACTACTGAAAAGGATATGCGGGTTGTAAGGATCACAAAATGAATGAGTCAATAGAGTGACATCCCTTAACATTTTGGAATGCTATTTTCAAGTCCCTCCTCAGTTGTTTTTCACTCATGACTAAACACGTCTGTTTAAAACAATCTGGACAAAGACTTGTTGAGGATGGCCTAACCCCATCCACTCCTGTAATAAACCTTTAACCTATGACTGAGATATTAAAGTCCTTAAATCATGGTTTAAAGATTTTAAGTACTGAGAATCCACCAGCAAGTCAGCTATGCCCCATGCTATCAAGGAAACCCAAAACAGTTTTTGCCAGTCTGCCCTGAGGAAAAATTCCTTTTTAGCTCCAATATAGCGATCAGTTAAATCCTGAGAATGTGGGTAAGATTCACTAGCCAAACACCCAAGGAAGAATTCTTTAATAACTCAGAACCCACTCCATCTAATGCCCCACCTCAAGCCATTAGCATATCCACCTCCAATAGTCAAAGATCAGTCAACTGTCAAACTAGGGTGTCCAATCATACCATCCCCTGCATAAATTTATTAAGCTCAGTTTTAAAGCCAGCTAGGTTTTTTTGCCTCCATCTACATCATATTTTGAAAATGTGTCTTGGGCATTTAGAAGCAGAGTTCTAGGTGCTTTTTGAAGATTTTTACTCTACATGTAAACATTCCAGTGGGAGGCGGGGGGGGGGGGGGGGGGAGGGTTGGTTTTTGTCTGTAGCACATTGAATTTAGTCAGCTTTGATGGTGCCTGTTGGCTGTTGATCAACAGTATTCTATATACAAATCATTTCTTCTTTCTGGAGCTGAGAGCTAAAGTCTTTTTTTGTACCTGTTGTAATCTGAGCTGTGCCTAGAGTGATAAACTCTAAACTAAGCTGCTGATTGTGAAACATAAATGAGACATCTTCAATAGATGAAGAGGTGATTTTATGCCATCAACTGATGTTTTCCTTTCCTCAATTAAAGCTAGGTGTTGGTCTCTTTCAAACCACTTGATATTTACTTTGTGCACTGTCACGTCTACCTCTCTCTGACTGTCTACATTGGCAATTTAAGTTGACTTAAATTAAGCCACATCCACACTAGGCTTTCATTAAGTTGAATTAAGAAATTCCTTAAGTCAATTTAATGAAAGCTTAAGCTGACTTAATAACTACCACTCATTAGGTCGATCTAAGCCCAGTGTGGACGCATAAATCCACTTTGTTAAGTCAACCTAAGGGCAGTTAGGTCGACTTAACAAAGTGGACTAGGTCGACTTAAAGTCGACCTTATTAAAGTCAACTTAACAAAGTCGACTTAACTTTTCTAGTGTAGATGTAGCCTCTTTGACTAGGAGAAGCAGCAAAAGTAGAGGCCACAGCTTATATGACCAAGAAAAGCCCTTAAATATATTTAAACTGTTGAAATTTCTGAATGTTATTGGGGTCCATTGTCCAATAGTATATCCTCAGCTATTGTGGATTTGTAAAGATGCTCTTATGTTTATCAATCAGTGTGGAAGATTCTTTCACTCACTTTTCTCTAGCTCAGAATGGTTTTTATAATCCATGACATGCATATAATTCTCATTATCCATTGTAAAAAAAAAAAAAAAAAATTCTTATGCCACCTTTTGCTGTGGACAAAATAGTATGTTGTGTTGGATAATGATGTCTTCACTTTGACATATGGTGTTGTAAGCAATGTGGGCCTCCTGGAATCTTTTATTCAGTTTGTGAATTGGAATTGCAGGAATTCTAGATGACATATGGATGATGGCACAATATGGTGGCACTCCATTTGATATGCTCCAGAAAAGGAGAGAGAGGAAGCCGGTAGTGAGGTTTTCCCTAGACAACTAAATAGTCAGCACATAGAGTATGAGCACATTCTCTCAGGTGCAGCTATTAAACCTGGACATGCAAGAGTGGCAAAATGAGGATGCACTAAGCCAAGGGTGTCACACTTTCGGCCCGCAGGCTGGATCCGGCCTGCCAAGTGCCTGCAATTTTACTTTTTGTCAGCAGAGGGCGATCCTCCACTACAAAAATACATTGGAGGCACCCCCTCTGGTGGGGAAAAGTAAAAACTGCAGGCACTTTTACCCGCCCCTTGCAGATTCCGGGGCTGTGAGCAAATTTTTCAGTGGTGGGAGGAAGGGGTCCCAGCTGGGCACCTTGCTTTGAAGTTGGCACCTAGCTGGGCAGCAATTTTGTTGACACCTGACCAGGGCCTTTTAAAATCTGCCACCCTGCATGCATCCAGGCAGTGGCCCCGGGTGAGGAATGGCTTGGCCAGAGAACTGACTCCAGGAGCTGGATTGAGCCTCTGTGAGCCAGGTAAGTGGGGAGGGAGGGGCAGGTAGCTGGCTCGTTGGGGCAGCAGGCTGGGAAAGGGGTTCAGGAACTGGTGCGGGAAAGGTGGGCAGGGACCAGAACAGAGCCCGATGCAGGGAAGAGAACGGGCAGAGGAGCCGCACCAGGAAGGGAAGAAGGGAAGGGAGGGGCAGTGCAGCAAAGGGGAAGGGGTCAGGAAGCCAGTGCAACAAAGGGGAGCCTGCAGGGCAGGGGAAAGGGAAGGTGTCAGAGAGCCTGTGGGTTTGGGGATGAGAAAGGGGAGCACACACTGCCCCAAGTCTGGAAAGGGAAGTGGTCAGGGACCCCAGTGGTACTGTGCCGAGAAAGGGGTCAGGAAGTCTACTCGGACACGCTTCGGCCCCCGGCTGATGTCATGCCTTCCAATCTGGCCCCCAACACCAAATGAGTTTGATACCTCTGCACAAAGCTGTACTGAGCTACAACATTTTATTTTATTACAGTAAGGCCTAGAAGCCCCAGTTAAGATCAAACCCCAATGTGCTAGGCACATATATAAATATAATATGAGATTTGTTGCCCTAAACAACTACATCTACATGGCCAAGGAAGATAAAGTCTGGGAGAAAGGAAGGACTACAATACCAATATCTAAAATAGAAAGGCTCAGATAAAACAACTTGCCAGATATCTAATATTAATTATATGGTATGAAAATTTACCTTTCCAAATGTATACTATACTTTGCAGAACTCTTGATACCACTAATGAGTCTACTAAAGAAATAATCTGTTTTCAGAGGGAGGCCCCATATGGCCTTGGCTTTGCCAAAATGAAGCATTGGCACATGATGATATTAACAGAGGCTGAATGCAGATAGATGCATACAGGTGGCGCTTGAGGAGCTGAAGAGTTGGAGGTTGCTACAAAAAGGGAAATACATGGCTTGTAAATCCTCATTCCACAGTCACAGAAATAAATGAGCAGAAAGGCAGTGGTGTGCCCATAATTTTGATTGAGTCAAGCATTCATGGTCAATGTGCATGGGAGAAAAGTTTGTCTGATTAAAAATACTTGGAAGCAATCATTTTAAAAAATGGCTAGGAATTATGGTCTTGCCTCTGCACAAACACAATATTGTAATTAAACATAGACCAGGAAAAGTCATACTGGTCATTGATGCCTCCAAGAAATTATTTCTGGCAGGGCATAACAATATGTAGGAGCATTTCCAGTGTACATGTTAATTTAGTCATGTACAATGCACCAGAGTCAGACAAAACTAAGAGAAATGAGGGTTGTAACTAGTCAAGATCCCCAATTATCTTAATTGTTCAAAATTATTATTTGCTGTTTGACAAAAAGAACAATGTCTGCTCCAATGGCAGAATTCTAGGAATCCCTGAGGAACTAATAGTTGCAAGTTAACTGGTCTTTAAATGAAGAAGGCTTACATGACCATGATCACCAAGATGGAAAAAAGATAACCCTTCAAACTCGTACATGCATAGGAAAGTGGGAGCCTTTGTCCTCAGAGCTATTTTGGTTGGATGTGCCTTAGATGCTCAAAAAAATAAGTATGTTAATATTTTTTTCTAAATGTTTCGGGTTCTTTTAAAATGACACAAATTGAAGAAATGATAAATAATGAAGAGGACAGAGCATTGATGCAGGGTGCAGTCAAACAGGATTTGTTTTTAATATGACTAAATCTAAAAGTATACATTTAGAATCAAAGAATGTATGCCACACTTAAACAATGGGGGACTCTATCCTGGAAAAAATAATTCTGGAAAAGATTGAGTATGTGCTGGATAATCAGTGGAATACTAGCTCCCAATGTGATGCTGTGCCCAAAACAGCTAATGTGATCCTCGGATGCAAACAGGGGACTCTCAAATAGGAGTAGAGGGGTTGTTTTACATCTGTATTTGGCACTGGTGCAAGTGCTACAGTTGTCCATTGCTCTAGAAGAATGTTGATAAATTGGAGAGGGCTCAGAGAAGAGCCGTAAGAATTAGTGCACTAGAAAACCTGCCTTATAATGAGACTCAAGGAACTTAATCTATTTAGTTTAACAAAGAGAAAGTTAGGGGGTGATTTTCATCACCGTCTGTAAGTAGTTGGATGATAACAAATATTTGATAATGGGATCTTCATTCTATGACAAAAGTATAACAAGATCTAATGCCTGGAAGTTGAAGATAGACAAATTTGGATTGGAAATCAGGCATAAATGTTTAATACTGAAGGTAATTAACTACTAGAACAATTTACCAAGAGTCAGGCTGGATTCTTTATCAGTAACAATTTTTTAAGGCAAGACAGAATGTTTTTTTCCTAATGGATATGTTCTAGGAATTTTTGGGTGGAAGTTCTTTTCTCAGTTTTCTACAGAAGGTCAAATGAAACAATCACATTGGTCCCATCTGGCCTTGTAATCTATTACATAAAACTGAAATTTCAGTTTCAGTTCTTGTCAACTACCAGAATTTTAAAAGTTGCTGCATTTTCTTTCAAAATGCCATTTTCTTTATGGAAAAACAGGACAAAACTTTCCAGTCTGCTTTAATTCGTAGTGTTAAACACTGTTAATAACTTTTTTTTTTTTTTTAAACTGCCAGTACTAAATTCTCTCATCTAATACAATGTCCAGAACTCCCGAGTGTAGGCAAAACTGCAGTTTTTCTCTGTGGCTTTTCCACTACTACCATCGAGTTCACCTTTTAAAAAAAAACAAAACAAACAAACAAAGAGGATTCCTATATTTTCCAGATTCTCTATCTCTTTAGATGATCACTCTTTTAGTGTAACGTGGATTTTCATGAAATATTCACGGCAGGATCTCTAGTAGTAGCCACTCTAATCTTTTGTTTCCCAAGAAACCTTCCTTAATCCATCAACTTGACGTTTTCTAGTCATCTGTTCTAACAGATATTTATAGCACAGGAGCTAGGATGTTTCCTTTTTCTCATTACCAGCTCAATTCATTTGAGATCAAGATCTGTTCTGAGACCAAGAAATGATGGTGTTTCTGTGAATAAAATATTGAGCCTTTTGCATCCTCATTGTGCTTACACATTACAGTGGTTTTCTCCTGCTCATTTATTTCCATAGCCACACAATATCTGCTTATGATTACTTTTGAGAACTTTACATGATTTTATACTTCTCAGTATATTACAATGACTTGTGCATTAATATCCAACATTTATCCCCAGTGAAGAATAATCTTTATGAAGCTTGGTCTGGAGAGATTGGTACAGAGGAAACCATTGCTGCTCCTGTACTTTTTACAGCTGCTTGTCCACACCTAGTTCTTGCATCATTTCCTGTAACATTTGTGCACCTTTTTCTTTTACTAGATATTCATTTGACTCAGGAGTTTTCCCACATTTTTATATAGGCTTTCAATTTGTTTACAGTTTTGTGGCCTGTCAGCTAGTTGATTAGACTTTTAAAAAACTTTGTTGTTACCTGAATGTAGAAGGAAGCTTTACATCTCCCTAATCTGCTTTGCCACCTATTTTTAGACATAGATTTGAGCAGGGCTTGTTTCACTTCATATGTCTGAGCAACCTCTTCTGCTTGTTTTTAATCAAACTCAACTCTCTAATCCCTTGTTTGTTGAATTTGTCTGAGAATGTGTACTACCTTTTAAGTCTTTACATCCATATCAGTAAATGTGTTTTCACCTTTGGCCGGCATCCTTAAGGCTGACCCAGACTATTCAACTGGTATGTCAAACTTGAATCTATTATAAAAATCAAAAGTATTCAACCATTGGATTATGTTTTTGGGCGTGACCTATTCAACAAACATATTTGCAGTGTACACTCAGCTGTTTTCTTCCCAGTAGAGAAAAATCCAAATATTGTATGTCTGCCAGCCTAGACTGACAGATAACAGAGCTATCCTTATGAACTTATATTTCCATTTCCTTGAAGAGAACACTGCTTTAGCACTTGGATATATACTACTACTCAGAAAAGTTGGTCTAAAAATTGGTCTTGTGCAGGTGAAATCTAACAACCCCCTGTAAACTTTCTTTCTTTCTTTCTTTCTTTCTTTCTTTCTTTCTTTCTTTCTTTCTTTCTTTCAGTTGTGGTACAGTTCTGAAAGAAAGAAAGAAAGAAAGAAAGAAAAAGTCCCCCCACCCCCCAAAGTTAACTGCCTAAAATTACAGTTAAACAGAATTTAGATCTGAAACAGTATCATCTGGTGGGTTCAAATACTACAATATTTGGTTGAAAGTATTCTTGTTACACCAAGTAGCTTGAAACCAAGTAGTGAATACAATTTAGTAAACAATATTGATTACTAGGAGGGAAGGAATTAAGTTAGGGAAAGGATGAATATCAGGAAAACCTGATGACAGCGTGCTGTAATAGGCTGTGGAAATGTTGGTAACCTTTTAATTTTGATTCTGCATGTCACGTATGAGAGTTCTTTAAAATAACTGTACATTGTGTACATTGGCGAAGTGTACATTGGCGAAGAACCCTGTGTTTTTGCAGAGATGGGCTGGCCTACCTAACTAGTCTTTTCCATATCCAATTCTCTGACTAGGTAGCAAGCCTTATAGCTTAAATAAATAAATACATAAAATTGGTTTGCAAAATTACAACAGCCACTAAATTAAATAAAGCAACCAAAGCTATTTACAGAGTGATCATTAGACTAATGTACTTATTTTCATTGTCGTGTACATTCCTTGATTTCCCATGTAATAAGTTGGGATGCCCTTTAGCTGACTTGCAACCCAAAGAGTAATTGTATTTTAAGTAACACATTAAAAGAGGAGCTAAAAAGGAATAGCTCTCTTCTCTGGCAGGCTTACAGCGTTGCAATTTAGAACACAGCTTGCATCGGTTGTCTAAGCATACTGAGCGCCCCAGAGGCTCTGTACTAAGATAAACTGACAGAACAGTATTGCCAACTCACTGCTGCCGGGCAGTTGCTGGTGATGCTGATTTCTAATGTCACTACCCTGAGAGGCTTAAAGGGCCTCTTTTATGCTATAAATATCTTATTATACCTTGACCTGCAGTTTCCAAAGTTCTGGTTTTGGATCATATATAATTTTGAACCACAGTCTTTCTGTGCTTTGGGGAAGATGAAAATATAATGTAACAAAATTATTTAGAATGATGCCGATGTTAAACCCTTGGCACATGCCTCCAAGTATAGTCAATGAGTGAGTGTGGAATGAAGAGTCATCATTTCTTGGAGAAAGCTAATTTATATGAGTTTCTAGGGTAGTCAGCCAAGTCAGCTAAAGACTTATTTTACTGAAAATAATAATTGGTTCCTGCCTGTTAGCAGGAAAGTTACAATTAATTAGAGGCCGTTGTTAGAGCTTGGTGAATAAGATGTTTGTTTTGTTTTGTTTAACATCAAAAAGTCAGGGAAAAAATCTTTTTCATTTTGTTGAAATCAAAGTATTTCATTTAGATTTCAAACTTTTTTTTAAAACACATGAATTATTTATATAAAATTATAGAATACTTTGAAACAGTAATTTCTAACCAAAAAATCAAAATGTTTTGTTTTTGTGATTTCCCTTCTCCCCTGTCCTGATAACAACTTGGCAAAAATACAAATTTAAAAATACCAAAACCAAACAAACAAAAGCTCTGGTGTCACAGACTTTGCATTTGGGGTCGGATGACTGGAGCCGGGAATATCTCCTAGGAGTGATGCATTATATGGTATCAATGGTGGGATTTGGAAGAATTATTATTATTATTTTTTTTTTTTTAGTGCAGGCAGCCTTTTCTAATAAGCATTCAATTTTGTGAATGTATTTATGTTAATGTAGTGAATATATAGCAATGTCAATCTCATGAACAGTAAAAAGGACCAGCATGGAAGACAATGAAGGTGTGGTTCCATTCATGTTAACCAGTGCAAGCCTAGATTTTTAGCTAGTGTAAGGAATAGAGGCCTGTGCTCTGTTTTCCCTTTAAGGGTAGACATCTTTGCTGTTTAACTAGACACAACTGCTGCAATGGCCACTGAAAACAATTCTATGAATGTTTTCAAATTCTGTATTGTTTAAGGAGCATTCCTTTTAGAAACCTATTTTGACACTAATATGTACTCTTAATTTTAAATGGAAATGTAGCTAAACAGTTTATGGATATAATTGGGACAATAAAGTTATTGTATTTTGAATTAACATTTTTCCAAGCAAATTATGCCTAATTAGTTGAAATTATAGCTGATTTCTATGTATTTTTTTTTAAATCCTTCCCTCTTAAGCCCTTGAAGGCTCAATTTTGCAACCATCAATCTCATTGAAATCAGTGGAACTATGATATAAAGGTTAGTCAATTACAATATAAGGGATGAAAACCATAAACTTAATTTCCTTAATAGAAATTATTTAGAGAAAAATCCATTATATTTTTAATTTAGCTTTTAAAAAAAATATTAGTGATTCACTCAACTTCAATGAATCATAGGACTTAAAGGACCTTGGGAGGTCTTCTAGACCTATCCCTTGCACTCAGAGCCAGACTAAATATTATATACACTGTCCCTGACAGGTGTTTGCCTAACCTCTCTTAAAAATCTCCGGTAACAGAGATTCCACACCCTTCCTCAGCCATTTTATCCAGTGCTTAACTACTCTGACAGTTAGGAAGTTTTCTCCTAATTCCATCCTAAACTTCCCTTACTTCAATACAAGCCTGTTGCTTCACCTTCTATCCTCATTGGTTAAAGAAAACAATTTTTCCTCTCCTCTTGTAATAATCTTTTATAGAATTGAAAACTATTCTGTCCCCATCCTCCTCCCAGCCTTCCTCCCTCCCACCAGTCTTCTCTTCTTCAGACCAAACAAACTCACTTTTTTTCAACCTTCCTTCATAGGTCATGTTTTCTAGATCTTTAATCTTTTTGTTGCTCTTCGCTAGTGGGTTCCCCACTTCCTCCCCCCCACCCCCCAGTTTGGCCACAAATTTCCTGAAATATGGCCCCAGAACTGGATACAATACTCCAATTGAGGCCTAATCAGCACAAGGTAGAGTGGACGAATTACTACTTTTATTTTGCTAACAAAATTCCTAATAATACACCCTAGATTGATGTTTCCTTTTTTTGTAACAGTGTTACACTGACTCATATTTAACTTGTGATGAACTATCACTTCTGGATACTTTTCCACAATGCTCCCATTAAGTATGTGTGCAATTGATTGATTGATTGATCATCTAAGAGAAATACATTCTATTTGTTCTTATTGAATTCATCCTATTTACTTCAGACAACTTCTCCAGTTTGTCTAGATCATTTTGGACTTTAATCATATCCTCTAAAACACTAAAAGCTTCCCATCTTATTATCATTTGAAGTCTTGATAAGCCTACTCTGTAGGTATTATCTAACTCTTTGATGAGGATACTGAACAGAACCAGAAATTATGTGGATGGCACTTGATATGCCTTTCCAGCCTGACTGTGAACCACTGATGACTATTCTTTGGGAACAGTTTTCTCTCCAATTATGCATCCAGCTTATGGTAGCTTCCTATAGATTATATTTTCCTCATTTGTTTATGAGAAGTTCATTCAAGAGTATTAAAAGCCTTACTGAAGTCAAGATATACCACACCTACTGCTTCCACCCCTCCCCATCCACAAGGCTTGGTAGCCTGTCAAAGAAAACTGTTATGTCATTTTGACATGATTTGTTCTTGATAAATCCATGTTGATTGTTACTTTTTTCTTATTATTCTCCAGGTGTTTGCAAATAGATTGCTTAATTATTTGCTTCATTATCTTTCTGGATATTGAAGTTAAGGTGATTGGTCTGTAAGTCTCCGAGTTGTCCTTATTCCCCTTTTTATTACATTGGTCAGTCTCACTTTGGGGAGGGGGGGATCTTGATTTGAGACTGCAAAAAAAAAAAAAAGAGCATTTTAAAAATAGATTCTAGGCTTGCCTCATTTACCCCCTGCTTTTTCAGTCTTCACTCTATGTCCACATCACATTTTTCAAGCTTTTTCCTGCAACAATGAAAGCTAGAAATGTTGTTTTAATCAAGTCCATCCAAGAACTGAGGCATTAAGAAAAAGCCAGAAATCTCAAGATTTGCACTAAAATCACAAGAGTTGTCAACAGTGCTAACTGCTTGACCATCTATAGCAGGTCTGAAAATTACACTGTCCTCTAAACATAAACATTATCCCATATTACTGGATTTAAAAAAATACTAATCACCACACATCTTCCTTTTAGTTTATTGGAAATTATTAGAAGGTCTCAAATGTCAGTGTGTTCTAAAAAGTAAATTTTACTTTAGCTTTTCCTTAAACATTGGAGAATAAAAAAAATCACATAGGGCTGAACTTTCAACCTGCAGTGACTGAGACAGACATCAAAATCTGTATTAGATTTACATGCCTATTTCAGGCACATAGATGCTGATTAGTTTCTGAGATACAGATCTAGGTGTCTAATTTCTGGCATCCAGGTTTGAACTTTTGATCCACTACTTCACAGGTAATATCCTTTTTGTTTTTTAATTCATTCACAAAAGCGATTGGGGAGTTAGGAAATGTTGTCATAAGCATGGATCATTTAAAATGAATGAATTTGGACAGGCCTCATAATATTTAGGCTAGCCTGGCTGGCTTTGGCCTAGTTTTTTAAATCTTATTGTACTAGGCATTATACCAATGTAAGACAACCCATATTCTCAAGAGTTTATAGTCTAAACAAATGAAACAGAAGGTGCTTTGGAAAAGTTACTTTACCAAAACAGGTAAAGTAACTTACATAATGTTGTCCAGCAGAGTAGTGGTAGAATTGGATACGGAACTCATGTTTTCTGACTCTTAGGCCAGAGTCACATACATTGAGCCATACTGCTTTTCTAGAATGCAAACTGATGCACTGTTAGATTTTGCTTTCATATCTTCTCAGTCTTCTTCCCTTGCCTGCCCCCTGCCAAAAGTTTTCACAGAAAAATGCTACTTCTAAATCAACAACTCTGACATAACAATGCGTTGCCAGGACTCAGCAAGTGAAACTTCAGTAGGAATTTCCTGTCTGTCATCTGTTTGTGTGTATTATATTTATTACAACATTTTTCTTCATTTTATTTAGTTCTTCATGAGTTCATGCTTTATATTTAGTTAAAATATTTCTCTGCGTATTAGATGTCTACGCTGAGGATGTCTGTCTTTCTCACAAGTTCCAAAGGGGTTGCTGTGTCAGTCTAGTTCAACAAAACAAAGAAGGAGTCTTGTGGCACTTTTAAAGACTAACAAATTTATTTAACACATGAGCTTTCATGGGAGAAAATCCCACTTCATCCTTCTGTTTACCTCCCCTCCTTCTAATATGCTGTTCTACACAGGTTGAATCTAAACAACTGCTTTGATTTGCTGAAACAGTCTGACCTCATCCAATGATTTTACACCTTCCTAAATTTATTTTCCTTTCATTCTATAAGTTCTCCATCTTCAACTGTCTGAACTGGGATTCTCTCCTACGGAAGCTCATGTGATAAATAAATGTGTTAGTCTTTAAAAGTGCCACAAGACTCATTTTTTTGTTTTTTATTTTAATCTTTGTCATACTCTCTCATGCTTTAAAGAAGTAATTGTTTATATAAAATTACCTTTGAGCACTTTTCTTAATGTAGAAAAACTTTTTTTCTATTAAGATTTTTAAAAATGTACCTCTTCACAGCCTGAAGGGCACATAAATCAAAGATGCGTGCCTAATCTTACATAAAAGTGAACAAAGGGAACCAACAGAAAAGGAAAATTGTATGAAGGATTATTTGTAATGACTGTGAAAACTACAGCAAGATAAATGGAAATAACTTTTTTTATGATCCACATCTGTGACACATTCAACATTTTTTTGTTCTAAAAATATACTGAATAACTGCAATCCCCCATGATTTCTCCATATCTTGCTAATGATTCTCACTATGAAAAATTCTGTTTTAAATTCTCCTTATACTTTGTTTTATTATTTATTAAACTGGTTGTTATGATTTTAAAATTACAAAGCCTTTAGAAAGGCTACATATGACCAGGGAGATGAGCCAATATCTGCATAATTAGGATTTGCCAACAGTTCTAAAATACAAGAAACATCCTCAATTTATATATAAAAATGACCTTTTTAATACTAAATCAGGCCACTTCTACATTGGCAGGAACAAATTCACCACTGTCTGATCAATCTTTCTGGGTCAGTTCAGACCCACTAAATCGATCCAGATATCCACTTTATAAAACTACCCCCTCAAATGACATAGCTGTGTCTAGAGGAACACATTTCCTGTTATTGGCACAGCACAGTGAAGACGCTGCACTAAAGGGGAGTTACAAAGTCAACAGGAGTTATACAAGCTACATAGATTAGTTTGGTAACTCCATTGACTGCCACCAAATTTCACCACCAGTGTAGACCTGACCTCAGTATGGGACACCTTTTATCCCATATTTCAACAGCATGGGGCCAGTATTCATGGGTGCATCTTTGCATACCCCTCCCAACCCTGGCCCTTCTGTCAGTGGCAATATTTGTTTGTGTTCAGCCAGGTAAGTGCTTAAGCAGATGGCTAACCTGGGAACCAGTTTTCACCAGCTAAATGAATATATAGCCTGCAGGGCAAAGGAAAATCAGACACAATCATTTTAAAAACAAGATAAGAAACTATTATATTTGCCTTCAAATGTTTTTGTTGTGAAAATGAAATTAGTGGGAGTGGTCCTGCTTTTTAGCAGGGGGTTGGACTAGATGACCTCATGAGGTCCCTTCCATCCCTATGATTCTATGTTCAGCAAAAGTGGACTATTCTGTTCAGCAATGGAACACAAGAAAAATGATGAGTCCTGTGGCACCTTAGAGACTAACAAAAGAAAAAGGTGGGGTTTTTTTGGAAGAATCTTTCATGCGCTGGAGCCCACCTCATCACATGCAAGAAGTGGAAACTTCAGTTTGTTGGGTATATATACACGTGGCAGGGCAAATTACAATTTATGAGAGGCCAAGTGGTAATGAGAACTCCATTGTTTTTGCTGACAACAGATTAACATCACTACCACGCTGAAACCTGTCACCATGCCAAGCACTGTATTTACCCATGTGAAATGGAAATCTACCGACTTGACAAAAAACAAAAAAAAAATAAAAACAAACTCACACAGATACAGACAGAAATCATTTTCCTTTCCATGTGCATAAATAAATGGATATCATACCAAAAGGATGGAGGTAAAAAATCCCTTTTGATCAACATACTACAGAGACTATGGTGAGAGATAGTGTCACACACACACAAAAAAAATCCATGGAATCACCTGATCAGCATCCTGTATATCAAACAGGAGAAAATCAAGAATGAGTTCTCCATACTGGAAATTCTCATAAAAAAAACAAACTTCCACTCAAACTTCCACATGGCTGAACTAAAGACAAGAGAGGCCATTTAAAATGCACATTTTGCTTCTAAAAAGAAGAAAAAGGATGACGCTGAACTATCCAGACTCCTACATGCCACTACGGACCACAACAGTGATAACCTTAAGTTACCCAACAATGTTGTAAATTTATCCAGCTACACACTCAACCTGGCATAATAGTCTGTCCTATCTTCAGGACCTACATGTACCCCAACCCCCAAGTTTCCTCTCTCAGCTCTATTTTCCAATAACCAACAGAAACACTACCCTGGGAACCTATATCTGTAACAAACCCCATTGCCAATCTGCTCACATATCTACTGAAGTGACAACATCATAGGTCCTAACAATATCAGCCATATCATCAGGAGCTCATTCACCTGCACATCTATTAATGTGATAATGCCATCATGTGCCAATGATGTCCCTCTTCCATGTACATTGGCCAAAGTGGACTGTCTCTATGCAAAAGAATAAATGAACACAAATTGGACATAAAGAATGGCATTGGCAACATTGAAAAACCAGGAATTTCAATCTCTCTGGACACTCAGTAACAGACTTGAAAGATGTCATACTTCAGCGTGTGCGTGTATACACACACACCCTGCCAAAAAACAGACTTCAACACAAAACTGCAGAACTGGAACTTATATGCAAACTTGCCACTATTGGACTAGGCCTGAATAGAGTGGGAATGACTGGCTCACTACAAAAAATAATGTTCCCTCTTTTGGTAATTCACACCTTCTCATCAACTGTTTTGAATGGGTCTCTTCCTTCCTGTTTGAATTGGCTTCATTAGCACTTGCCCTCCTCATAAATTGTAACCCACTCTTGCATGTGTACGTATACCTAACAGACTGAAGTTTCCACTTCATGTATCTGAAAAAGTGGGTTCCAGCCCGTGAAAACTTATCCCTGCCACCCAAATTTTTTTGTTATCCTCTAAGATGCCACAGGACTCCTCATCATTTTCACTAAAAACAGACTAATATAGCTACCCCCCTGAAACGTGTGAAGAAATCCCCCCCCCCTTTTTTTATTATGGTACTCTGGGGAGGGGGGTGGTGGAGGAGGAGGGGAGAGAGAGAGAGAGAGAGATGATGATGATAACCCAATGACAACTTGGATAGTGAATTGTTACCATACAATTGTTCATCTTGTGCACTAGATGGGCTAACATACTTTTAATAAATTGTTTTAAAGAAAATATATATATGAGAGATTCTTTTTCTTTCTCTTTTAACACCAAATACAGGCTAAGGCCAGACTGTATAGACTCTAATTCTTTTTTAATCTAAACTTCTTTTGATTTCCATGGGCCTTTTTCTAGGTGAGGAATGCAGGATTCGGTATACAAAGAACTACTGTAAGCTTTTGGGGGCAGGGACTAAAATGTTTTATAATGCTTAGCACAGTATCTAGCACATTAAGTTGCTGATCTGGCTAAGGCTTATGATGCTACCAAAATTTTAATCTTAAATTTTTTAAAAAAATCTAGGAAGCTATCACAGAAAACACAAAAGAAAAATCATGAATGAAATTGTGTGAATGAGAATAACAATACAATTAGTATGTGAATAAAACAAGGACACTGATATGATTTTTTTAAAGCAATCCAAAACTTTATCAACCTAAAACCAAACAAATGATAGTGGTAAACATCTCCTCCCAACAGATTATATGAGCAGAATCTAGACCAGCGTGGTGCCTAAACTTAACCTAAAGAATGTGAAGTGACAGAAGGACCCAGGATCAGAGATATAGAAAATTTGGCTGTAAACTACACATGCCTGGCACAGCTCACAATGCCATCTCTTTTACATTGTAACTTCGATTTATAGTATAAAGCTGCCAGGCCTGGAGCTTTACCAGTGTGCACTTTTGTTTGCCTGTCTTGTTTTCAGCTTCTGTAATTTTCTCATTGAGTAAATCATCCTGTATGAAAGCTAACTGTGGATGAAACAATTTGCTCAGAAAATATTGGCGTTTTTCCTTGATATATCCTTTTATTTAGTAGCTAAGGCTTTTCAATAAACTAAACAAAAGTTTTCAAAAAAACCTTTTCATCTGTTCAGCTGATCCCATCTCTCTACCTCATTGTCCAAATATAATCAGAGGTTTGGAAAAGACGTCTCACCTTGGCAGGAATTCAGTTAGCTTTATAGCCAGATTAAAAAGCAAACAGTAAAGAAACATTGACATATTTTGATTAAAAACTATTCCAAATGAGGTTGTGTATAATCGTAATTCAGATTGAAGCTCTGGGGAGTTACTAATTAAAATCCATTGTTAGAAGATTTTAAATTACACGGTGCAGTTTTAAGTATGATGGGTGAGATTGTGGTTTTATGTAGTTTATTAGAGACTAAAACTCAACCCCCACCACCCCATTTCAGCCCATATAAACACCACCCCCCTGTATGGCCTCTCCAACGGGGACAAAGTGGGGCAGAAAGAAGTGATTGCATCTTAGTGTATTTTACTTCTATTCATCTGGGCAAGGGTTGACAAAGTGGGTTTGGTGCATGAGTAACATTGTGACTCTGTCACCTAAGCACATTTGAGCCATTCCAGGATGGACAGTAATCTGTTACTGATATGGACTAGTATCTGATGGTTATCCTTTGGTAGCAAGAGCTGAGAACAGGAAAGGAATGATCTCTGAGGGGCACAATTCCTTTCCAAAGATAGGAGTACTGTGCAACTGCACTTACACAGAGCACAGTGCTTAGGCACAATTTAGCCTTCTAATGTTGGGTTTTTTCCCTAATTAGATTGATGATCCACTTTTGCTCAGGTAGCTGTGAAGCCTTGATTTTCAGAACCCAAGTATGAGCAAACAATTTGTGCCTGCACAATGAGAGGTCTACAAGCATACACCTACCTTGGGCATGAACAGATAGATGTATTTCTAAGACTTGATTTAACACCCTCTGAAAGGTCATCATCATCTTAAGGACCAGGCCTCTAGTGACGTGTGTAAGTTAGAGGTTTTATAAGGATATATGTACAACCTAGAAGATGAACCATGAATACTGGAATACAAGAAGTGGGGTGAGAGAGAGAGGGTGTGCAGCACTGGATCTTTATAGGCTACCTGTTGAGCAAAACTTTGGTGCACTTTAGAAATCACATTCCACTACAGTACATTGCTGTACCTCATAGACAAGCCCTAAACAGACTGTGTCTTTTTAATCACAATGGCTATGTCTACACTTACTAAAATTAGTTCAAATTAGTTAATTTGAAATAAATAATTTGAACTAATTTTAGTTAGTTCAAATTAACTTAATTTGAACTAGCAAAATTTAGTTCGAACTAAGCAAATGCCATTCATGGCACTTGCTTAGCTCGAATTAGCGATTTGCATTGAATTCAATGGGCCGGTTAGTTCGAACTAACTAGTTCGAATTAACCCTTACTTCAAACAGCCTATTCAAATTTATTAGTTCGAATTAAGGAAGCCCTTAATTCGAATAATTAAAATAGTGTAGCCATGGCTTTAGTTAGTTCGAATTAAGCTTCCTTAATTCGAACTAACTTGCCAGTGTAGACATAGCCAATATGTTTCTTACATAAAAAAAAAAAAATCTACATTTACCCTTTCCTCTTTTCAGATGTAAAAAACCATGTTATAATTTCTTCTGTGATTAAAAAAATCTATTTTAACTTGTCAAATCTAACAAAATACGTACAAAACATATTTTAAGCACAAATATCAATCCTGGAAAGCGCTAACAAGGGATAAATTCACTTCAATTTAGAGAAATCACATAAAAGCTGTTGCTTAAATTTCTCTGGTTGGTGCTCATGCTGTGGAGGGATGGGGTGGCAGGCCGGCCTTTTGTGACTGACTGGGGCCTCATTGGAAGGATTTTCCTTGTGAAAGAAGGGTGGGTGATATGTCTGATGTGTCTCTGATTATGAAGACACATAGATCTAGTGGTCAAATATCCAGTGCTAAGGGAAAGGATGTCAGGGAAGCCACGCAACTTTAACAGTGGCTGGTTAGGAGCTCCACTATTACACTGAAGTCTCTTTAAAGTCTTTGGTCTCCTGCTAAACTCCCCTGTGCAACCATTTTACTTGACCTAGTCCTATGGGTCCGGATACAATCCATATGCTCTAAACCCTACATGCATATTATGACTAATTTTGGCTTTACAGAATACCAGAGATATGGCTGTTAATGTCCCTCTATCTTCATGTGTAAATTAGAACAGACAAACTAAAACACAAATATTTAATACACCTTGAATTTACCACTAATGCTGGGGTGGGGAGTGGGGGAGTTGTTTTTGTTTTGATTATTTTTTTCATGGAAAACACTGGAAGTGGCAGGTGATGAATTGCAAATAACAAAGGAAGAATAGCAGAACAAAAACTTTCCTCCTTTGTTGTACATATTCTTCTGAGTAATTTTCGTTGCATATACAGTAGAATTCCAGAGTTACAAACTGTTCAATCAACTGCACACCTCACTGGGAACTGGGGATATGCCATCAAGCAACAGCAGAGACTCCTCTCCCCTCAAAAAGAACCAAATATAGTACAGTGTTGTACATAAATTACTAAAACAAATAAAGGGAAAATTAAAGAGATTTGACAAGGTAAGAAAACTGTTTCTGTGCTTGTTTCATTTAAATTACAAGGGTTAAAAGCAGTGTTTTCCCCATGCATAGTAAAGTTTTGAAGCTGTAGTAAGTCAATGTTCAGTGTAAACTTTTGAAACAACCATAATATTGTTGCTCAAAGTCATGAACAAGGTGCTTCCCAAGGTGCTCATAACTTTGAGGTTCTATTACCTTACTTTTCTCCATGTCAGTAAAGTAGTGAAAGATCATATATATTTATAATAAAGCTTTGCAATAAATGGGAGGTTGATCTGATTTTCTAAATGAAATATGAGCCCATGGAGGAGAAACAAGGCCTTCAGGGCCTCTGCCAGGAGGCCCTGCTGCCTGGGCTGGGGTAAATGTATTTGCTGGGCTGCAGAAAGCAGGGGAAAGGAGCCCTGGATGACCGCAGTGATTAGGCCTTGCTAGACTCTGACCTGAGGAGGCAAATGAGAACAGCTGTGCCCCTGTTTGGGGGCTGGATAAATAAGCCTGCTGGGGAGAAATCCAGAAGTGTGGTCAGAAAATAATGCCTCTTTGTATTGGGGGTGGGTGGACTCCTTTACACTATTATAAATAAACCAGTATGGGTGTTTGCACTGGGAGATGCCTTGGACTCTTATTATTTGGAGGTGGGAAGATCCCTGAATGGACCCAGAGGCAGGTGCAGTCGGCTACAGAACCAAAGGTAAGAAATATTTATTAGCAAGCAGAGGGAATCTGGGGTGATAAAACTGGTGTTGATGAATTAATTGAACTCAGATTTCTGTATTTTGCATGTTGCATGTAACAGCACAAATTAAGCAATGCCCGCATAGTTCTTAGACATTCTTATAAATATTTTATCTTGTGCAGTGAAAAATTTGTTTGTTACTTTAAACTTCATATGATGAGATTTTTGTTCTGCATATACTTTTATGTCCCCTAATGTACATCTGAGAAATCCTATACCTTCTTATCCCAAATCTTGGTTTGGGACATGAGGACATCCAATATAGACATATATACATCTGTATGAAAATGCTAAGGTTATTTTAAAAATCAGTGGAATTACCTTGATTAATTTTGCAAGCACAGTTTCATTGCAGGCAGGCAGGCTGTAGAACTATTCAGTTGCTTAGTAACCATCAATGCCTAAAACATGTGAGCAGCAAAAATTTAATAGAGGGTTGCCAGAATGGCAACCAGGCATATTGAGAGCTAAAGATGCTTGAGTAATCACATAAATGCTGCTTACTACTACAGTGTGGCAGCAGTAATTCACAGATTGAAGGGCCTGATTCTAATGTCTTTTATACTGGTGTAAACAAGGAAAAACTCAGTTTATTCAGTAGGGTTCACTGGTATAAACTAGTGTAAGAAAGAACAGATTTGGATCCTATGTGTGAAATCTCGAATTTCTGGAGTGAAGATATAATGTTTTGAAATTTTCAGAACTAAATGTAATATCTTTATTCAAAAAGGTTTAAACACAGTATTAATATCTTTGCAAAAATGTTTTCTCTGATACTTTGATTCAGTAACCACAACTAGCATAGTTTTTAAAGAGAAAAAATGTACTGTCACTGGTGCATCTCTATGCTCCTGTAGTTACCATTTGCAATAACTGACTGCTCAGGGAATCCAGAAATTCTTCATAAACATATTTTTGTTTTTTGTAATGGTGAATTGTATGTCATGCAAGGAATGTTGCATTTGGAAAGAAAATGGTGCTGTTGATGTCAATTTCAAGGGTCTGATTCTTGTATAGGCCACTAGTTTGTAGTGACCTCTCACCACTGCTCTCAGCCCATGGCCTTTTAGCAGCAAACAGCACAAGCCCCTCCTGCTCACGCTAAAGGAGTAAATTCATTAGCACTGCTATTAGCAATAGCAGTGTCTTATTCTCTATGGACCAATGGTTAGAGTGGGACATACCACACACAATTGTCGGTATAGAGTTATGTATTCAAAATTTATGTGCACTATCTGAGAAGCTATTCTTGCATCTAGTGAGAAAGCATGGGGAATATTTTTTTCTGGACAAAGGAATAAACGAATCAATAAAGGACTGAGTTTATTACAGAACTGATAGTGACACTAAAATGTATCTAAAAACGATGTAGAGTATAGTATCAAGAAATTCTAGCATTTGTCTCTAAACATCAATAACACAATTTGTTTCAAATTACAAGCAATTGTGCTACTTCAAATAATATGAATGACATTTTTTTTCTGTATACTGACCAATGAATTCAAATAGAGAGATGAAATATTAATGGCTTATCTGCTCTTATTGGCTATGTCTACACTAGAAAAGTTAAGTTGACTTTATTAAGTTGGCTGAAAGTCGACCTTAAATTGACTGAACAAAAATCGACTTAACTTTTCTAGTGTAGACATAGCCCCTTTTTGGCCTTAAATTGACCTACCACTTTAAGTTGACTTAATAAGGTCAATATAGGCGCTAATACCCATCCACACTGGCTTAAGTCGACCTAATAAGGTTGATTTAAGTGTTAAGTAAACCTAAAACAAGTGTTAAGTCAACTTAACTTTTCCTTAAGTTGACTTAAGAAATGTTTAAGTCGACTTAAGGAAAGCCCAGTGTGGACGCGGAGTAGTTTAGGTCAACTTAAGCCACCTTAAGTCATCCTACTTGTAAGTGTAGATGCACCCATTTATAGCAGTATTACACTGCAGTGGTTTTTCAGTGAAGTTACCACTGACGACTTATAATTCAAGCGAGATCACAATCTGGTCTTGAGGAATTATCTTTAAAATGTTAGGGCTGTGGTGCCCCTCATGAAGGGAAAGACAGAGGGGTCTGGTACTGCAAATACCAATGTGTTTTTTTTTAATGGAAACTATTGAACATTCACGGACAGGGCCAGATTAACTGGCCCCAGGCTGCCTCCCCCCCACCATCTGCACCCTCTCCCCCCGGGACCTTGACCCTCCATCATGGAGGTCTGTGGGTGAGTAGACTGTCACTGAGGACCCTCCCACCCAACCCCACTCCAGCCTGTCTGTCCCGCCCCAAGGGACAGGGGCCCTCTGAGCGCTCTCCCCCAAGCCTGGCTGGTGCTGAGCAGGGCCCGGGGGGAAGGAAGGTGAGAATCAGGCAGGAGCCTTAGGGGCTGGAGCCTAGGGCCCCCATTTAGTTCAAGCCTGAGGACTTCACTTTATCTTTGGGATGGAGACCCAAAAAACATCAAATCACAGGTAAATCACCAAATTGATAGAAATTTGACAGAAGAAATGTCATTAACCCTGGATAAATGGCCTTAATCTCCTATAAAAAGTTTCTTGTGGATTGCAAACTACCAATACACAGACCAAAATTTTAGAATTTCAAGCTAACCAGAAACAGCTTAGCATTTTCTGACCATTTCACACTAGATGTGTAACTTTCACCGTCACTGACCACACTGAATTTTGTCCAGAATTTAAAGAGATACTGAAACAGCAAGCAATCAATGTAGATAGAGAAACAAATGTAAAGCTATCTCCTAAAGGGACAGGTATAGAAGAATGTAGGTTTAAATAGCCCCAACATGTTCTTTGCTATATACTATCCTGGTTGTTAGTTTACCTGCTACACTTCTCTATTACTTTCTTGCCAAGCAACTGAAGTTGATTCAAACTGAGAACTTTGGGTCTCAGTTGTCAGCTGTCTCTGATCTTTTCAACTGATAGGGTTGTGTACAGCAACTCAGCTTCCAACTGCTATACACTTAGCTTGACATGGTTCCCGACTTGCTGTCTGCAAGCCATTAGTTGCCAAATACATTAGTATTCTGGTCATGCACCAGGGGGTGACTATGAGTAGTTTTCATTATAGGGGGACTCTTACCTGGAGGAATAAACCATCCAGATGCTTTCTATTCCTTTTGCATTGCTAAAGTGAACCACCAAAGAATAGAATGGGACACAACTATTGCAAGGTTACTTAAACAAAACAAAACTGTAATTCTCTGTATTTGGATGTGCCTGTTGATCTGGGGAAGTGAATAAGATCAAGGCTTTCTCAAAGTCCACTGTTTTGGGCAGGAAGAATGTGGTGGATTTGACATTGAATGAATAGGCACCTGTATTTGAGATTAGTCAATTCCAATTATATAGAGTTGAATTTGTTTTGACACAGAGGACGGATATTTCAATCAAAGGTGTCACTCCACTTTACAAATGAGACAATTCAAATAGATGATGCTAATTCTCATGATGGAAGGAGTCACAAATCTGCTTAACAGGTTTAAATGATGATGATTTGCTTGATTTTTGTGATGTCAGCCTGACCTGACTTATTGTTTTATTTCAACACACAAGCAGGTATGCATTAATTTTAAACTAATCAACAGGGAAGCAGAAAAATATTTAGCTATTAAAACAAAAAGCTGTCAATATCACATATTTAGAACTGGAGAGTGGTGGAAAAATCATATTTAGTTTATTCTGGAGGTCAGAATACATTAAAAATCAATATTACTTACGTGAATTAACAAACGAGTTGGTGAAACGTGTTTTGAGAAACATGGTCATCTAAGGGATGCTTGATATGAATAGATTTTGAGGTGGTTGTCCTCCTTACTGCTTGTGGAACCAGTTCTTGTTGGACTTACTGTTTAAGGCAGTCTAGTAGACTCCTCTGAAAAAAAAAAGAATGGACTAACAAAAGCAAAGGAGAAATTTTCTTGGGAAAATTTCAGTTTAAAATATCACACTTGTTGACCATCTGATAATTATTCTGATTTTTTGAACATTCCTATACTGCTTCAGAAAAAGAAGAACCAACCAAAACCTTCTGTTATGGCAACATTTTCAGATCCTGTTAGCAAGCTTATGCCTATACATATGATATCAAAGGCAGTGTTTCCAAATGTAGTTCCAGATTCCGGTTTCAAAGCTGATGTTATCTTGTTTATGTTCACTTCTGGGACTCAAGACCAGGATTTACTTCTGGTTCTGCTACTGACCTGCTGAATGACCTTGAGCAAGTCACTTTGCCACTCTATAGCAACGTGTGACTCGGTTTCCCCATCAAAAATTGGGAAAATTATCTCCTTTGTAAAGCACTGTGAGGTCTACTGACGAAATATTATATTAGAGCTAAGTGTTTTTATTGTTACTACTCAAAATAATAATTACAATAGCTGAGGATGAAAAATTGATTCATAAAGAGTAATCTTCAATTAAGGCATTAAGACATAATTTCCTTCAAAGTCTTTTTCTTTCCTTCTCTTTCCCAGATGCTATACTAGCTTAATTTTGAAATACATGCTTTCTTCTGAGTATATAAGAGCCAAAGGTCATGTTCTGAGTCTAGGCTTCTTTAATGTTGAAGGAACGTAAGCCAGAATGAGCTGCCATAGTAGATTTATTCAACCAAAGTCAGACCAGATCAAAAGCATTTTGCAAAATCTGGTGCTTGAACTTCGTAGTCTACATAAATACAAAAAATAACTGCAACTGGGGATCCAAATGTGTGAGTGGCCTCATTTTGCTAAACAGTGTACAATACAAACATATAGACAGTCTCTGTCTAGTCAAGCAGTAAGCTGTTTGGGACAAAACAAAATATGGGAACGGAACCAAAGCCACAGAGCTATAAAGTAACTTGACCGGTTATTACAGCAGGTCAGTGGCAGAGATAAGACCTTTAGTTATACCATAAGAGAAGTGTTCAGCGCACAAAAGAAAACAAATGGAAGTAGGGGAGATTCAAGCAGCCATTCCTTGGATCTGGAAGTTAAAATGAACAGAATTCTCAAAGTCCACTTTGACCATCGACACCAACATGTATTTTACCTGCTTTAGTCCTTGGGTAATGTGGTGATAGGGGCTGTGGAGAGAATGTTAGAAGGACTGGATTAGCATACAAATAATCAAAACTAATTTGAGTTTACTTGTGGTATATGAAAGTTGCAGCACTTTTATTACAGCCAAACTTTTTAGAGTATGAGGATGGGAAGTGTTCAAATTCAGTCATGGATGTTGACTACCAATTCAAGGCAGCATATAGGTTTCTTGTGTTAGGATTTGGTTGAAAGCTAGAATGTATTGGTTGGACTGGTACAATATAAAGCCTAAGATGAGCACCAAATGAAGGCTGATTCATGTGCTGCGGGTCACGACGGTTTCAGCACATAAAAGCATTGATGCCTCCATTATATATAAATTAATATTGAAGGAACATAAGCCAGTTCTGAAATTAGACATATTTCTGAAGTCCCCCTAAACATAGGGCAAGTATAACTAGTAGCACGTCAAAGGTTTTTAAATCAATTCCTTATAAAGTAATTGGGAAAAATCTCCCTTAGATACCAGAGCAAGTGCTGTAATATACTCAGGGAACTCTGTCACTTCATCAGAACTAAAATCTGTCTCATTGTATGTGCCAATAACACTGGATGTCCTTTATAGGAAAATTGAGCCAAAAAGCCCCAAGTATAACTAAATGTGATCTAAAAACTTCTTTTGGACACCAAGTTGTTTGTAATGAGCAAACCTGGGAAAATGTGCAGTAAGCTGCACATACTGCCCACCATTTTCTTTCTTTTCAGGCCATCAGAATAAACATTGCAGATACTTTGCATACTTTAATAACTATTTTAAAATGAAAGCGTTTGTACCAAGATTTGTTTAACACATTCCTGCTTTTGTGTTATAACAATAAAATGGTGGTTTACCTCTCATCTGTTTCTGGGTTTAATGATAAATAAGAGCATCAAATTATAATATAGCTACCAAACATCCATATGTTCTCCAAGAGATTTGTGGAATTAAAATCTATTTTGGACCTCTCCTGCCCCATAAATAAATAAGCCCACTGAAATTAATTGAGCTATGTATGTGTAAATGAGAAATATGTTCCCAAGCCTTTCTAAAAAATATTTGAGCTTGATATTGTCTTTAGTTATAGCTAACCTCCTTGCTCCCAGTTATAGGTGCTCGGCAAGTTCTCATTATCTTTCAGGATTTGGCTCAGTTCGATCTTAATTGTAAAGTCTAATCCATTTCAATATCTTGCATATAGTGTACAATTTTAGCCATTTTGAAACAAAGCATTATCATAGAGGTATCATGGGAACAGTCATTGCGTATGTAAGTGTTAGTACTACTTTTATTTGTCATAGTACTGTTAAATCCTTCAAAAACATAATGAAACTGAGTCTTCTTTCCCTAATGCTGATGCAATTTATTGAAGTCTATGGTGTCACACAAAGCATGGAAGAGAAGAATCTGGTTCAATGAAATCATTTCTACCCTACCATAAAAGGAAATACACTGTCACATCTCTTGCTAATTCACATATCATACTTTCATGATGTCTGCAAAACAGATCATTTATTCACTGATGTGTGCCTGTTCTAGAAGAACCAGGTTGACATTTAGTGGAGCATACACCATGTCACGTATTATTCAAGTATATGTCAGTCTGAAGAGCACTTTCAATACAAAACCTTCAGGTTTCAACAATTTTCACTGATGCAGAATATGCATTAATACATTAGGAAAACCCATTAATGGACATACACGTGGGTGTAGTACTTGACTTTTAAGGCATATAATATGTATACTGTAGAAAGAAGTAGGATTTCTATTGTAGTAGCAATGATTTGGAAATTGGACTGTCTGTTTGAGTTTCTTTACAAAACTTTCCATTATTATTTGGGTTGTGCTATTCCAGAAGAACAACTATTTTACAATACTTCCCGTCTTGACCAAAACCAAGATACAGAGAGGCGTGTATGAGAATAGGGAAGGAAGAAGAATCCCTCTATTTCACTAAGCTGTTCTAAACATCTAAATTGGTTTAAAGACCAATTTGAACTTTAGACAAATGGTTGGATTAATTCTTATTTTGTCTGAATTGCATCATCAGCATTCACTATTTAACTGAATATCATTAAAGGGGGGAGAGTGCCTAATACTTCAAGGAAGTTATGTAAAAAAAAAAAAAAAAGTCTTGTAGAAATCTAAAATGAATCAGCTTTAACACTTGTGGAAGCAAATTAACATATTCTTGCAGTCAGGGTTAGATACAGCTATTGCTATCAAAACAAATCTATATTAATTTATTCTAGTACTTACAGTAAATCTTAACTTACGTCTGTAACGGTTTTGGTCTAAATCAAATCACTGAAATTGGAGTACATCAAACTCTCGCTGCTTTACACAAAGCTAAATCAAGGTATGGTTGAACAAATACTTAAGATTTAAGATCTTATCTATTAAATCTTTCAGTTAAATAGCACTTCCAGAAACAGGTGTGTTTCCACTTTAGGTAAATATGTTCAGTTTTCTTTCCTGTGAATATATGTGAGATTATTTGGCTTAGCCTGAAAGAGGAGCTTAATTATACAGTTCTAGTTTTATTAGTAACTTTTATAACTGTCAGTTCAAATATTTGCAATTTTACACTTCGACTGAATTTTTAGGGTTTTTTCTCAGGTCTTTCAATATTGAAATGATCAAAATATTACTATATTTAATGACTATTACTAACTACTAGAGGATAATTTATTCAAAACTGAATCTTTTTATATACAAGCTATCCTTTGTTTATACAATTCCTTACTTTATATGAAGTGCCCTTCATAATTTTGGCATGTACAAAAATTAAGACAAATTGAAGTATTTAGTTTTCTGCTTCCAATATAACTAAAGAACAAATCCCAAATTTAAATAAAAATATAATCCCACATCCCTTTAGTCAGAGACCTCAAATAGATGAGCTTTATAGTGGGCCCTTAAGGGCCAAGTATTTAGATTGTCATGCCAGAAAAGGACACTAATTCCTGAGTCCAAGGGCTCTCCATTGAAGAGTTCTTGGTAGTGGCACCAATACAGATTGTGCTCTGCCAATACAGTTGAGTGAAGCAGAAAGAGGAAGCCGCTAAAATAGGTAGTAACTAAACCATTTCATGTTTGTAGGTCAATTTTGACTATCTGAATAGTGGTATCAAGAAGGAAATAAGGTGTGTCAGGAGCCCTAATGTGATCTGTTTCTGGTGGTTAGTTGCATTAACCAAAGAGGCCACTATAGTCTTTGTATCAACTGTAGGATCTGAATGACTGGCTTTTCATGGGGTTAAGTAATTCCATCTGGCAGTGATGTAGGCAACAATTAATGAAGCAAAATTCATATCTGAGAGTTACATTTGTCATGCCAAGCACAAGTACATTTTTAAAAGGTATCTGTGCCTACTGCAAACTCTTGGAATTTAAATGATCTGAGGTTTGCAGTTGATAGCACTTGTAGACCTACCTTCAAATGAGTACCAAACTCCTGAATACTGGGGACAAATTTCAACTCCACTGTCATGGTTATATGGCTAGCTGTGCCTCTGGTCTATGTCAGAGTGTACCTCTTCTCCTTCCTTGACCCCCATGTGCTTTTACCTCTCCTGGTAAAGTCATAAGACTTTTTTTTTTCTCTTCCCTATACTTTTAGAGCCCTGGGATACAGTACCATGTGTATCAACTGTACTTATCCAGCAGGTCCAAGTGAGGTTTTTACCTGCAGCTCCTCTCTTTGGGAGTGGTGAATCAGTAATAAGACAGTCTACTTAAACACAGATATTGCTATATCTTCACAGTATAAAGTATAGTGGATTTAAAAAGATCTACATGCACATCCCTTTCCTAACCCCTATCTGCCTGTAGTGTGAGCTAGAGAAGCCTATCTTCTTCAAACTCCCCAGCTTGGAGGTGTGAGGACCTCTTTTCCACAGCCTTCCTTGCCCTTCCTAGAGAGATTATTTATTCTGCCAGAAGTTCTTTATCTTCTCAGTTTCCCAGACTTGGATTCTGCTACCCAAATTCAGCTGTGCTCCACCAGAGGTTGGAGGTAGAATATCAAGGCAAGTGGTTCTTGCTTTGTTCCTTTATTCCTGGTGGGTGGGTCATTATCTCAAGTCCTGTTTCATGCTTTTTTTTTTTTTTAAACAGCTTATTAAACTAAACATTCATACAATAAATATCCCAGTAACCAGGCAACAAAAGTTGTCTTACACTATTATAGAGCTGCCCAACTCCTGACGCACATCTGTAGTTGCATTCCTCAGTGAGCTATCATCATCTATATTTTACCTGAGAGGAGACTCAGCATGTTTTCATCCAAGTCCATATGTTACTCAGGTACTAAGAAAACAAGGAAACTGCTGAGACACACATTCTGATCTCATCTACACCATTGTGATTCCATGAACTTTGATGCAGTTGTTCTTTATTAAGAAACCTGCTCACTGAGCTTTGTGGTATCTGCACACTGAGGTAACTCCTGCCCCAACAATTCTACAGCAGTCTGTCATACATTCTGGACAAGAAGTGTGAAGTATTGGATTCCCATGAAGCTCAGTAAGAGCAGGCCTTGTGGGTGGATGAGTAGCTGCAGAACAACACTCTGGAACTTCTGGGGTGTGGGGGAGGAAGAGAGAGAAAGAACCACTCTACTGCATAACCTTGCACCCCGCCAATCATACTAATGCAAATCTTTAGTCAATATTGGGTGTCGCTGAGGCATCCAACAATCTCAGCATGAATCCTTGCCTATCACTAAATGAAAATCGGTTAGCAAAACTACTGTCTCTGTACCATACCCAGGCCTAAAGATTTCTCATTAGGCAACAAGGAAACTTGAGGACTAACAGTCATTTGAATGAAGCTGGCACTTGCCCTTCTGTAATATCACTTATAGAATCATAAGGATGGAAGGGACCTCACGAGGTCATTTAGTCCAACTCCCTGCTACAAAGCAGGACCACTCCCACTAAATCACCCCAGCCAGGGTTTTGTCTAACCAGGCCTTAAAAATCTCCAAAGATAGAGATTCTACCATCTCCCTAGGTAGCCCATTCCAATGCTTCACCACCCTCCTAGTGAGAAAGTTTTTCCTAATATCCAACATTGACCTCCCCAGCTGTAATTTGAAACCATTGCTCCTTGTTCTGTCCTCTGTTACTATCAAGAACAGCCTAACTCCCTCCTCTTTGGAGCACCCCTTCAAGTAGTTGAAGCTTGCTATCAAATCTCCCCTCAGTCTTCTCTTCTGTAGACTAAATAAGCCTAGTTCCTTCAGTCTCTCCTCATAAGTCATGTGCTCCAGCCCCTAATCATTTTTGTTGCCCTCTGCTAGACTTTTTCTGATTTGTCCATATCCTTTCTGTAGTGGGGAGCCCAAAACTGGACACAGTATTCCAGATACGGCCTGACCAGTGTCGAATAGAGGGGAATTATCACATCCCTCGATCTGCTGGCAGTACTCCTACTGATGCAGCCTAATATGCCATTGGCCTTTTTGGCTACAAGGACAGTTTATACCTCTTCAGTAAATTCTCAGGTCCCTAACTTCATAAAATTTCTTCTAATAACTTCAATATTTTTTTTTCTGGAAATAGAAAATGTCTCTACTTCCTGTTCCATATATTCTTATTCTTCATGTATGATTTTTTTGGCCTATTTAGCTTCTGTCCAAGACCTAGAAGGACAAATATCTTCCCTCATTTAAGATCACTACTTTCATCTCACAGCCTCTGAACTCATCCATGGGTCTTGTATTGTTGCTGCTTATATTGATTCATCAGGCCAAATTGCTTCCATTTGATTTGCTCTCATGAAATTAAGCACATGGACTAACACTGGCACTTTGCAATGTGCTTTGCGTAAGGATGTTGGTATCAAGGGGTAAGTTAGGATTTTTTTTTCCCCAGCCCTTTTTCCTGGCACACTTTACACTTCCATCCATGCTATCTCAACTGGTAGGTAGATAGGTTGAGCAAGGTAAAAGAAAGATCCCACCTACTCAATGCATTTGACTTTCCATTCTGTATTAATCTGTTTGGAATGGGAGATTACTGCCTTGTAGCAGTTTCTTTTACCAGTCTATTCTAATATATGCTGCAGATATCCAACACATGAATAACAGGTCCTTATGTCTCTCTACTCTCGTGCACACAGAGTGGATGGGAATTAAATTAATAAGAAATAGTTCCATAAGAGAGGTGGGGTTTATTCCTCAATAACTCATTATGAGAATGCATCTGCTTCTCTGTAGCATCCAAGAAATCCAACTTGTATCCCTGTGCCATATACATTGGCCAAATTGGACTATCTCTATGCAAAAGAATAAATGGACACAAATCAGACATCAAGAATGGTGACATTCAAAAACCAATAGGTGAGCACATCAGTCTCCCTGGACACTTGGGAATAGACCTGAAAGTTGCCATTTTGAGCAAAAAAAAAACTTTCAAAGACAGACTTCAGTGTGAAACTGCAGAGCTGGAATTCATATGCAAACTTGACACTATCACCCTGGGTTTTGGGAGTGCATAGCTCACTATAAACAGTAATTTTCCCTCTTTAAACATTCACACCTTGTCATCAGCTGTTGTGAATGGGCCACATCCACACTGTTTGAACTGACTTCATTAACACTGGTCCTCCACATAATAAAGTGACTCGCCCTTCTCTGCATGTGTGTATATACACCTAAAAAAGTGCTTCATATATCTGGTGAAGTGGGTTCTAGCCCATGGAAGCTTATGCTCAAATAAGTTTTAGTCTTTTAAGGTGCCACAAGACTCATAGTTTGTTTTACTCATATCAGTGCTTTAGTTTACAGTAAAGGACAAGTTGTTTGTTTTTTTTTAATCTGAGTTTATTGGCTCACGCAAACATAGAAAGTCATCAGTACTTGTAAAGTGTGGTAGCCTTGATTTCTCTTTGACTGATGGAAGTGACAGTTTCAGTATATCTTGCCTCCATAACTTACTGCATCATTTCCTTTAATTGTTCATTCTCCTCTGAGTTACATGCCAAGTTCCCCATCTTTTGAGAGACTAAAGGGAATGTTGTCATTACCTGTGCCTCAAATGACTGGGTTTCAAGGAATTTTTTCCCTCTGTTTTTTTCAGCCATGATGAAAATGTTTGACGAGGCCAATAAGCCAGCACCACCACCAAACATTCTTTATTTGTTTCCCTCTCCTGAGAAGATATTTAGTTGCTGAGTGCAAAGCTAAGACAGTGGCTGATCAATCATACTGTTTGTGCCAATTACATCTTAACGCTTAGAGAACATTTTAATTAAAATGTATCTGTGGAGAGACTTGAATACATTCTGATCTAGAAATTGTTTGGGTAGGAGAAGGAATGTTGGGGGTGGAGGGAGAACCTTTCATTCAATTTTTTTGACTCCTGTTTTTAAAACTTAAATTAACAGTATTATTCCATCTGAAACATTATCTGGAATGTACTAGATGGCTAAAAGACTTAAAATGTATCCTTTGTTGGATTACATAGGACATTTGTTGCACTTTGGGATGCCCTTAGGGAACTAGTAAATGCCTTAGGATATCTTGCAGAGGAATTTTGCAGTTCTTCATTAATGTTTTCCTAATTTAATCAGGACTGTAATTATTGTAGCATAACTTTTTAAATGTAAATCTTTTGGGTACTTCAAATTGTACCTTAGAGGAAAAAGCATTCTTAAATGTGTTAAAATAAAATGCATGTTATTTTCTTAATATTCCACTATTTTGTCATTACAGGATAGCCTATTGATAGTTCACAGTTTACTGGAGATATAACCATTCATCTTCAATTCTGTTGGAAGATATCCTAGGATTAAATTAGTCATAAGATAATGTACTTTCAGAGTTCTGATCATCATAGTATAATATATTGTAATTCCATATCGAGAACTATCTGAATCTTCTGCTTGTCCACAAACGTATTTCTAAGCAGGGAAACAAAATTCATTGTCTCACAACCTGAAACTTTTTCTCTGAAAAGCACTTAATGCCATGCTACCTTGGATATCATCTCATAAAATCCCCCAAGATAAACAGCACTAGGTGTGGTAAGTGTTTCTATGAGGGAAACCCCTAGGTGCAGTTGAAAGTGGTAGTGTGATTCAGGAAGTATTATTTATCCAACTGAATACTGAACCAATGCATGAGTCTTAGAGTTCACTGTAAGTCCCCCAGCAGCATACCTGGATTCAGAATTCTGCAAGAGGGATTCCTTCTTTAGGGGATATTATGCCCATGTGACCCCACTTCTACCCACCCTCAGATGAGGGAAGAAATTGATTTGAGAGGCTGCTCAGAAACACAGCCCAAATGAGCAGCTACAGCAGGGACCTTCAGGAACTGATAACATCACTGCCAGACTGCTTTTGGGAAGTTTACTTTGGAACATTCTTTTCCTCTGTGTTGAATAGCTGCTGGCACCAACCTTCTTGTATTCCTTGCTTCTTTTAGGCCAAACTTCCTGTGCCAGCTGTGACAAGGTCAGACTGGAGGGCTTCTGGAGAGTTCTAGAAAGCCAATATATTAGCGCCAGGCTCAGCAAGTGGCTTGTAGATGAGCAGTGGATACTCCAGGTTAATTAGCACACATGGAGCTAATTAAGGCCCTGCCCAGGACTTGTTAAAAATTCTTCCCTCCAGAAAAAGGGTGTAGCTGTAATGTAATAGGAGGCAAGGTGTGGATGAAGGGAGACAGATCTGGAGAAGGAGCAGAACTCTTGTCAAGAAGACTCCACAGGTACAAAGACTGGGGGAAGGAAAAGACCCTGCATAAGGGGGGTGAAAGACCTTTCCCCAGCCTGGAGCCAGAGGGAAACAGAGCCACCATTAGAGGGAAGCACAGAACCCACCAAGGTAGAGGAGGAACTTTGTCACACTGCATATTCCTTTTTCTTCTACCTCTTCTCTTGTCATCAGGTCTCTTATTTCCATTTCTTCAGAGTCGCCTCTCCTTCCCTATGACTGTGTTCAGCTAGTCCCCTCCCAACAGAGCCTTTTCCTAAAACTTTTAAACAAAATAGCTTCCACTTGCCCCACCAAAACAAAAAATGCAGAACTAAAGTAACATCCTGATTGTGGGTTATAACTAGAGCTGGTTGGAAAACAATCTGCTCTCCTTAGGAAATTCTATTTTTCTGAAAGCCAAAAAAGTCTGCGGAAGAGGAACAGGGCCACAATAATGTTCATTTAGTCATAAACCCAGTTCTCTGAAGAAAATTTGACTAGAAAAAATTCAAATGGACCTGTAGCTGTCTCTTCCCTCTTAATGCTTTGTCTTGTCTCTTTTTATTGTAGTCACTTCAGTGCAGGAACTGTCTTATTCTGACTAGCAGAATGAGCCCATATTGTGGTTTGGGGCCTTGGATGCTACCGTAATATAACTAATAGTGCAGATGGTGCACAGATGTAACACTGATATCACAAGAGGCTTTTGAGATTCTATGGTACTCATTTCTCTGCATAAATTCTAATACTGGTGGTTATATTTGGTTTTCATTATTCCTGCAGGCCAAAAGCCATCTGTAATAAGGGGATTTGAGGAAATTTCTTTTTATAGGAGAAATTTTAGACATTGTCACCAAATAACCTCCTATTTTACTTTTATATAGTGATTAAAGGTTAGTACTTATTATATTTATCTATTATGAAACTGTAACCTGTTTCAGGGGTGGTAATTCTAGATTCCTTAGATTAGAATTGAGAATTTGCCCAATGTAAAAATGAGTTCTTAGTTCACATGAGTCTCTTGGTGGAAGCTATGTTAAAGAATGAATATCTTCAAATTTTGTTTTTTAGAATCTGGAAATTCTAAATTTGAATTTGGTCCAGAACCTGCTTTAATCTTTCGTTTGAGCCTCATTTCACTGTGATAAATTAACATGTGCTACCAAATTTAGGTTTACATTGACAAACAATTAAAAATGTTTGAGATAACTTAAGAAACAGCTGCACAGTACATACACTCAAGGCTGGGACGCATATTTTATTTAACATAGAGGGGAAAAATTAAAAATCAAAAGCCAATCCTTAATATGAGCTTTAGCATAGTAATAATAATCACTTTCCCTTTTCATTTGAGGCTAATCCTTTTAATCGGCTCCTTTATAGCCCTGTAACGTTGGTTATTGTATGATAGTGAGCAAATCAGCTTTTCTTAACCTATTGTACTGTATGTCTCTGGCAGAGACAAAAGCAAGACAAAGAAAGCTATTTACAGCATGAAACTTGTAATAAGGGATATTCTTGACTATAAGCTCATGCTATGGCAAATAAATAGCATACTTGCAAAAGTAATATCGAGCTAACTGGCCATTGAAATGAATGGGGATCACTAATTCGAACTAACTGACGAAGTGGGATTTTTCTCCCACGAAAGCTCATGCGATTAATAAATCTGTTAGTCTTTAAAAGTGCCACAAGACTCTGTTGTCTTTCTACAATAGACTAACATGGCTACCCCTTTGGAATTCAACTTTTTCTAGTTCGAATTAAGTTAATTCGGATTAACTAAAATTAGTTCGAATTAGTTTAGACCTATGGGCTGCTATTTTTCTGTGTCCGTTGGTGTCACAGATAGCTTGCTCCTGCCTTTTAAAATGTCAGTGTGAAGATGAGGGACAGATGATGGTGAAATCTGCCACATTATCAGTTTAAGCACCGATTCTAATGAGCTTTGTCAACATCTAAAGTGTTTGCCGATTGCCCAGGCACTGACAGAGCAAGGGAAGATGCTTTCATAGGCCATGTTTAATGCTTTCCTGGGAGGGAGGGAGAGAAGGAGGGAGGCACAGAAAGATTTGGGGGGGCAGGGAAGGGGTTGGGAAAGATTTGCGGGGCTATGCCTCCCCCTGCCTACAATAAAATCTGCCCATGATCATATATCACCAAAAGTAGTTGGGTTATCACTTCTATCATTTCTATATGTAGTTTTGTATTACTTGACATTTTATGAAGAGCATTTTTTTTTTAAAGAAATGTAGGGATGAAACATCTTAATCATCCCAAAGAACAGATATTACAAACACTAAAGTAGTATAATTGTTCCATATAAATTGGCCACTTCACAATACATAATTTAATCTACTTAACAAGTACAGGTGTGCTGCAATAAGTTTTTTATTTACATAAAAAAAATTACACCTTTACCTTCAAACAAATTGAAAGACAATCTGTGTTCTCAAATATCCAGTATTGTTCTTGAATATTTGAAATAGGGATGGGGTGAACCTGGTTCGTAAGTGATATAAATCTTCATCAGTTCCCTCAAGCCAAATCTAAACTTCAAAAAGTTCAAAACTTTAATTTCCCAAGCCTGTCAGCAGCCACTTGAAACTGAATGAGATTTTTTAGAGACTACCTACCTGTTCCATAAGGGATTTTCAGAAAAAAAAAAACCAAAACATTGGATGGATGTTCACGACCAGATCCTTAGTTCCTTTAGAGCAGCATGCTTATATTGTCTTTAGTGAAGCAATCCTAATTTACACCAGCCAAGGGCCCCACTATTTTGGGTGTTTATTGGGATAGAACTCTGAAGACTTGCTAAATGCTTCTTTACAAATCATTCACTGTTCAAAAAAAGTGAACGGTGAACATCTTCAGAGCCATGTTATGAGCTTGGATCAATGCCACAGCCAATAATATAATGAAGTATGCTAGCTCTTTTTTTCTTTTTTTTTTTTTGTGTTGATTGACTTTACATGGGTTTTTGCATGGCATCGCATTTTTCTAATTTTCACTTTTTTCCCCATTTTTTCACTCTTTCCCTTTTCTACTCCCTAGTCATTCCATTTCCCCTTTTTTTTTCTTTGACTATTTTTCAGTTCTCCTTCTATTTTTCTCTCTCCTCCCCATCTTCTCTGCTTTTTTATCTCTGCGCATTTATTTCCTCTAAAATCTGAGATAAAATACTTTCCCCTCTACAAAATCCTTTTTGTATTTTGGAATCACTGATCTATTTGCATTGAGAACTCAGAATTAAACTATTAGTCAGTGGAAGCGTCTCTCCAATTCCCTGGATTGAGGATTATGCAGAATATATTCAGTATGAAAGCAGGATTCTGAAAATTACTATGACCACGTTGAAGAGTCACTTTCCTTGTATCTGCATTTTTATACTGGCACTTTCTATACCAGTAATTCTTCAATTCTGAAATTTTGAATAACTTGTCATAGCAATAGCCATGTCTAGGGCAGTGATTACTAATAAATATGTTGTGACAAATTGCAGATGAACTAGTGGTTACCAACATTTTAAGCTTAATGAAACAGAAAAAAAAATGACAAAGAGTAGGAGGGAGAAATCATGCATTCCAAAGGATTTTTGCCTAAGCAGAAATAATTGGAAACTCTGAATCTCACCTTTTCAAGGGCCTTCATTCTAATCCATTATCTTTCATTCCCCATCGGTGCTACTGATGTGTCACTCTAATGATGTATCACACATAACAATGTCATTACATTGGCATAACATGACACTTGGGACTGTACTGAACTCTTAAACTTTTAATCTCTAAAATAAATTAGAAACTGAAGACATTCCAGACATTGAAAAGCTCCTATTTATTAAAGGATGGGGTTCAACATACGTTTTTGAAAATTGTACTTTTTTTTTGTTCTCCAGGGAAAGGCCTTCTATAGGACACACAAGCCTATAATACTGTAGACATTAAGGATACACTTTAATTTGCTGCAATAAACTTGTTTCATGAGACTTAACAGGAGATTTTGAAGCAACTTGGCTTTTAGCTTTGATAAACCAAAATAATCTTTCAAAAAGTTTTCCAGATTGGGAGTTCTGTAATTTCTTCTTTTGCCCATCAGATCTTGTACACCTTGAGAAGGTATAAGCATGGTCTGTATGCGTGAATAAGGAACAGCTTTTCTGAGTCAAAGGGCAACAGGTCATAAATTATAATCAGACTGCAAGGGTCAAAAGCCATTTCTCAGCCCCTCTTGCTTGTGTCAGGCTTGGTGAAGTTATTGTCTCCTATTATTGCCCTATTATTTATTTATTTTTATTTTGGTGTCATGGGGGAAGGCGGAAGCAATGGGATTGTGGTCATGAAAAAGAACCAGCTTCCAAGGAGGGTCCCAAGAGCAGCCCAAACATCAGTCTGTCCTCAGCTGACCGAGACTGGACAAAGATGTGAAATCTGTGACCTCCTGACTTACTCAAAAGATTGCAGTGACATGACACCAGTTTGAATTTCAATCTTAAGGGTAGATAAATGAGGAAGAAATGTACTCCTTCTGAGTGACCATGAGAACAACAAGATGGTTGCGACTTCCACTTTCTCTCCCAAGGAAAATGGAGACATCCAGGAAAAATAATCCCAGTTATATAAAGGTGTGAATTTGAAGTGGATTGGTTAAACAGTATTAAATACTGGTGATGGTAAAGGGCTTCACTTTGAAGTCAATTTAGCTAGGCCAAATTAAGACCACTTTCGTTCTGGATGAGGGTGTTCATTGAGGGATTTAAGGCTATTTTATTTATTCACCTCAGTTAACTAAAGGTGTGAATTTGGAATTAATTTTCTTGGATGCCTCCCATACAGACAACCCAAAAGCCATTGCAGACCAGCCAGTTGACTGGAAGCCAGTTCCCTCTAACATTATTTTACTTGAGCCAGACAACATTCCCTAGTTTCTCAAACTGCACTGGCTAGCTGTGAAGCTCCACAGACCAAGGAAGCAAATTCTAGCAGATTTTCTCTCTGAGTAACTTTTTGTTTTGTTTTGTTATCTTAATTGGATACCTGTGCAACAATGCCTGCCATGAATGATTTGTTCTAGCCTTTTTTATAGTTTACCTAGCAAAAAAGGGCCTGCATAATAGTAAAAGTTAACACTGACAATCAAATAAGTTAAAATCAAACCAAAACTGACCACTGAAATTTTACATAGCTATATAAAAATTGTAACCTTAACTAATTTTTTCCCGATGGAAAAGCATGATCTGTTTAGAAACTGCATAGGGATAAAAAGTCTAAGTAAGCTATTCAGTTATTGGAATTATATTTTTGTGTGTGCTCATGCAATGATTTGACCAATTGTTGGTTTCCAGCAGCTTTATTTGTAACCAATTTTAATTTATACTAGTGATAACACTTTGATTTTTATTAATTCAGTTTGTAATGTAACCCCAGTCTAACTTATACTTTTGCATTTTTGGAAGTACAATAAATTTAGCCTTACAATTGTTTATGCTACTGAATAAAAGCTACAAAAACCCACTGAGTTGGTTTTCTTTGCTCAAATGGCAATGAGGTAATAACAAAGTCCTTTTAATTAAACATTTGTCATTTGACTCAGCTCTTGAAAGCCCTATTACTAAATGGCTGATGCATATAGTACACTTGGAAAAGCAGGAAGTACACAGTTTACCAGTTTGCTCTAAATGTCTTTTTTCTTTTCACATTCCTTCTATTTGTTCATGTATTATGAGGCTCAGTTTCACATTACAGTTTGTTTAAATTATTTTTTTTTTTGAACCAAGCCAAAGTAGTGTAGGTTAGGTTGGTTAAGAAGATCTTGTATCAGCTTTGTATTGCTTTTATCCTTGCAAATCATTTCATCCAGCCTGTTTCTCATTTGTGCCAGATCTTCTATCTACCCTTCATCTAGTTTATTTCTAATATCCATATACTTCTATTGCACAAATGAGTTTTTCACAATGGTTTTTAATAGCGTATATTTATAATGTAATGGCAGTAAGATGCCATTACAAGAATGGATGTTTTTGCTGAATCCTAATACTTTACCTGTGGTTGTTCCTCTATGCATAATGGGAAACTCTACCACCTGAAGCCTCTTAAATGGATGAGGATAGTAGCAAATATCCAGGGACAGACTGATCAGTCCTTTACACATTTGTGGGTGGGGGAAGGGCACATAAGTAGTTGTACAAAGCCCAATCACAATATCTATGCCTATGTAAATAGATTTCTTAATTCTTGCACTTTCCAGGATCAAAATTACCTGGAAAGCGATGAAGAGACAAGATTTAGCCTGTACAGCTCTGGCCTGCTGATTACGGCCATCACACTGAAGATAGCCTTTGTGCAAATGGCCAATGACTGAATCAGCATGTGCATGCTACAGCCATACTCAAGGACTTTCTCCTGAATCCCTATATTCCCTCTTCCCCACGTTCTGCTTCCCCCCCCCCAGTAAGAAGGTGGCTTGACCCTGATTCCTACATAGGCTTGTGCTAATGACACACTTAATCCCAGTTACCCCTCCTATATGTATCCTTTGAAGTCATGGTGGACCTATTAATTTGCGACATCAAAACATTATCTACTGTATGTAATTATGATGTAAAATATAAGGCAGGCTATAACTAGCTATTTCCTACCAAGTGTTTTTATTAACACTAATTAAGACATTATTATGGACTTGTGTCTGCCTAATGGAAAGCATCAGAAAATGTCTTAAAAGATTCAGAGTTTGAGTATTCCTTGGTTTTATGAATAGATATAAAATGTCTCTTCCTTTTACAGCTAGTATTTTATAGATGCTTACAGAGTTGCAAGATGATTCAGCTCACTACTTCCAGTTTGCTGAATTAGCACAGTCAGTAAGGAAATAAAACCATTTACTTCAATCAAAACCTATAGTCTTTAGATTTCTAGATTTGTTTGAAAGAATTGTAACGTGGGCACAAATGAATAGCCTGATGAATGCAGGCAGTTTGGAAATTACTTGCCTAGCAATTAGAAAAAAAGCATATTTATTTCCTACCCTACTTATAGCCTGCTTACCTTGAAGAAATGTTTTCTATGGAGGTGATCTTGTTTCGTGAGGCATTGTTCAACTTTTGACTTGTATATGAATATATCTGATTTACCAGCCTATATGCTCCACAGCTTCAGTGATATGTGGAATCATTATTTTACACTTTTTTTGAAAACTCACCTGTAAAAGGCTGGTTATGGGTTTTTAGCTTCTACTTTTTTTTAAATAATGGTCATAAAATAATACTCAAATTTTAGTCTTCTGTGTTTGGTGACAGCATCCTACTCTATATGGTTCAAATGAAGTATGATCCGAACTGAATAGATGGTCAAGATGTAATGTATGATGATTTCCCCCCCCTCCCCCATCCCCATTTGTGTCCTGGAAACAGGGGAAACCTTCAAGTACCCAAAATCATTCTTGCTATTACAAATACTGACGCTGATTGGGGGGGGGGGGGGGAATAGGTTGTGTCTCCTTAACAATATTGTGTGGTTAAAGCACTCACTTGAGATATTGGATTTACAGGTTCAAGGCCTCACTCTAAACAGACCCGACTCTCCTCACACCTCTCTGAATGCTTATACAAAGTGGATCAACTTTAACAGTAGGACTTAATAAGAACCACCCATTAGGTCGACCTAACCCTCCTTAGGTCATCCTAACCCTTCTTTAGGTCGACCTAAGCCCAGTGTGGACGTTTAAGTCCACTTTGTTAAGTTGACCTAAGGGCAGTTAGGTCGACTTAACAAAGTGGACTTAGTCTACATCCATGGACACCACTTTAAGTCGACTTAATAAGGTCGATTTTAAGTTGACTTAAAGTTGACCTTATGAAGTTGACTTAACAAAGCTGATCTAACTTTCTGTAGTGTAGACATAGCCTTAAAGCTTTAATTTGTCAGGTTAATAGAGAGCTGTGTGACTAGACACTTGATTTCACCAAAACTTTAGCCTCTCATGAAAAGGCATATATTTATATAAATATTTCTATTGTTCAGGGTGTATTGTTGTAATTCTAATTTATGTAGCAGGGAAATCAAAGAAATTGTCACTCTGAGATATGCCGTTTGTTGCAAACATGCCCAATAAGGACAGGACTTCTGGAAATTTGGTTTTAATTATATTTTAAAAATAGCTGACCATCTGGGAACACTGAATAGGTTTGATTCTTGTTGTATCTGAGTACATCAAGATCTAAGGAGAAAATCTCAAAGCTACTTCATTTCCTATTTGATATATAAAAGACCATACAATGGACAAATAGACAATTCAGAAAGTATTGGCCATGGCGGGGAGGGGAGAATCATACATTAATCTTTTTATAACAACCATGATTAAAAGAGTCTTATTTTTCTTCAGTTCTTCATTATGTTCAGCATAGCATAATTTAGCATATGTGCTCAGATCTATACCTGCTCATCAAAGCATGTAAGCACATAGGTAAATGTGCTGCCATATTACAGATTATAGTCAATCTAAAGTGAACATCAGGAGCTTGACTCAGAACCCTCTGATGTCAGTGGTGATCTTTCACTGTCTTCAATGGTCTTTCAGCTCGGTTAAAGGAAAGACACATTTTAAAGGGAAAAAATTACATATATACATGCTGTTTGTATGCTTACAGTTTGTTTTTGCATGTACATTTTAGTATATCTGACAATTGTACAGCAGAATTGCTTAACTGGCCTACGTATCTGTGATTAAAACCAGGCACAATTGTGTTTGGTATGTGGGTTCATCCTAGAAATGTAGTCTAAAATAACCTTTTATTAGACAAGCAGTGTTTGTATACCATGTATTCAAGAAAGCTCCCCTATCTTGAAATATCATGTTATGGTATTTTTATATGGTGTAAGTATCTTGCAAAAATAAACTATTGACTATTTTACACTTTACATTAAATCTTCACATTCAAATTTTTACTGACAAGGAAAATGGTTGAGGAAGAAAATGGAATTCCTGAAAGATATTAGTTCAGCTACCTTTTTTAAAAACCTAGCATAGAATCTTCCATGGCTTAAATGCAATATAGCTGAAACAGGCCAATGTAATAGTAAAGGTAAAATATCATTCTAATGTAACTTTTCTTCCATATAAAATTCCCACAGGATTCTGTAGCATCTTGGAAATCCCTACCAGAGTCTCTGAGATGATAGCCAAATATTATCAGACAGCTGTAATTTTATTGACATATTAGAATATGCCATCAGAACAACAGAATGAACGATGTTTACAAAGAAAAGCCTTATTCCTTAACATAAACCAGTATTTCATCCTGTGTCCTTTTTTATGGCTCTGTAAACTCTGCTGTTTACCACAGTAGTTCCCACACAGATATGTAAACAGATCCTGAACCATCAAGAGACTGGAGATGCACCAAGTTCATTCTTTTTGATTTATGTAAAATGAACTGGTTCCTGGGAAATGATTTTTAATAATAAAGTATTGTTCATCATATATAGTGTATATATGCTTACTTATGGTATGTGTAGAGGTTTTTAAAGGATTTTTAGACCTCTTTGAAAAATGGAAAAAAGAATTGGTTCATATTATTGTCAAATGACTAAACTACTAGACCTTTATCACAATTCAGAGCCTCACATGCATGCACCCCTAAACATTAATACACCTGCAAATTCCTTTTCATTCTGGACAAAAGCCAAAGGCCTAACTTTTTAAGTTACTAGTGATTTGGGACAAGAGGGTGAAAGGAGAATCAGAACCAAACTCTATTTAGACTAGCCAAGATAACATAATATGGGATTAAAAAAACAAACAAACCCTCCCTCCCCCCAAAAAAAAACCCAATCTGTAGTCTATCATGGATATATGTTACATAATAATAATAGTAAATACTTAGCTCTAGATTTAGATGTGTGTATCCTTTGCTGTAGGTGCATGTACACATGCAAACTTTATTTCAAGACAGATAAGCATAAGTCCTTTAATTTTTAGCCCATATTTGGAGCATCAATTTTTGCCCAGTACTGCTTTGTATATATGTTTGGTATTTTAATGACTAAGCACAAGGAGGCTTGAAAATCAGAATTCAAGTGACTTTTCTTTTGGAGGTTTAGCCATTACCCTTATAATTTTGGCACTGAATGTAACAAAATAGGGTATTTTTGCAGCACTACACATGTAGACAAGAAGAAATAAAGAATATCCTATCTGATTGAAATTAGGTGAAAGTTGACTACAATGTAGTTTTCCAGAGAACTGGAAAAGAGGAAAATATAGTGCCCATTTGTTAAAAAGGAAATTAGGACAACCTAGGGAATTATAGACTAGTTAGCTTTACTTCTGTACCAGGAAAAATAATTAAGGAATCAATTACCAAACATCTGGAAAAGAATAAGGTGTTAAGTTATAGTCAGCATGGATTTGTCAAAAACAAATTGTATCAAAGCAAACCAGATAACTTTCCATGACAGGGTAACAAGCCTTGTGGATAGAGGGGAAGTGGTAGATGTGATATATCTTGACTTTAATAAGACTTTAGATATGGTCTCATGTCATTTTATTAACAAACTAGGGAAGTACAATCTAGATGGAGCTACTTTAAGAGGAATGCATACCTGGTTGGATAACCACTCCCAGAGAATAATTACCAGTGGTTCACAGTCATGCTGGAAGGGCATAACAAGCGGGTAGCATGGATCAATTCTAGGTTTCCTTCTGTTCAATATTTTTGTCAATGATTTAGAGGACGGCATAGAGATTATAGTTTGCTGATGATACCAATGTGGGAGGGGTTGAAAGTGCTTTGGAGGATAGGATCACAATTCAGAATATTTGGACAAACTGGTGAAATGGTTTTAGGTAAATGGGATGAAATTCAATAAAGACAAATGCAAAATTCTCCACTTAGGAAAGAACAATCAATTGCACACATACAAGATGGGCAATGACTGCCTAGGAAGGAGTACTGTGGAAAGGGATTTGGGTGACACAGTGGACCACAAGCTAAATATGAGTCAACAGTGTAACACCGTTGCAAAAAAAGCAATCGCCATTCTAGGATGTATTAACAGGACCATTGTAAAGAAGACATGAAAAGTAATTCTTCCACTCTATTACATGCATATTAGGCCTTGTGACAGGCTGCTCCCCAAATCCAGTCTGGTGTGCTGCTATGACCACTTGAACCCCACTCCTGAACCCCAATTCACCCCGCTCTGCTGGGTGACCACTCACTCCTGAGTCAGTCCACACCAGCCACCAGCGTGTAATTGGTCCCAGGCAGTGGGTGTGAATCCACTAGCCACACAGGCGCTGGTCCCCAAGCAAGCACACCCAGCCCCAGACACTACACTGGGAGCCACTGCCTTACAGGGATTGGGACCCACTCCCAATCACCTTAGTCTTAAATCCGTCCACTTAACAAAGAAGTGGATTGTGCCCAGCCTCCCACATCCACACCCTCTAAAGACCACACAGCTTTAGGTAAAACTACTACTAGTTTATTGATCAGAGTCTGATTTCAAGTGAGAACATGGCCAATCAAGGCAGAACCATACTATAAATGAGTCAGGAGTGACCACTATCAAATAAAAGGTATAAACCGCATACTACTCTAACATCTTCACCTAAACTAACCTCAGAGTCCAAGATTATGCACATGGTGTTTGACTGTCTGATGTTTTGCAGCCATTCTCTGCCTGTTCCCAAGCAGGGCCCCGATCTTGCTTGAAGTTGGTTGCAGGACGGTGTCTTCTCAGGCTGAAAACCTGCAGCTTCTTCCCCTTCACAGTCTCTGTCTTTGTTTTAACAAACTGCTGACAGCCCCTCCCCCTCACTGTCCTGTTGTGAGATTCTCTTCACTCCTACCTGAGCAGGGTAGGGCATTAGCGTTCCCTTTGATGTGTAAATCTTCAGCCATTGTGCTAGAGACAGCCCTGAGAGTCTGAACCCTGTAACATGCTTCACATCTATACATACATGTCGCAGCAGGGAACATGGCACCCTGGTAATCACGTGGCACATGTTCTGAGCATTCACAGAGGAACCTGGTATAGCGTAATTGTCATCAAATAACACAATTACACTGCAAAACTGAACAGAAAGATTATACAGGTCACGCCCAAGGGCTGCACAGATGTGCATCCCGTCACAGGCCTCAACTGGAGTATTGTGTCCAGTTCTGGGTGCTTCGTTTCAGGAAAGAAGTGGACAAATTGGAGAAAGCACAGAGAAGAGCAAAAATAATGATTAAAGATTTGGAATATTTGTCTTACTAGGGAAGCTTGAAAGAGCTGGGTTTGCTTAATCTTGAAAAGAATAGACTGAGAGGGGACACAAAGGGCTGATATTAGGAGGAGGGAGAAAAATTATTCTCCTTTTCCTGTCATTAGTGATCAAGAGGCAATGGGCTTTACGGCAAGGGAGGTTTAGGTTGGGCATTCCTAATTGTCAGGGTGGTTAACCACTGAAATAAGTTGCCTAGGGAGGTTGTGGAAGCTCCATCACTGGAAATTTTAAAGAGTGGGTTTAAGTTAGTTAAGTCGACTTAGTGTGACTACACTTAAAATTCCAGTCGACTTAAAGGGGAACTTACAAAGTCGACCTAGAGCATCCACACTGGATGCTCTAGGTCGACTTTCTGGGGCTAGGGGGACCTTAGGCAGGTCCACGGTGGTGGTGTGGGGAGCACCCCCTGTGTACAATGGGGCAAAGGGGGACAGCGACCCTGGCAGGGCAGAGCCCTGTGTCTGACACTGTCTGGATTTAGGGAGACAACAGAGTCTTGTGGCACTTTTAAAGACTAACAGATTTATTTATCGCATGAGCTTTCGTGGGAGAAAATCCCACTTCGTCAGATGCTTTGAAGATAGGAAAGTTACAGAGTGGGAGGAAATTAAATGCAGGGGAGTGTATGACATAGCATCAGGTCAGGCTGTAACAGCAAATCAAAATAGGTGTTAGGATTCAAAACACTGGGGAACAGCACATAGAGGAGGGGGGGGTCAATTCACTTGATGTAATGCGAGAAAAATCCATAGTCCCTGTTTAACCCCAAGACAACTGAGTCAAATTTGCATATAAGTTCGAGTTCTGCAGACTCTCTTTGAAGCTGTGATTTGTTATTCATCTGTTTCAACACAGCTATTAACAAGTCGTTGAGGGAGTGAGCAGGGAGATTAAAGTGTTCCCCTACAGGTTTTGCAGTGTTGCAATTTCTGATGTCAGATTTGTGTCCATTGATTCTTTGGCGCAGAGACTGTCCTGTCTGTCCAATATATAAGGCAGAGGGGCATTTCCGGCACATGATGGCATAAATCACATTGGTGGATGAGCAGGTGAACGAACCCTTGATGGAGTAGGTGGCATGATTAGGCCCTGTGATGGTGTCATCAGTGTAGATATGAGGGCAAAGTTGGCAGCGTGGTCTGCTGCAGGGCTGTGTTCCTGCTTTAGTGTTTCTGCTCTGTGATCTGTAGTTGCTGGTAAGTATCCTTTTAAGATTAGGGGGCTGTCTGAAAGCAAGGAGAGGTCTGTCTCCCAAGGCTTGAGAGAGTGAGGGATCATCTTGTAAAATATTTATTAATCGCATGAGCTTTCGTGGGAGAAAATCCCACTTCGTCAGACGCTTTGAAGATAGGAAAGTTACAGAGTGGGAGGAAATTAAATGCAGGGGAGTGTATGGCATAGCATCAGGTCAGGCTGTAACAGCAAATCAAAATAGGTGTTAGGATTCAGAACACTGGGGAACAGCACATAGAGGAGGGGGAGGTCAATTCACTTGATGTAATGCGAGAAAAATCCATAGTCCCTGTTTAACCCCAAGACAACAGGTAGAATGGTCCCAGGGAGTATCCTGATGAGCCATTGAGGACATAAAGAATACAACCATTGTATCCTTAATGGCTCATCAGTTTACTCCGTGGGATCATATCACCTGGCAAATTCCTAAACATTAAGGAGACAATGGTTGTTCACACCCTCCCCTCTAAGACATTTGTCCAGATTGACACAAGTTAAAGTATGGATATAACATTAAATTCTTAACTTCTAAACAAAATAGAATTCCTAGACAAACTATATAATCATTCCCAGCAAATTACTACCTTTCTATTGATACCAAACATGACATAGTTCCTATGGATTATAGCATTTATGAGATATCCATAGAAATAATATCATAAATGCTTCTCTAAGTCCAGACAGTGTCACACTGTGCCCACATGCCCTGCCCTTTGGGGGGCCTGCCAGGATCCCCCTGTGCCCCCCACAGCAGGGAGGGCATTGGTGTAGTCCTGGGGTAGCCCTAAATCGACTTAGGGCTACCCCAGGGCTACAGTGGTTTAATTCGACTTTAGAAAATCGAATTAAGCCTTAGGTCGATTAGAAAGGTGGTTTAATAAAGTCGACTTAATTTTCATTAAGTCGACTTTATTTTCCTTAAGTCGACTTAATTTACCAGTGTAGACGCAGCCATTGTCCCTTACAGTTTCTGTGATTCTGTGTAGTTACCCAAAGCAGAAGTGTGCCAGGCTATGTTAGCTATATCTTTTATCCTTGCTATAAGTCTTGTGGGAGCTAAGTGGTCTTTCAAGAGCTCAGTTTTGAAATCTGGCATTGCCAGCTGTACTTAGTTTCTGATGCACTACTTGATCATCCATTCTGCCTATTACATCACTAGAACCACTTCTCCCAGTGCTTTGTGTTTTTCTTTTCAGGTCTCTTATCACACCCTACGCAATGGTTATCAGGATTGTAGGGATATGAGGCAATCATTGCCCAAATTAGAATTATTATGTGAGCATGCCATTTAGGGTTTACAGTTTTGTGGAGTTCTCCTATTCCTAGTGGAAAGCGCAGTTCATTTCAGCATATGACATTATGCAGCTGATGCACTGGTATGTGGTAGCATAGTGTACTATTCCCATGAGGGAGACAGAGGCAGGAGTCGGGAACATTTGGGGTTTGGAATAAATCAACTCAGCTTTCAAACGCTGTAACCCTATGGATAGCTGTTATGTTGGGGAACACCTTGCTTGGTCTCTGAGGGAATTAGGATATTCAGCCAAACATCATTTTGTGAACCTGTTTCTGTTCTGAGGAAAGACAAGATACACTAGATGGATGAGCTAAGAACAGCACTGGAAAAAAAAACCAGGGTAAGCTGCAGAGGACAGAAAGAATTGAAAACTATTTAAGGCATGTCATTCACCATTGGATTGATACAAGCTGCTGTAATGGCTGCTGCTACTGCCAAAATAATACTGAAAGAGTGCAGTGTACAATAACGTTAACTTTGTGAAACACTGCACTCATGCACAGGGAAAAATAAACTGATGAATTCTTTATGCTCTAATCATTTAGAAATGTTAAATTAGAGTGTAATTTTACTCGCATGCAAAATTTCCATTGGCTACAGTATAAATAGAGTCAAATGCTTATTGAAACTCTGAATAATACACATATTCTTCCAGGAAAATAAACTGTTAAATTCCTCTCCCAGTTTTTCTCTGTAAAATCATAGTAAAACATTAGTCCATGTATCTTCATTAATGTCTGTTCAATTAGCTGCTTTTCTTAAAAATCCACAAGATAACTCTCAAAGAAAGATGAACATTTAATTTCACTTTGTAATAATGGTTTTAATATTTGCTCTATAAGTAACAGCAAATTATTCCACATTAACTAGGAATATTTTTTGTTGAGAGTGGGTGAGGTTTTTCTTGACCACATCATATGCTTCATATTGTAGAGATTGCCCAATGATCTCACACTTCTGGGAGCTCTGCTTCAGTAAATAAGAGCAATGCAACATATAAATAGATGAGTGAATACGATTAAAAAATGAAGGTGCCATCAGTAGTAGACAAAGGCATGAAGAATTGCCTTTATCAGTTGAACAAACAAGGAGATGTTTGTTTTTGCTGAACTAGACTATCATGACTATCCCTTTGGAACTTTATCAGTTGTTAGTTTAATTTGTTTGTCACCGTAACCTGGTGATTTGTCTGGATTCACATATAGGCCCAGAGAAGGGCTAGTAAGATGATCAGGGGAACAGAGGCTTATGTTATCATGGAGACTAAAATGAGTTTGGCTTGTTTAGCCTAATGAAGGCTGAAAGGGGATATAACAGTGCTCTTTAAATACATAAGGGAGGGAGAAAAATATTTAAGCTAAAGATCAGGGGGAGGGGTGTGGGGGGGGGGGTTAGTTGCACCAGAACAAATAGGTATAAACTGTCCATGAATAAGTTTTTGCTCCAAATTAGAAGATTCTAACCCACCAGGAAAATGTGGCTCTAGAGCTAGTTTTAAAATAGAACTTGGTAGATTTTAATGAACTGGTTTATATGATGGGATGGTCTGTAATAGCAGAAGACTGGACTGGACTTGAGGACTCAGGGTTCCTTTCAACCCTTTGTGTAGTGTACATAGTACATCATATTTTTATTTGAGTTATGGCATCATGGTAATGCTCAACATCAGTGAGGATGTAGCAGACTGTCTCTTGTTTTGCTTTCAGTGGTTGTGTGCCTCAGTAGTTACCAGCTTTCATTAGGGATGAGAATCAGAAATAACTGGAGAAACTCATATTTCTTGCTTCAGTAACACCAGGAAACCATGTAAATCTCATGAGTCTGATCTTTTAATTTTTCTGAAGAGAGATTGGGAGGTTTTGATTCAGCTCCTGTAAAGAGTATTTTGCAAATAAAGTAGTTGAGGTACAGATTGTTTTATTTCACAGATGTGAAAAAAAAAAAGGGGGCTTTTTTTTTTTTTTTTTTTTTAACCCAATCATTCAGGGAAAACATATCAGTATTTTCTATCATCTAGCTTCTTAAGCCATTTTACCCTAGTTGGAACAGGGAGGCACCTGTTCTCAAAGCAGCTCTCAACTGAATTTCTATTTGTAATAATTCAAACGTAAGGATGTATCAAATCAGACACATTTGGCCACACTTCAGAAAAATATTTTAAATGTACTTAGTAGTGGTCTATAGTTTAACAATTTTTAAATACTCTAGAGAGATTTGTTCCTTCAGTAGAAGAGCTTTATCTGCCTTTTGTTAACAATGTGCACAGTGAGGAAGCAATGTGGGTTATTGTATTCTACTCTGCTTTTATGTGATCAATTAGAAGCTGTAGCCAGCAGTAATTTTGTTTTTTGTTTCTTCATCTGTTGTTGTCTAGGAGATGGAACCTTTCCCTTTTCATATGGATTTCATTATTTATTCATGCCTTTGCATCTCCAGACTTAGTATGTACTTTAAATAGGTCTGCACCTAAAAAACACTCGGATTCACTTAGCATAGAAAAAGGCTAACCACATACTTAGCAGTGTTCCTCATAAAGCATATTGTCAGCTCCGATCTTTAGTCTGCAGCTAGAACTGGTTCCTTTCCTGATGTAGTTTGAAGTAATTTTTAAAATCCTTAATGATCTGGGTCCTGAGGGATCAGCTCGCTGTGTTATCTTCTTTACCAGCTGAGATCAGGAAGACCTTGTGCTCATGAATAGCCCCAAGTTCACACTGAAGGGTCCTAAACTCTGGATTTCATCAGTCTCAACTTGTCCAAAAAAGCCCATTTTTGCTGTTCTTCAGGATAGAAGTAGATCATGAAGAATGGATATGTTAAAAGTGAAAGCTAGTTCTGGGTCTTTGTCTGACAACCTTTTGGATCCTGTGTAGTATTTTATACATTCCATGAATGCACGCTGAACACAGGGTCATGTCCACACTTTCTGCACTCATTTACTTGAAGCTCAATTTTTGTTTGCTAGAATTTGATTTTCATGCTTACGGGAAACTCCCAATAATGACTGAATTCACACATCTTGTAAATGGGTTTTGCTTGCAGGAGTTCCACAGAGAATGAAGGAATGGGACCCTCCACTCACAGGCCTCTCAGGGCATCCATGCACACTCTGAATATGCACCAGATTTCTTGGGGAAAGTCATTGTAACAGGGCCATAGCCAATAGGTCTGCACCTGCAGACCTACTGTCGTCTGTGGCTCAACCCATTTTTTTTTTTTTTCAAAATCATATTAGCAGGTACCATGACTTGGACTCCTTGGAGCACCGGTGTCAATTTTTGAGTTGTGGTAACTGGACCAAATGTGTAGCTTGTTGCTGCTGGTTTAAGTTTTTAAATCTTAAACAATTATTTGTAGATTCTGAGCTGACATCTAATCTTCCACTTTTACCTAACGTTAAATAAATTGGGTGGATAGGACTCAGATAACAGCTAAGCAGGTGTGCTATTCTCCCCAGAGTTGCCTCATGTTGTATCTTTGTTTAGGAGCTCCATCATTCATTTTGGACTCAACTTTATTTCCATTTCCAGTGAAACTGGGAGAAGGCAGAAGAAATAGAGATGATTTGTGGTATTGAACTGTCACAATAACTGCAGGTGGTTGCTTCAAATAAGTAATTACTATAATTCACCTATGGTTCATGGTACTTACTATTGCCCGAAACAGCTCCTGAGAGCAATTATAACTGCAGAAAGAGACAGACAAGAGGGCCCTTGTACATTTTAGTTCTTTTTTTTTTTCTTTAGAAAAGAAAGAGGTTACTTGTCAAATAAAAATCCTAGAACTCTCTAACTAATTATCACAAGGCACAAAGTGGAGTGCAGCAACTAATTGCTCCAGCAAGACTTGTTGAACTTCAAGAACACTGGAAAAAATGAATGTCATTCTTGCTGTGCTTGATTGTAATCATCCAGATTTAACAGAAAAATATCAATTTAACTAATCAAGTTAAAATTAAAATATGCAAATTTGAGAGAATAAAACAGTTTCATCTTTGTAAATTATGCAAATGGAACAAAAAACCCCCTAAGGTGGTGAAAATTCTGACAAGATGTCTTTCAGTGTTACTGGTGACAGATAATACAAGTTGTAGAGCATTCTTGAGCTTGGGAGACAGAAATTTACATGTAAGATTAATAAAAAGATCATTACAATAACATGAAAGCAAATGCCAATATTTATACAATCATACAGAAGACTGACATTTCTTCATCTGAAAAGGAAAGGATATGATAGGACATATAGAAGGTCATAAATGTTTGAGTTTCAGTACTGTTTAAGCATGGTCTTTGCTTTTACATATCCAATTATATCTGTTTATATGATATATCATGTTTAGTTACTGAGCTAACACTTTCACATTTCTCTGGAAGCATCTAAATCTGGCATGCAAAGGATAAATTATCCTTGCAAAATACACTTAGACAAATGGTTTGTGCTCATGGAAATTTGTGATTTTTTTCAAACACATATACAGATAGAAGAACTTGAACATGCACCTCTCACCCTTCAGGAGTGTGTTCTAAATACTGACTATGGGGTATTCTGATGTGAGGCTCCCACAATCTCTCCTGTTGAAGCTATACCAATCACTTTTTCATTAGTGATCCACAATGGAGTAGTGGCTTGGACCCTAGGTCTCCTACCACCCCGCTCCATGCCTCAACCCTAGACTGCAGAGGGTCTCTTTCTGGATTTTGAGAATGAGGCTTGGTAGGTGTGCTTTGCAGTTTTGTTTTTCTCTTGTGGTACTGAGAGAGGGTATCCTTTTCTGATGATTGTGGTTTTAATTTCAGTATTTCTTTTGTATTTAGGAGGTGGCATGGTCAGCCCAGAGAAACATAACCCTCAATTTATTATGGATTCTGAGGGCTTAACACATCACCATGAGTTGCCAATTTTGCTCTTTCTTTGGAAGAGTGGGTTCTAGCTCTGGGGAGATGACTATGTTTAAATACGTGAGGTTTGGCTCCACAAGAGAAGGCCGTTGTTTGTGGCCACACTTACCTTTGAGCAAAGTATAGCGGCATGAGGTATTTTTGTCCCTAAAGTGCCCCTCTCAGCATCTGCTCTGCAAGTCACTACCATTAATGATCCTCCCTTTTTAGGAGATATGCAACTGGCAAGAGAGCTAACAAGTTATGTTAAGATCACTAGCTCTGTTAGGGGGGGATTTCTTTGGACTGTAAAACCCCAGAAGTTTGATATCTCTTGTCCGTTGATATTCGGGTTTATTTGATATTTAACAATATTTCCAAAGTTCTAAATATTTCCCTGCAGTATAAGACTGGGAAGTGTGACTGCATTGTGTTTATTGCCTCTGAGGCTAAAGCCTGTCTTCAGTGTGGGAAGCAACCACATTTGGAATCAGTGCCTTAAGAAGCAAGCTGCCCCTGGAAATGGTGACCCTGTTTCTGGGAACGTGTTTTTTTTTTTTTTTTTTTTTTTTTTTTTTAAAGTAAAACACAGGGTGGAGTGCCTGTGGCAGAGACAAAAGCTCCAGTTGTCTCTGGGGATGTTGGTTCAAGGACAGTTGGTGCCTTCTTTATGGCCGGGGGGATTACTAGTTCTATAGCTTCTGACTCAAGTCTCCTGGCACTACTCAACATTACTGGTTCTGTAGGTCCTGACTCAGAGGCTAGTTCTATAGCTCCTGGCTCAGAGGCCTCTCAGCCTGTACATGACTAGTTCTGTAGCTCGTTTTGACTCAGAGGCTTCTCGGCCTGAAACTGACTGAGCCTGTTCCTATGGAATCCATAGCCTTGGCAGAGGATTCCGGCTTGTTGGGAAAGCCCTAAAGTAAAAAATGCCCATTGAAGATGGAGTGTGCTCCAGTTTGAGGGCTGAAGGAGGCTAGTTTGAGTATAGCTGAGCAGCATGCTTTTAAGGGTACTGCTAAGGGTGGTTCTTTTGATTGGTGGTATAGAGGGTTCTCAAGCACTAGTTATGCCCCCCTCGTTCCAAGCATCCTTCTTCCTCTGGTCTCTCGAGGCTTCCCCCACCCGTGAGATCAGTAGTGACTCTGAGTCAGTGTGTCATAGATGGTGAACTCACAGAATATTTGGGCCCTGAACTCCCTGAGGTGGGGATATATACTAATGGTAGGTTTCTGGATGAAACTAAACAGAAATGTATATTAGATGTGGCAAACTGCTTTCTTGACCTTAATCTGATTTTAGTTGTCTGGTCAGGATACTATGAGACATGTTTCTGTATCTCAGTCTGACAAACAGAAGTTGTACAGCTTGAAAGACAAAGTGTGTGTCTCTTTGCCCAATGGAATGTTGAGGATTAATGGATATGGAAGGCGATGTTTATTGTTTTGAGATTTGGGGCCAGAGGCAGGTTCTGTGTCCATCTTTTTTCTTATCTTTTTTTTTTTTTTACAGGTACAGGGATATTTAAAAATATCTGACTCTTTTTTGAGTACCCGTCCCCCAAAAAAGTACTTTTATTTTTACACCTTTATTTTTGCAAGAGATGCACACAGATACAGAAAACCAAACTGACCGACTTGCTGATTGGAGAGAAGAGGTTTTTCTGAATCATAACTCCTGTGCTTGCAATGGAATGCCATTTTCTTTGTAGACTGGGTGAAGCCTGATTCAGTGGTTGTGCAGGAATTTGTTCTAGGCTGTTTGTTGTTGGTTTGAGCTACTTCTGAACAATATTTTGTTGCTAATGACCATGCTCATACTGTAGTGGAAAAATATAGGACAGGCTTTTTGTTTCTTCTTCTTATTATTATTTTTTTTCCCCAGAGTTTGGGTGTTCTCTTCACTAATTGTTTCCAAATAATTATTTTAATTTTGCAAGGCAATTTTAATTGCATTCTTAATGAGAAATTGTATAGGAATCATTTAGAAAAAAATCATCCACTGACTTGACTCTCCTACATGCTTCTAATCTGATTTATATGTGGCATCATTTTCAGTCCTGTGTATAGCATTATACCTGCTCAGTCCGAGTGCCAGCTCTTTCTCTATAGCCTGTCTGGACCATCTTTGTGTCTATTTGAGGCTCAGTGGGTCCTTGAGTATCTTCAGATCTTAGCATTGGATATGGATAAACTTCAACGGGACCTATGCCGTGTAGTTGTAGCCAATATAAGAGAGACAAGGTGAGTGAGATAATATCTTTTATTGTACCAATTTCTGTTAATACATGGCTGGAAAGCTTGTTTGTCTCCAACAGAATTTGGTTGAATAAAAGATATTTCCTCACTCACTTTGTCTTAACAGCACCTAACAGACTCAGAATTGACTGCTGCCCTAAATGGCTTTGCTCCAGGGAAGGCCACTGGTGTTTATGGTTTGCCTGTGGAGCCTTTTAAGGTTTTCTGGACCCTTCTTGGGCTTGACTCACTCCAGGTTTCTCAGGGGTATGTCAGAGAAGATATTGCCACATAGTTGATGTTGAGCAGTTCTTAGCCTATTGTCTAAGAAGGGAGACCTTGGGAAAGTGAAAAATTGGATATCTGTGTTCATGCTTTGCTTTGACTGTAAACATTTTTCAAACATTTTTTGGCAAATAGAATGAAAATTATGATTGGCTCTTTTGTGCACCTTTTTTGGCAAATAGAATGAAAATTATGATTGGCTCTTTTGTGCACCTCTGAAGAGGTCCATTTTTCATGATTCTTTCCTACTGAGCGATGTAATTTTGGACTAAAAATGTATGATTTGCACCTTGAGTTGATTTCTCTTGATCAAGAGAAAACTTTTGATTGTGTATATCATGGATAATTGTTTTGCATTCTTCTTGTTTTGGGGTTTGGGCCCACATTTTCATTGGTGTATAATGATACATCTACTTAAAGAAATGGTGTTTTTGAGTGCCCCACTTTCAGGCTGTAGAGGATTGAGAGAGGGTTGTTTCCTAACTGAGTTACTGTTGCTCTTTCTATCAAGTGTCTATTATGCATATTGTAAAAATAACTTTCTGGCCTTTCTTTGCCTATTTCAGCTTGTATTTGGATGAATCTCTGCATATTCTGATGCTCATGATTGTGATGTCCAATATTGACTGAATGTCAGCACTCTTTTGAGCAGCCTTCCTTAGCTTCCATACTTTGGGGGAAAGTAACACACTTCTGTTGGGGCCTTGGGTCATCTCTCACTCCCTGACTTTGCTGGAGAGATAGGATCAAGGGGGGCCAATGTAGAACTGATCTGGCTTAAAGGCACTGGGAATTTTGCTGGTATTGGATTATATTTTGGTATGGAATTAAGAGGGAAATATGGAAAAGTTGGAAGGGAGGTCATAAAGGTGGAAGTGGTGTTTACTTCAGTTCTCCTTCTCAAGGCACATGTTAGAGACAAACTATTGACTACTGCAGTGCAGTGGTTTCCCTGCTCTGGCAGGAGAAGGTTTAAAAACACTGCAGAAAGGAGCAGCCAATAGGAGCAGAATCAATCAGGTCCTGAGAGCCCAGTACATAAGAAGGCTGCAGCCTCTGCTCTTGGCAGTGTCCCCCTGGCCTGCAGAGAGGAAGGAGGTTGTTGGCTTGGCTGCAAGGACCAGGGACAGGGACAGCTCATTGTGGATTGACAGGGTTTCCCTGAATCCCAGACCCTGATAAGAGTGAAAGGTACCTGGGAGAGGTGTGGCTGTGGCCTAGGGGACCTGAAGAGCTGTGTGGGTGGAACTGAGTTGGAGGTTGAGGTGGCACCCAGTAAGGGCACATAAGGTTCCTGGGTGGGGCCCGGAGAAGTAGAGAGGCCCAGATCCCTCACACCTCCACAAGACTGTCAGGGGGTGGTAACTAGACTTGTGACAGCCACAGAGGCAAAGTAGGCTGGCCTGGACTAGACTGTACCCCAGAAGGGGAAGAACTGAGAAGCCCTTGGTCAGAGGGCTGAGGTCTGGACTAAAGGCTAAAAAGAGAGAGCACAGGCCACTAGATGGGGGAGGCTGCTTGAGCAATTCCATCACCAGGGGGTGCCCATCTGGTGGGTCACCTGCTACCACTCATCTACCACTACCACACTAGCTGAAGTGTGTTTTGGATCCTTCTCCATTCTTTTTAGAAAAAAAAGTTCAGAAGGCTGAAACAAAGTACTTTGTATCTGACATTTTAGACCAGGAGTGTCAAACATGCAGTCCACAAATTTCTTCCATCTGGCCTGTGACCACACTCTACAGGACCACATTCTTTTGCTAACAGAGAGACAGAGAGTGTGTGGTTGACATAACAAATTGACTATACTTTAAGTTGACTTAACAGCAGAGATAGCCGTTATATTGGTTTTAAGTCGACTTAATAAAGTTGATTTAGCATTAATCCCCATCTACACTGGCCTTAAATTGACTTAAGGAGTCGATTTAAGGCTTAAGTCGACCTAAAAGGAGGTGTAATTAAGTCAACTTAAGCTTCCCCTAAGTCGACTTAGGGAAATGCTTAAGTTGACTTAAGAAAAGCCCAGTGTGGATGCGGCTTTGTTTAGGTCAACCTAAGCGTCCTTAGGCCTGGGTCTTTGGTTTATAATCCTGCCAGGAGGATTCCTACTCTTGTTTCTAGGAGTCTTGTCTCTTCTCTTACTGCCCAAGTTGTAACAAAAGCATATTCATTTAATTGATTTACTAGTTTTACATAGGTCTGAGTGAATATCTTGGCTGTCAAGATTGGTTTTCTTTCCATTTGCTAGATTTCATGATTTAATCAGAGGTAGAATCAGCCCTTCAAAGGGGCAGTGTTGCCAGTCTGCACATTTGCCTACTTGACTGAGCTGTTGCTTATAATACTAATGTTTCTGTGTTCTTTCATGTGGAGATTGGGATCTTGACAGGCTTGGCAGCTTGCTTGCTGTAAATGGGTCTTCTGAATTTAGTTTTAATAGCTTAGTTCCTATATCACTGTATAGACTTATGGTAAAGTGTCTCATTCTCTAATGCTTGTTGTCAACACAGGATGGAGAAAACAGCTTTTGGTTGCGGAAACCGGCTAGGCCGGTGATCTCCTATAGAAGTCTCTGATTGCAAGGAGAATGTGGGGGTTGATCTCTAATGGAGAATTCTTCATGGAGCTATCATCTCAAACATGTTTGCACATTGTTTGGCCCTGGAGGTGTCCATATGGGTCCTTTTTGCCACATAGAGGAGACTGTTTTTCACATGTTTCTTTCTTGTTCTAGGTTACAATGGTTACTTATTTTGCCATTTTATCTCAGGACACTTTTTTGTTGTTCTTTGATTTTTTTTTTTCCCCCCTCCATTGCATTTAGTTTACTGTTAAGTTTATGTTCACAGATTGATCTGTGGAATGCCTAATAAATGTAATTTTGGGTGAAGAAAAGATTGTATGAATGATTTGGTGCTGGGATTGCCAATATTCTTTAGCTTTTTTAGACTTTTAGTGGTTTTGTGCCTTTATTTAGAGACCACATCTTATATTTTTACAAATGATTTGGATTAATTTATTTAGTAGAGGATTTTGTACTGTTTGGGGTGGGCAATTGTTTTTGAATTTTTAAGTTATTTGCTTGGTTTTTACTGTGTTTCTTATTGGTTTTTATTAAATGTTCTCAAGATCAATGTTTCTTTCTCTCTCTCTCTCTCTCTGCCCCTTCCCTTCCCCCCATCCCTCCAATCCCAGGACTGTTCTATGTGGATAAATATTTAAATTGTGCTTCGGCCAAAGTGAGAATGTACATACACACGTGTATAAATGGACATGTGAGCCAAGTTAAAATGTAGGGGTGCAAATCACATTCTAAACATCATTCAAAGAGAAGAGAGAGAGAACTAGATACTCAGCTGGCTCCAATTTACATCAGGTGAGGGTCTGGCCCAGATAGTTAAATTGAGAACGCCACATCAGAGGAATAATGGGAGTTGGGCATACTCTTTTGAATTGTATAATATGACAGAATAAGCATCCAAACACTAAAAGTATGTTGTAAAGCATAGTGTCCCGAGTGGTTAACTGTAGTACCATTGTATAAGGATAAAGACAATTACGCTCTTCACTATCATGTGGGAAATACTAAAGTATCCAAAAAAAAAGTTGCTCCTCTGCTGAAATGTTGTTTCTCCAGCTCTACTGGTAATACAAGCCTGCAAGGTAAACTATGCACCCTTATGTAACTTTACTATTTTTAACCTATGCTTCTAGGAACACCCATGCAGCTCTGTTAACTTAAGTAAATTGCCATAAGTGTAAATGACTAGTCCTGTAATTTATCATCATGACAACTCCCAAAGGGGTGTAACCTCCTTGCAGGTCAGTCACTAGATTGTTCCAGAAGCTGGTCTGGCTGGAATTGGAATTCGTTTAATAATTCTGTTGATACACAGGAAGAAATAGGATGCCTCTCCTCTCTTTGCTGTGTTGCCTTTGCAAAGCTAATAGAAATTTTAAAAAGTAGTAAGAACTTATTTTTTCATTCAGATACCATGGAATTGCATAAAAGTGCAACAGTACTTGAGAAAACATACATCAAATAGTGAAGAGCTGTTGAACGAGAGAAACAATTTTCTTGAGGGTTTCCTACTGAAGCTAATTTTCTTCTTCTCTTAAACAGCATATTCTGTGTATTTATTTTTGTTTCATTTTTTAATGTACCACACAACAGTGGATCAGAAACAGTCCCTTTGGCATAAGAAGTTTCACAAAAATTGTCAAACAAGAACTGGTTCTCAGGCTGAGAAGTAATAAGCTTTTTTGGGGGAAAAAAAAAAGAGGATCACAGACTTATTTGCTTATCTAGGTCAACTACATCCAATGGGTGAGAACAACATATTGAACTGCTGCCTGTCATATGTGTAAACAGCAGCAGAAGGCAACTCAAAGATTCTTCTGTCTAAGGCAGTGGTTCTCAACCACGTTGTCGGGACACATTACTGTATTGCCACATAGCAGTAAATGTGTTGTGGAGAGCTGGGAAAATCACTGGATTTGGCCTGGGGGGAGTGACTGATGTGTCCTGTATAATCATGATATGCCACCAAGTGTGTCGCGACCCACAAAAGTCTGAGAACCACTGGTCTAAAGGGTACTTTGTGTTCTGATTTTGATCTACTTATACCAGTGGTTTCCCAGTTTTCACCAAAATTAATAGTTATTTCAGAGCATGTCATGCCACAACATACCCTAAAGTTTTGGACTTGATGGGACATATTGTTCAAAAGTGATTGTGTTTTAGACAGGCAAACAGAGAAACAGATGCCATTGAGTTGTGTAGTGCCTCATTTTGCTTAGCCAAAAAATGCAAAGCATTGCTCCATACTATTGTATAAAATAGTCTGCTTCTTTCAGCACATGGCATCCCTCAGATATGCTGAAATATATGGTAAATACAATTCTGTAAAAGGTGCATGGTGTTTCTGATGGAGGTTGCAAAGTAATACCCACAGTTTCATTCATGAAAGTTGAAAGTGAATTGCTTAGGGTTGTAAATTTTATTATATTTGAAAACTAAAGGAAAGAAATTTCATGAAGTGAAAGAAACCTATCCCTTATTTGCACAAGGCTGAGAAATACAATAAAACAAATTAATACTGATAAATTAAAAACTCACAGTTCTCTGTTGGAGGATGGAATGGGGAGGAAGAAATGATTTTAATTATTTGTTAGCCCAACAGGAGAAAGTGCAGTTGGCTCCAGCTTTCTTGTGTTCAAACATTCAGTAATGTGACAATGACTCAGGAGGGAAACAGCAAAGCCAAAACTGTAATAATTAACATTTATTAGGGTGAGCTATAGCAACAGAGAAGGTGAAACAAGGCATCAATTCTGTTCGTGGTGTGCATGATTTAGGCAATTTTCCTGCTGAATAGGGAAGATGTTGCAGTGACAGGCACTTGCCATGATGAAGAAAAGAATGTTCCCAATTCTCTGAAAGGGAAATTTAAAGGGAATAAAAATATGAGTAAAGTCACCTAATAAATTGGTGGCTGCCCCTTTAGCTTTTTCTCCAGTATATTTTAGGACATCCACAGAACCAAACTGTAAAAAAAAGTTTTTTAAAACCGTGAATCTTGACAATGAGATAAATAGCAATAAATTAACAGAAATAATCAATTTAAGGAGCTTATCACCCTTATGTGCACTATCATTTATTTAAGTTTGAAAAAAATAAACTTGTGGTCATGACCACCAATTGATGGCAGGGCCTCAGAGCCGTGGCAGAGGCATTCATTTAATCTGCATCCACACTACATTTTCCTTAAGTCGACTTAAACAGCAGCTTAAGTCGACTTAAGGAAAATTAAAATCGACTTTATTAAACCTCGTTTTAAGTAGACTTTGATGGCTAAGTCGACTTTATTAAGTCGATTTAGCTAGTGTGGATGCAGAGCAGCCCTAAGTCGACTTTAAGTCGACTTAAAGGGCTTCAGGGTTCCCTCCCTGCCAGACTGGCTGGCTGGCACAGGCAGAGCCTGGTGTGCCCCCCCCCCCAAGGCAGGACAGAGCCCTGCCCACCCTGCTCCTATGCCCTGCCAGTGTCCCTCTCTGGCTCAGCCCCCATTGTACCCAAGTACAATGAGGCAAATGCTGAGCCCCCTGGCACGGGGTGCCCCGCTGCCACCACGGACCTGTCCCAGGTCCACCTAGCCCCTACAAGTTGACTTAGGCGCCCAGTATGGACACTCTAAGTCAATTTGGCAGAGTCCCCTGTAAGTCGACTTAATTTTTGAGTGGGGACATGCTAAGTCAACTTAACAAAGTGACTTAAAGTCGACTTTAAGTCGACTTAGCTAAGTCGACTTAAATTAACAAGTGTAAATATAGCCAGTAAGAATAAGTGCAACTGCCACTTGATTAAGCTCACTCCTCATGGTTGAAGCTATACCCCTGTAAAGGACATTAACTATTTGAATGCTTCTTCTAAAGGAACCTAATTAATGCTGTGGATTTACATGGGAATATAGGAATTGCCATACTGGATCATACCTCAGATCCATTAGTCAAGTATTTTATCTCCAACAGTGGTCGTTACTGCAAAGTCCAAATTTTAAACGTGTGTGCCTGAAGATGGGGTCATAAAGCAGAATTAGACAGTTAAATACTGTGCTTCTCTAGGGAATTGTTTTGGCTATAATCGTTTCACATTGGACACCCATGCTACTACCTCCTCACCAGAAGCCTCACAATTCAGTGAGATTCATGCATACAGGTTCCTGGGAGTATGAGGGCTACTTTTTTTTTTTTTTTTAAGGTATTTGAGCACATAAGGATGCAGACAGAGGCCATTGATTTCAAGAATTATGTGTCTAGGCACTTTTGAAAATCCTCAAAACTTTGGGTGCATAAATGCTTTTAAAATAGTGTCCTTTAATTTCTTTAGTTTCTTTATAGTCCTGCCGCTATTGGTTCCCAATCTTGTTTTTATGGTGTTCTGATGATCTGTTTAATGCAGTACTTAGTCTTACAGTGTGTGGGGGGAGGGGGAGGAGGTAGGGGTGGAATCCATACTAACTCATACCTCCTGCCATGTCCCACTACTTTCCACACTTGATCTCACAGACCTTTTGCGTCTAGATCAATAGAAAACAAAAAACCTACAAAAGCAACATGATGAAATGTGAAAAATCCTTATTATAGGAATAAAAAAGGATTGCACACCAGATCTGAGAAGATGATCAGAGAAAAGCAGACAAAGTAATATGCTGGCTGCAGAAAACTGCAAAATAAAGAAAAAAAAAGTTGCATGGATGTAAAAGAAAAAGAGAGATAAAGAAGCTGGCAGACTCAGCAAAGAAAGAAGCCAAGAAAGACAGCTGCCAAATCTAAATACTAATTATGCAAGGAGCTTAATAACTTATTCAGCAACCATACATTGACTGAATATAATAATTGGCATGAGTACAATGATGATCTCTGCTTGGGAAAGAGTTCTTGCACAGTCAGATTGAAATTTTTCTGAGGTCAAAAATGGCTGTGAAATTAATTCTCTATTTTTTGTTTATACAGATACTATAATAATCCAGATGTTTCCCCTTCAACAGATCATAGAATGGTTCTATTAGGCCATGAACATATTCTCAAAAACAGATGATAGTTTAGATTACATGCTACTGTTATATATAACTAGTTATTTGAAACATTTCTTATCACCAATATGGCTGCTTACAAAGCTATTCTAGATTACATGCTACTGTTATATATAACTAGTTATTTGAAACATTTCTTATCACCAATATGGCTGCTTACAAAGCTATTCTAGGAGTTGAGGAGCAATGTGAAAATACAAATTTTCAAACAAGGGTCCTGATTCAGAATTCCCTGAAATCAGTTAATAGGCTGCCACCAGAGTCATCCAAGTTACCTTTACCACTGGAGTCTGCCATGGATTAAACTTTGACTGAAGTTTGATTTCAAGACAATTATAGTTTGTTAATGGATAGTGGGATTATGACATTGTCACTCAATATATCAAATAGAAACAAATGAAATATTAACAGGGATGTTTAAGTAAAAATATTGGATAGATTTGAGTTAAAGAAATATTTGGGAAATTGGAGCAGTATTATGGTTTTTTTGTTTGCTTGGGGTTTTTTTCGGTTTGTTTAAATATTTAGCAAAAAAAAAAAAAAAAAAAAAAAAACGCTTTTCTGGGACCGCCCTGATGACTATCAAGATTTTTGCGGCAAATTGTTGCATTACTTTTCAGAAGTTGACCTGGGTTCGTTTTCCTTATTCACATAACTTGTATGGCATTGGTTCTGGTTCCTCTTTGGTTTCGAGCAATCCACAATGGGGATAAAGGACACATTGGGGCACAGTCATTGAAGACAATGGGACTCTTGCATAGTTATGAGAAACTGCACCACAGAATTCCAATATGTTATTAAACCTCAGTTTAATGTTGAACAATACAGCAACATATGAACTCAAAGGCACTATATGCATTTTGCCATTATAAAAATGACCTGAGGCCAGATTCTGATCAGAGGAGAATTTGACCCTGAAAAGTCTCCTGTCCACTAGCAAATCCTTTTGCCTGAATGAGAATGGAATAAGGACATCAGAATGTAGCCCTAATTGTGACTTCTCTATTTCTGACTGAAGTACACACTGTCAGTGAGCAATACTGATTTTTTTTAGCAGTTATTCTCATTTAGTTATGAGAGACAGCAGAACAATAATACCATAGAGTCCTTTCCCCCTTTCTTATAGCTAATATAAAGGTTATTTCATATTGATAAGCTTCCCTCTCTGATAAAATTCAGTTACCTCTGGCTAGCTTTGGGATTCCCTGCTCTCCAAAACCCAAGCCTCAAGGAGTTTGTGGGAAACTTTAGTGTTAGAATCATAGGCTATGTCTACACTGGCAAGTTAGTTCGAATGAAGGAGGCTTAATTCAAACTAACTAAAGCCATGGCTACACCGGGCTTTAGTTAGTTCGAATTAAGGGCTTCCTTAATTCGAACTAATAAGTTTGAATAGGGCTTCAGAAGTAAGGCATGAATGGCACTTGCTTAGTTCGAACTAACTAATTTGAACTAATTTTAGGAAGTGTAGACATAGCCATAGAAACTGGAAGAGACCATGTGAGGTCATTGAGTCCAGTCCCCTGCACTCGTGGCAGGACCACGCACCCTCTTAAACCATCCCTGACAGGTGTTTGTCTAACCTACTCTTTTAAAACTTCCTATGATGGAGATTCCACAACCTGCCTAGGCAATTTATTCCAATGGTTAATCACCCTGACAGGTAGGCATTTTTTCCTAATGTCCAACCTAAACCTCCCTTGCCATAACATAAGCCCATTGCTTCTTGTCGTCAGCAGTTAAGGAGAACAATTTTTCTCCCTCCTCCTCATGACAACCTTTTAGGTACTTGAAAACTGGTATGTCCCCTCTGTCTCCTCTTTTCCAGAATGAACAAACCCAGCTCTTCTAATTTTCCCTCATAAGTCAAGTGTTCCAGACTTTTAATCATTCATGTTGTTGTTCTCTGGACTTTCTCCAGTTTCTCCACATCTTTCATGAAATGTGTCACCCAGAATTGGACACAATACTGCAGTTGAGGCCTAAACAGAATTAAGTAGAGAGGATGAATTACTTCTCATGTCTTTCTTACAATATTCTTGTTAATACATCCCAGAATGGTGTTTACTGTCTTTTTTTTCTTTTTTGCAACAGTGTTACACTGTTGACTCGTATTTAGCTGGTGGTCCACTACGACACTCAGATCCCTTTCTGCAGTATTCCTTCCTAGGCAGTCATTGCTCATTTGGTATATGTACAATGGATTGTTCTTTCCTAAGTGGAGTACTTTGCACTTGGCTTTATTGAATTTCATTCTATTAATCTCAGACCATTTCACCAGTTTGTCCAAATCATTTTGAATTGTGATCTTATCCTCCAAAATACTTGCAATCCCTCCCAGCTTATCATCATCTGCAAATGTTATATGTACTTTCTATGCCATCATCTAAATCATTGATGAAAATATTGAACAGAACTGAACCCAGAATCAATTCATGTGCTACCCCACTCATCATGCTCTTCCAGCAAAACTGTGAACCATTGATGATTAGTCTCTGGGAGCAGTTATCCATCCAGTTTTGCAACCATCTTATAGTAGCTCCATCCAGCTTGTACTTCTCTAGGTTGTTAATAAGAAGTTGATGTGAGACCATATCAAAAGACTTACTAAAGTCTAGATATACCACATCTGTCACTTCCCCTCTGTCTACAAGTCTTTGTAATCCCATCATAAAAAGCTATATGGTTGGTTTGACACGATTTGTTCTTGAAAATTCCATGCTGACTATCACTTAACACCTTATTCTCTTCTAGATGTTTGCTAATTGATTCCTTAATTATTTGCTCCATTATTTTTCCTGGTACGGTGGTTAAATTGACCTTTCTGTAATTCCCTGGGTTGTCCTTATTTCCATTTTTATCGGTGGGCACTATATTCGCTCTTTTCAAAGTCCTCTGGGACCTCTCCATTCTTCCATGATTTTTCAAAGATAATACCCAATGGTTCAGGTATCTCCCAAGTCAGCTCCTTGAATATTCCAAGGTGCATATCGTCAGGCCCTGGTGACTTGAAGACATCTAACTCATCTAAGTAAGTTTTAACTTGTTCTTTCCCTATTTTAGCTTCTGATCTTATCCCATTTTACTGCCTTCCTCTACGTCAGGCATCCAATCACCACCAACCTTCTCAGTGAAGACTGAAACAAAGAAATAATTTAGTTCCTCTGCCATTTCCACATTTTCTCTTCTTGTTTTCTCCCCTCTTTATTGAATAACTCTCCTACACTGTGCTTGGTCTTCCTCTTGTTTCTAATATATTTTAAAATCTTTTCTTGTTATTCTTTATGCCTTCAACTAGTTTGATCTTGATTTGTGCCTTGGCCTCTCTGATTTTGCCCCTAAACAATTGTGTTATTTGTTTATAGTCATCCTTTGTGAATTGACCTAGTTTCCACTTTTTGTAGGACATTCTTTATTTTTAGATTATTGACAATCTCCTGGTTAAGCCAGAGTGGTCTCTTGCCATACTGCCTATTCTTCCTCTGCAGTGGAATAGTTTGCTCTTATGCCATTAATAATGTCTCTTTTGAAAAACTGCCAACTGTCTTCAGTTGTTTTTCCTCTTAGAGACATTTCCCATGGGATTCTACCTACCAATTCCCTGAGTGTGCTAAACTCTACCTTCTTGAAATCCATAGTCTTTATTTTGGTGTTCTCTCTCCTACTTTTCCTTTGAATCATGAACTCTACCATTTCAAGTAAGTTATCTTCAATTACCAAATTCTCAAGCAGTTCCTCTCTGTTTGTCAAAATCAAATGGAGAATGGCCTCTCCCCTAGTAGCTTCCTCCATCTTTTGAAATAAAATACATTCAATGCATTCCAAGAATGTTTTGGATCATCTGATCCTTGTTGTGTTATTTTTCCAACAAATATCCTGGTAGTTGAAGTAAGTCCACCATCACCACCAAGTCCTGTGCTTTGGATAATTTTGTTAATTGTTGGGAAAAAGACTCATTCACCTCTTCTTCCTAGAGAGGTGGCCTGTAGTAGACCCCTGCCATGACATCATCCTTGTTTTTTACTCCTTTTATTTTTACCCAGAGATTTTAAAAGTGCCTGTCTCCTATTTCCATCTCAACCTCAATTTAATTATATACATTTTTAATACAGAAGACACCACCTCTCTTTTTTCCCTGCCTATCCTTTCTAAGCAAGCTGTACTCTGCTATATTAATATTCCAGTCATGTGTATTATTCCACCAAGTCTCTGTGATGTCAAGTATTTCGTAGTTGTGTTTAGCTACTAGCATTTTGAGTTCTTGCTTATTCCCCATACTTGTCACATTAGTATACAGACACGTAAGATACTGATTTGATTTCCCACCCCTCCACCACCAGTTCTGACTAGTCTCTCTTTTATTCCTGTTGTTACAGCCCAGGCTCCCACGCAAGTTCCAACCCTTCCCTTAGGTCTCCTTGGTTTTGACTTACCTGTGGGCTTTGGTCAACTTCTCCCCCTTCAAGTCTAGTTTAAAGCCCTTCTCATTAGGTTAGCCAGTCTATGTCCAAATATGCTCTTCCCCTTCCTTGATAGGTGGACTCCATCTCTGCCTAGCAGTCCTTCTTCCTGGAACAGCATCCCATGGTCAAGGAAGCCAAAGCTCTCCTGGCAGCACCATCTTCGTAGCTAGGCATTCACCTCCAGGATGCATCTGTCTTTGCCCAAGTTGCTTACAAGTTGTTTAAAGACAACATTCTAGTGAAGAAAACATCTTATTTTCTCTGTCAAGCTTCACATAATCTCCTTTCCATTTCATCCCCAGCTTCACACATTGAGCTGCCTTGTTCAATTGTATTTGGGAACAAATATTTGTAGTGAAAAGATACATCAAGGCATGTCTCAACACACTAGAGACTCAAAGAACTGTAACAGAGCTATCAGCAAATGAACTATCAACAAATCACTGCAAAGGGAACACTCAGGATGAAACAGGAAAGAATTGGTATCCTGGTTAGCAATTTTAGTAAACAGGCAATTATTGGGTGGACTCAAAGACCTCTAATCCCCTAGAGGTGGTCCTTCCATTATAATGCTGAGGACTAGTGAATGAACAATGTGGGAAAGTTGGCACTACTGCTGCTCACAAAGATCTTTGTCAGTAGATAACCAGATTATATATCAACCCCCACTACCTTACCTATTAACAGTGGCAACAGGGCTGATATATCTTAGAGACTGCAGCAGAACTCATTGCAATGGTCATCCGATCTTGCTGTTACCAAATTGGTTGTAGGACAAGAAATGTGAATCCCAGAGATCTTCTCTTTGGGTTGGGAGGAATCAGTAGGCCCATGTCCAACTTTTTCACAGCTGGAAGAGAAAGTTGTCTGCTCCCCTGCAGATGACAGAAAGTAAACAGAAAACAACCAGATTCCCACAGAAGACATCAATAGAAAGAGGTGAACTTTGGACCTGATGGAAATAGTATCTAGGTAGTGGAGAGAACCATGTACACTTTCCTTCTCCTGGGATGAAGACAGAGTGATCTAGGAACCTTCCCACACACATTTTGCAACAAAGGCAATAGGAAAGGAAATATAGCTTTTTTGGGAGGGGTCCCTCTTCTACAGGGACCATCGAAAGGGGAACAGGCTAAGGGAATTTTATTCTCTCGCCTCAAGATGGGAAAATTTTTCTCCTAATATCCTCTTTATGGTCGGAGGAAGGGAAGTGCCTTGTGTGGAGACAGTGTACCAATGTGGACTCTTAACTTGAGCCTACTACTGATGATAGTAAACACCATTTCCTCAGGGTTTGGCCCACATGTTCAGAATGGAGTAATGGTTTGGCTTGCCTCAATTTTTGGGTACTCAATATGATTTGCTTAAAGCTCCCTCCTCCCCTTTTTTAAAAAGAAAGTCCTGGGCACCTACACTCAGAAAATCCAGTTCCTTTAAGGTGTTGATGTTGAGCAGTCAAAGTCACTCATCATTTTTGAAAATTTAGTTTGGGGCTGTTCTGGATTTAGAAATCCTGATTTTTCAAGAGGTCTGAGAGTCAACAAGCTGTTCTCCTTTATCCCTCATCAGAGTGATCAAATGATGTTGCTACATCCTATCTCACTTGAAGTTATGATATCAATGGCTAAGTCTACACTTGAACTTTTAAGTCGACTTAGTGTGTCTACACTTAAAATTAAAGTTGACTTAAAGGGGAACTTAAAATCGACCTAGAGTGTCCACACTGGATGCTCTAGGTCAACTTTGTGGGGCTAGGGGGACCTTGGGCAGGTCCACGGTGGCGGGAGGGGCACCCCTTGTGTGCAATGGGACAAAGGGGGACAGGGACCCTGGCAGAGCAGAGCCCTGTGTGTGATGCTGTCTGGATTTAGGGAAGCATTTATGATATTATTTTCAATGGATATCTCATAAATGCTCTATAATCCATAGGAACTTTGTCATGTTTGGTATCAATAGAAAGGTAGTAATTTGCTGGGAATGATTATATAGTTTATGTCTAGGAATTCTATTTGGATTAGAAGTTAGGAGTTGGGTATTCTATCTGTACTTTAACTTATGTTATTTTATTGAAATACCTGAGAGAGGTGGGTGAGTGTGTCAAACCATTGTGTCCTTAATGTTTAGGAATGTATCAGGGACTAAACTGATGAGCCATTAAGGACATAAGGAATACACCCATTGTGTCCTTAATGGCTCACCAGTTTAGTCCCTGGGACCATTATCCCTGGTACGTTCCTAAACCTTAAGGGCACAATGGTTTGACACAATCACCCACCTCTCTCAGGTATTTCAATAAAATAACATAAATTAAAGTACAGATAGGAATTGGGTATTCTAACTTCTAATCCAAATAGAATTCCTAGACATAAACTATATAATCATTCCCAGCAAATTAATACCTTTCTATTGATACCAAACATGACATAGTTCCTATGTATTATAGAGCATTTATGAGATATCCTTTGAAAATAATATCATAAATGCCTCCCTAAATCCAGACAGCATTACACACAGGGCTCTGCCCTGCCCTTTGGGGGGCATGCCAGGCTCCCCCTGTGCCCCCCCCCCGACAGGGAGGGCAGTGGTGTAGTCCTGGGGTAGCCCTAAGTCGACTTAGGGCTACCCCATGTCTACACTGGCTTAATTCGACTTTAGAAAGTCGAATTAAGCCATAGGTCGAGTAAAAAGCAGGTTTAATAAAGTCGACTTAATTTTCATTAAGTTGAATTTATTTTCCTTAAGTCGACTTAAGCAAGCTGCTTAAGTCGACTTAAGCAAAGTGTAGTGTAGACACAGGGAAAATTAAGTCAACTTAGCTTCGCTTAAATCGACTTAATTTGCCAGTGTAGATGCAGCCAATGCCAGTAGTTTGGATTTCTCTTTGCCCTATCAAATAAAGAAAAAAATCCCCTGGGATTTTTTTTCTTTTTAAAGAATTCTTGCTTGGCGTTTCAGTGATAAAAGTTGAAGAATGTGACTAATACAGGAGAGAGAGAGAGTTGGGAAAAATTCTTGAATTGGGATTTGATTTTAAATCTCCTCTGTGTTTTTGTTGATTTGCCTGCCTGTCTTGAATGATAAAAAACTAATAACTATGTGGAAGGTGTTTTACATTTTTCTGCAATATATGCATGTGAGAGGAAAAAGAAAAAGTAGGGGTAAGAAGTGGAGAAGGTTAGCAGCTTGTGGTACTAATGGTGAAAGTATTCCTCAATGTGACTTTCTGAAAGACTAAATTGAGCTATTTCAGATAAAATAATAATGTAAAGTAATTCATCTGTCAATCTACTTTTGCTCAGTCTTTACATATTAATTCCACTGCTTCCTTACTTTCAGACATGACCTGTTTTCACCAGCTCTTACTGAAGTTAATGGCAAGATCCCAAAGGCTTCAGTAAGAGCAAAACTGGGCTGTTTGTTCTTATTACATTATATGCCATGTAATAAGGACAAAAAGTAAGTCACAGCAGATGCAAATTATATCATGCATAGATATGGTAGTACTATCACTCTCATACCTTTCATAGCTGTTGGAAAATATTAGACTATAAGGGGAATATGTAAAATGTATGCCACTTCTCAGCTTTAAGAATTAGTCTAACTTTGTTTTGGCAGACTTTATGGCTATGTCTACACTGGCAAGTTAGTGCGAATTAAGGAAGCTTAATTTGAACGAACTTAAGCCTTGGCCACACTAAGTTTTCATTAGTTCGAATTAAGGGCTTCCTTTTGAACTAACCCTTAATTCGAACTAGTTAGTTCGAATTAACAGCTTGTTCGAACTAACTGGCACATTGAGCTTAATGCAACTGACTAATTCAAACTAAGCAAGTGCCATGCATGGCTCTTGCTTAGTTCGAACTAAAATTCCAGTGGGGCCATGCTAGTTCGAATTAACTAAAATTAGTTTGAATTACTTAGTTCGAATTAACTAATTTGAACTAACTTTGGTAAGTGTAGACATAGCCTATGAAATTTGTCTGAACCCACAGTATAGCCTTTGTCAAGACTTGGCCTACCATTGTATATTATAAATTAATAAAATAAAGCAAAACTTTATATGCCCTTATGCTATATGAGCTATTTCCAAGCCACCTACCTGATTGTGCTAGTGCTTCTCTATGTATTTGTAATGGCAGCTCTGATGAGTTGTTATATCCGTTCTAGTTCCTTTGTTCTGATGATAATGTATAATGTAGACATGTTGTCCTGCTGTCACAAAAGTTTTAATATGGTTCAGTGTTCAGTTTGACTATCCTAACCACAATTATCAAAAACTCCCTGGATTGGTTCATCTCCCTAGTCTTCTATTAATTGCACTGAAAAATTTCTACAATTCCTGAAATCTCTTATCCAAAGAGGAACAGCCATGCTGAGTTAGACAAGTGATCCCTCCAGTCCATTATCCTTTCTTTGAATGAGGTGAGTACGAAATACTTCCAAGTGAGGTGAAAGAAGCCTCATGGTTAATGACCATAAGTTAACCTCTTCCTTACTACCTGCTACTTGTTGGTTTATGGCTTAAAGCCCAAGGATTTATATCAATTCACAGAAATTGTTTTAAAAAATTTTCTAATGTAACTGTTCTCATTATCCCTATAAATTTCCAGATCTATTTGGAATCCTGTCTGTCCATCTGTCTGCTACCACTGCATATCAGAGCCTTTAAATGTATTTATTTTCACAGCACATTTCTCAAGTAAGGAACAACTATACTTCTTATTCTATTGATGAGGCACTGAGGAAAAAAAAGAGATGGTGTCTGGAGTAGGAAATACAGTTTCAACTTCTTGTTCTGCCACTTCCTGTATGATCATAAGTCCCAGATTAGTTCCTTAAACACAGGACCATCCTTTCTGCTAAGCAGAGATCTTAGGCTATTGATGGTAATGAGTTTCACAAGTTAATTTAATGGTGGGTTAAAGAATCCTTTTATCAATTTTAAATGTTTCTATCTCTTTTAATAATGAGAGAGGGTAAATAGGAGGGTCTTTTTAACTTTCTCCATATCATTATTTATTATTATGTATTCATGTTTTTTATCCACTCTTACTTATCTTCTCTTTAAGGGAGATAGTGCTATTTTTTTTCATTATTTAAAGAAAATGCAAGTCCATTCTTGGCTTTCATAATTTTTTAAGACTCACCATGGAACTCCTTCATTTTCTGCTATATACACATCTATATAAACATAGAATCTAAGGCCAGAAGAGACCATTATTATTATTAATCCAGTGGTTCTCAACCATGGTATGCATACCTCGGGGGCGGGGGGGGGGGGGGGGGCAGAAATCTTCCAAAGTGTGTATCAACTCATTTAGATATTTGCCTATTTTTACAATGGGCTATACAAAATATACTAGCGAAATCAGTAGAAACTACAATTTCAAAGAGACAGTAACTTCTTTATAGTGATCAGTATACCATACACTGAAATGTAAGTACTATATGTTATTCCAATTGACTTATAATTATTTGGTAAAAATGAAAAAAAAAAAAAAAAGGAATTTTTTTAGTAATAGTGTGCTGTGATACTGTTTTTTATTTGTATGTTTTACTTTGTAAGTTAGTTATTTTTAAGTAAGGTGAAACCTAGAGGTACAGAAGAACAATCAGATTCTTAAAAGGGGTACAGTAGTCTGGACAAATTGAAAGCCATTGGTCTAATTTAACCTTATAACTCTGGCCACAGAACTTCCCTCAAAATAATCCCTAGTGCATCTCTCTTAGAAAAACATCCAACCTTGATTTAAAAAGTGTTAGGATGGCGAATCCACCATGGCCTTAGTATATTGTTACAATAGTTAATTATTCTCACAGTTAAAAATTTAAGCCTAATTTCCAATCTGAATTTATCTGACTTCAACTTCCAGCTGCTTGATAGTATTATACTTTTCTCTGTTAGACCGAAGAGCCCATTATTAAATGTTTATCCATTTAGGTACTTAAAAACTTTAATCAAGTCATCCCTTAATCTTCTCTTTTCAAGATAAATAGTCTCAAAGAGCACAATCACATACGGCATGGTTTCTAATCCTGTAATCATTATCATGGCTTCTCTCTGAGCCTTATTAATTTATCAACATCTTCAAATTGTGGGCACCAGAAATGGACACAGTATTCCAGCAGCAGGCGCACCAGTGCCAAATACAGAGGTACCTCTCTATTTTTCAAGATTCCCCTCTTTATGCGCTCCCGGTTTGCATTAGCTTTTTGGGCCATAATGTCACATTGGGAGCACACATTTGGCTGATTATCCACTACAACCTCTAAATCTTTTTCAGAGTCACTGCTTCCCAGGATAGTCTCCCTTTCCAGAAGTGTGACCTACATTTTTTTTTTGTTCCTAGTTGTACACATTTTTATGTAGTAATATTAAAAAATATATTAGTTGTTTGTACTTAGCTTGCCAAATGATCTAGACCGCTCTGAGTAAGTGACCTCTTCCCAATTTTTTGTCATTTCATTTGCTAACTTGCTCTATTATGATTTTATGTTTTCTTCCAGGTCATTTGTAAAAATGTTAAATAATGCGGGACCAAGAACCTTTCATTGTGGGACCACATTGCAAACACCCCCACTTGATGACAATTCCCCATTTCCTAATGCAGACCTATCAGTTATGGATTTTTTATTGTCTGTCATGTTTTTAAAAATCAAAATGTTGTGTAGTACCAAATCAAACACCTTTAGAGAAGTCTATTACATCAAAATTATTTTAAGAACCTTGTAATATCATTTTCTTTAAAAAAAATTGTTAGACAAACTATTCTCCTTAAATCCACATTAATTTGCATTAATTACATCACCACCTTTAATTCTTTATAAATCAAATACTATGTCAGCCACTTCATTATCTTTCCAGAGATCAATGTCGGTCTGATAAAATAATTACCTGGGCTATCCTATATACCTTTTCAATAATTGTCCCAGGTTACCTTTCTTCCCATCTTCTGGGACTTCTTTACTGCTCCAAAACTTATTGAAAATAAACATTAGCAGTCCAGTGAGCTCCTTAACCCACTCTTTAAAAACTCTGGGATACAAGTTATCTAGACCTGCTTATTTAAAAATGTTTAGCTTAGTAACTTCTATTAAGCGTTTTCCAGAAATGCTAGTCGAATGCAAAGACTGTTATCATATGATGAAACCGTATTATTTGTCGTTCCTCAAATACTTTAAAAACAGGGTGCCCACAAATGCAAATAATATTTGCATGCAATCATTAAAAATTATTATTTTTGTTTGTTATAAATTTCATTCGTTATACCTACTAACATTTGTCTCTTTGACTGCCAGTGTACACTGTGTGAAGATAGGCATTGAACTAATATGGATGCTATGTTTTTTCTGAAGTGGCTACAGTTAATTTAGAACCCCAAATATACAGTTGGCGGTTCAAATTATTCCCTCTCACATGCATTCCTTAGTCTTTCTCAACAGTGAATTTCAATTCTTAATGTGTTACCTAGCTATATTATGTCCTCCTGAATTTCCTTTTGTCTTCCCGAGGCCTAACTAAAGCTGACTGGAAAATAACTGCATTTGACAAAAAACAAATGTTTTTAAATTTGATTTTTGTCTTTAATTGGAATGAAATTGAGACTTTTCAAAAATTGAGAGAGAGAGAGGGAGGGCCAAGTGGTACGGGCATTCACCAGGGCTGTGATAGACTACAGTTAGTCTCCACTCAGACTGATTTCCCTGGGATTTTGGCTCTTTTGGGGTCAGTTGTTCTTTTATTTTCACCAGAAATCTCATCCTGAACCAGAAAATGTAACCAAACTCAATACACTTCTATAAGATTTAATTTTTGACCAATAAACATCTTCCAACCAAAAACCTTTTAACCATAAAATTCATGACCAGCTCTAGTCTTGACTAATCTAAATAACTTAATGTCATCTGCCAATTTTGCTTCCTCATGATTTATTTCCATTTTGCAATCTCATATATTAAACAATCCAAACCTTAGCAAAACTCATGGGGCATCTCACAGTTAATCTTTTGCTATGTGAAAATTGGCTAATATTTTTATTGTTCTTTCTGCTTGATTGATGGAATTTAAACACACAACAAATATATTCAATATTAAGTATTCTACCATTTGATTGCCATTTTTTAACATTTATTTCAAAATACAATGCTACTTATACAGCACAGATATAATTGCAAAAATAAGAATCATTCCAAGGTATTTTAACTACCCTTATTCTTTAATCATACTATCAATACTCTGCCAATCAGCATCTCTGATCATCCCATATTCTTTGTCAAAATAGAAGTCCCATTGAATTCAACAGGACTTCTTAATGTTCAAGTTGGCCAGGTTCTTTGTCTGCTGTGCCATAACTCTTTGTTTTTGTTGTCGTGTCCACATTTGATGACATATTTACTATAAATAAGCATATGATGGAGATACATTTGATAATGATATTTAATTTCAGCACCCACTACTTTTTCAATTAATCAGAAAGGAAGTATAACAGATCACTATCTTCAAAACCCAGAAACACATAGCAAAATGTGTGCAAACTAGAATAAACTGACTGCAAAATAGGAAGATATTGACGTACAGACACAATACAGAAAAGGAGAAAGATTTTTAAAAAGGGCAAGCGACAAGTCTATACTACAAAGGTGGGGAGAGTAGGTTAAACTGAAATTAAAAAGGGGAGGAGGAATGATTCTATACATGGTATTTCAGGAAATGTGTGAATTTGTGACATATGATATTTCATCCTGCTGGGTACTCAGCACCTCCTACAAGATCCTCTTCCTCAGTGCCCTCAAATCCAAATAGCTGTGTTAGTTCTTGAGAACACTCCACATCATATAAAAGAGCTCCGCATTTTACAGGGTGAGATCCATAATACATTGATTTCCTGGGTAATATAAAACCTGAATTAATTTGTAAGGTACAGATGTTGGGGAAAATGAATGCCTTAACTTGTGCAGATCCATCTAATGTACAGTTCTTTTTATCTTGTGTGTATACTCAAGCTATATGTCTAGATATTTTTCTTCTTTATAGTAAATCATTTAAACAAAACTCTTATGGCAATTGATTAGATCTCTTGTATTTAACCTAATTTCAATGAAAGAGTAGAAATTCCAAAACTCTCAAAGTAAATTTCACTCATCAGATACTTTTCTGTTCAAAAGTTGGCATATAACTCGTATCTAACCTAGAGGAGGACAACAAAGGTGTGAAAAGATTCTGATAAACAGATGGCTTAGGCAGTGGTGCTATAAGGAGGGCTTTGGGATTATGGTTGGGAGGTTACAGGGAGGCATTCGTGGACAGTAGACTGTTCTCTTGGGATGGACTGCACCTGAATAGGGAGGGAAACAGACTTCTGGAAGAGGTTAGCACAACTGATCGAGAGAGAGCTTTAAACTGGGGAGTCTGGGAGATGCTGAGAGGAAGGAACATGAAATAAGAAAGGACACAGAGATGGGGAGTAGCATGGCAGTTTGAAGGAGGGGTAATGTACATTCCGGTCTAACGGGTGATATTGGCCGTAGAACAACAATGCCAAATCAGGCAAGAAACAGGGTAAAGCCAAGTAGCAAAAACTAAAATGTTTATACAGTAGCATAGTGGGGGGTGGCAGCAGAAGGTGTGGCCCCCTGGCAACAGGCTGCAGGGGGACACCAGGTTGGCCCTTCACAATGTGCAGGAGAGGCACAGCAGGAGGCTCAGAAAGGCACAGAGCCTTCTGTGCCTTCTGTGTTGTGAATGGCCAGCCCAATGCCCTTCCAAGGTGGGGGGGACGACTCATTGCCCCCCATCAGAGCCAGGGCGGTGAGTAAGGGGAGGGGTGAGTGTGCCGGCCAGGCTGGGCTAGCCATTCACGGAGAAGCAGAGCCAGAGCCAGTTGGGTGCTGCCTCCTGGGTCCTTGTGCTGGAAGGATTCCATTGCTGTATGCGCTCTGCTGCCCAGCAAATATTGAAATAAAACCTTCCAGCAAGGACCCCCAAGGCAGCACCCAACTGCAGTATAGAACTCAAGTCCTGTGCATGAAAGGAAGATAACATGGTCTGATCAGATTTTAACTTCCCAGGTATAGATTGGAGAACATGTGCTAGTGGTAATAAAAGGGCCCAGATTTTCCTGGATGTGATAGCTCATGAATTCCTTCTCCAGACTGTTACCAAACCAAGGAGAGGGGATGCCATCTTAGATTTGGTATTAGTGAGTAGTGAGGACCTCATAGAGGAATTGGTTGTAGGGGACAACTTAGGTTCGAGTGACCATGAGCTAATTCAGTTCAAACTAAATGAAAGGATAAAAATAAATCTGTCACAAGGGTCTTTGACTTTAAAAGGGCTAACTTTAGAAAATTAAGAAAGTTAGGGAAGTGTACTGGACTGATGAACTCATGAATGTGAAGGGAAGAGAATTGGAATTGCTTCAAGTCAAAGTTGCAGGAACTATCTGAAGCCTGCATTCTGAGGAAAGGGGGGAAAAATCACAGGCAAGAGCTATAGGCCAAGTCGGATGAGTAAGCATCTCAGACAGGTGATTAGGAGGAAACACAAAGCCTACAAGGAGTGGAAAATGGGAGGGATCAGCAAGGAAAGCTACCTTTTGGACATCAGAACATGTAGAGAGAAAAGCAAAAAGTCAAGCAGAGCTTGATCTTGTGGGATGACCTTGTAAACTGGAGTATTAGGAAGAGGATGAAATGTAATAATAGGAACTGCAAGGTCATGCATTTAGGGACAAATAACAAGAATTTTTCCTATAAGTTGGGGACGCATCAGTTGTAAGGGACAGAGGAGGAGAAGGACCAGGGAGTACTGGTTGATCACAGGATGACTATGAGCTGCCTGTGCGATGTGGCCATGAAAAAAGCTAATGTGGTTCTAGGATGAATCAGAAGAGATATTTTGAGTAGAGAAGGAGGTGTTAGTGCTGTTATACAAAGCACTGGTGATACCTCATCTGTAATATTATTCTGGTCCCCCATGTTTAAAAAAGATGACTTCAAACTGGAACAGGTGCAGTGAAGGGCTACAAGGATGATCCGCAGAATTGAAAACCTGCCTTATGAGAAGCGACTTAAGGAGCTTGGCTTGTTTAGCCTAACCAAAAGAAGGTTGAGGGGAGATATGATTGCTCTCTATAAATACATCAGAGGGATAAATACCAGAGAGGGAGAGGAATTATTTGAGTACAGCACCAATGTGGACGCAAGGACAAATAATTACAAACTGTCCATTAAGAAATTTAGGCTTCAAATTAGACACAGAGGAGTAAAGTTCTGTAATAGCTTTCCAAGGGAAGCTGTATAAATTCCTTCAAAACTGAGCTTGATAAATTTATGAAGGGGATGGTATGAGGGGACAGCCTGCTTTGGTAATTGGCTGAACTCTGACTACTGGTGGTGGATATGCCAGTGGCCTAAGAAGGAAGGGTAGATGGGATGGGTTCTGAGTTATTACAGAGAATTCTTTTTTGGTTGACTGGCTGGTGAGACTTGCCCATGTGCTCAGGTTTTAACTTATCACCATATTTGGGGTCAGGAAGGAATTTTTCCCCAAGGCAGGCTGGCTGGGGTTTTTCCACCTTCCCCTGTAGCATGGGGAATGGCTCACTTGCTGGTGGAGTCTCTGTATCTTAAAGTCTTTAAATCATGATTTGAGGACTTTAATAACCCAGTCATAGGTTAGAGGCGTGTTGGGAGGAATGGCTGGTGAGGTTTTGTGTCCTGTATTGTGCAGGAGGTCAATCTAGATGATCATACTGGTCCCTTCTGATCTACGAGTCTATACCACAAAGGGCAGAGAATGAAACCACTGGAAGTGGGATGAATGATTCTGAAGAAATACTACTCTTTTAAATCCACCTACAAAAGTACTCCCAGGCAATATTGTTGTTGCACATAACTCCTTATGTTATCCTTATCCCAAAGATGCAAAATCATGAGTCAGCACTCCAATATAGTTAGCAGCTTTACAATGAGATTTTAAAAAAGGAGAGTGTAGGGAAAGTTATAAGTTAATACTAATAAAATAGGCCAGGTTTGAGCCATAGATTACTATGGTAATGGGGTTAGGCTCTGCTTTCTCAGAGATAGTGAAAGATTTATTCTCTTCCCTGTCCCAGCTCCCTTTCTCAAGGTTTCAGCTAGAAATGTAACCAACAGAGCTTATTTTCTCACCCCTGCATAAAAAGCCTTGAAAGAAATACATTTACCAAATTTCCCATCCCTCTTCTCCATGTAAACTGCTTGGTTAGCAATATTATGAGCGCTGTTGTATTAAAAGTAACGTTGTGAGTTAAACGCTTGTGCATTACTAACCATAACAGTAAACAAATAAACAAAGGCGGGGTTAATTATATGCATGATGTAAGCAGTATTTGGGTGTTAAAATTACCAAATAAGGGTCTTTAAATTACTGTCAATCATAAATGTATAAGTCATGTATTATCATACTGCTTTGAATAAAAGAGCTGTACTACCCGCCCCCCCCCCCCCCCGCCTCGGTGCTCACTCGAGGTGTCGAAGTGGAACGAGCAGGCAATACAGGGTAACGTTTGACCCACTCCACCTCAGAACGATCTGTTTGTTTATTTAACTTCCAACAGAGAGGAGGGTCTTTTCATGTCCCTTCTGATTTTTGAGACTTTACTGGGCACTCAGGTCACCTTTTCAAACTTTCTTCCTGCAATTATGACTGATAGAAACTCACTTTAATTAAAAAGAATGCTGAGATTCTCATATTCACCTAAATCAGGACCTAAACCTTTAATTGCAGGTACTGGGAAATTTACAAAGAATATCACAAGAATCAGCAATAAAGCACTTCTAAACCAAACAAAAATCAAAAGTAGATATTTTGTACTGTCAGCTTTGAAATCCAAATCTCATTATTTTAGTCCTGCACAGCTATCCTCACAAAAGTAATCTGTTTTGAACACAGTGGGACTGCTCACGGACATAATTTGAATACTGAGGTGAGGATTTGCAGGACTGGGCCCTAAAACAATTAATTCAAAGCTGAAAATAAGATTGTTGTTGGGTTTTTTGTTAGTTTTGAAAAAAAGCTGCACTGGCATTACACAATCCTTGTTTTCCTCCACTAAGTACCCTAATCACTGACATGCAAGTATTTTACAGAGCCATTCTTCTGGAGGGACTGAATCCTATAGGCCAGGCCTTGCAAAGCAACTGCACCATACAATCAGACTCTTTCCCTTTTGCAGGGCTTGAGTTATTAGGCCCTGATTCTGTATCTTGCATCATGCCACTGCATTGCATGAGGCCTTACAGTCAGTAAAGACCTGCCAAATGCTACTTTCCACTTACAAAGCATCAGTGGCAGGATGGGGCCCTTAGTCTTTATTTTGGGGAAAGCTATCATTGACATCAGTGAATGTTTGGCTTTGGTTAAGGAGTTGGCCTGTCTACATAATTTTCAATGGCTGTTTGAGGATACTTGAGGAAGTCGAGTCCTCAATTCCCTGTGTGTTGCATTAGATTCCAGTTAGTAGGTAAAACAGTAGAATTCTCCTCCATGCTTCTCTACAGCCTTAGGTTATTTCTGTGTAAGTAGATGCCACTTGGTGGAGCAAAAGCTGTTTAATCTATGTCAAGTTTACCATAAAAATGAGGAAAACGTTCAGCTAATGGTGAGGTAAATTTTAACAGAATTGATTTCATAATAGAAATGAAATTGGTAGGTATTTTTCCTTCAGTACAGCTGTGAGTGATCAACCACTCAAATTCAGATCCCATGCTGGTTACCCAAAACCTGAAGCACCCAAATCAGTAGCCAGCTTTGGCCTTTAGTGTTTATAAATATTGCAAATTAAAGTAACTTTTAAAACAGTTAACATTAAGAAAAATCAGATTTAATTAAAGGCGTTAATGCAGTGCCTTTATCCCTGAAATAATTAAATAGATAGTTTCAAAGGTTTTACAGACAATATATGGAATTGCTTTTCAAAAGCTGAAAAATATATCACAGGAGAAACTAAAGTTGTGGGTGACTTTTATGCAATAAATAATTAAATCTCAGAAGGAAGGAGATTTTATAGTAAGCAGTTTAGTAGTTGTCAAATACAATCTTCTGAGGTATTTCTCAAATTACATGGTATATAAAAAGCACAGAGAAATTAATGCACTATTCTGTGTATTCCAACTTCATTCTGAGCCATCAATATACAAGGCATGATTCGTATGTTACTAATGCCTCTACATACACCAATGATTCAATCTATAGTGCTTTTAAATGAGCATAAATTTTATTTGCTCCCATTTCATTGCCCTTTGACATTCCTTGAGTGATGTAAATGAGATTGAGACTCTCAGTATTACAAGCAGAACTGAGAGGGGGAAAAAATCATTTCTCATAAAAATGCTTTTCTTATTACTGAAAAATTTCAAATTTTGAACTCCTTTTTTTTCTCTCAGAATGTTCCTAGGTTTTGCTTTTCACCTCCATTTGAACTGCTGTAATCCTATAGAGATAGTGTTGTGGGTTCATAGTTTGTAGCTTCAAAGGCCAGAAGATACAAGTATGATCATCTAGTCTGAATCCTGAATAATACAGGACATAAAACTCCCCTGAAATGTAAATATTTAGTATTTCAAACACCCTGAACAACCCATTGCTGTCAACCTTGTTTAAAACTACACTTGTATAGCTTACAAAATGCATTTTGTTGGGCTTCTGTCCTTAGTTCCCTAGGAACAATTAACTAACAGTATTTCCAGGACTGCACTGACAATATGATAGATGGAGGTAGTAAAAAATAAACGTTCCTTCCTACTTCAAAATGATCAAACTTACCACTCTAAAAAGATATTTTAACATACTATGATACTATATGTATTTAAATTGTTGTTAAATAGAAAAGGCCTAATTAATTGTCACTCTTCTCATAAAAGGGAAAGGAAAGTTTGTCCTTTGCTGAATGTTGTAGGATAGAAATGCAGTATTGTCATTTTGACAAGGTAGTACAACAAAAAAGTATTGCAGAAGGGAGAAAAATAACATATATGTTTTTTTACAAAGTCCCTTACTTACTTTTGCTAAGTAAAGGGATAGCTAAAGACTGGAATAGATTACAAAATACTCAGCATTGAAGTTCTTAAGAACAGGGAAGGAACATGACTGTCAGGGATGATCTAGGTATACTTGGTTCTGACTCAGCGTGAAGAGATAGACTAGATCAGTGGTCGGCAAACCACGGCTCGCGAGCCACAAGCGGCTCTTTAGCCGCTTGAATTTGGCTCCTGCAGGTGCGAGCCTTGGTCCCTTTAAATAGAGACTGCTGTTGTGGCGGGGCTGGGGACAATCAAATCTCCCGCCCTGAGCATGCGCAGACAGAGCATGCTCAGGGTGGGAGCGGCCTGGCAGAGAAGCAGCTCTGCCGGCCGTCCCTGCAACTGCGAGCCTCTGGCCAGGTAAGGGGGCTGGAGGGAGGCCTGGAGAGGGGGGGGACGAGGAGAGTGGGTGGGGGGGGCGCGAGGAGCATGGCTGCCGCCTGTAGAGGGGTGGAGGGCCCCGGTAAGCCCGGCAGAGCCGGCCTGGGGGCTGGCCGTCCCCGCCCCCAGGGTGGGACAGGCAGGGTCTGCCTGCCTGGCCCACGCGGCTGGGGCAGGGGGGTTGCTGCGTCCGCCGTGTGCTGCGTTCCCGGGGCCGCCTCCGAGCACGGGGCTAGGATCAGGGTGCGGGGCTGGGATGTG